>OZ014506.1:96893925-97508358 GCA_963966075.1 Aphodius sticticus | reverse complement strand
GTTCAATTCATATTCGTTTTTGTCCGTCGCTTTTGACTTCGTCTTAGTTCTGGTTGTGTGCAACGTATTTGTATTACCTCCATCACATGTAATTTTACTAAGTATAATTTGTTATAATAAACTACTTTGCCGAAATTAGAATAGGGTTTCAATTATAAGTGCTTGTAAATATATAAGCCGCAACGGCTACGTAGCGGAATTAGGTAGACACCGCTATTAAACGTTAAGCGTTATAACAATTCTTTAGTAAGTTCTTGTTCTTCGAAGTAACTAATCAGTCACCGCCAAACACTTCTATTCTGATTATTATACTTATGAAACCACTATTTTAAAATTGTTAACTTTTTAGGTTAAGTTTCATGTATTTATCACAGTAGGGTTAAAAGTGTTGCCCCAAGCTCCATTATGATCATCGTTGCGACCTCGCTGAATATTTATTCAAACTTGTAGGCTAAAGTAGAGTAAAATTACTCACAATTAGATTTTGTCATGATTTTATCTCATTGATATCATCCTTAACGAAGTTGACAGTTACTACAGTGCTACCACGTGGTACCCGCAAAATACCCGAGATTCTAATTTAGCGCGATATAGTAACCACAATTTCTAAACTTATATAAAATTAATGACGCAAAGTAGAAAAAATAGTATATTACACTCGATTTATAAGACGTATTGGTGCACTTGTTCACAACTCGTGCGCCAATTTGACGTCTTATAAAACTTGTATAATAATATACTATTTTTGCGCAATTTCCGAGTTATCTGACGTTTTGACTGCAGCTTTGTTATGCAAAATTCAGCTGTAGTGTTGCCAGAACGACTGTTTCTTCAAAATGAATCAAAACCGCACTATCTTCTTTACTAATTTAAAAAATAGATATTTGGGGACTACATCAAAAATGTGAAAAAAAAAATTTATTTGCATTAATTGAATTGTTATATATCATTTTTTATATTTTTTCTTACTATAATAAATGTGTAGCAACTTATTATAATATAATAAATAAAATAATTCATAAACTTTTGAATTTAAATATCAGAAAAATTTTCACAGATATCCGATTACATCCTTAATTTGCCAAAAATACAATGCTTTCTTCCATAGAATCTGAATCTGAAGGCAGAACGTGTGAAGTAAGTTTAGTTTTTGTTTAGTTTTTAAGAAAGTAAACGCGACATTCCATTTTTGCATGAGCTTTCTCAAAAAGACTAAAGACACTTAACAGACAATTTTTCATGGCAGTGATTATGAATTTAGTGTAGTTTTTAAGAAAAACGTGAAAAACGTTTTATCACAAACAATTCACCATTTTTGCCTAGAGATTCAAATTCTATGACAAAAATAATATTAGTATCATTTGGTAAATGTTTTTGTTGTTTTGTAGTCATTTAGCTTATAAATCTGTAAAATTGACTGGTATATACATTCAAAAGTTTATGACTTTTCTTTATTGATTAAGTTACTCATTTTTTTAGTGCAAATTTATTGTAGTAAAAAAAAATTAGTTATTTATTTAGAAAAAGTGGCCCTTCAGAATAAAACAATTTTTGGAAACTTAAAAAGCAATCTACGCTGTATTCTACCAGAATAAAAATAAAAAAGGCGTTAGCTATTGTTCAAATTGTCTTTTTTTCCGAAATCCAAACATGGAAACCGACAAATCAAGATATTATAATTTATCTAGATAATCAAGATATTATATTATAATTTTTTCAATCTATTATTAGCAATAACATAGATATTACGAACAACAAAATATAAACAAATCCAATAAGCTACGAAAAAAAAACCGTTGACACATTATATCACGTTATTCACCTTTCTAAACAAAATTATGAATACTATTTGATGTATGCCTCAGTACATAACCCTCACATATAAACGTACATACCAGTAGGAATTTTATATGCGCTATTATGCCAACAAATATTTGAGCCCAAACGAGATGGAATTATCGGAATTTAATACTATGCAAACAGATAAAAGAGATTCGGGTGTCGGGCAGTCACATATTCCAAATACATATTTAAAAAAAAACCTATCGAAATTAACGTATTTTTTATATACATACATACATATTTTTTAATATATATATATATATATATATATATATATATATATATATATATATATATATTTTAGATTGCATAACTAGAAAATCACGGTAACGACTTCCAGCGCCGCAAACTTCATAGAAATTGTGCCACCAGTTGAAACATTCGAGATAGATAATCACAATAGGAAGTTGTATTATCAATTGTGTGTCCAGACTCCGGAGTAGCAATAAAATTATGTAATATGATAACTTAAGTTTCACTGACAAAGTAATACTGCAGCTACAAGGATATGTCAAATCAAGGGCGACTCTATACTGAATTAGCAAGCTGTTTTGTCATAATATCAAAATCGTATTTAAAATTTACCAGTTTTCTTTTTATATTTGGGGTGAAAAGAAACCTAACCTATGATCCTATCCCTAATGGAAATGATTGCCGTAAATTTATTTTTAAACTTGATCAAATTGTATTATGAGATATAATTATGATCAACCAATGGAACGATATCAAACCATGCTATACACAGTAAGAAATATATAACGAAATACATAATATACGTATACCGAAGGGAGATACTTCATCTATAGCATAACATTGAACTAAATAAACCCTCGGTGAACATTATTAGTTATTAACAATAAAATATTGAACAAAACAGAAAATGGTGAAATGTTTCTACTACTGTCACCTGAGTTTGACGTTGCCTTGGATACCTATCAATAAGAACTACTGCCTCTAGATTAATTTAATTGCCAATTGAAATCTTATGATTTCATGTAAATTGGGAAAAACTGCGATATTTGAAATAAAACATTGAAATTTGATATCTGATCATAAAATTAAGTTTTTCCTACATTGTAGATTTAAAATTTTACTGAAAAAAAAACTGATAATTTACTCTTATGCAAACTTAACAATTTCTTGTTTTGCAACCACCATGGATGTTATAAAAAATTGAATGACTTTGGATATGGCATTTTAGGATATTTAACACTCTTCATAAAGAATTACCTTTTCTCGGTTCATTCTGGGTAAGCAAGGTTTGTGGATACATAAGTGAATTCCAGCAAACATTATCTATCACCTTTCTATTGTTTATTAATTTGGTATTATTGTCATTTCGTATACTGTATTCATAAACGCCTCTAATTTTCGATAGGATATTGAGGTTATGTCGGTATGTCTGTTGAGCCTTCTATTTGACATTAGAGACATTAGTTTAGTTTTTAGATCACATCAAAAAGTTAAACTTTATTAAGGAATAATTAACGGATTTTTTGTTCAGTTTGGCAAACATTTATGCATAAATCACATGCAACCAATACGTCAACCCGGCAACTTCTTCGATCTAGGCTCTAGGGGAAAGTTTAATAGATGTTTCTTTGTATATTGACAAAACAAATAGCCCTAGCCGAGAATTTGGGTTCATTGATTTCTATCATTCAGCTTCATACGTAAAAACATAGTTCGTGCGAGCCACATTAAATGCGTGAGTTTGGAAGAAACAGTAATTCCACCAGCCTACAATAAAAATCATAATTCCATGAACATTTTTATCAATTTCCCAGCATTACCTATACAATATTGATGTGGTGAGATCATTCGCACATAAATGTACATAATCTAATCTAAATTCTCTGGAATATATACGTGCTAATACCCATGCTATGGCGTGCTAATAAAACATCCATGCAGATGACAAATAAAATAATAGTAGATTCTTTGAGCAGTCGTTTTATCTACGACTCACAAATTACATCCTCTATAAATTATATGAATGTATTATTTGTGAGTAGCAGATAAATAAACAAATAAATACGAGTAAACATTTAGACAACAGTTTCTATAAATGTAGCAAAGACATCGAAGGTTGTACCTTCTTCGAGAATCCGGATTGGCACTCATTTCTGCAATACTGAAAATAGTCGAAACGAAATATGTAATAATAGTAGTAGTACTTAACCTCACATAAGAGCAATTCTAACCCCAAAACAGTAACTGACGTTTAACATTAGTACCAACATATTTATACTCTTAGCTAGAAATTATTGGTGGACCTGAGGAGTTTTTTAATTGAACACGCGTTATTTGCATACGATTAATTCCTATTAGTGGTACCCAAAAATAAACAGCGTGTACGAGAACGGAATAGAAAATTGACATCCGCTGGTTCGAAAAAGGCATGGCAAAGCGAACCGCAAAACGAGTTATTACTGGAGACCCATACAAAGCTCTGCTGAGCCTCATGGACTGAGGAAAAATAGAGGTTAACAACTTGAAACAAAGAAAAATGTCTGCAGAGTGCACACGGCAATGCGACCAGTGTCAAACAATAGAGATCAGATTATGTGACTTATATTGAAAAATTGCCGCAAATGTAATTGATACCAACTGCACACTTCCTTGTGACGCACGCATTGTTTACATTGTTGTGCTCTTTGGCAATCTGAAACCGATTGAAATAAGTTACGTACTGAAAAGTGACTTTCAACAGATACTTGAAAGCCAGACGCAAAAAAACAGATCGCTGAGAAAAATTTAAACGTAAACATTTGCACAGATGTCTTCAACACTTGCCCTGAAATTAATTTTGGCGAAGACATATGCGCCGAAAACGAATATTGGACTCCGAATATCTTTCGCCATAATACATCCACAAAATTCCAATTTCATGCTTTATTTACAATAACAATGTGCATTTTATGCAAGTCGCCATACGGCACCCTTACGTCAGTTACGTTTAGGGGTGAGAATCTTTGAAACGTTAGGGAGGAGGGTTCAACACACCCAGACGATCTCAAAATCGATAAAAATCAACAAATAACTAAAGAATCCCACACACGACCACATTTAACAACAACCCCCGACTGCTTTTCAACAGAATTCAGCAAAGAAACAAAATCGAAATGCAGCTGTCAAACTGATCTCACTGCACTTCTCATACAAGACAATCGATTACCCCGAAAACCCGTAATTATCAGCATCCCCAAGCACATTTCTCACCGAAAAACTCTTGGATATATACGAATTTAAAAAACAATAACAAATTTTAATTGTGTGAGGCTGCTAAGCCGATACTCACCTCATCTTGGGTGCTGTTTCAACGTAAATACATTAATATATCCGGTTTTGTGTGAAGAACATCACTACACAGTTCATACACATTTATGTTTAATTTACCCGGACGAGTTGGCGGCCGCGAGTCTCGCGATTTATTGGAAAATGTACAGGACCGCGAGCACCAGCGAAATCACGGTGGCCATGTTGTCATCTGACCAAACCCGTGCTTGTTCGCCAATCCAAACAATGCTTCAGCTTCGGCGCGAAATTTAATTCATTACTTGTTAAGCAATTGCAAACATCTAATAAGATAAATAAACTTTATGTAATTATACGTTTGTGTCGCAACATTTTGATTATTGATAGAAAAACATAACAATAAGACATTGTGGTTAGTAATGGAGAGGTGTAGGCAACTAAGTATACACAAACAAATTGGTGTGTAATTGTGGTTGCATACCCTGCAGTAAATGCAAATTAAATAAGTTGTCAGGTACCGAAAATCGCAGAATTTGCTCGTGAACACCTAGCTTCTTCTTTTTGGTACCTTACGGTACCTTACGTTGGTACCCTGTCCCGCTGCATTAATGTTTTGAGTTTTGATACCCTGCCTTGAATTCCTGAACTGAATTTTGAATTTTGTGTATAATCGAGACAAGATAGATTTTCCAAAACGTTGAATGTGATTTAGCTTTAATCCCAGCGGTAAGTATTAATAAAGAAAAGTATCAATCAAAAATAGTGCTAAAATCTTGTGGTTTGTAACCGGCAACTAAATATACACAAGCAAATTGAACAAATGGGGTTGCATATCCTCCAGTATATGTAATTTAAATTTGGTTAGTCTTATATTGTTAATTAATAATATGCAAATAATAATTGATGTTAATGTTCCCTGCATCGCTGACGCTGTCTTGCATTTATTTTATCTCTTATTATAACAATTGATCCGCTAATATTGTAAAATAGGTCAAAATTAAAATAGCAAAGTCTGGTATGAACGTTTTGGTGCCCTACGGATTACAAGCATAAACAATAAAATAATTTGTTCTTTAAATCTTGAACAATCCAATGCATCGTCCCAAATACTCTATAATACCAAAATTACATTACAAAACTACGTTTGTTCAAGTTTTGGTACCCTATCCTAACATGTTGGTATACTGGGCCGATGTCTTAATTTCATTGTGATGATGCTGTCTTAAAAGCATTGAATTAGAGACACTTGAAAAAATTGTACATTATAATTATCTAATTTAGGGTGTATCAAAAAACCGTGTTTTTCGAAATCCAAATTTTCAAGTTGCTAAAAAGTTGTCCCTATGGACCCACATATACCACAAAAAAAATTGGCCCAATTGAAAAATATTTAGGTCTCCCGCAGGAGGATTAAAGTTTATAATTGTCTTTAAAAATTGGAATTTTAAAGATTAGATTAAGTGATTTTCTTTTTCAAATAGTAAAATTTTAACATTAAGGTGTGAAATTAACGTATACAAAAATGTATTACTCTAATGCAACATTTATAATAAAACATTATCGACATTATCGAAAATCATTGTTTTTTTATCATAAAACATGATGCTACTTTCAATTTTATATAATTTATATAATTTTCAGTATAATTTTCAGTTGTGGTGGAATTTACAAAAAAAAAAACACTTTACTAATTGAAGAGTTGAAGTAAATAATGAACTAAGTGAAAAAAATTGAAAAAATTGATTTTATTACATTATAGTGGGCAGGATATCACTGGCTTTAATGTAAATAATGGGCTACGTAAAAATATGTCGTGAAGTGCCTAACAAACTTGACCGCTCGATCTCGCATGAGTTAACATTCGGCGTATTTTCGTAAATAGCGCGCTAAGTGCCTTTAGTCAGTGCCAGTAGTTGCTTATAAATAAAAAATTATCCATTTTATACAAAAAAAGATTCCTACAAAAAGCTCTTAGCATTAAAAAAAAATCTGATGTGGCCAGGCACATGACTTTATCATACTATATATAAAATTAATAGTTAACTGCATGAGATTCTATTTGATCGAGATCGGCTATGTCTGCATTAAAATAAAACTAGTAGAACTAGACAGATATCTCGATTAAAGCTGCGTTCGGATATTGTACTCCGTTGACACCGGGTACACCGTCCAAATGACACTTACGTGTTATTGGGTGTAAAAGTGTAATGGTGTTCAATATCCGAACGCAGCTTATATTGACAGTAGTATTTTCAAAACATTAGCGTTTGACACTAGCTACTGTCATTAGAATCAAAAAATCTGACATATCCTAGCTACTAGTTTTAAAGCAGTACGACCGATCTCGATGAAATAGAATTTGCTCATGCAGCTAAACTATAAATTCTACCAAAAAAGTCATATACATAAATTATAGAAAATTTCCTCTCCTTTAATTTATTATTTAACTATTTGACGACATTACACAAATAGCGGCTCATTTGCAAAATCTTTGAAAAATGCTAAGACTATACCTCCAGTTCCTTTGGACCCTTTTCAGCAGAAAGCTTTTCAGCTCTAAGTTTGGTCATGAAACTTCTAAATATGAAGTTTCGTCCCGATACCTTTAGTAGTTTCTCCGGAATCGTCGCCACAAAAAATGGGTACACACACACACACACACACACACACACACACACACACACACACACACACACACACACACACACACACACACACACACACACACACACACACACACACACACACATCCACACACACACACAGACATTTTTTGTACCTTGGTCAAAAATGTTCAGGGGACCCAAAAAGACATATTTCCGCTAAAACCTCAAAAATTTTTTTTGGCACAATTACAATACTTTACATACTACGTATGATAAAGTAATAAATATACAGGATGTTCTATTAGAAAAAGAAAAGGTTTGCAAATTTCCATAATAAAATGAATAATATATTAAACAAGAGCTTGTTTAATCCCAAAAAACTTTTATTTGAGCATTTTTTTAAACTATTTACGGTTGGGAAACTATTTAGGTGTTCCGGTAATTTTGACAAATTTTGATATATAAATTTTGTATACTTTTAACTCAAAAATGATGCATTTTATAAAAAAAAGTGATAACTATAAACAATTCTTAGAATTAATCTTAGATTTAAAAAATGTAGAAATATACAAGGTCAAAAAAGGAAAAGGTACCAAATTTCCATAATACAATATATTTAAACGATAGCTTGTTTAAAGCCAAAAAAAGTTTTGTTTGAAATCTTTTTTGAATTTTTTTACGGCTGGCGATTTCTTTGTGTGTTCTGGTAATTTTATTATTACAAAAAAGTTCATGGTATTTCTGTTGTTTTTTATTTTAGAATTAGATTTTATTATGACTTTTAATAAAGGGAAAATGTACGATATTGATGGCATCAATACTGTGTGATACCTTGAGTAGTTTGAAAAAAAGAATATCAAAGCTTGTTTTTGTTTTTACTTTATCATACGCAGTATGTAAAGTATTGTAATCATGCCAAAAAATTTTTTTGAGATTTTAGCGGAAATATGTCTTTTTGGGTCCCCTGAACATTTTTGACCAAGGTACAAAAAAATGTCTGTGTGTGTGTGTGTGTGTGTATGTGTATGTGTGTGTGTGTATGTGTGTGTGTGTGTGTGTGTACCCGCTTTTGTGGAGACGATTCCGGAGAAACTACTAATGGTATCGGGACGAAACTTCATATTTAGAAGTTTTATAACCAAACTTAGAGCTGAAAAGCTTTCTGTTGAAAAGGGTCCAAAGGAACTGGTGGTTTACTCATAGCATTTTTCGAAGATTTTGCAAATGAGCCGCTATTTGTGTAATGTCGTCAAAATAGTTAAATAATAAATTAAAGGAGAGGAAATTTTCCATAATTTATGTATATGACATTTTTTGGTAGAATTTATAGTTTAGCCGCATGAGCAAATTCTATTTCATCGAGATCGGGCATACTGCTTTAAAACTAGTAGCCAGGATATGTCAGATTATTTTGATTCTAATGACAGTAGCTAGTGTCAAACGCTAATGTCTTGAAAATGCTACTGTCAATATAGGCTGCGTTCGGATATTGAACACCGTTACACTTTTTACACCCAATAACACGTAAGTGTCATTTGGACGGTGTACCCGCTGTCAACGGAGTACAATATCCGAACGCAGCTTTAACCGAGATATTTGTCTAGTTCTACTAGTTTTATTTTAATGCAGACATAGCCGATCTCGATCAAATAGAATCTCATGCAGCTAAACTATTAATTTTATATATAGTATGATAAAGTCATGTGCCTGGCCACATCAGATTTTTTTTTGTTAAATAATAATTCAAAATAAAAGGAAAACTAGTGGATTTTGATTTCTGGTCCTTACTTTTCCTGAAGGAAGTTACTAAAATAAGTCATTTTCAACGTAAACTTTATATAAACATCTTTAGATTAGAAAGATTGCACAAAAAAGAACAGTTTTTCAGTACATTGGCAAAATAACAAGTAAACGCATTTTTAAAGAAAATTAATGACTATAAAATTCAGCAGAACTATCAAATTTTGCATGGCTTTCAGTAAACGAGGTCCTCATGTATTTTTTCGAACAACGGACACTCTGTATGAAGTCTACTTCGTCAAACAACTTATTTTTATTAAGTTTTACTTTCTAGTATAAAAGAATACCAACTTAGCTTAAAATATGTATAAATAAATATTATGGCACCTAGCACCTTCTACGAATTTTTGAATTTATTTTATATTTGTTTTTGCGATACAAGACCTCGGCAAAAAAACAATACCACCATGTGATGTACAATCTGTTTAAATAATCACAAAAAAATTAGGGATGGATTTCTATAAAACATATATCTTGCTGCACACTATTTTCTAAATATCTCGAAATAATGTTTTTGGCTCTTAGTTCGTTATTTACTTCAACTCTTCAATTGGTCTTATCACCTTATTGTATATACGTAGTATACGTAGTAAGGTAGCGATTGTAAGATTTGCCTATGCGTTTATTAGTTATTATACAAATACCGTCAGATTTCCAAAAAATATTGACAAAGAAAACCTAAAACAAGTCAGCTTTTAATATTCCTTTTCAAGATTTTATCTGGTATGGATTTACATACCCCTGCACGTTCTCTCCCATTCATATATTTCTTATGCAGATACCAACGGTTATGTTTAGAAGAGTCTAAATATAAATAAATAAATACATATTCAAAGGCCCACTCTGTCAAAAAAAGTCGATAACCATCCTGCATCAAATTAACTACTAAATACTAAGCAATAAGCATAGAATGACGTAGTAAACTATATGATAAACATCCGCTACACTTTTAACTATATCAGATTTGGTGTCTCCGCGGATTCAACGGCTTTTGAATGAAGATTACGCGTTTTCCTCTGTGACATATCGGGCTGTCTATATATAAGGCCTAAGAACCTATCCTCAGGTTAGTTCTATACGCGATGGTCTCCTATTTAGTGTATGTTTGGTCAGGACTGTTTGTCCTCCTCAGTGTGGTATTGGTATTTGATTTGAGAAAACCTAAGAAGTTCCCACCAGGTACTGTAAATATTAGGAGTAGCAATAAATTTAGCAAAATTTGCATAATTTGATAATTTTGAATTTTAGTTTAGCCCAGAAGTTTAAAATAATATTGTAGTTTTGATTATAAATATTTCTCGTCTTCGGGATTAGTTTTTATTTTAGGCGTTGTGTCCTACATCGAACCGATAGTGTTTCAACAAATCAAATCAAATAAAGAGAAAGAATAACTTGCATTTATAAATTTGAATGTTTATTTTATTGTTATATTGCTACCTACTCTTAAATTAAGATTATCTTACCGAAAATAATTTCAGAAAAAAATTGTTTATTTGGGTTTAAACAAGCGGTCGTCTAAATATATTTTCTAATTATATATAATTTCTAATATTATTTTAATATTATTATTTTATAATTGAAATTTGGTACCCGTTTCTTTTTAAAATAGCACCCTGTATATTTTTAAATTTTCTAATTTTAAGAATTTTTTGTATGAACAATTTTGTTTATAAAATGCTTAATTTTTAGTTTCAAGTAATTAATCCAAATTAGTTCAAATTACCAGAACACCGAAATAATTCACCAACAAAAAACAACTAAATAATTTTCTAAAAAAATTTTTCAAACAAGTTTTTTGGTAATTTATATTTTTAATATACAGGATGTCCATTTTGCTATATAAATTTGGCAACCTTGACTTAGGAAAAAGAAATTTTTGTAGAAATCATTTTTTTATAAAATGCATTATTTTTGAGTTATAAGCAATTAATCAAAACTACTGAACTTCAAATTACGAATATTTTCCAAAATACTAACACATTTATTTTAATTTGGCAGTTTGAACATTTAATTTAAACCTATTTAAAAGTTTTTTGTCCTGAATATTTTTAAATTTTATCCGTCTGGTTAATTAATATAAAATGTTGGTTAATTGGTTATAATTCAAAAATGCTATTTATAAAAAAAATCCTACAAAAAATATATAGAATCCATCTTAGAATTAAAAAATCTAATGTGGCCAGGCACATGACTTTATCATACTATAACATGAAATTAATAGTTTAGCTGCATGAGATTCTATTTGATCGAGATCGAGTGTGTCTGCATTAAAATAATACTAGTTAGCCAGGACAGATATTTCGATTCTATTGACAGTAGGTATTGTCAAAAGATCGGCGTTTGACACTACCTACTGTCATTAGCATGAAAATATCTGTCAAACAAATCCTGGGTAACTAGTTTTATATTAATGCAGACACGACCGATCTCTATCAAATAGAATTTGCTCATGCAGCTAAACTATTTATTTTACGAAAAAATATCATAGACATAAATTATACAAAATGTCTTCTACATTAATTTATTATTTAACTATTTTGACGAAATTACAGAGCTAGCGGCTCATTTTCAAAATACTTGAAAAATGCTTAGAGGAAACATCCAGTTCCTTTGGACCCTTTTGAACAAAAACCTTTTCAGCTCTAAGTTTGGTCATGAAACTTCTAAATATGAAGTTTCGTCGCGATACATTTAGTACCCAATGGGAAAATCTCTGTTAAAATCTCAATTTTTCTTGGCACCATTACTATACTTTATCATACTATGTATGATAAGTAAAAACTGTAAAAAATATACAGGGTGTTCTATTAGAAAAAGGAATGCTACCAAGTTCCTTAATAAAATAAGCACCTGTATATAAAAAAATATATTTAGACGGTAGCTTGTTTAAAACAAAAAAGCTTTTGTTTGAATTTCTTTTCAAATTGTTTACGTTGGATTGTTGGAGGATTAGAAGTATTCCGGTAATTTTGACTAATTTTGATTAATTGCTTCTACAAATTCTTGGAATTAATCTTAGAATTAAAAAATTCTAAAATATACACGGTGTTCTATTTGAAACACAAAAGGTTCCCAAATTTCCAGAATAAAATGAACATATAGGATAGCATGTTTAAAATTAAAAGGCTTTTGTTAGAAAACATTTTTGAATTTCTTTTATGGTTGGAGAATTATTTTGGTGTTCAAGTAATTATGACTAACCTTGTATATCTCTCTTATTTTAAGCAATTTATACCACTCGAAACTAAATTCTTTTTAATCATTTACGGTGTCCTACAAGTCCTACTAACCTAGAAATTGCTTGTACAATTGAACCAAATAAGGCCTGTTCCTACGATCTGCTGACACAACAAAAATTGCGGTTAATTATTTTTATATTTCACATTTTGAAATTCATTTTTGACAGTTAATTTTAAAACAGCTATTTCTAACATTGTATCTTTTGGTACCTAATAATTCTTTTATGGATTTCAGCTTGTGTTGTAACTCTCCACTCCACTTCCTCATTTAATTTATCGGTTTATCGGATGTTCATTGTTTATTATTTTTAAATTTAGTAAGCGAAATTTTCGCTAACCAGCACTAACATATAATTGTCACAAATCCATTTTCATATCTCTTATATTTTAGAGCAAATACATGACATTAGGTCATTCGACACTTTCAAATTTACCATTTTCCGAGAAAAACTCTAAGCACGTCATCCTGACCGAGGAATAAGCTAACTCTTAGTTTCATGCGAAGGTAGTAAGCACAGTCCTACTATCCCTTTGCAAGTCTTATTTCCTTGGTATTTAAACCGGATGATAACAGAAAGTTGGTAGCACCTAAGTCAGTTGACCACCACTTATATGTGTTATATGAAAAATAAATAATAATTTAAAACAGTCGTAAGTAAATCAAATTTAATTAAAAAAAGAACAAGTTGAGTTTGTAATAATGTTCTTCAATAGTTTTTAGGACACTCATACATCGCTTTACGGTCAATTCTTTCGTTTTTCGGTCTCAACTGTCACAAAAAAAAATTAATAGAAAGCCACAGGAAATGTAGCCGTTCAAAATATGGCTTTATTAATATCTCGAACGGCTGTAACTTTTTAAAGAATTACGAAAACGAACAAGTCCATATGAATGTTTTCACTCAGTATGACATTTACTATATTAAAAAGTGCAAATTTTTAACGAGACTTTGGGACACACATGATATAGGTTTTAAGGAATAAGTTGCGTTTTGTTTAATGTTTTTATGTGGGTAAAATTCTATTATTGCTTTTTGAATTTTTCTTTTTCAAATCTAACTAATAACAAAATAAATTACATAGCCTAAATAAAAAATAATTAATTTTATAATTGAAGACACTGGATGCAAAACAGGACAAATCTAATGGATATGCATTTCACTTGCTCTATTTTGCATCTAGCGTGTTCAAGTCTTTTATTTGAGGGATTTGACCCTCAGTATTTTTTATTGCCCAACTCGGTTTCGGCGTTCAAACAAGATTAAGAAAAGTGAAAGTTTCAATAATACTCTTCGCAGCATCCAGCCGAAAACAGCTTTAAGTTGATGTTATACCCATTGATGGTGCCATGTTTTTGATAAAACCGGACGTTGTAAATTCTATTTCGTTATAGGTCCGAAGTGGTTGCCCTTCATTGGTAACCTCTACGAATACATTCAGCTAAGAAAGAAAGTTGGCTTTAATCATTTGGTATGGCAGGAACTGTCCAAGACGTACGGTCGCGTTATCGGACTGAAAATGGGACGAGATTTGGTTATAGGCGTGTCTGGAGTGGAGGCGATAGAACAGGTCATGCTAAGAGAAGAATTCTCGGGGAGGCCAGACGGATTCTTCTTTAAAATGCGCACATTCGGCCAAAGGTTAGGTAGGTAGGTTGTCCGGTTGACCCACGAACAGTAGTCAATCTGCTAATAGAGGGCAAAGTTATTTCATTGAAAAATGTAGCTGTTTGATTGGTTCTGGTTCAATTTATTTTTTGGAATGTCTAATGTGATGCACATTTGGGCATTACCAATGTAAAACGTTAATAAGAATTGTTTTGTTTAAGGACAAGAAATGTTACATTTAATATTTTTTTCTTTTATTAAATTATATTCGTTTTCAAATGTGTTTTAAAATCTTCAGTAGTTTGTTTCTAAACCTCTGCTCGAGATAAATCCAAAGCAAGAAATATAGCATTATCACCACGTGAAATTAATCGTTTATTCGGAAAAAGAACTCCCGAAAAATGATCATAAAAACACTTGCTGTATGACTGCTAGCGACATCTTGGTGGACAAAGAGGCTTGTGAGCTTCTGTTAATTGTTCAACTTCTACTTTGAAGAAGTAATATCTTTGTGCAGATACAGTGACTGTGCTGCCATTTCTAATATAAAAGAATGATAGAATACATATAACGTTGTAATTTCAATGATAGAGAATGTGTTATAACTGCATTATTGAGTTTAACCAGTCAAAATTTACCAGCCACAATGTTCTGTTCATACTATTAATGTTACTATTGTTTGTTGTGTGGAAAAGACAGAACGTTAAATTGACAAACTTATTGCAGGAATTCAATACATCAATACAGTAACCATCAAGCGATGTTGCTGTTTTGGGGTTAGAATATGTCATGCTTAATGACTTCTCGAGTTCGATTCCAAGGTTGAGTATCCTCATTTCTTTCTCTTAATTAAAGCGATTGACTCTTACCTGAACAACCGTTTGTTTACTTCGGTTCGTTAGAAACTGTGTAACAATGAAAATATAATTTTCACGAGACATAGTGTAAGTTGTTGAGCTGGTAGAACTGAACATAATGGCATATAAGAAATTTTCCAAACACCCCCAAAATCTCGTTTGTTTTCAAAAAAAGGTGTTTGTGGGTATCTGCATGTGTATAAAAATGCAGAACTCCTTTTCCATTTGAACTTTCAGATTTTCTAAACTTTAACAACAGTTTGATGACCTGCTTCAATCTATAATATTTTATTTCTATTTTCTTATTGAAAGCCCATTTAAATTTGCGTTTAATAGGAGTTTCTTTATTAGAATCGGCTTAAAACGGACTGAGTTATCGAAGTTTAATCACCGTCTTGACATTCACAATTCACACTAGGCAGAAGGAATATACCTACGGCCCGACCGCAACTGAACTGAATGATGTGGAAAGACGAGCCTGGAATAGTTTCATTTCATTGTGCGATAACTTTCTTGGAAATGATAAAAGTGCCGACTACGAAAATGTTGTACAAGAGTTTTTGAGTGCCTACGGTGAAATGGGCTGCAGCATGTCTATCAAACTTCATGTTTTGCATTCTCATTTGAGTTTCTTTCCGGACAGTCTTGGCCAACTCAGTGACGAACAACGTGAACGATATCATCAGGAAATGGAAGCTATTGAAAAACGTTTTCAAGGAAACAACACCATCAACATGATCGCAGACTACTGCTGGTCACTTAAACGCGAAACAGATGATCGTGATGTATTGCATAAACGACGGAGATCGAGTAAACATTTTTAATTTTGTTGTATTTCTTGTTTTTTTTTCTATTTTTCATAAATCGTGATAGTAACTCAGTACTTTTCCAATAAACGAGTGAAAATTGTACTGTTGGTGCAATTTATTTTGAACCAAAATATACCTGGAAATGTAATGAACGTAAAAATGTACTAAAAATGTAGTAACATATTGTGATAGT
Source organism: Aphodius sticticus (assembly GCA_963966075.1). Classification (NCBI taxonomy): domain Eukaryota; kingdom Metazoa; phylum Arthropoda; class Insecta; order Coleoptera; family Scarabaeidae; genus Aphodius; species Aphodius sticticus. Next base: position 97,492,147 of record OZ014506.1, on the reverse strand, counting down.
CTGGCAGGTAACAACAAAAAGTAGAAGAAAAAAAACAGTGTCATAATTTTAGAATAACATTGTAAATATAAGTGCTACTAATGTCTAATTAATGTGTATAAAGACTACGGATTTATTACAGTCGGCCTGTATAATTCTTCTCCGTAGTGTGATAGCCGGTCAATACAATTTGATAATTCTGTTAAATTTCAACCGTTTCTAATAAGCAAACACGTATTAGACGCAAATTTAAATGGGCTTTCAATGAAAAAATAACAAAAAAATATTACGGATTCAAACAGCTCATCAAATTGTTGTTAAAGTTGAAAAAAAAATCTGAAAAAAATAAATGGAAACTTCTGAACTTGAACGTCCATAACTTTTCGATCTGTTATTGGTATCTTTATAATGGTCTATGGAAATTGAATAGAAAATGGCATTACTTTTCTCGTTTTTTTTTAATCGAGATTTTTGGGGTGTTTGGAAAACTTCAGCTATGCCATTATGTTCAGCTCTACCAGGGGCCTATTTCATAAAGCTACTCTGCAACTTTTCACTTTGCGATTTGCAAAAAAAGTCCAAAGTGAAAACTTGAAAAATGGCAAAGGCTCATCAAATATACTTATGAAATACTGAAAACCTTGCAATTTTCAAAAATTGTAAATTGCAAAGATGCAAAGTAGTTTTATCAAATAGGCCCCAGGTCAACAACTTCCGCTATGTCTCGTGAAAAGTATATTTCCTTTGTTTTTTGTAACACAGTGTTATTAGTAGTTAAGAAAAAATAGCAATATTTTCCGTCGAATGGTCAATTTAACAGAACGCAAGCCACTGAGATTTTGGTAAAGAAGGAGGTGACAGAAGTGACAAACACGCATTGTCCTAGTGATATTTTGGTTTTTTTTTGTTGAAATTGCAACTTGTAATGTCAACAACAAAAGCTAACTTTCTAATTTCTTAATATGACCAAATAGTGTTCCAAAGGAGTTTTGTTGAAAACTTAAACAATAATTCAAGATGTAGTTCTTTGTTCATAGGCACGTTACAAATAAACAACAGTACATGCGAAAATGCTCAACGAAGAACCTGTTTATTTTTAGATTTTTGTTCATTAATATTGATTTGCACCACTTCCATTTAAATATAAAGTGACACTTAAATTTAACTCTAGATTATATTGATGTTATTTCCAATAGTATGATATACAGGATCATTATAAAAGATTGTAGTCAAAGTAAGCCATGTCCATGTTAATAAATTTTGGCCGCTTTAAACAAATAAAATATAATCTTGAAATAGGTTACGCACCCAATTTAACTTGTGCGTGTGTATTTCATTTCGTATTTCATTATTATTATATCATAACAGTGGTATTTCATTCAAATAGAGCGGCAACCAGAAATATTTACATTTGACATCATGGGGAGGCCTTATTTAAACTTGTATCAATGCCAAACTTCGATTCCAGAACCTCCAAACCTTTCTCTTTCATGATAAGTGGTTACAGGACTCAAATATTTTGGCTTAAAATTCCAGTTCATTTAAAAATGCATTTGTATAGTGCTTCTTCATATTTTGTCCCCATTTAAAAATGTGACATAATAAGATTACCTAAGTAAGCAAAAATTAAAGCTACACCTCGAACGTTAAGCTATAAAGAGGAAAAGCATTTGACAACTCTGTTCAGTGGAATTTTGTTACTGCCTAAGCTGGCGTAAGATTTTACACGAGTCCAATTAAAACAAAAGTTTGTTGCAGCACTTTACAGGTTTTCCCACGCATCATCTCATAACTTATGAGTCATAAGCAATTAAATGTGCAATCATTTTTCTTGGATACTTAAGTATTTGTATTTTTGCTATTGTCAAAATGCTGTTGGAGCTCAGCACTTTCGTGACAAAATCTTTCTCTCTTCTTTGACGAACTGTAATTGATAACCTGTTATATGTTCATGTAGGTTTAGTATTTTCTGATGGACCATTATGGCAAACGCAGAGAAAATTTGTGCTGCACCATTTGAGGACGTTTGGCCTGGGGAAGCGAGAGATGGAGGAGAGCATCGTCGAAGAAACAAAGGAATTCGTCGAATTCCTAAAAAATCAAAACGAAAATCCCGTAGCCATGCACCATATCTTCGACGTAGCCGTGTTGAACGTCTTGTGGTCAATGACTAGTGGAAAGAGGTTTTCCCTTGAGGACAGCAAACCAAAAGAATTGATCAGCTTGATACACAAAGCGTTTAACTTCTTTGATATATCAGGAGGAATCTTAAACCAAATGCCGTTCTTAAGATTCGTTGCACCGAACTTGTGCTATTACAATCAGCACTTGGCCATGTTGAAGAAGATGTGGAAGTTTTTAGAGGTATTTTAAATTGTATTTCTTACGATAGGTAATATCATACTAATTATTAACATTTAGTTGTGTCTAGCTACACACATTAGATATTGTAGAACAAAGATACATTATTGCAGAGGGTTTGCTTCATATTTTCTTGAATCCATGGTACGAATTTACTCACTCTGGTGAAAATAGCTGGTCTGTATCACATGGTCGGACAGCCTGAGATACAACACCAATCAGCTCGCCATTTTGAACAAGTGGTCCACCACTGTCTCCACTACATGCTCCCTTAAAGGGGTGACTTTCAAGGGTACAAATATGAGTATCTTTTACGAGATCTGAGGCACCTCCAAACGAATTTAACGCCTGCTGGCAAGCTGGAAAGATGACAGGTTAACAACAATATCATAAATAAATAAATAAATAATTAAGATTGAACAAATTTCAATGAAAGCATACCTGCATTTGTTATTACAGTAACATTGGCGTACATCAAGTAAGATGATATTTTTGATGTCGTAGTATTATTTACACCCCAACCAGAGACTTGAGCCATTGTCTCGGTTGCATCTGAATTTGGTGCTGGAAGACGTACTGGGCCCACATTGCTATTGAAGACCAAAGATTTGTTCAACTTTAGAATGGCTATGTCGTTGATTAACATTCTGAAACCATATAAGAGGACCATTCATAGCCAATACCAATCCATATTGTAGAAATAAGAATAAATAGTAATGAAACATTAAATTGTAAATTATATCAATTCAATGTTTTGTCTCTTCGTTCGGACAACTTATCAAAATTCAGGACGGTTGGTCACCCTACTGTACACGTACACTGAGAGTGACCAACTTTTTAAAACTTTAAATCGGGACGCTAACATATTGCCATTAACTGAAACATATTTTTATCGTAAGTATTTCAAGGCTTTTTGATTAGCGGGAGATAAATGGAAATAAAGGTAACGCTAGGTCTCTGTTCATCTTTAAGTTTCTTTTTACATTTCTCTAAGAACACAATTGGAAGGAGTGTACGAACATTCCGTAATGACCAACTGAAATAAGTAGTGTAAACGCAAAACAAAAAGAAAACACTCGTATTTGATTAGCATTGAATTACTTGGGTGCCAACGTTTTGGAGTGCCAATGACTGCATGTGTACTTTACCCTATAAAGAACTAAAAAAAGGATGTCATAGGCCCCGATAGCATAGATATTTGTGCATTGTTCTGGATACCACAAAATGCCTGGTTTAAATCCAGATGTTTGATGAGTTTGATGAGCTAACCAATGATACCGATAGATAATGATAATGATTAGCATAGATAATGATTAGAAATGTACCAGGAAAATATTTTTTCTTCCAACAGTTTCACCTCCACCGCCAGAATTAATATTCTATATAATAATTATCAATTTTCAAGACCTTCTAACTTTAAGGTATTATTTGTACTTATTAGACGCAATATGTATATTGTATTTCACTGTCTTCGCCGCTAGAAAACTACACCAAAGTACGTGATTTGTTTCCAACTCATTTCCAATAACAAAGTTTCTTTTCTGAAATGTTCTCAAAATTTTCAAAATTTCAAAATGTACGTTTCTTGACTGATTGTGATTATTTTTAGATTAATGAAAAATATCTGTAAAAATATGTGATGTTAATTACAAAGTCATTTAAATTTAAATTTTGAAAGAAATTTTATGAACAATAAAGTAATGATGTTTTCATTTGAGCCGAAATCTGATAATAATATTTTTCTTTATTACAAATAAATATCGATTAAAATTTAAAATTAATCAAAATCAGTTGACTTAAATTACAAATACAATACACGTTTAAAAATCGTAAGAATCTGACATAAAATTGCCTGACTTTGCGGTTTTTTGTACGGAGAATACAACTTAAAATTGAAAAAAAGTAGCTCATAATATCTTTCAGTTACACCTTCCTGCATAAGTGTACAACATTTCCGGTAAAATTATCGATATCCCATATGTCAAAATTTCACTTCTTTGAATCTTCTACATGAGTCAGACATATGTTATCACATGGCATGGATAAAACAATAACAATTAATACATATACATTACTACAACAAGTAATACACCTTTATCTATAATTTGAGATATTACATAAGATCATTAATACAAAATTAAGCTCACTATGGATGCTTATTCTATAGGACGCACTAGCTCTATTGATTCCTCTTAACTAAATACGCTAATGTTTTCAAAATTGGCTAGAAAATATCGTAATTACCTACATTTCTCTTAGATACGGCTGGGTTATTTTGTTGAGAAAAGTATGGTACACTTTAATATGTCAACAAAATCATTACTTTAAGGCTGGTGACAGGGAAATTCTGGACATTAGAATAACATTTTAAAAAATCGGGACGCTTCATCAAGCGGGACAAGTGCTCAGAATTCGGGACTGTCCCGCCCAAATCGGGACGGTTGGTCACCCTAACGTACAGCATAATTTTAAGTCGCAGACATTAACTAAGTTTGTATCTTTATTTAAAAAAAAAAGCCATTCATAATTTTTCCATTGTACCCTTCAATTGTAGGCAATAATTTTTCGTTTTTTTCGAGTTTTATGTATAAATAGCTAGTATTACCCATGAAGATTCCTATCATATTCTGGATGCACAGTAGCTTGTTGGACTGCAGATATCTGACCAGTACTGGTATCATAGACATACGATACTCCAGCTTTAATGTAATATATCATTGTTCTGTCAATGCAATGCGCAGCTGTTACAACATATTTTTCTGTCAGTATGCTACCTCCGCATACGATGCCATGGGTTGAGTTTGGTGTGATCCCTATCAACAAGACTTGATACTCAAAATCTGTTATATTGGCCAGGGAACCACCAATTATTCTCTTGTCGTATTTTTTAACCCTTTTCTTGCTACTTGCCTTATTAGCGGAAACTACACAATAACAAATATTGATATTATTTAGAATATTTCAAAATTGGATTGAGTACTCACCTGCTTGAAGAATAATAATCACTAAATACAAATAGAGACAAAACTTCATTTTGTTTGTAAGTATACAAATTAATACAAACGTAATGTTAGCTTACTGTTATCCCAGGGCTTTTGATAACAATTCTTAAGAAAATATGTTGTGCACCACAAAAAATTGTTAAGATAATTATGATAAATAACTTGGTATATTAAATATTTTTTATAAAAAAAAACCCGTACGTTTCTTGGAGTTGTTGCATCCACTGCATTCGTCTGCCACATTTTTTCCATATATAAATTTCTGCCATACCCATTTCACTGTATCAGTAGGATTGAGGAGAATTTAGTTTAATATTTATCTGATACATATTCGTATTCATGATAATGAAAAATAAAAAAAGTACCTGCCTAACATAATTTTAACATATTTGTTGTGATCAGATTCATAAAATAATAGAATGCAAATTTTTCTATACAGTGTGTTCCCCTATGGAACTAACTTCTAATCTACAATGGACCAAATTTTTCGTTTCTCAAGTAGATAGCTTGTCACATCCAGATTATATTTAATTAGGGTCGTGTCGCTTCAGATTTGCCATTAACTGGAACGATATTTGCGATTGGAAATACAATATTCCAATTTTATATTTGAGCATAAAATTGCATTTAAAACAATTACTCCCTAAGTCTAAGACATTTTTAATTTAAATGTAAAACAGTTCATAGTTTATTCTATGGCAAATTAAACAACTTATTTTTCGTCGTTTTTGTTAAATTAAAATTCTAACTATGTCCATGGACTTAATAGAACACCCCAAAACTATCCATAAAGAATAATTTTGTCTCAGGACACACTGTATTTTATTTAAACATTGAAAAATAATAGTCAATAATCACTATTAAAATACTAGAGATTATTTTTTGACGTTTCTTAAAACCAATGAAATGCTTCTTTATTTGTCACAAGGGTAAGTTTCAACCAATTATGTCATTATTATAGTGGGAATAAATCTCTTGTGATTATTCTCGGGAATAATCACTGTGGCTTTTATTTGCCTAGCAACTGTCAGATACTTGTCAAAATAATTACTTAATTGTGTCAACGCGAAATGGGTGAAAGTCATCGGTTTAGTACCTTTTCTAATGCAGAAACTACAAAAAAGATTTTAGAAACTACTTCGAAAAATACTCTAATAAGTAATCAGTCTATATGGAGACAATTTAAGACCTTCACCAAAGAAAGAAATTATATTCTGGATCAATCTACTACAACAGCTACTCTGGCATTGATTTTAAAAGATTGGGCTTATAACATGAAAAGAAAAGACGGAAATGATTATAAAGAAGCAGTAATAAAGACAATGTGGAATAAAACGGCAAAATTAGTTCAAGAACTTTACTTTAATAAGTATAACAGGTCCTTTGATCCTTTCCATGATATAGAATTCAGAAATGCTCGGAATGCAAGAGATGCAAAAAGAAAAATTTTACAAAAACATCCTGAAAAGCACAAACAAAGTTCTGTGGCACTTTCTAATACAGAATTGTTGCAAATTTTTAACTATTGGGACGAAGATACACCTTGTGGATTGCAAAGAAAGTTTTTTCACGTTGCATCGTATGAACTAGCTTGGAGGGGAGGAGAAGCTACGAAATGTTTAGTTCATTATTTTACAAAAGAAACCGACATAAAAAGATTAAATACTGGCCGCATTGAATACAATCCCATCTTTACAAAAACTGCACAGGGTGGAGCACAAAGGTGCGCTAATAGTAAATGGTTGACTCCACTTTTTGAAAAACTAATGAGTAAACGTGAAGAAAATATTAAAACCGAACGCTTGTTTCTTACTCCAAATCCGGCTTGACAAACTCATGGTTTTGGTATAAAAACGTTCCTGTGGGAATAAATTCCATTTCAAAATGGATGAAATAATCCGCAGAAAAAGTAGGTCTAGACACAGTTACTAAAAAAAATAACTAACCATTCTGCCAGATCAAGTGCAGTAAGTAACCTTTCAAAAGCTGGTGTAGGAGAACAAGAACTAATCAAGGTCACTGGTCATAATTCTGCAAGTTCGATTAAACCATACTTACAATTGAACCAAGAACATCATTCAAATATAATAAATAATCTTAGAGAAAATACGCAGGAGGAAACACTTAATATAACAAGCAATTCCAAATCCTCAATAAATAATGAGTCTCGAAATATTTTTAATAATTGCGTTTTTCATTGTACTAATTTAAATTGTTAATTCTTTTAATATATTCACAATGTGTCAACGATATTTTCATATATTGTAAGTAATAATTAATTAAATTAAATTTTTCAATAATTTTATGATAGTTTTATTGATCTTTTTTATTGTAAAAATTTGTGAATCAAAAAATAATCTAGTCAAATATAACTCGAGAGTTCCATAAATTAGAAAATAATTTGACAGATTTTGTTCAAACTTGTTGCCATTTGGCAATAGCATGAAGGGGCAATAGTCACGAGAGCCCGCAGGGCTCGAGTTTTCTGGCAACAAGTTTTCAAACAATCTGTCAAATTATTTTCAATTTATTCTCACTCTCTTGTTATATTATTACTGAGAATTTAGTACCTGCCGCCTGTTTTCTACTTGCAAAACAAGTAGTTCTATTTTCTTAGAAAAAGAAACAATGCTCCTATGTTTTTTTTTTATATTAGTATTGTTTCTTGAAAAAAATATGACAAAACCTTTGAATTTTTAAGAAATCAGGCCGAACTTAAAAAAGTACCTACTAATTATATGAAGATATAAACGAACCTTCCTGCGTTTAAAATATTACAAAAATAACAAGATTTTATAAATTTATTTTTCTTGTCAAAACTACTGTACATCAGAATTTGGCAAATGTAGTTTCTTGTTCATCTCAGTCCTGTTGTTTACTACTAATTCTTCCTAATGCTTCCACTATTTTGTTATCGGTACTTCGATTTATTATTATTGGGCAGAAAATGACGTTTAAGCATATTTTCCCTAACCAACAATGTAAACAAACAATCAAATGTTTCACTTTCGTTTCACATTATTCGCTACGCGCGAACCTTCGGCTTCGGCTAAACCTGCGGCCTAATTTTGAAGGTGGCCGAGCACGAAGTCGGTCAGATACTACACGCAAATATTTTAATGGATCATGAATGAACCCGTCAATCATGTTGAGACGTAAACGTTTCCTCATTTATACAAAATGTAGAAGAATGTAACAAAATATTTTTGTTTTTAGGAGACCATAATCGATCATAAAGAAACATTTAGCAAGCAGTATCCAAGAGATTTAATAGATGCATTCTTGTTAAAGATGTCCGAATCGCCAGATTCCTCCTTTACAGGTAACCAATTTCTTTTGATTCTCTTTAATAAAACAACTGTCATAAATCATTGCAGATGACCAACTAATGTCTCTCTTATTGGATATCTTCATGGCCGGATCTGAAACAACTAGCAACACTCTAGAATTTTCAATGCTATTTATGCTAAAACATCCGGAAATTCAAATACAAGTACAAAAGGAACTGGATGAAGTTGTTGGACGAAGTAGAATGCCCAAGTATAGTGACAGATTACAGTAAGTATATCATTGGTGAAATAGGCATAAAAGTCCTTGGTTTTGTTTTGACCATACCTGAACCAGTTGTTGACATCCAAAGATATTTTTTGTACTTCAATTAATAGTCTAACTGCAATGACTTATTCTTCAGGTTACCATACACGGAAGCTGTGTTGATGGAAATACAACGATTTACAAATGTACCCCCACTTGGTATTGCTCATAGAGCGACAAGAGATACTGAATTATTAGGACACTTCATCCCCGCAGGTACAACATTATTGACAAATTTGTACAGCGTGCATATGGATGAGGATTATTGGATAGATCCAGAAGTTTTCAGACCAGAAAGGTTCATAAAGGATGGAAAAATTGTTCAACACGATAAATATTTCCTTCCATTTGGAAATGGTAAAACAAATGAAACGATGCATTTGGGACAAAATACTGTACCAATTCTTGTTTTTTGTAGGAAAACGAAGATGCCCCGGAGAGTCACTCGCAAAGGCTAATTACTTTTTGTTTTTCACTACAATTTTGCACAATTTTAGGGTGCAATTGCCTTACTGTTATGACTTACCTTCAGGGATAAAAGATGGGGTTACTTTGTCACCACAGGAGTTTCAAGCAGTGTTTGTTCATAGACATGACTGATGGTCTATGAAATAAAGTTGAAAATAACTCTCAAAATGCTCGAATTGCAAACCATATGGAACTCAGTTACTATTAACAAACGATTAAGATAATTTGAAAGAGGCGAATAAATCATAGTAAAACGTCCAATTGGACAGAGCCATTTTGGTTATTTAGGGGTTTTGGCTCCTTCAAATAATTATTTACAATTAGATGTATAAAAGATATGCAGTATTATTTTATTTACTGACACTATAATGGAGCACTATGCTGTCATTAGAAATGGATGTCGTCACACTTATATTAAAATTGTTATTCCTGGTCTCTATTTCTTATGTCCTTTATAGCTAATATGCTCAACGTGTTGCATACTTTTGTAAAATAACATTAAGACTTCTAACATGTTATATTTTAGCTAATAAATTAAAATTGAGTGTTTATTTTTATTATTATATAGTTGAAGAATTAAAAGTATTTTTCCGTCGATCGTTTATTTATGAGTCAGTTTAGTGAATAGGAAATCGTTTATTAAACAACTCTATTAATGCACGATTTATATTAATGCATGATTTGCTATAGCCAATCACACGACGTAATGACGTCGTTTGATTGGCCAATCGAACATATGTGAAATGAAACCTTCCAATCAAAACATACCGCCCTCTAGAACTGTCAGTGTCAAATTACATTAATTGTCATATAACCTAAAAAGACATCGGCGAAGAAAATACTATGTAGACGACGCTAGAAGAATACGATCGACGAAAAAAATTTGTAACCAACTCGAATATTAAACCTCGATTAATGATCTCGATCATTACTCGCCCTTTTTAATATACTTGTTGGTTAAATAACTATTATCTACGACTCTCAAATAATAAGGTCATTACATACGTATCTATGACTATATAATCCCCATCATGATACGCGCCAATGATTATAATGACACTAGCGTTGTATAATAATGACAGTTCGTTCAAATAATGACTTCATTATTTGAAGGATCTGTCATCATTATACGGATGTACTGTCAAAATCAGTCTAAACCTACGTGGATGACAGTTATTTGACATTTCCCCTCGCCGCCATTGACACATTTAAAAGATTTGATATAAAATTGAATTTATGAGTCGTAGATAAAACGTCGTATTCGACTCGCACACATCGCCTACGGCTCGCGTATAAACTTCATGCTCGCGATTTATATCCTTAGTTATGTACTCGTCAAATAATATACTAATTAAAGTACCTACTATTAAAATAAGAAACTGGCGTTTCAAATAAAGATATATTACAAGAGCAACAAAGTATTTACAAATGTTGTTGCAAATCGCTAATTTGACTGAAATACTTAAACTTTAATAAGTGAACGGTTTAAAATGAATTAATTAAAATAAGATAAGAATTTGTTATTTTACTAATAATTTTGAAATGTCTTTAACTTCTTTGATTAAGATTCGATTCACCAAACTTAAGCTATTACAAACATGTCCATGTTGAAGAAAACTGTGGAAGTTTTTGGAGGTATTTTACAGTTTATTTCTTAGAATGACATCATATTAACAATTAACATTTCGTTGTGTGTACCTACACACATTTGATAACTTAGAACAATGATAAGCAGTACAAATTATATGCGCAATAAATAAAATAAAACGTGCATTTACTGTAAGCATTTGATAAAATATTTGACCAATATCAAAAGTATTTAACCAATACAAAAAATATTTGAGCAATTAAAAAATTTGCTTGTGCATTAAAAAAAAATAAATGTGCAATAAATTTACATCAGATTAAATAACTGAATTTATATATTTGAATGTCCCTTTAATAATATATTTGTATACTTAAATAAATAAATGTGCAATACAATCGTTACTTCTGTAAAAATATAATTAGATTATAAAGTATTATAAAGTATTAAAAAATACTTGTTCATTAAAAAAATATATTTCCAATAGTTTTAATAAATCATCATTTGAAAATAATTATGAACGCATTTAATAATCTAATTATATAAATAATCTAAATAAATACAATAAGCGCGTAAAGTACGGAAACATGGGAAAATCAGTGAAAAGTTGTGTCATTTTAAAAAAATCCTTGCAGACGTCGGTTTTTAATTATTAAAACACACATTATTTGAGTTTGACCGTCATCACTTTTTTTACATGGCGACACCAGTTTTTTCTTACTGAAACTGGTAGATCATTTAATTGTTTAAATGGCAGCGACAACATTTTATAGCCTTAGGGTTAGGGAAACTATTAAGTTAGGGAAAATAAATTTTCTATCGTGCTAAGTTTTCGAAAGAAAGTGGGGAAAAATGTAATAAATGCGATTTGGTAATTTTGACAATATATACCAGGAACCTATTGTTCTAACACCTCAAAATGGGCTCATAATAAACCTTAATCTTTGCACTTTTACCTGAAATCCCAAAACTTTGTTCCCACATATGAAGCATATACAGCGATTCTTTAAGTGGGGTCCGAGCGGCTCTTTAAAAGAAACGTAAAAAACGCAATAACAGGACGTGATATGAAAAATTCAAGCTCATATTCGTATTCAGCGCAAATAAATCTTGGCCTATTCGCATTCCATAAACAAATAAGTTATCAATACTGCCCTAATTTTTGTCTTTTTCTCGAAAATTTTGCTATGTATGGCCATGGGCTTGCTAGGTCATATTCATTTTAGGGTACAATATGAATAAAATATTGCACAAGTTATCCATTCTAGCGCACAATATGTAAGTTTCTATGTAACTTATTTATATTTATTTAATGCACAATATTTATTATTTTAATGCTCAAAGTATTTTTTTTATTGCACATATCAATGTAAATAATGCACGCTTAAATCGCACCCAATGATAAGTTATAGCAAAGTGATTACTTCATATTGTCTTGAATCCATGGTACGAATTTGCTCACTCTAGTGTAAACGGTTGGTCCTCCTTCTTTATCACATGGAAGGACAGCCCAAGATATAACACCAACGAGTATTCCATTTTGGACAAGTGGTCCACCACTGTCTCCATTACATGCTCCCTTAAAGGGATGACTTTCAAGTGTACAAATATGAGTATCTTTTACTAGATCTGACTCAGCACCAAACGAATTTAACGCCTGTTGGCAAGCTGAAAAGATGACAGGTTAGCTACATTATCTACATTGGGCCTAAACATATTACGATGAAAGCATACCTGCATTTGATATTACTGAAACATTCGCGTACATCAAGTAAGATGAAATTTGTGATGTGTTACTATTAGTGTAACCCCACCCAGAGACTTGAGCCATGGTCACGTTTGCATCTGAATTTGGTGCCGGAAGATGGACTGGGGCCACTTTGCTGTTGAAGACCAACGATTTTTCCAACTTTAGAATGGCTATGTCGTTGACTGCAATTCTGAAATCATTTAAGAGCAACAATCACAGCTAATTGTAATAATGGAGTGATTCATAGAACATAGTGCTCTTGATAATGATAGAGCGATATAAAAATGTCTAAAACCTTAAATATTATTGAAAATAAATGTTGTTTGTAAATGTCTCTACCGGTGGAGTATGCAACCCAACTAACATATGTAAATTGCTGTTATTACAAAGTAAAGTAAAGTGCTTGGTTATTACCACGGTGTAAAAGAGAAATTCTAAACTACCTCCGTGAGAGAAATCTTTTTTTTTATTTTGTGAAAACGCCAAATTCCGGGGAATACAAAGGAATACTTCTAGATCAATTGCTTCTATTCTAATTTAAAATTAAAAAGAAATATGATGAAAATGTAAAAGATCGGATTTATATGAATCAAATTTTCTGTGGTATTTGAAATTCTACGAATAAAAAATATAAAAAAATATAATGTTAGACTGGCAGTATAAATATAATGTTCGACTTCAAAAATTGAAAATGGAGAACCAAATATATTTTTATGTACAGGGTTTCAGATAAAGGTTTCTCAGCAATTTTTATACCGCCCATAACTGTCGTAATTTTAGAGCAATAGATCTGAAATTTGGTATACAAGCTTTTCTCTTAAAAAGAAAGGACAAGTTCGTGAATGGGCAAAATCGGTTAACTCCATTTCTTTTTCAAATTCCACACCAAAAATATTTTAGGGTGGGGGTATTTTAACTTCGGCCTGGCTTGACAATTTTCATTCTCAGTAAAAAGTTACAGAAAACAGAATTATAAACGAAAGAAGAAAACAAAGAATACCAATTATAATAACAGTAAATAAATAATAATAATTAAAAATAATATAAATAAATTTAGATAGATTTAGTTTATATAATTTTCAGTGAAAGATTTCATGTCTTAGTTGCTTTTACAATTCCTTAAGAAGTTAGAGCCGCTTAAAATACGATTTTGTTTACATTTCAATCGACTGTAACTTTTTAATAATTGTATTTTAACAAAAGTACTAAGATACTCCGACTATAATTCTTGTAGTTGTTCTTGTAGTGATTGCCTTATCGGTCTAAAATACATCATGTATTGGAATTTGGTTGGTTTGAATATTAGGTTACATTCTAATGAATGTAAAAATAAGTAGCCTTACCCTTGTAGATTACTATCATATTCTGGATGTACAGTAGCTTCTTGGACTGCAATTGTTTGACCAGTACTGGTGTCATAGATATACGATATTCCAGCTTTTATGTAATATACCATTGTTTTGTCAATGCAATGCGCAGCTGTTACTACATACTTTTCGGTCAGTATGCTTCCTCCGCATATTAAGGCATTGGTTGAGTTTGGTGTGAGCCCTATCAATAAGATTTGGTACTCAAAATCTGTTATATTAGCCAGGGAGCCACCGACTATTCTTTTGTCATGTTTGTTAACCCTTTTCTTGTCAGTTGCTTTATTCGAGGAAACTACACAATAACAAATAAGTATATTAATTTAGAATAATTTATAGTTGGATTGAGTACTCACCTGCTTGAACAATAATAAATATTATGAAATACAAATAGATAACCTTCATTTTGTTTATATATTTGTACGTAGTATACTCATGACACACTACAAAAAGTATAGCTAACTGTTCGGTTAGGAGTTTTTATAACAGTTCTGAATAAAGTTGTGGATCACAGAAAATTGTTGGCAAGATATTTAGCATAAATAACTAGGTACATTCCAGATTTTTCATAGAAAAACCGTTGCATGTCTCGGAGTTGTTGCAACTACGGCATTCTTCTGACATATTTTTTGCATAAATAAATTTCTCCCATACTCTTTTCACTTTGTGGCAGTAGGATAGAGGAAAGTTTACTTTAAAACTGTTTACAATGCTGTGTTTACATAATATTCACATGCAAGCTAAAGTAAAATAAAAAAAGTACCTACCCAAACATTATGACACTAAATATTTTTAACCTGCATGCAAATATTTTATTTGATCATGATTGAAATAGTTAGTGATGTTGAAATGTTTTTTCATTTATACAAAATATAGAGAAACGCAACAAAATATTTCTGTTTTTAGGAGACCATCATTGACCGTAAAAATTTAGCAAGCTCTCATTTGGAGAACCAATTTCTTTTGATTTTCAGTAATAAAACAACTGTTAATAGGAATGAAACAACAAACTTATTTATTATAGCAAAATAAGAGAAACAAAATATAAGAACAAATGATGTGTTTACGACCAGCGAAAATCGAAGTCGTCATCATCACTGGTCTCATTACCACTACTATCAGTATCAGGAGGAAGTGGTACGGTTGGATCATAATCATCTCTGACAATCCCGTTACTGAACATATAAAATTTTGTATTAAACTCTTGTATACACGGCATATTCAAAATGTCGTTGACAAGTCTCTTCAAATAGGGCTTTTTGTTTGTAATATCACGCTTGATCAGAGAATTCAGGTAAATTATTTGTCCAACAAAGTAGAAATCAGCCCAAGTTAACTGGAAATTATAACAAACTTTTTAAAAAACGCCTTTAACAGTTATTTTATTCCAAACCTTTTGCAGGGCGAGGTGTCCATCATTTCTCCTGCAGGTTTCTTCCAATCTACCAAGATACATTGGAAAATCTTTAGCTATGATTACACCCCTTCTCTCTTTCTTTTTTACTTTGTCCTTTTCAGTGTTAAGATCTTCAAGTTCTGCAAAAACACTTAATTATAATATTTTACGAAAAGCAATCACCTAACAACTCACTCAATCGAAAATCTTTAATAGTATCGACAATTGCATCAATTTCCAAATCCTCCCAATCATTTTCACCTGACAAGTTGTATTTTTTACCTAAATACCTGCAAATTGCAACGCTTTGGTGAGCAGTTTTGTCTCCCTCTGTATATATGGGTAGATCACCAAATGGACACGCTAAAATTAAATTCAGCCGATCGAAAAAAATTTAGGCCCTTTATAATTTTACTTACATTTTTTAACTTCTTCCATATCTTCGTTATAGCAGCGTTTATCATCAAACTGCTTACTGCCAATTCCATAGCACAATAAGTATCTGATTGGCTCTCCATGATAAACACTATCCGAGCACATGATTTGCACTGTATTGGACATGTTGCTGGAATATTATAAACTGCTTCTTAATAGTGTTTTGGTTGAACCGGTTGAAACGATTGGGGTACTGTAAAGCTAAGGAATCAATAAAGTTGGTAAATGCACGTTGGTCTGACAAATTGTCTTGCGCAGAACACATACTTTTCGTATGATCTCCAAAATAAATGATTATATTGCTAATAGTTAATAGGTAGTAGTTATATATTTTATTTCTGATCTTTTCAAACACAACTCACCATAAATAATGCGTTGGCGATGTTCAAACCCCTAAATCGCGCAAAATTTACACTCTGACATAAAAGTTATTAATACTTCCAATTTGTATGTAAAAATTGGTCTTGAAAACTAAAATTGTAAAAAATGTTGGCTTTAAAATTAAGATATGTTATCATAGAAAATACGTTCGTCTTCGTAATCAAATCAAAATAGGCACTAAAGCTAAGGAATCAATAAAGTTTGATTAATGCACGTTGGTCTGACAAATTGTCCTGCGCAGCACACATACTTTTCGTATGATCTCCAAAATAAATGATTATATTGCTAATAGTTACTAAGTAGTAGTCATATATTTTATTTCTGATTTTTTCAAACACATATCATCATAAATAATGCGTTGGCTATGTTCAAACCCCTGAATAGAGCAAAATTTACACTCTGATATAAAAATTAATTAATAATTCCAGTTTTTATGTAAAAATTGGTCTTGAAAACAAAAAATTGTAAAAAATGTTGGCTTTCAAATTAAGATATGTTATCATAGAAACTACGTTCGTCTTCGTAATCAAATCAAAATAGTACTAAAGCCAAGGAATCAATAAAGTTTGATAAATGCACGTTGGTCTGACAAATGGTCCTGCGCAGAACAAATACTTTTCCTATGATCTCCAAAATAAATGATTATATTGCTAATAGTTAATAGGTAGTAGTCATATATTTTATTTCTGATTTTTTTAAGCACATCTCCCCATAAATAATGCGTTGGCTATGTTCAAACCTCTAAATCACGCAAAATTTACACTCTGACAAAAAAGTTAATTAAAATTCCAGTTTTTATGTAAAAATTGGTCTTGAAAACTAAAAATTGTAAAAAATGTTGGCTTTCAAATTAAGATATGTTATCATAGAAACTACGTTCGTCTTCGTAATCAAATTAAAATAGTACTAAAGCTAAGGAATCAATAAAGTTTGATAAATGCACGTTGGTCTGGCAAATAGTCCTGCGCAGAACACATACTTTTTGTATGATCTCCAAAATAAATGATTATATTGTTAATAGTTAATAGGTAGTAGTCATATATTTTATTTCTGATTTTTTCAAATACATCTCGCCATAAATAATGCGTTGGCTATGTTCAAACTTCTAAATCACGCAAAATTTACACTCTGACATAAAAGTTAATTAAAATTCCAGTTTTTATGTAAAAATTGGTCTTGAAAACTAAAAATTGTAAAAAATGTTGGCTTTCAAATTAAGATATGTTATCATAGAAACTACGTTCGTCTTCGTAATCAAATCAAAATAAGTACTAAAGCTAAGGAATCAAAAAAGTTTGATAAATGCACGTTGGTCTGACAAATTGTCCTGCGCAGAACACATACTTTTTGTATGATCTCCAAAATAAATGATTATATTGCTAATAGTTAATAGGTAGTAGTCATATATTTTATTTCTGATTTTTTCAAACACATCTCACCATAAATAATGCGTTGGCTATGTTCAAACCCCTAAATCGCACAAAATATACACTCTGACATAAAATTTAATTAATAATTCCAGTTTTTATGTAAAAACTGGTCTTGAAAACAAAAAATTGTAAAAATGTTGGCTTTCAAATTAAGATATGTTATCATAGAAACTACGTTCGTCTTCGTAATCAAATCAAAATAGTACTATTAGTAAAGCTAAGAAATCAATGAAGTTTGATTAATGCACGTTGGTCTGACAATTTGTAACGCTCTTCTTCGAAGGGACAAGCAGCGTGTGCCCCATTCAGTTTCCTTCGCAGCTTCTTTATGGTAAATATTGTTACGTAGCTCATCATGGGGGACGGCTCTAGGTCAGGATGGAGATGTATAAATAAAAGTCGCAGTGTTGTTTACATCGTTCGTGTATTGCTGACCATGCAGAATTCCAATACTACAGCTGATATCTGAAATACAATAGCCGCGCTACACTACAAGTAGGTGCTGCAAACTACTGATCCCGTTCCCATCCTTTGCCGTGGCTTTTATATTGAATTTGGCAAGACGTCATGACCTGTTTTGAGCCCCCAAAAATCCTGAGTTAGGATTTTTGGTTGCACACGGCCTTTGATATAAATCATAGTTAATTTGCACGCTTGCCACAAAGGAATGTCTTTGTTCCGATATGAAAAGCCTGACGTCTGCATTTCTGGACTAGCAACTGTCTGCAGATTGGGTTGGATGACCTGACCTCAATTGTACAATACAATTAAACTATAATTCGTAACAACCCTCCTCGCAAACAATTGCTCGACCCAGATCAATGAAAAGAAATTGTACAGCCACGGAGCGGGATAGGAAAGAACGCACCACTTATAATTTTATTTGCCTAACATAAGAAATAACAATACAAAAAAAACACCCATAGAAAAAAGTTCAATGTCGTCGTGCCAGTATCGTATGCGATTTGCCCCGTTCTCATCCGTCTCCGTCTAGTTCTTGGGTCCTCCTGCTAACCCTTTTCTTCTAGGATTGTGATGGTCATCTACGTGAGAGATACCATTACGGTCGGCTTTGACCGTGTACCCAGATTCGTGTTTCAGAATCATCTCCTGTTGCCTCTCAGAATTCTCCTAATTCTTCTTCTCCTTCTACTTCTACTTGGACTAGTCGGGACCCCTTGTCCCGTGCGAGGTGGTTTGGTAGAATCCATAGGACCGTTCCTCTCTAGTCGATTTGTTTGTTTTTTCTCAGACTGGTCGAGACATCCCTTGTCCCGTGCGGGGTGGTTCGGTAGAATCCGTAGCGCCAAATCCCCTCCAGTCTACATCGCCAGCTTCCTCTGGCGGTATCGGCAACCCTAAAACTCGCATATAACTCAATTATGCCGGTATGGTACCCCGTTTCGTCATGTGTCGACTGCTTCTTGTAGATGACCACCATCCGTGTATTTATCTCTTCGTGATCCCGGACCAGCCAGCTGCATCCATCGAAGTGAGAACGGGCAAATGCATATACTTCCTTACAGTGGCGGCATCAACCTTCAACAATTAAACTAGAAAAATACAATAGGTACTAACTTCTAATTAATTAATTTCTACGACGAAGAGTTGGGCGGTATTTGACCCTAACGCTATCCATCCATGCGGTTGTTAGTAGCTGTCCTTGGAACGGCATATTTCTCATTGGGGGAGTGAGAAATTTTACAAAACCTCCCTGCAGATTGACCGCCAACCCAATTCGCCTTGTCTACGAGTCGCTTCAGCCATGCTTCTTCTTCGTCGCGCTGGATTTTCTCAGATGTTTCCACCCTGACCAAAATGAGCCGTTCCCGATCTTCCTTGGGACCATTTTGCGCCGCCACCATGTTACGTAGCTCTTAATGGGGGACGGCTCTAGGTCAGGATGGAGATGTATAAATAAAAGTCGCAGTGTTGTTTACATCGTTCGTGTAATGCTGACCATGCAGAATTCCAATACTACAGCTGATATCTGAAATACAATAGCCGCGCTACACTACAAGTAGGTGCTGCAAACTACTGATCCCGTTCCCATCCTTTGACGTGGCTTTTATATTGAATTTGGCAAGACGTCATGACCTGTTTTGAGCCCCCAAAAATCCTGAGTTAGGATTTTTGGTTGCACACGGCCTTTGATATAAATCATAGTTAATTTGCACGCTTGCCACAAAGGAATGTCTTTGTTCCGATATGAAAAGCCTGACGTCTGCATTTCTGGACTAGCAACTGTCTGCAGATTGGGTTGGATGACCTGACCTCAATTGTACAATGCAATTAAACTATACTTCGTAACAATATAGAACCAGTTTCCAAAAAAAAAGTTTTTAAATTTGGGAGCCCCAACATGAGATTTCTTGTATCCGAATATTTTTGCTGGAATTTTTCTGTTGACATGAAAATATAATTCACCAGTACCATAACACTACTAAATAAATTATCATCTCAACGGTTAACATCGCATCACAAGACTTCTCAAACCAATAGCTAATTAAAAGGGTCCTGATAAAAACTTCACTGGCATAAGATGTGACTCATGTGGGTAGTGAGTAGTAACATAATTCAGGAATAAAGTTTGGTTTCAATTTTTATATATTTTAATTTGGACATTTCTTCAGTCCAATTTTTACATAAGAAAAGAAATTTTGATCAATTTTCTTCCTCTCGGGAAATTTTAGCTAATAATGATTCTAGGTTTTTCTAGGTTAGCTCGAATAAGCGGATAAGAAAACACTCTGTATATTATGGTAAAATGGTCCAGTCAAAACGTTTCCGAGGGTGCCTGTACCAGGAAACAATATAGAAGTTTTCTTTTCTGTCATTCTATATGTTTTTTTGGGGTGCTGAATCCGAATTTCAACTTTGCTACTTCCCACGGATGTGGCTTCCCAACGAAAATCGCAAAAAAACTAAAAATTTGCGACCGTTTTTCAGTTTTCTGCGGAAAAAGTGATAAAACTATGCACTTTTCGAGGTAGACCATTCCATACAAAAATAAAGTACATTAAATTTTCTATAAGAGCACTCCTGAAATGCAATTTTGGTTGAACTGTTTGGCCGCTAGAGCGCACTTTATGTAAAACCCAGTTTTTGCGTTAGTTAAAAAGGCTGAGATTGTGCTAAAACTACATTAATTTCCCTACAAATACATCTTAATCACTTATTTTGGCCAAACCGTGTAGCTGCGAGATTGGGTTGATATGTTATGTCATATTAAGCAAAGCGAAGTTAAGAGCCGAATGTTTATAAAAAATATAAAAAATTACATAATACATTAAGTATTAATTAAAAAGAGCAAATATGTAGTTAATAAATAAATAGTAATAATATAGGTCTACTGAATTTTTGGTGAACGGTTCTTATTATCGCGGTTTCGCGTAATCTGACATAAAATTTCAACGCGCTTTAGCGGCTACATAGTTTGGCCAACATAACTGATGAAGTTATGCAATTTGTAGAGAATTTAATGTAGTTTTATCAGAATCTAAGCTCTTTTGTAATTACACACATAAAGTAGGCAAATTTGACCTTCTTTCAGCGCGCTCGAGCGGCCAAACCATTCAACCAAAAAATACACTTGAGGGTACTTTTTATAGCAAATTTAGTGTACTTTAGTTTTGTATATAGTGGTCTACGTCGAAAAGTGCATAGTTGTATGACATTTTGGCAATAAACTTAAGAAAACTCGAAAATTTTGAGTTTTTTTTTGCGATTTTCGTTGAAGCCATATCCGTGGGAAGTAGCAAAGTTGAAATTCGGATTCAGCTCCCCAAAAAACGTATAGAATGATAGAAAAACAAAACATCTATATTTTTTCCGGGCCAAAACACCTTGTGACTGGACTAAAATTATGAATAAAATTACAAATAAATTTGCAAATATCTCGCTTATTCGCTAACCTAAAAACGCGTGGAAATGTGGAAATGTTCAGGGGGTCATAAAGAATCATTATTAGCTAAAATTTCCCGGGAGGAAATTTTTTGTTGCACAGTGTTATTTAAATAGAGATATGCTAGAAAAATCAGTAATAAATATCATCCTCTTTGCAATTCGATCCGCAGAGATACTGTATATTAAATAGCTATTAATGGTCTCGATAATTTGCTAATTTGATAATTTTTTAATAGTAGTCTGTTTAAGAATGTTCCCTGAAAATATTACTTAACTATTCGTCAAACTGCTGAAGATATGAGCGTGCCAATCAAGTTTAAAGAAAAAGCAGTAGATTGCTTGTATCTCCGCTCTTTCTCAATATTTTTTGTTGAAATTTTCAGGGAACATACTTCATTATGTGGACATTAAGATGTGCATTCATATTTTTCAATAAACAATTATCTTTTGTTAAATATGTATTTCTTTATTTTTGCCACTAGAAAACTCTATAAGGAGTATAAGGAGTGTCAGAAATATCAAACTTCAGGACAAATCTTGCCGATTTCGTTTACAGTTGTTGTAAGTAAAAAGAGGTAAACATTTTTTTTTCAATCAAACTAATGCCATTTTTAAAAAAGTCTTTTATTTTTTAATCAGCTATGACAATTTTTAGTTTACATTATTAAGGTTAAAGTATTAAACGATTATTTTGTTTTGATGAAAGAAGTATGAGACAGTTCAGACACCGAAAACAATGGCTTTTAATTGATAGTTTCAAGGAAAATACTTTATTAGTTGGGCATTTGGCATTAATAAGAGCATTCTTATTTTTCAATGAACAACTACTTTACCATTCATATAAAACATTCTTTTTAATTTCCGCCTCAAAAAGTCTTTGTAAGGTTAATATTTACATAAACAACAGTATTTCTTTCTAGTCTAGTGTTCTTTATTTTAATAATAAGACATCAATTGCTTTTACGTTGGTTTACGTTGAAAAAAGTATAATTTTGTCTGTGCATTTGTGTTGTGTACAATGGAGGTCAACTTATTGAACTTTTTCATGTTTGAGATGGTGTTCCAATGTGGTTGAGCCACTGACGAACAGGAACCCAATCGATGGGATGATCTTCGTAATATTTTGTAATCGCTGGTAGTTTCAGAACATTTTGTCTGACTGCTTCCAAGTTGGGATACTTTTCCTTCAAGTTTACTTCCATAATCAGGCACATATAATCAATCAGACCAGTCCAGTAGAAGTCAGCCCATGTTAACTAAAAAAACGGATGTTATAATAAATTGATGTTAAGTAGAAGAATTTAATTAAAATTTAATAATTAATTAATTAAAATTTAACTGCTATAACTGTGAATGGTAAAAAACGTGCAAAATTTCTTATGAATAATAAAAACCTTTTTTATCATTATAAAGGGGGGATTATAACATAATGGATAGAAATAAGACTGATTTAAATTTAAATGACATTCTCAAACTCAGCTCTTCTGAGGTAGTTATGTTTGGTTACTTATACAGAGTGAGTTATTTAAAACGCAACTCGACTGCCAAAGTAGTCTACGCGCACATACAGAATGCTATTTTCAGACAAAAGTTAAACAGTATATTTTGCTTAATTTCCCAGTTATCTGATTTGTTCTTTGAAGCTGTTGTTGCGTTAAAGTTGGTAGCCAGTTGGTTGAACAGTGAATCCCACAATATAGAGTTTGATGTTATCCACTGCTTAGTTAATCAAATTTCTAAAATTTGAAAGTAAGATAAATAAAATATACTGCTCACTGTTTGTTACTATTTATTTCGTCTGTTATTTATGTTCGGAATTTGTTGGTTCAATTTCTGTACACCATGTTTATAGCAACTGTATTGCACTTTTGCATATTTTGGCGATATACACGAATCTCAAATATGAATATTATTTGTTATTTTTTCCTGTTTTAGAGCGACAATTTTAAAATGTCAAAATTCAAGTTTTAAATCAAAAAGAATTTTATTGTTTTTAATTAAAACACAAATATAGGGGTGCTATTGGCTCTCAAACTTACGGAAAAATCATTAAATTTGTAATTTAAAATAAAATATTGACTGTAGTTTTTCATAATTTTTGGGATTCTTTGTACTGATTTTCTATACAGGTGTATCAACAGTGCGATCTCGGAAGATTGTGACTGTGTTAATGAAGATATTTTAAAACTGATTTCACTCATATATACAGAACACCGGGGCGTACATTTTAAAATCAGCGTGTATACAGGGTGTCCCATAAGGAAGTACCAACCCAAACTTATGTTTCTTTAAATGGAACAAGCTATATTTCGGCACAATTTTGAATCCCTCGGAACATGTTACGACAATAAAAAATAACATTACCTACCCTAAACTTTATACTTTTTGATTTATTGGCATTTTTATGGAAAAACAGCAGTCAAGAAAAATTGTATATCTCAATACCGGTTTTTAATTTTATTGCGCACGCTTAGATTATGGTTAAGTAAGAAACGTTCTATTAGCGTGATTACGTACCATATCCAAATTTTGTACACTACGGTCATAATCTGCAACAAATTATAGCAAATAGTTTTTCGTAAGAAAGTAAATTTTCTAAAATAGAACACCATGTATCTAATTCATTTTTTGAATTCTACTCATCGTTCTGCACAAAAAATACTGAAACACACCAGTGCTTAAATCAACAATTGCAGAGATAAATAGTCTTCTTCATAAAAAAGTGGTGGTGATATTGTATAAAGGGTTAATGTTAGTACTAGTATGTGCTAGTACTTTTTTGTGCAGCACGCATTTTTGTTGCATTCGCCAAGAACCCACACAATGTCATTAGTTCCTCCTGAGAAAAGTTCGTCATATTTCCAAAAATTATGCAAATCTAACCTAGCAATATCACCACCACTTTTTTATGAAGAAGACTAGTTATCTCTGCAATTGTTAATTTTAGCACTGGTGTGTGCTAGTACTTTTTTGTGCAGAACGATGCGTTCAAAAAAATAATTAAATGGGGTTCCATTTAAAAAAATTAACTTTCCTACGAAAAACTATTTGTTATATTTTGTTGCATATTATGACCAGCCTGTACACAATTTTGACATGGTAGGTAATCAGGCTAATAGAACGCTTCTTACTTAGTCATAATCTACGCGTGATCAATAAAATTAAAGACAGGTATTGAGATATACCATCTTTTTTAGACTGCTGTTTTTTCATTAAAATAATGATAGCCCATAAATCAAAAAGTATAAAGTTTAGGATAGGTAATGTTAGTTCTCGTTGTCGTAAAATGCTGCTAGGAATTCAAAATTGTGCCGAAATATAGGTTGTTCCATTAAAAAAAAAACATATCTTTGGGTTGTACTTCCAAATTGAACAACCTGTATACACTAATACATTTAAAATGTGCGCCTCGGCGTTCTGTATACATGAGTGAAATCAGTTTTTAAATATCTTCATTAACAGAGGCACAATCTTCCGAGATCGCACTGTTGAGACACCCTGTATACTTTTTACATTATGAACTTGAGATGTGATATTTTCTACTTGTCAATATTTGATCATCAAACAGATATGCTAAATGATGCTGAACTGTACTGGTGCTTGAATCAATATTGACTTTGATAAGTGATTTTGAAATGATTTCAGTAGCCTTCTTGGTTTATTTAACAAAACACAATTGCAATTTATTAATCCGTAGTTATTTTTTATTTTCAATCTAAACTATTATTTAATTAAAACTTGATCGTAAAAAAATCTTTCATTATTAGCCTTCGTTTCATATCGTACCTTGTTAGCAGCTAGATGTCCATTGTTTTCCTTAGCAACATTGTCCAATTTTTCCAGATAAAAATCAATGGTTTTTGGTATTTCTGCCTTCATTTTTTGCTTTGCTGATGCGCTTTGCTCATAGTGGGCCGTTCCAGCCTCTAAAATTATATGATACACATAACACGCAGAAAGGGAACAACAAGAAAATTAGAGCCAATTACATTTAAGTGGTATGTGGAATATTATGAATATGCTTGGTCATTAGATCATATATAATTTTATATCATTTGGTGTACTTACTAATAACCAAATCTCGGAAGGTGTCGGCTATAGCATCAACTTCCAAATTCTCCCAATCATCATCGCCAATCAATTTGTATTTGTTGCCTAAATATCTGCATATTGCAACACTTTGATTGATCATTTTCCCATCTTCTTCGTAAAGGGGCATCTGTCCAAATGGCATCGCTACATAATGAAATATGCATAACATTAAGTGAATGAATATTAAATGTTTTAAACGCGACCTACTTAATTTAATTTTTGGCCAGTCCTGAAAATCAATTCGATTGTCTTCAAAATTTTCGCCACCGTAGGCCAATAGTAGACGTATTGGCTCTGCAGCCCCTGGAAGATCGAAGTACGTTATTTTAACCATGCTGAATGAGTGTTAGTTTTGCTTCTCGGGGCTAGAAATGCTGAATAGTTCTCAATAGTTGTATCCGGTCACGATAGCAACTGTCGATTAACTGAACTGTGTAGCGTAATATTAATATTAAATTATGCGCGCGCATCTAAAAACACTTCAACAGTACCACATCGAGTCGGGAATAGATAGTTTATCTAATGCACAATTGTTGTGCAAAAATTAGATTGTTTTGAACTAGAAAAGAAGATATTAAGGGGCACACCTCTTTTTCAGACATTTCTTGAGAACGAATTTTAAAAGAATTAATAATTAATGGGAATGCAATGGTTTATTCAAAATAAATAAATTAATCAATAATCATGTTAATTCCTATCTATTAGAGAAATTTTCAGTAATAACATAACAAGAGAGTGAGAATAAATTGAAAATAATTTGACAGATTGTTTGAAAACTTGCTGCCAGGCAATAGTCACGAGAGCCCGCAGGGCTCGAGTGGCTATTGCCAAATGGCAACAAGTTTGAACAAAATCTGTCAAATTATTTTCTAATTTATGGAACTCTCGAGTTATATTTGACTAGATTATTTTTTGATTCACAAATTTTTACAATAAAAAAGATCAATAAAACTATCATAAAATTATTGAAAAATTTAATTTAATTAATTTTTACTTACGATGAAAATATCGTTGACACATTGTGAATATATTAAAAGAATTAACAATTTAAATTAGTACAATGAAAAACGCAATTATTAAAAATATTTCGAGACTCATTATTTATTGAGAATTTGGAATTGCTTGTTATATTAAGGCTCCGTTTTAAAAACATCGCAACTTCCAAACGAAATATTTCGTTGCGATGTTTTTTTTTGCTGGGAGTGGTCTGCCTGGCCCCCACCAACGTCAACCAGGCCACAGTTTTATGATAAGGGGAAGTTGGGGGGTTTAGAGGAAGCAGGCAAAGGCGGAGCATAGTCGACGCGTGTACATTCGAAGGGGAAGTACTCAGCCAGTTTGTCGCCGCGCGTCGGTGCTTTCGCTTTCGCTCAAGTTACAATGTATTAGTGTTCTCACTCATCACGGTCGCATATGCATACCGGACTGCATACAGCTGGCTGGCGGTCGCCAGGCGGTAAAAGAAAATATATTGATTTAAGTTAGAGAGTGCGCGCTTGCTATTATAATATTTAATCTTTTTAACAGGGTGACATACATACTGTATAGTAAATTGACAAAAATGTATTACCTAACTCATGATAACTCATCGGTGAATTATGGACTTCAATTTAGAAAGGAATTAATTAAAATCGAGCAATGAGGACCCAATACATCTATAAACATGCTGGATATCGAACGGACGCACGGCAGTGACACACGAAGACAAAAATAAAAAAAAAATAATCTGATGCGTTCAGGCACATTACTTTATCATACCATATATAAAATTAATAGTTTAGCTGCATGAGATTCTATTTGATCGAGATCGGCCATGTCTGTATTAAAATAAAACTACTGGAACTAGACGGATATTTTGATTATATTGACAGTAGGTATTGTCAAAACATCAGCGTTTGACACTACCTACTGTCATTAGAATCACAATATCTGACAAATCCTGGCTAACTAGTTTTAATGCAGCGATCTCGATAAAATAGAATTTGCTCATGCAGCTAAACTATTCATTTTACCAAAAAATGCCATAGTCATAAATTGTTCAAAATTTCCTGTACTTTAATTTATTATTTAACTATTTCGACAAATTTCCGGAAATGGCGGCTTATTTGCAAAATCTTTCAAAAATGCTATAAGACTAAACCTCCAGTTTCTTTGGATCCTTTTCAACAGAAAGCTTTTCGGCTCTAAGTTTGGTTATGAAACTTCTAAATATGAAGTTTCGTCCCGATACCTTAGTAGTTTCTCCGGAATCGTCGCCACAAAAAAGGCACACACACATACACAGAATTTTTTTTTACCTGGGTCAAAAATGTTCAAGGGATCCAAAAAGACATTTCCGCTAAAACCTCAAAAATTTTGTTTGGCACGATTACAATACTTTACATACTACGTATGATAAAGTAAAATCATAGCACATAGTCCAAAGTTCCCCAAACCATTTATATAAATCCCAAATATTTTGTCACCTACAAGTTCGCTATATTTTATAAACGTTCTGGGCGCCATGAATGCAAGATTCATGAATGAAAACAAATTCTGGCATTGGCTATATCCAATTCCCGCTGTAATACTGCCCAATACAGTCGCTGAACATTCATTAGAGCCGACCCAAGTTCGTCACTGCTAATTGTCTCTTCCTGTCCATAAAGCCGACATTTTAAATAAAATGTTCATTTGAGTCCTGTTCTGGTCTCTTTGTCTCATTTGTAATTAAATAATTACAATATTGTTCTTTTAGATTATCTATGCAATATTTTAACTTAGGTGGTACGTAGTCGTCTTTTACTAATTCGTCTAAAGGACAGCCGCGGATGTTTAGGTATTTTGCCACGACTTCTACCCATTATTAAACAAATGTACCTAACACCTAGCAGGTATAACTACACTAAGTATAATATCATACAGTATATGACTTTTATCGTGTGTTAAATTTGTAAACCGTGCGTATAAATGTGAAATGCGAGAACTCTGTTCTCCCGATTCAATATACGCTACGGTCATAACACTCATAACTTGTGAACAGTCTAATCTAAAAATAGCAGTAGGCGTGGCGTAGTTATAGGCGGTGTTTAAAACTCCTAACGTCTGCTGTCTACACCGGGCCCGTAATATAGGCAAATTACATACATTTCTGGCAATTACGCTTTGTTATCGCAATTATAATGTTTAGATTAAAATTGTACTTAATTAAAAAATCTATTTTTGTATCATGAGTTGGGCTAAATGTTTTATATTTGAAAAAAACCAAAGATGTAGAAGTAAAATTGACTTTTATCTTTAAAAATTTTTTTTTTTTATCCAGCCCAACTCGTTATTTATCTAAGAAGTTTCATAAAAAATTTCATAAACTTTGAACAATAAATAACGCTTTTATTTGCAAACGCGTTTTAGGAGAGGTAGAACTGGGTCTTAAGTGTTTCCTCCTGCGTATTTTCTCTAAGATTATTTATTATATTTGAATGATGTTCTTGGTTCAATTGTAAGTATGGTTTAATCGAACTTGCATAATTATGACCAGTGACCTTGATTAGTTCTTGTTCTCCTACACCAGCTTTTGAAAGGTTACTTACTGCACTTGATCTGGCAGAATGGTTACTTATTTTTTTAGTAACTGTGTCTAGACCTACTTTTTCTGCGGATTCTTTCATCCATTTTGAAATGGAATTTATTCCCACAGGAACGTTTTTATACCAAAAACCATGAGTTTGCCAAGCCGGATTTGGAGTAAGAAACAAGCGTTCGGTTTTAATATTTTCTTCACGTTTACTCATTAGTTTTTCAAAAAGACGAACAGGGCAAATATCTGGGTTATTTATGTTTGGAGTCAACCATTTACTATTAGCGCACCTTTGTGCTCCACCCTGTGCAGTTTTTGTAAAGATGGGATTGTATTCAATGCGGCCAGTATTTAATCTTTTTATGTCGGTTTCTTTTTTAAAATAATGAACTAAACATTTCGTAGCTTCTCCTCCCCTCCAAGCTAGTTCATACGATGCAACGTGAAAAAACTTTCTTTGCAATCCACAAGGTGTATCCTCGTCCCAATAGTTAAAAATTTGCAACAATTCTGTATTAGAAAGTGCCACAGAACTTTGTTTGTGCTTTTCAGGATGTTTTTGTAAAATTTTTCTTTTTGCATCTGTTGCATTCCGAGCATTTCTGAATTCTATATCATGGAAAGGATCAAAGGACCTGTTATACTTATTAAAGTAAAGTTCTTGAACTAATTTTGCCGTTTTATTCCACATTGTCTTTATTACTGCTTCTTTATAATCATTTCCGTCTTTTCTTTTCATGTTATAAGCCCAATCTTTTAAAATCAATGCCAGAGTAGCTGTTGTAGTAGATTGATCCAGAATATAATTTCTTTCTTTGGTGAAGGTCTTAAATTGTCTCCATATAGACTGATTACTTATTAGAGTATTTTTCGAAGTAGTTTCTAAAATCTTTTTTGTAATTTCTGCATTAGAAAAGGTACTAAACCGATGACTTTCACCCATTTCGCGTTGACACAATTAAGTAATTATTTTGACAAGTATCTGACAGTTGCTAGGCAAATAAAAGCTACAGTGATTATTCCCGAGAATAATCACAAGAGATTTATTCCCACTATAATAATGACATAATTGGTTGAAACTTACCCTTGTGACAAATAAAGAAGCATTTCATTGGTTTTAAGAAACGTCAAAAATAATCAAGTAAACATATTTAAAAATGACAAAGATACAAGCAATTTACTGAGACCCTTTGGCCTTTTCTCAAAACATAGTTTTTGGTGCCATAATAAAAATAAAATTAACTTTTTAACTGGAGCAGGAGGTGTGTTGCCAGATCGACTATTTTAACAGCAGATCTATTCATCTACAGTTTGATGTCATCTTGGTCTACAGTTTCAGTACAAATGTAAAAGTTTTTTGTTGACATACCAAAATGTTTATACCAAAAGTAGTACTATTTATTTCGTCAATTATGTTTCATGATTAACTTTACATATTTTGGTAATTTATTGGGTTAATTACGTACCCTCATGTTTATAGGAGCTGTTTTGTTTATTTTGATAAGATAAACAGGCTGCTGAAATGTCAAAATAATATTTTAAAAACATTCTGTATTAGGTGCTACTTTCAAAAGTATATTTTTTCAAGCAGCAAGTTTTCATAATGTTATAGAGAACCAGAAGTTCAGTATTTTTTATAATTTAATTCATGTAAAGTTTAAGTCTGTCAAATAAATTAACTTTGCATTATAAATGCATTTTCTTAAATACAATAAAATTGCAGACCAATTTGAAGTTACGTATCAGAAAATTTCACAGATATCCAATTTCTTAATTTAACAAAAACTCAATATTTGAAGATAACTTTTATTATCAACTACCCTGGCAAAAAGAAAACAAAACAGCAGGTGACAACTGATTTTGGTATATTTTCTTCGTAAAACCTAAATCTGTTTTTTTTTAAAAACAAATAACGATTTTTGACTTGTAAGATTAACTTGGCAGTTGTCAGATTTTGTTTTGTGGACAAGGTATTTATTTAGACTATTATAGTTTTGATAAATTAAGTAATTGGAAACCAATTAATTCATTTTTCTTAACTCAATTTTAATTTTTCTTAACGTAACATCTGACAAACTAACAAAGTATATTTGCTGAATCTTAATGAGACCAGTTGTTTTTATTAAATATTATTGGCCCTAAACGAAAAAAATAAATAAAAATCGATTATTTTTTCTTGAATATAAATGTAAATGGAAAACAATATAATAAATCATTGTCCAATGGATAAGCATCTTTTATTGAAGACATAATCAATATATCCGGCTTTACTTCGTTTATAGTTAATGTAAGTTTCCATCAGTGCCATGCATTAATTATAGCCTAATTATAGCTTAACAGCTTAGCTGAAACTCCCGTCATTCTTATTTATTTTTACAACAAAATTAAATCACATTAAATTTATAGAAAATATTCGAAATATTAGAGATAACATTTTATTCTTCTATTTCTTTATTTCTCAGTTGGCGTTGCAGCGAACTTCATCCATTGACGACATAAATCCCAATCGATTGGACGATTTTCGTAGTATTTTACAATCGCCGGTAGTTTCATAACATTTTGTCTGACCGTCTCCAAATTTGGATAATTTTCCTTCACGTTTATGTCCATCATCATGCTCATGGTACCAATCAAACCACTCCAATAGAAATTAGCCCATGTTAACTAAAACAACAAAATAATATCTGTAGAATCAATCGGAAACTGCTGATATAATGATTGGAATTAACAGTCTGTGACTAATGATGGAGACATTGCTTATCTGTTATTTGGTATTTATTGAGCGATAACCTATAGCACTATTGTGTGTTACAGATTGCAATTACGCTTTTAACCATTAATTCAGGATCGCAATGTTACTGTATAGGATTAGGAACGTACTTTTTTAATTGCAAAATACCCATTGTTTTCCATTGCAATATTTTCGAATTTCTCCATGTAGAAAGCAATTGTTTTGACCAATTCCTTCAGGAGTCTCTCCTTTATTGATGCGCTTTTGTCATAGTGGACACTTCCAACCTCTAAAATGTTAATAGCATCTTGAGGATCCTTTAAAACATGACCTACCGTATCAAACAAATTGGCCAAGCTACCATTGCTAACAGCTATGTATACAAATTATGTTTTATTGCATTTGGACAATATTTATCATATATCTTACTAAAAATTGTGGTAGATGATATTAACGCCTGTTAACATACAAATTATTTACTTGAACATATGAATGCAAAATTGGGGCAAAATTGCGCCGAATCATTTGACCGAAAGTGTGTTTTTTAGTTTTGAGGATATTAATAAGAAATGTCAACATGATACGATGTTATATGATATTATGATGAGGGAACGTATGACAGCTTGATTGAAGTTTTTCTTATAGGTTCTACAAGCCAATCAGAATTAGTTTACACTTTTTCATGAGGATGCCTCCAAACATTTATTTATTCTTTCAGCGATTTCCTTTTCAGAAGGTTTTATGATCTGAGATTGCAGCATGTTTTACATAATTTCAGAAAAGTTTTTAAATATTAATTGCTGATTTCAGGAATTACCCATGTGCTTCTTTCTAAAAATATTCTTTACTTATGATCAAATTAAATTTATAAAACATATTTGGTATATGTGATAATAGTTTTATGGTTGTAATATTATGCTTGTAATAACTTGCGGCATACTTATTTTCGTACTAATTGACAATCGGCGGTTGTTTCATAACATTTTGTCCGACTGCCTTCAAGTTGTGATACTTCTCCTTCACGTTTGCGCCCATCATCATGCCCACGGTACCAACCATCCCACTGTAGTAGAAAATAAAATCATTTCACACCGTCCATGAGAAGGTTCACTTCAAAAACTCTTAACAATTCTATTGAGAATAGAATAGTTTTGTAACTTTGTGGTGCCTGTTTTGCGTTTTGGACATTCTGTGTCCAGCAGCAAGTTAGAATAATGTCTTTGGATATCATAAATTGCAAGTTTTATATGTTGTGCATAGGTGTATTGTTTTATTTATTTTTAAAGATAAGATACAAATTATAAAAATCTCTTGGCTTTGCATTAGTTTATGCTAGAGTGAGTATGTAAACTTCTTCATTTTTCAGTGGTTGTTCCAGAGAATTTCAACCATTGTCGAACTGGCTCCCAATCAATAGGATTATCTTCGTAATATTTCACAGTCGTTGGTAGTTTCATAACATTTTGCCTAACAGCCTCCAAGTTGGGATACTTTGTTTTTGCGTCAAAATTCATCATCAAAGAAATGTAATCAATCATACCACTCCAATAGAAGTCAGCCCATGTTAACTGAAAAAATAAAATAATATCATTAGCAATCGATAGCGAACTGAAGAGATAATGGTTCAAATTAGCAATCTGTGATTAGTTGTGTAGAAAAGTTCACTTATCTGAAACTCGGTAATTAATAGGCGATAACATTTAACATGATTGTTTACTAAAGATAGCAACTACGCTTTTAACAATTCCGAATTGGAATTATTACTGTATAGAAACGTACCTTTTTAGCAGCAAAATATCCATTGTTTTCCTTTGCAACATTTTCGAATTTCTCCAGGTAGAAATCAATTGTTTTCACCACCTCTTCCAGCAGCCTTTCCTTTGTTGATGCACTTTTCTCATAGTGAATACCAGCAACCTCTAAAATGTTAATACTGTATCACGAAAATTGGTAGTGCCAACATTGCTAATTATTATGAATAAATGTATTGTTTTTTCAATTTTAACATTTGGCAGTCTAACTTGAGAATATGGTACATCACTACCGCATATTGTTAACATGCCGAATCTAGTGGGACAAAAGTAGTAAAAAGTATTTTCATTTACTTAATTTGTCAAAAATACAATCATGACTAGCCCTGGCCAACAGCAAATAATCGAACAAGTTACCACTGATTCTGGTGTTCTTCTTTTGACGTAGAATATAAAGGCAGACAGTTTGAATTGTCTTGTTTTTAAGAAATGAACGCTTATTTTTGTATATTTTCCATTTAAGGTTCCGTTCTGAAAACATCCCAACTACAAAAAAATTTTTAGATTCGATGTTTACTATTGGGGTCCGCTTCTACGCCACGGTTTACGTATCGATTAAAGTTTATGGTGTCTGCGATGAGCTCACCAAACGGAACAGCCAAAATATGGCCACTGTTTACATATCTGACAATTATCGCATTTTTCGATTAGCGGAAAAGTTATAATGTTTGGGCAAAAATTGTACCTAGATAAAAAATCTATTATTGTCTTGTGAGTTTGGCTAGGGGTATTATATTTGAAAAAAAGAGAAAGATGTAGAAGTAAAATTCATTTTTATCCAACGAAAAAATTATTTTTGACCTAGCCAAACTCCTTATTTATCTAAGAATGTACACTGAGAATTTCATCAATTTTCAACCATAAATAACGCCGTTAATCGAAAACGCGTTTTAGCAGAGGCATAACTGGGTCTTAAGCCCCGATTTTCTCAAAAACAAGACAAAAGTAGTAATTGAAAAAAGATTTGTTTACTAAATAAGAAGTTGACTAAAATATATTAGTGTTTTTTTAGTTGATAGGATTTAGACACATTTCAAATTTTGTAGATACATACTAAATATAAAATCTCGAATGGTATCCCCAATGGCATCAATTTCCAAATTCTCCCAATCGTTATCGCCATTCAATTTGTATTTGTTGCCCAAATATCTGCATATCGCTACACTTTGATTGACCAATTGACCACCTTCTTCGTACAGGGGTACCTGACCAAACGGCATTGCTAAGTAAATAAAAAAATAAAAATAAATAGATTACTTATATGTTTACATATTAATCATTCACTTACTATCTTTAATATTCAACCATTCGAAAGGATTTATTCGGTTGTCTTCAAAATCTTCACCACCGTACGCTAATAACAAACGCATGGGCTCTGCAGCCCCTGGAAAATCAAAGTACGATACTTTTATATTGGCCATATTGAATGAGATTGCTGCGAGTGTTGTCGCCTTCTGGCATTTGAGTTGTTTGGTGTTCTGAATATGTCCAACCGCCCACGAAGGTCAGTCAATGTAAACGAGGTATTTGTAGATTATGTTACATTAATTCATCTGAGTGGTTCTAGTATCAAGAATTGCGTGCGCATCTCGCTTGATTAGTGGTACTGAGAGAGACATAACATTAAGTATAGTAGGGATAATAATCTTAATTTATATGTGTGCTAAAAACAGAAGTTGAAAACGATTGTATTGAGATTATTTTTATTAGCCACACTGTCAACAGTCACTTGAAAAAGAGAAGATCCAATCTTAAATAACGGATTTCTTTCCATTCACAAACCAAATTGTTTCTATTTTTTTACAAATTTATATGTATAGCTGTCCTCATTTTTTCCTCAACCTTCAATAAAAGAAATCGATATCAAAACATACAATCATGCCCTAGTATAGCTCAAAAGTGGATCAAAATTAGGTTTCTTTCTTTATCTCAGTGTTGAATTAAACAA
The DNA here is from genome assembly GCA_963966075.1 of Aphodius sticticus. Lineage (NCBI taxonomy): Eukaryota > Metazoa > Arthropoda > Insecta > Coleoptera > Scarabaeidae > Aphodius > Aphodius sticticus. Next base: position 97,456,355 of record OZ014506.1, on the reverse strand, counting down.
AAATGGAAAAGACTTTTGGTGTTCTTTTTCATTGATGCCTTTTCATTGATTGTCAAAATATAAAACATTGTTTCAGATAATGTTTTATTTAAAAGTTATTAAAAAATAAAATAACTAGCTTACTGTGTTATTGATGATTTATTACAAAGATACACAATATAAAAATCGCTTGGTTTGTGCATTTATGCTGGAATAGATACGTTTTTGTCCACGCAGTGGTAAACTGGTAACTAGTTAAATTGAGGTGATGTTATTTAACGTCTTCACTCCTCAGTGGTTGTTCCAGTGAATTTTAACCATTCTCGGATTGGATCCCAATTAATAGGATTATTTTCGTAATACTTCACAGTCGTTGGTAGCTTCATAACATTTTGCTTTACAGCCTCGAAGTTGGGATACTTTTCATTTGCGTCAAAATTTATCATCAATGAAATGTAATCAATCATACCACTCCAGTAGAAGTCAGCCCATGTTAACTGAGAAAAGAACATAATATCATTAGCAATTGATCGCAATCCTCAGAGATATTGGTTAAAATATAACAGACAAGATTAATCGCGTAGAGATTAATCTGAAATTCGGTATTTAATGGACGAAAACCTATAGCATTATTGTTTATTAAAGATAGCAACCACACTTTTAACATTTCGGAACCGGAAGTATGTGGTTTCTTTCCAGTTACATTACCTACGACATTACAACATATTTTAATACGCTGGGAATAAAGATTTACCAAAAACAATTACATTTTTTGTTTATTTTGCGTGTATTACAAACTGTGAAAGATCCATCTACAGATTATATATTATTATATGTATAGGATAATACACCATAGATAATTTAGATATGTATGGGATAAGTATTGCGTATTATTGTACTAAAATTGATAATAAAAATTAGTGAAATAAATCTGCAAGAGATCCCAGAAACTTCACACTGTTATGTTGTCACCCTCTATATTGGCCGACTACCATCAAGACATGCGGGCTTCAAAAGTGACTTTTTTTGTCAAATCTCTCAGTATAACTCTATAGGAACGGTACCTTTTTAATAGCAAGATATCCATTGTTTTCCTTTACAACATTTTCGAATTTCTACAGATCGAAAGGTATTGTTTTGACCAATTCCTCCAGTAGCCTTTCCTCTTTTGATGCACTTTTTCATAGTGGACATGAGCAACCTCTAAAGTGTTAATAACATGTAGAGACCTTTATAACTATGACGTACCTACTATATCACGAAAATGGGTGTTACCAACATTGCTAGCTAGTGTGAACAAAAATGTCTATTTGACTTTTGGACATTTCGCAGTCCTAACTTGAGGATATGGTACATCTCTAACGCATTTTGTTAACGTCTAATGTAAGAGTGAATTTCTGAATCTAGCGGGACATAAGTAATAAAAATATCAAACAATAAAATCACTTTTAACCTATCCAAAGTAAGGATGATAGTCTAACTAAGCTAATAATAAAATATAATATACATATGTACTGCATATGGCTTTAATATTCAATTTTCAAAAACAACCGGCCTCCACACAAAGCAAATTATTTCTTTAAGATTTATATACGAAATGAAACAAAAGGTATTCTTTACGGTTCATTGGTTCTTTTATTTATGTTAGCAACATGTAGCAATGTTTTGTAGATTAAGACCTAGGCACTTATTTAAGACGTATGTACAGTTAGGTATTTTTTTAACTTCAATTAATCCATACAAACGATCACGATATGTATAATTAAACCACACAACCTGAAAAAACAACACAATACAATTTATTGATTGTGTTGAAAATTTGACAAAATAATTAGAAATCTCTCAAATGATGTGATATCTACTAAAAATTTAAAGAAAATCAAAAAAAGATTCGATAGACGACTCTTTGTTTAATAGAAACTTAATTCAACTCCGAAATTAAGAACCAAAGAGATCTAAAACTTTGGAATCAGAATCATGAATTGAAATCAAAATGCTTTGAAAATATGTCGTGAAATTATTATTTTTTTAATGCACCTGTGACCTCATAAGCTGTTGACTTTTTTAATGTAACTAACATTTTTGAAGAATGAATAAAGTACATAGAAAAATGATTTGTTATTGTAAACCGAAAAGTTTTAACACGTAAGAAGTTTTTTTGCATTAATGGTACACTTGTTTTTCAACAGAAAATCGTCGCAAAGTAACAAAAAACATAAAAAACATGTTTGAAAATATTCTTATACATTCACTTTTAATAATTTTGTTTTCTTAGGTTTGCAAATTACGGTACCCTAGATTGTAGACCTCCGCGGTCTGAGTCGATGATAAATTGATTTCCGGGTGGAAACCGCGTTGATGACTTAAAAGTAGTCGACGTTTCGGTTTCGCACTCTGTTGCAAGAGGCAAGGTCTTTATATTGTAATAAGTCAGTTTTTCGCGCGTATGTTTGAATGGAGGTTGAAATTCGAACTTACGTATTTTTGACAAGGTTGGTATGAGACGAATCATAGGATGATATTAGAGCGCAAGCGTCTAGGGCTTTGGCGCGATAATGTAGGGGAAGAAGAAAGCGCACAAGCATTCACCCTCTTTGGCATCGGGGCTTAAAAGTACCCGGTTGTGCGTGCGCTCAAGCGTAGGGCGCCAATGGGGGCCAAGTTATAGAAACTGTGCTGTCTCGTGTTTCTAGTGCTCAACATAAATAATAAGGTATTTATTTATTGTCTGTACTTGCTGGTTCGACCATCTCTGCCAAAAGGATATTATCATTGTTTTAGAGTTAACATTCATATCTTTCATGTAAGCATTTCTGCATTGTTGTATCTTATTGTGTTAATAGATTCTAATGTGGCTATTGGGCATTTTCACTTTAGCTAAAATATAGACCTATCGTTATTGCGGGGAAGACTTACTAGCTTCCAGATAGTAATTAATAGTTAGAATGAGTTCAAACTTCTCTAAAAAAGTCAGAGAAAGAACTCAGTACTTTAAGAATCCATAAGAGTCAGATATCAGATAGGCTGGTGAACCAAAACGCTACCGTAAGTGAAACCAAGTAATTAACGCTACCGTAAGATCAAGTACATTAGATGTTTTAAGTCGTTAGAACCTGGCGGACCAAGCGTCGCTTGGGGGAGTCGCCATTTAAACGTGTTTTAAGGTTATGTTCTTGAGCAAAGCCCTAACAGGAGCTCCCTTCAGTTTAGAGTTGATTAAAGTATAATAAATGTTAGAAGGGGCGTTCCCACCCCATTACAATATATGTCGGTTTATCCTTTCCAGGTCACATATAACCATGCGACAAAATTATAGTGTTGGATAAGTTTACAAACCGTTTATTAATTTTTTCAACTAAGAGAATATTACAATAAAAAAATTATTACGTCAAACAAATATTAAAATATCTTATGGTGATAAAATTTATGCAAAATGTAAGGCCTATGCTTCAGTAGTATGAGCCCTGTTAAGGAATAGTAACTTCATTCAGCAGATGGTGTTCCACTCGTGGCAATCCACTCAAGCAGAGCTCCCATATCAGTTGGATTCTGTTCATAAAACTTAATTGTTGATGGTAACTTTAATACTGCCTCTTTCACAGCTGCTAAATTTGGATTTCCCTCAGTCAGTTCCCTCTTAGCTGCCAACGAGTAGTAACCTTCAATACCAGTGAAATAGAAATCAACCCAAGTCAGCTAAAAGATTAAAACATATATTTCAACTGTATTAATAACACTGGCCTGCGAAAACATATTTTTGGCCGACGCTTTTAAAGTTTTAGGGTGATTTTACATCAATATGACTTACTCAAATCAAATATTCGTTGATTTCCAGCACGTAGGAATTTCTTGGACTACCAACAAAAAAAACTAAAAATTAATTTTTAAATTAAAAATCCATATCTTAATAGCGAGTACTAAAACGAATAACACATTATGTTATAAAGCATCATGTTTTAAATGAATTTTGATCTCTTTTCGGCCTAATAAACAGTACTACCCACTTTTTTTTATTTGAAATAAAAGAATCAAGTGTTAGTTTTTTCCTAATGTTTTAATGAGCAGGTACATGTTCAAATTTTGAGAGCATACCAAGCAATCATATTAGAGAAACATTTAAAAAACATTTAATTTAAGGAACTTATGTTCAGAAACGCACCTTATGGAATCTACATACAGATAAAGGGAATCGAAAGATTCAAAATTTCATTATTCTTTAACCTTCTTCACTAATGTTAAATAAAGATAGTTACGGACGAAAGTAATTCACGAAGCATTTTTTATCCTGCTCCTAAAGTTTATGCCATCTTCTGGTTGTTTTCAACGCACTACAGCTTCCAACTGGTACGCTTACGGACATAATTTTTCTTTAAAACTTGGTTGGCAATTAACACTTGTATGTATTTGTTAACAATCTGTATAAGAACACACTCAGAGTAGATTTTGTACTTCCAGAAAAGTTGTTACGACCTTTTAAAACAAAATTCAAGCTTTACGTTCACATATTATATCAACTCTCTTACCTGCGGTCCAAGAAATATACCCTCTTTTAATTTTGCATCTGACATTTGGTGATATTTTTTGCATAAATAATGAAAAGAAGTTGCCATAAAAATCAAGATAAACCTGAGTCCAAAGAAGGCACCTGGATATGATCTTATCACAGGAGAGGTTCTTAATCAATTGCTTAAGAAAGGTATGGTTATGCCGACGTATCTAATAAATGCATCGTTCAGATTAAGATACGTCACCCATGTCTGGAAAGTAGCAGAAGTTATCATGATACCAAAGCTAGGCAACGAACAAAATGAGGCCAAATCATATCGCCCATTATCACTGTTACCAATGATATCGAAGGTCTTTGAAAATCTTCTTTTAAAGAGAATGAAACCTATCATTGAGAAAAAGGAAATAATTCCTAATCACCAACTTGGTTTTAGAGAAAAGCATGCCACTATAGATCAAGTCGATAGAATAACAGATATCATAGAGAATGCGTTAGAAGAAAGGCTTATTTGCTCAACAACCTTTCTTGATGTGACACAAGCTTTCGATAAGATTTGGCACGAAGGATTGTTACACAAATTAAACAGTATGCTACCTTTAGAATACGTCGAACTGCTAACATCCTATACAGCGCCGCAGTGAGGGGGGGGGGGGCGAAGGGGGCAACGGCCCCAGGCGCTTCAGCGTAGGGGCGCCATTACATATGGACAGGGGTGGCGCTTACTCCCAGGTTACGTCCAAAATGACCATGATTATTGGTTGAGCTTTCATTTAATCGTACTCATTAGGTTCCATTTCCTTCTAGTATAGTTATAACAAGTTTTGATAGCGTCCAGAAACACAAACTGGAAAATTCAGGGAGCTGGAATGGTACCAACTTCAGAAACTGCATTAGAAATATAGGTTATCATAGAATAGCTATTTTAAAACCAAATAATTTGTATGTGAAACTTAATTTATTTAATACTAAAAAACTTGGGTTCTCATACATTCATTTCAAAGACGTTGAATAATTAAAAAATTCAGACAAATGTTATTTGGTTTTATTTTATGATACATGACACTACTCTCTCTATGCTCTGTTATGCTATGTTTGTATAATAGTAAATAATAATACATAGGTAATAACAATTTTGTATTTCGTCGTTGATCTTTATCACAGAAATTAAAATGTGAACGCTTTTTACTTTATCATACGTAGTATGACAAAGTATTGTAATCGTGTCGAAAAAAGTTTTGAGATTTTAGCGGAAATGTCCTTTTGGCTTCCCTGAAAAATGTCTGTGTGTGTGTACGTGTGTATGGATGTGTGTACCCGTTTTTTTTTTTGTGGGGACGATTCTGGACAAACTACTAGAGGTATCGGGACGAAACTTCATATTTAGTTTTTTTATATTTTTCAATGATTTTGCAAATAAGCCGCCATTTCTGTAATTTCGTCAAAATAGTTAAACAATAAATTAAAGTAGACGAAATTTGGAATAATTTATGTCTATAACATTTTTTGGTAAAATTAATAGTTTAACTGGATGAGCAATTTCTATTTCATCGAGATCGCACGTATTGCATTTTAAACTAGTTAGCCAGGATTTGACATATATTTTGATTCTACAGTATTGTCAGCACCATGCATATTTCTCGAGATATTTAGGAGTCTCAAGTTAAAAAGACCACCCGGTATACAATAAATAGTTTAGTGAAGCGTTAGCAGTTTTTAATCGAACCAGCGCTAACCCGGCTACACACATCAAACATTAAATTTGATCGAGGTCGATAGTATCTGCATTACAACTAGTTTGCCAGGATTTGACAGATATTTTGATTCTATTGACAGTATTGTCAGATCATCAGCTTTTGACACTGCTGTATAGTATGGTAAAGTCATGTGCCTAGCCACATCAGATTTTTTCTATATTAGGCCATTGTTTCTCGCTAATCCGGTAAATTTTAAAATAATATTGTAGCCTTTTTATTGTTTATAAATCTGTTATTAACACTTTTTATCGGATGTTCCATTAATACGATTATAGAATAATCAATTTGGTCCATGTTGTGCTTGTATTTTCGGCAACAATCTCTCGACAACTGAGTGAATTATGTGCTCGCATCGTTCATTAATTTACTATAAGAATTGTTGGGTCGTGTGCATCGAGAATAGTAGAAGGGCGACAACATTAGTTAGCATTCACTCGTGTTATTGAGAGATAATGTTTAAAACCGATAATTCAGAGAAAATGGACAACATCGAAAAGTCTATATTCGTGTTTATTGAACGCTGACAAATGGTTTATTATACATTAGGTCTTACTCGATGAATACGTGCTAGAAATTCTTATAGAAATTTAACAACAATTACTCCTAGCATATTAATAAGTAATCAAAAGGCTACAATATTGGTTGAAAATTAGACAAAATCTTAAATTCTAGGAAAAGAGGTCAATGATTCTTAAATAAAATATAATTACAAACAATTATTAACAAAAATTATTAACAAAAATTATTAATTACACAAACAATAGAAATGCGGCAAAATTACTTGAAATTCACTTAATATCAAAATATATAATAGATACGTTTTGTCCAGCATCTGACCGGGGGATCGCGACCGTGGCAAAGACATGTGCAAAAATGTACCATAAAAGCGATTTTTCAGGGTGAATGCGATTTGAATTTAACGAACAATATGGGCTGTTTTTTTTTACATATACCTTTTTATTTTCGTGCTGTTATGACTCATTTTAGAATAGTAACCAATAAATAATAATATGGGCTCTCTAACACAAGACGCAAATGCTACAGAATAGTTAATACCATAGTCATTACTACTATGGCACCCTTCAAAACTAAAAAAAAAATCTTGCACCCCCACTCCCTGGAACATTTTGTAACGGCGTCCCTGACGCCATGCCGATATTTCCTGAAAGAAAAATCACCACCTATTTGCTCAAAGGGGCGCAAGTTAGATATTTGGCCCCAGGCGCAAGATTTCCTTACTGCGGCGCTGATCCTATATCTGACAGTCAATTCATTATGCAAAAAAAATCGATGACTACTTGGAACTAAAAAAAGTTAGAGGTGGGTACCCCAGGGTACAGTCTTCAGACCAATTCTCTATCTACTATATACAAGTGACCTACCACAGCTGGTAAGTCGCACATTCGCAGATGACACGGCTCCAATGGCAGTGGCATCAACTATTGGAGAATCTACTAGGAATCTTCAACAAGCCAGTAATAAAATATATAAACGGGCCAAAAAATGGAAGACCAAGCTCAACGAACTCAAACCTGGCCATATTAACTGTACAAAGAAAAGAATCGAGGATATACTACATGTCAAGATTAACGACGCCATAGTTCCATATGCGAAAACTGCAAAGTATTTGGGTATGACTCTGGATACAAAACTAAGGTGGAAAGAACACATTAAGAAGAAAAGAGTAGAGCTTGGCTTCAAATACAGAGAACTGGACTGGGTTCTAGGAAGAAACTCTCCGTTGTCAGTACGGAACAAACTACAAGCTTACAACCAAGTACTAAAACCGATTTGGTTATACGACATCCAGCTTTGGGGTTGCGCGAAAAAGAAAGAACAATATACAAGGAATCCAAACTTTCCAAAATAAAGTACTAAGGACCATGGTTAACGCGCCTTGGTAGATATGGAATAGTGACTTGTACCGTGATCTTGGTGTCACACAAGTCATCCAAGAGATAAAAAGATTCGCCGGTACGCATGAATCTTGCCTACGCCATCACGTCAACGTAGAGGCCCTGCAGCTACTGGACAACCAGAATCTAGTGAGAAGACTAAAAAGAACTAAAGCCTTTCAACTAGTGAATCACTGAAATGTATAAACAGCAGAGCACAGTGAGTGAAGTGTTAGTACTTCTTGATTTAAAAATTCAGATTCAAATTATGGTTAATCTTTTGGATTAGTTTCAATATGTTAACCAACTTATGCTTATTAAAAAACAAGAACCTAGCTTTATTTGCAATGGGGAAGGCAAATTTTTCAGTGCATGGGTCACCAAATATTTTCTCAATATATTTTTTTTCCCTGGAATAATATTTGTTGGCTGTAGCCAATTTACTGTTGTATAGTGTTTAGCGCGAGTCCTACTGCCCCACTCACACAGAAAGCATGGCATTTTTGTAGCCTAACTGGTATCCTAATATCATTGTCAATTTTAAGATCGTCTCATACGTACCATACGTACTGGAGATCTACGTAATTTAGTTTATTTAATAGGTTTCTAGATTATCATATGTTTCCTTCATGTGGATCGAATGTGGCGACCATGTGGCGGTCATATAATATTAAAAGTTACTTGTATTTGAGACCAAAGCATCCGAAGTTTTCGGATATCTCTTGCTACAACTGTAGAAAATCTAGTAAACGTTACGTGATAGAAAGAAAATGATGTCATTTTTTAATTTTACGCATAAAACTGAAAACAGGTGTTGCTTTTAAAAGCGCAATTTTGTCGCAGGCCAGTGTTATTACCGTGCAGATAGGTTACCTTTTTTGCAGCTAAATGTCCATTGTTTTCTTTAGCAATTTTCTCGAATCTTTCCAGATAGAAGGGAAGAGCTTGTTCTAATGCTTCCTTCTTTGCTGCTTTGGTTTTTGCACTTGTCTCATAATGAAACTGACCGATTTCTGTAAAAGAATATTTGAATGTCAATAGGATAAAATAAATTCCGCAGTTGACCTACTGATAGAGAAGTCACTGATAGTATCAGCAATAGCGTCAATTTCTAAATTTTCCCAATCACTGTCACCGGTCAGGTTAAACTTCTTTCCTAGGTATCGGCATATTGCCAAGGTCTGGTTTGCAATCTTGCCATCTTCTTCATAAACAGGTAGTTGGCCAAATGGAAAATCTACAAACAACAGGATTTAGGAATGTACAGGATTTTGTCAATAATAATTAGTATACTCAAACAAAATTATTACATCACTTTTGTACATATGAGTAAAAGTACCTGTAGAGAAAAATGGGTGACAGACATTCCAGCTGCTATATTCTGTCATATTCTACATTATACATAGCATTATTAGTATTGTTGGCGTCTGTAATTATGGTGTCTGTAAATATGTAATTATTAACATTTTTTTGTGAATATGAAAAGTTTGTTTCTTAGTGCAACAAAAAATGCCTTGTTTATTAACAGTTTTATAGAGAGGGTTTGTGGCGCAAATCATAGAGCGGTTGTTATCTTTGCATGCAGTCCTTCCATCGAATGAGGAGGTAAAGTCGGGGCACAATGTGAAAAATTACCAAAACGCTGGCCCAAACTCATATTTTTTTGTTTTCAAAATAAACAGAATAGGGTATTTGACTGTATTAAAAATATGGCTTGTATTATAGTCATCTTAATAGATTACAGTTTAAGAAAACTATTTGTTATTACTTTTCAAAAAAATATGCTTTATTTCTATTAAAAACCAAAATTAAAATTGAATTTTATTCACGTCCTATCACGTGATTGAAAACGCTCTGTAACGTCTCCAGTGACGTCATTCGTTAGTACTCTTAGAGCGCGTTCGGTTTGTCAGGGTATGCTATGGGGAGAGCAATGCACAGATAACCTGGATCTGCTGTCTCTCCCTTATATGCAGATAAACGCCGTATGACGTTAGTCCGCCTATTGTGCAGCGCGTCACTCTCGCCGTACAATACCGGGTTATCCGAACGCGCTCTTATGCTTCTCCCGTTTGAATTTAATAGCACTAAAGTGCCATGTAAGCATAACTTTGTAGGTTGAGTTAGCCCTAACCTTAAGCTGTCAGATCAGATAATACCTGGTTCGAAAATACGATAGATAACTTATTCTAGTCAGTTTTACTTATGTCGAAGTAATCTTCACAACAAAAGACACTTGTATTGGCCGCTATTTATTTCATTTGGATTTCTACGAGCCAACCACTTTCTTCGCAGGTTCAAATCTTGCGGAACAGCTACAAATAGTTTATCCGGAGTTTTTCTTGACGTATTTCTGCATTGTGGATTAATACACCATTTATAACCCATTTTTATGTAGAAATTGTGAATACAACACATCATACAACACAATTACCAAACGGTGACGATGCCGATGCTGACAGACCATATGAGCCGATTTGACATCTACTATCGGGTGACGTCACACAACAGAAAGTATCGTTTTGGCGGGACATTTTGTGATTCAATTTTTAACGCTGATTTTTATGAAATATTGAGGAAATAATTACGAAAAATACTGCATTTACAATGTAGAGTGAAGGAGTAAACACACTAAGATGGTTTTCCAATAATAGTCAAATACCCTATTGACCCTACATAACAACTCTTCGATCGCGTATAAGAATACTAAATTGGAAAAATGTTCGCTAAACCGGTTAAGAACGGAAGTATGTAGTTCAAAGTTTGGATTAGTGCAAAGCGGAAGTTTGGGTGTTTGACACTATTGCGATTGTAATTTTCTGTGGGCTTGTTGACAATAACTTTATTATTTTTGTAAAATGAGGAGTGTTCCTCAATGTGTGTAGATACGTTTTATAATTTATTCTATGCACTTCAGTAATATACGCGTTCTTTTTACAAATTTTATTACAACGTAGCGATACTTTTATAAACTCAAAGTTAGATTTTGTAAAATTCCCAGCATACCCCCGGTTAGAATTATAGCTCATTGTAAAGATCAGACTTTGTACATTATGAATATGTCGACAGTTTCTCCTAATACTTACTCAAAATGAATTTCTGGTTATTTTTAGAATGTAGTACATATAGGTACTATTTACGTGTACGCCTAAGGGTATGCTGTTTAATTTTTTTTCTTATTGAGGCTCCAGTATCCTCCATTCAAACGTTGAGTTGCCGCTCTTTTCTCCAGAGCTTCCGAACAAAGTTTTACTTTTTGTAGATGGCAACACAACTACCAAATCGAGAAATAAAAATATATGGGATAATTCGAGAATTATCCCATATATTTTTATTTGCGGCAAGAATCCACCACAAATATCTAACCGTATACAATTTCTTGTAACCATGACAACCACGGAAAATACCAAGAAGAGGTTATCTTCTTTTTCTCAATATAGGGTTATGTTCGTTATTGTCAGTTCTTTTCGAGAGCGATTTATTTATGAGTGAGTCTCTCAGTATGACTATTGATCGATTATTTGTTTATTGGGGATTTATTGATAGGTAAATACAGAATTTTACTGGTTTTCATATTTTCCAATTAAATATTGTTTAAGGTGCTCCATTTCCATATAGAACTTTACGTTACCATCCAAGGACAACAGCTCAATATACTTTAGTCTGAATACACGGTATGTCGTTAGCGGCTGGTTTAAATTTTGATCAGAGATGGTCTGAGTTAAATTGCCTTAAGTACGATTAGACTGTAACTCAAATTGTGTTGTATTACATAACGTAGTAACCTTTGCTCTCCGTAAAATGACTCGTCTAATCATACCTTTAACGCAGCAGCCCATTCCTAAATTAACGCCATACAATGGAGATCCTATCATTCGTCGTTTTTTTGTTGCTCGATACAACTGGAAGATTTCAATATTTTATTACGCAGTGTTGAGGGTGAATTTATTTTTTAACTGATTCTTACCGTAAAACCTTTTCATATAGAGAGGATTTATAATTCTTTGTGAAATTTAAACGTAAAAAAATCTGCCACCTTGAGGTAGGAAGGTATATGATTAAAAATTACCTACATAAATATAGAAATTAATAAAAATTGTCTATTGTTTACTATTTACGTCAAAATCAGCAACAAAAAGAATGAAAAATCAAAAATGAAAAAAAAGAAAAATACTTACTAATAAATTGCTGAATAATTTTTGTTTTAACGTATGATTATTTAGCTGTCATATGGCCTGTTCCTACTTTACAATGACAGTATAACTATATAGTATCAGCTTTGCTCCGAAGAAACAGGCTTTGTGACTAAATTATCAACGGGGTTTTTGTTTTGAACACATTTTGATCGGAAGCTATTTTACAGTTCATATGTGATTTTTAAAGACCCGTAGGATACTTAACTGCATTTGAAGGTCGTTTGTCTGAATTTAGTTTGATTCGAAAATTTTTTGTGACATTTTGCGCTGATGACAATAACAGATTTTTAAGATATTATTCCTTATATTTAAAACAGAAAAAAACAAATTTAAACGACCTTCAAATGCAAATAGACAGCTACGACAGCTACGATTTATATTTTTTAACACAAAAACTCCAGTGGCATTCTATATGTTACGTCTTGTTTTCATTATTAGGTACCGGTTTTTTATGTACCTTAGGTCATCTCTAAATAAATTATACATATGTTGTATTTACATTTTCAATTTGAAACAGCGTCATCTATCCACAGACCGTTGAACTATTTTGCAATGCCAACAGACTAAAACTCCCCTAGAATGTTATTCTAGTTACGTTCACTAAAAACTCCCATCGTTATACGTAACATTTAATGTACTTTTATACGCCAGTAAGACCAAAAAATATTTCTATATTTGTAGTTTAGTTTATTTAACACTAAAATTTGCAAGTATAATTTGCATATTTATTGAAATTCTTTGTGGACGCAGTTGCGTAAGGACCTATTCAATCGAATAGTTGCTATAGTTTCACATGTTAATCAATATTGTGTGGGGTATCGGCGCAGCTTTGATGGAGGATTTCTACTTGTTTGAGATATTCTTGATTTTTTTTGCCAGAAATTGCGTCGTCCTTTAAATTTTTAAATGCATCCAATGCATTTTTACTTTATCATACATAGTATGATACAAGTATGATTGTAATCGTGTCGAAAAAGTCTTGAGATTTTAGCGGAAATATGTTCTTCTGGATCCCCTGAACATTTTTGACCATGTGTGTGTGTGTATGTACTCGTTTTTTGTTGCGACAATTCCGGAGAAACTACTAAAGGTATCGGGACGAAACTTCATAATTAGAAGTTTCATGACTAAAATTAGAGCTGAAACAAGTTTTGTCCAAAAGGGTCCAATGGAACCGCAGGTTTACTCTTAGAATTTCTGAACAATTTTGCAAATGAGCCGCCATTTCTACATATCTAATTTTGGATTTGTAATCACCAACACCAAAAACTCCCGAACACTAAATTTCAACTAAATTCAATTCAGTTTTCGTACAAATGTCCGCTATATTGGATCAGCCATTTTTTTTTTGTTTTAACTTTGACTTTAGATTTGTTATCAGCGACCCCAAATCTCCCCCAATGCCGAATTTCAGCTAATGTAAAAATAATTGAAGGTCATTTCGTTTTTTCAACTTTTGATTTCGGATTTGTAATCGGCGACCCTTCAAATCTTAGATTACTGAGTTTTACTATACTAAATTGAAAATATTTTCGACTTTTGGCCAGATTTTTGTGAATATATAGCACGAGCACGTTAAAGAATTTTCTCTTTAGAATTCTTTAATTCTCAGCGTCGGTGATTGGCCGAAGTGACGGAAATAGACCGACGCAAAATAAATAAGTTAAGACCCAGTTCTACCTGTGCTAAAACGCGTTTTCTATTAACGGCGTTATTTATGGTTCAAAATTAATGAAATTCTGTGTCAATTCTTAGATAAATAAGGAGTTTGGCTAGGCCAAAAATAATTTTTTGGTAAGATAAAACGAATTTTAGGTACAATTTCAGCCCAAACATTATAACTTTTCCGCTAACCGAAAAATGCGATAATTGTCAGATATGTAAACCATGGCCATATTTCGGCTGTTACGTATGGCCATCTCATCGCAGACACCATAAGCTTTAATCGATAGGTAAACCACGGCATAGACACGGACCCCGACAGAAAAACATCGAATCTAAACATTTTGTTTCGTAGTTGCGATGTTTTTACAACGGAGAGAAAAAGAACAGTTTGAAATGGACAGACTTAATTATTCGATGATTTTAATTCATTACATGATACTTTTAAAAATTATAAGACCTTATAGTTTTGGTTTTAGACCAGCCGTCATTTTCTATGTAGAATAGGTTTTTGAGAAATGGATAATAAAAATTTTTCCCATGTAATGCAGACTTTTAGAGGTCTCTCAATATTACAATATCTAAAATAATATATTAGGGCTTACTTGATTTCAATTCCGGCCACTGTTCTAGCGAAACTGTGACATTCTCGAAGTCTGGATCTCCATACGCCAACAATAAACGGATTGGTTCACCAAGAGCCGGTAAGTCAAAGTATGTCAACTTGCCCGGCATTTTTAATTAACCCTTGAAACTCAACGTTCTATTATTAAACACGATGTGTGTTATTTTCGGTTAAGGCTCCGTTTTAAAAACATCGCAACTTCCAAACGAAATATTTCGTTGCGATGTTATTTTTTGCTGGGAGTGGTCTGCCTGGCCCCCACCAACGTCAACCAGGCCACAGTTTTATGATAAGGGGAAGTTGGGGGGGGGGTTAGAGGAAGCAGGCAAAGGCGGAGCATAGTCGACGCGAGTACATTCGAAGGGGAAGTACTCAGCCAGTTTGTCGCCGCGTGTCGGCGCTTTCGCTTTCGCTCAAGTTACAATGTATTAGTGTTCTCACTCATCACGGTCGCAGATGCATACAGCTGGATGGCGGCCGCCAGGCGGTAAAAGAAAATATATTGATTTAATGTAGAGAGAGCGCGCTTGCTATTATAATATTTAATCTTTTTAACAGGGTGACATACATACAGTATAGTAAATTGACAAAAATGTATTAACTCATGATAACTCATCGGTGAATTATGGATTTCAATTTAGAAAGGAATTAATTATAATCGAGCAATGAGGACCCAATACATCTATAAACGTGCTGGATATCGAACGAACGCACGGCAGTGACACACGAAGACAAAAATAAAAAAAAATAATCTGATGCGTTCAGGCACATTACTTTATCATACCATACATAAAATTAATAGTTTAGCTGCATGAGATTCTATTTGATCGAGATCGGCCATGTCTGCTTTAAAATAAAACTACTGGAACTAGACGGATATTTTGATTATATTGACAGTAGGTATTGTCAAAACATCAGCGTTTGACACTACCTACTGTCATTAGAATCGCAATATCTGACAAAGCCTGGCTAACTAGTTTTAATGCAGCGATCTCGATAAAATAGAATTTGCTCATGCAGCTAAACTATTCATTTTACCAAAAAATGCCATAGTCATAAATTGTTCAGAATTTCCTGTAGGTACTTTAATTTATTATTTAACCATTTCGACAAATTTCCAGAAATGGCGGCTTATTTGCAAAATCTTTCAAAAATGCTATAAGACTAAACCTCCAGTTCCTTTGGATCCTTTTCAACAGAAAGCTTTTCAGCTCTAAGTTTGGTTATGAAACTTCTAAATATGAAGTTTCGTCCCGACACCTTAGTAGTTTCTCCGGAATCGTCGCCACAAAAAAACACACACACATACACAGAATTTTTTTTTTACCTGGGTCAAAAATGTTCAAGGGATCCAAAAAGACATTTCCGCTAAAACCTCAAAAATTTTGTTTGGCACGATTACAATACTTTACATACTACGTATGATAAAGTAAAATCATAGTACATAGTCCAAAGTTCCCCAAACCATTTATATAGATTCCAAATATTTTGTCACCTACAAGTTCGCTATATTATATAAACGTTTTGGGCTCTATGAATGCAAGATTCATGAATGAAAACAAATTCTGGCATTGGCTATATCCAATTCCCGCTGTAATACTGCCCAATGCAGTCGCTGAACTAATATCCATTAGAGCCGACCCAAGTTCGTCACTGCTAATTGTCTCTTCCTGTCCACAAAACCGACATTTTAAATAAAATGTTCATTTGAGTCCTGTTCTGGTCTCTTTGTCTCATTTGTAATTAAATAATTATAATATTGTTCTTTTAGATTATCTATACATATATTTTAACTTAGGTGGCACGTAGTCGTCTTTTACTAATTCGTCTAGAGGACAGATGCGGGTATAACTACACTAAGTATAATATCATACAGTATATACTTTTATCGTGTGTTAAATTTGTAAACCGTGCGTATAAATGTGAAATGCGAGAACTTGGTTCTCCCGATTCAATATTCGCTACGGTCATAACTTGCGAACAGTCTAATCTAAAAATAGCAGTAGGCGTGGCGTAGTTATAGGCGGTGTTTAAAACTCCTAACGTCTGCTGTCTACACCGGGCCCGTAATATAGGCAAATTACATACATTTCTGGCAATTACGCTTTGTTATCGCAATTATAATGTTTAGATTAAAATTGTACTTAAATAAAAAATCTATTTTTGTATCATGAGTTGGGCTAAATGTTTTATATTTGAAAAAAACCAAAGATGTAGAAGCAAAATTGATTTTTATCTTTAAAAAATTTTTTTTTCACCCAGCCCAACTCGTTATTTATCTAAGAAGTTACATAAAAAATTTCATAAACTTTGAACAATAAATAACGCTTTTCTTTGCAAACGCGCTTTAGGAGAGGTAGAACTGGGTCTTAACTAGTTGAATGGGATAGCAGAACAACTGGTCCGCGGGTTACTAGTGGGGGCCAGTTGTAGAGAGATTGTATCCCCACTTCTCGGCAAAACCTATTCCCCATAATTAATACCATGATCTATACTTAAATACTTACCTTGGTTCTTTTGTGCTCTCGGATTATTAGGTAACGATAAAAGGCAATATGTATTTTAGATAAAGTCTAAAAATAGTAAACATTATTAAATAGATCATTGAGTAACACTGTGTGATGTTCATCCACATAACAATACATTTTTCTTCATATTTTGGTTTTTGCATTAGTTTATGCTGGAACATTTTATGCCCACGTGTGGTAAGCTGGTTAAAAGTTAAACGGTGGTGATGTTATTTAACTTCTTCATTTTTCAGTGGTACTTCCAGAGAATTTTAACCATGGTCGGATTGGATCCCAAATAATAGGATTATTTTCGTAATATTTCACAGTCGTTGGTAGTTTCATAACATTTTGCTTTACAGCCTACAAGTTGGGATACTTTTCTTTTGCGTCAAAATTTATCATCAATGAAATGTAAATTAATCAATCATACCACTCCAGTAGAAGTCAGCCAATGTTAACTGCGAAAAGAAAATAATATCATCAGCTATTGATCGCAAACTTCAGAGATATTGGTTAAAATATAACAGACAAGATTAACAGCGCAGAGATAAATCTGAAATTCGGTATTTAATGGACGAAAACCTATAGCATTATTGTTTATTAAAGATAGCAACCACACTTTTAACATTTCGGAACCGGAAGTATGTGGTTTCTTTCCAGTTGCATTACCTACGACACTACAAGATATTTTAATACGCTGGGAATGAAGATTTGCCAAAAACCATTATATTTTTTGTTTATTTTGCGTGTATTACAAACTGTGAAAGATCCATCTACAGATTATATATTATTATATGTATAGCATAATACACCATAGATAATTTAGAAATATATGGGATAAGTATTGCGTATTATAGTACTAAAATTGATAATAAAGATTAGTGAAATAAATCTGCAAGAGATCACAGAAACTTCACGAACGCCCACTTCGTGACGCAAATGTGTTTTGTTATGTTGCCACCCTCTATATTGGCCGACTACCATCAAGACATGCCGGCTTCAAAAGTGACTGTTTAGTCAAATGTCTCAGTGTAACTCTATCTATAGGAACGGCACCTTTTTAATAGCAAAATGTCCATTGTTTTCCTTTACAACATTTTCGAATTTCTACAGATAGAAAGGTATTGTTTTGACCAACTCCTCCAGTAGCCTTTCCTCTTTTGATGCACTTTTTTCATAGTGGACATGAGCAACTTCTAAAATGTTAATAACATGTAAAGCTCTTTATAACTATGACGTACCTACTATACACGAAAATGGGTGTTACCAACATTGCTAACTAGTGTGAACAAATATGTCCATTTGACTTTTGGACATTTCGCAGTCCTAACTTGAGGATATTGTACATTTCTAACGCATTTTGTTAACGTCTAATGTAACAGTGAATTTCCGAATCTAGCGTGACATAAGTAATAAAAATATCAAACAATAAAATCACTTTTAACCCATTCAAAGCAAGGATGATAGTCTAACTAAGCTAATAATAAAATATAATATATTTATTAGTCGTTGTCAGCTCTTTCGTACGTGTTCAGTTGTATAGCAAGGTGGCCAACCGTCGCAAATTGGGCGGGACAGCCCCGAATTTAGAACCCAAAAACTACAAATTTAGTTGTAATGTAAAAGTATAACTTCTCTTCCGTTGTTTTATGGTAGGTTAGGGTGAATAAATATAAATAACAAACGTTATCTACTTTCAATTTTCGAAAACAACCGGCCTCCACACAAAACAAATTATTTTTTTCAGCTTTTTCCATTTGTGACATACATATATGATATATGAAATGAAATGTGATGGGGCGGACACCCTTCTCAATATTTACTATTATACTTTAATCAACTCTAAACAATCTGATCTTACGGTAGCGTGAATTAATTATCTCTCTCTTACAGAGGCTTCAAATCGTTCTTTCTCTAAGACTTTGTTAGAGAAGTTTGAACTCACTAATTTTATTAATCACTATATGCAAGGCTAAATACTTTACTATAAAAGGGACAGGTTTATATTATTCTAAAATGAATATGCCGAAGAAAACCACAATAAAATCTATTAACAAAAATATATACAACAATGCAGAACTGCTTACATGAAAATATGAATGTTAATTCTAAAACAATGATAATATTCTTTTGGCAGAGATGGACGAATCAGCAAGTACAGACAACAAATAAATACCTTAATATTTCGGTTGAGCATAAGAAACACGAGACACCACAGTTATCTTATAGAGCCGCTGCTCTTAAGAAAATACGTCTTTACCCCATAATGGCTAAAATAAGAAGGAAGACACATCCCACGCTTCACCCTTAACTCCAACCCCTCGAGTCGACCGCAGCGCCACTTCGAGCGTCTGTTAATACCAACTTAAATTAGAATACACCTGCGTGCAAATTCAAATCACCATTTCAAACTTACGCGCCAAATCTGATTTATTACAGAAACAAATGGTATTCTTTATGGTTCATTGGTTCTTTTATTTATGTTAGCAACATGTTTTGTCGATTAAAATATAATCTATACAAACGATCACGATATGCATAATTAGACCACACAACCTGGAAAAACAACACAATACAATTTATTGATTGTGTTGAAAATTAGACAAAATAATTAGAAATCTCTCAAATGATGTGATATCTACTCAAAAGTTAAAGAAAATCAAAAAAAGAATCGATAGATTCTTTTTTTTAATAGAAACTTAATTCAACTCCGAAATTAAGAATGAAAGAGATCTAAAACTTTGGAATCAGAATCATGAATTGAAATCAAAATGCTTTGAAAATATGTCGTGAAATTATTATTTTTTTAATGCACCTGTGACATCATAAGCTGTTGACTTTTTTAATGTAACTAACATTTTTGAAGCATGAATAAAGTAGAAAAATGATTTGTTATTGTAAACTGAAATGTTTTAACGCGAAGAAGTTTTTTTGCATTAATGCTACACTTGTTTTTCAACAGAAAATCATCGCAAAGTAATAAAAAACATTAAAAACTTGTTTGAAAATATTCTTATAAATTCACTTTTAATAATTTTGTTTTCTTAGGTTTGCAAATTACGGTAGGTACCCTAGATTGTAGACCTCCGCGGTCTGAGTCAATGACAAATTGATTTCCGGGTGGAAACCGCGTTGATGACTTAAAAGTAGTCGACGTTTCGCACTCTGTTGCAAGAGGCAAGGTCTTTATATTGTAATAAGTCAGTTTTTCACGCGTAAGTTTGAATGGAGGTTGAAATTCGAACTCACGTATTTTTGACAAGGTTGGTATGAGACGAATAATATGATGATAAGAGAGTGCAAGCGTCTAGGGCTTTGGCGCGAGAATGTAGGGAAAGAAGAAAACGCACAAGCATTCACCCTCTTTGGCATCGGGGCTTGAAAGTAGGCGGTTGTGCGTTGAGCGTGCGCCCAAGCGTAGGGCCCCAATGGGCACCAAGTTATAGAAACTGTGCTGTCTCGTGTTTCTAGTGTTCAACATAAATAATAAGGCATTTATTAATTGTCTGTACTTGCTGGTTCGACCATCTCTGCCAAAAGGATATTATCATTGTTTTAGAGTTAACATTCATATCTTTCATGTAAGCAGTTCTGCATTGTTGTATATATTTTTGTTAATAGATTCTAATGTGGTTATTGGGCATTTTCACTTTAGCTAAAATATAGACCTATCGTTATTGTGGGGAAGACTTTAGCTTCCAGATAGTAATTAATAATTAGAATAAGTTCAAACTTCTCTAACAATGTCTTAGAGAAAGAACTCAGTATTTTAAGCTTCCATAAGAGTGAGATAGATAGGCTGGTGACCCAAAACGCTACCGTAAGTCAAACCAAGTAATTAACGCTACCATAAGATCAAGTACATTAGATGTTTTAAGTCGTTAGAAACAGGTGGACCAAGCGTCGTTTGGGCGAGTCGCGATTTAAACGTGTTTTAAGGTTATGTTCTTGAGCAAAGCCCTAACAGGGGCCCCTTCAGTTTAGAGTTGATTAAAGTATAATAAATATGTTAGAAGGGGCGTTCCCGCCCCATTATAATAAATGTCGGTTTATCCTTTCCTGGTCACATATAACCATGTGACAAAATTATAGTGTTGGATAAGTTTACAAACTGTTTATTATTTTTTCAACTAAGAGAATATTACAATGAAAAAAATATTACGTCAAACAAATATTAAAATATCTTATGGTGATAAAATTTATGCAAAATGTAAGGCCTATGCTTCAGTAGTATGAGCCATGTTAAGGAATAGTAACTTCATTCAGCAGATGGTGTTCCACTCGTGGCAATCCACTCAAGCAGAGCTCCCATATCAGTTGGATTCTGTTCATAAAACTTAATTGTTGATGGTAACTTTAATACTGCCTCTTTCACTGCTGCTAAATTTGGATTTCCTTCAGTCAGTTCCCTCTTAGCTGCCAACGAGAAGTAACCTTCGATACCAGTGAAATAGAAATCAACCCAAGTCAGCTAAAAGATTAAAACATTATTTCAATTGTTTTAATAATTACCGTGCAGATAGGTTACCTTTTTTGCAGCCAAATGTCCATTGTTTTCTTTAGCAATTTTCTCGAATCTTTCCAGATAGAAGGGAAGAGCTTGTTCTAAAAGTTCCTTCTTTATTGCTTTGGTTTTGGCACTTGTCTCATAATGAAACTGTGCGATTTCTATAAAAGAGTATTTGAATGTCAACAGTAGGATAATATAAATGCTGCAGTTCACCTACTCATAGTGAAGTCACTAATGGTATCAGCAATAGCGTCAATTTCTAAATTTTCCCAATCATTGTCACCAGTCAGGTTAAACTTCTTTCCTAGGTACCTGCATATTGCCAAAGTCTGGTTTGCAACCTTGCCATCTTCTTCATAAATCGGTACTTGGCCAAATGGTGTTGCTACAAATAACAAAAATTAATTTACATAAGAAATACTGAGGTCTTTTAGTAAGATGGACAGACAAAATCATCACATCGCTTTTGAACATATGAGGGAGGCTACGTCTACAGAAATGTAGAATAAAGCCAAATCCTATAGCAGAAAAAATTCTTTGTTACAAAAGCTTATTCGACGTTAATAATACCGGCTCTTAATAATTATTCCAAATAAATTAATCTCTACAAGCAAGTAATATGGAATAATGAATGGGGTAAATATTTTTTTAACCAAAAAGAACATAAAGTAATAGAATGCAAAATTATCTATACACTTTGTGGATCTAACTTTATCTATAATGGACCAAATTTTTCGTTTCTCAAGTTGATAGCTTGTAAAACCCTGATTTCAAAATTTCAGATCTTGTTTATTTTTAACTAGGGACGTCTCACTTCAGATTTGCCTTAAACCGGAACGATATTTGCGATTTTGAAATACAACATTCAACTTTTATATTTAAGCATAAAATTGCATTTAAAACAATTACTCGCTAAGACATTTTTAATTTAAATGTAGAACAATTGATAATTTATTCTATAGCAAATTTAACGACTTATTTTTCGTCGTTTTTGTTAAATGAAAATACTGAATACGACTATGGACTTCAGAACCCCAAAACTCTTTCTAAAGAATAATTTTGTCTCGAGTCACACTGTACTTAATTTAAAAACTACAAATCAATGTTAAAATGCTAGAGAGAATTTAGCACCTGCCGTCTGTTTTCTACTTGCTGTTTTCTCTGCTATTTTCATAGAAAAAAACAATACCTCAAATTATGTAGAAAGACTATTATTCTCCATCTATGATGTTGTTTTATATTAGTATTATTTCTTGAAGAATAATTGTTAAAAAAGAAGAATTGGATAAAAAATATGACAAACTTTTGCGTTTTTTAAGAAATCAAGCCGAACTTGAAAAAGTACTTAATTAGTAAGTAAGTGAGTACGTAAATAATTCTTTATTCACCAAAAACCATTTAAAATTACAAATCATACAAGTAGAATTTTTATAATTTAGTGTAACAATTCAGTATAATATAATTTGTAATAATTGTAATAAATAAAATGTAATAATATTTTGTAAATCATATCACAATACAAACAAACGTCTACCTAACTATATAATAACATTTCCAGCAAACAAAGGCGTCCGTTCGGCCTGAACGGAGACACCATACATAGCACAAGAGTGCTGTGCGTGGCGAAAAATAAATGTTATAGGAATCGAACGAACGCTGAGAGTGAACTCATTGTGTTTACGAATTCAAATCAATCAATAGTATTAATGATAGAAACGAGTTATTAGCTTTGGCGAAACGATTACGTGCACACGTTATTGGAGAAAATACAATCTACACCATTTCGCGGTATAAATTATCAAATTCAGCATCAAAGATCGATCTTAACCATCCTTTACAAAGGGAGTTGAAGTTTGTATTTGTAGTCGTTATATTATTGGATGAGAAAAATTGATTGAAAGAGTTTTAAGTTCTGTGAATGTGAGCCAAGAAAAATCTTTCGGTATGAGATTTGTTATGCTTTAGTGGTCTAGCTACGTTTTGTATAGAGTTTCTTGTGGAATAATGCTTAGCGAACTCCAGCATTGCCGAATGATGGAATACATATTTGGCCATTTCAAAAGTATATAATTTCCTCAGCGAAAAACTATTGTTATATGACGATATAAAAGAACCTTCCTATGTACTGTCAAAACTGTTGTACCTCAGAATTAGGCAAATGTAGTTTGTTGTTAACGTCAGACCTGTTGAACTTGTTTACTAATAATTCGTCCTAATGCTGACACAACACTATTGTGTTATCGTTAATTAATCCATTATTGTAGGTAACAAAACGAAATTTATGCATACTTGCGCTAAGAAACAACGTAAGCAATCAAATGTTTCACTTTCCTATCACCAGTGGCGGACTGGGTCCAAAAATATTGGTTGCCAGGAAGCTAAGGGGGGCCCACCTTTTTATTGTTTATGCTGCCGGTATATATATACAGGTGTCCCACTTTTTTCCCGAAAATTATTTTTAGAAAGCAAATGTCATTCTGAAAAATGAAAGTGTTACAAAGAAAAACCTACAAAAATATTGTGAAATAGAATGTTAAAAATAAGAAATAGAACGAATAAATACAATATATAAGATCGATAAATTAGCTTTCCTAAAATGTCTAACTCGGTAACAGCTTTTAGTAATAGCATTCTGCAATTTTGATTTATACAAACGTATAATTTGTGATATTTATTTTCTTCAAAGAATTAGTAATTTATATATCAATCTAAAATTGTTTAAATAATATTTATCAATGACATTAAATTTTTCATGGTGGTCCAACGCTTTGAAAAACTCGATCGCCTGATTTAATCGAGTTTGATTTGTTACTCTGTAGACATATTGAGGAAAAAATTTATGAGAATATTACAACTACTATAGCGAACATGAAGAATAGTAATAAGGAAACATCAAAATATTTTTGTGGAAACCATGGAAAATGTAATATTTCCACCGAGAATGTGAAGCAAGACTGAAACGCATTGACTTGACAGGGTTGATATATGCACTCTTGACAATCGTACTGAAATTATAATTATTTATTCAGTTTACAATTATCCATTTATTTAATTATTTATTCTTATGACTTATGAGTACAGAAATTGTAGGATTTCTGAAGAACACCACATTGCTACCAAAGCACTCCTTGTTTTTGTTATCAGTAGTAACTGGAACATCCCCATAAACTTATTCCTTAATATGTCCCGAAATAAATAAATTAAACTGGCGATTTAACTGGCTAAGGCGTTAGACAACTACAACCAACCCAAGGATCCATTAAAATTCTTGAAATAGTTTAGAACATTAAATAAAAATAATTCTTGGATGATCACAAATTGCTCGTTTGTGTAACTCATAGTAGCAGTTTGCAATGACTAAATGTTGCTGCATAAGAATCATTACATTTGTGCGATTGCTGAATTTCGTCGTGGCAACTAGATATGTTATATTAATTTATGAAATATTTTTTGTATGCGTATAAATGTTAAATTAGATGCTTAATAACTTTTTAGCTGTTGACGATAGACCTACCCCGACTTAGACATTTTAGGAAAGTTGATTTATCGATCTTTCGATGTATGTCAAGATATACAGGGTGTTCCATTTAAAATTCTTGTTATTTGACATTTAGCAAATCTCCAGTTATTCCGGATAAGTCATATTAGAATTTAATTTATTTAGCAAATGAATAATAACTGTAAAAAATGCTATACTTTTACTATCCAAAATGAGGTCTTTTATTTCTTTATTCTTGTTAGTTACCTTAGAATAATTTTTTGAAAATGCTCATTTTTGACAATTCATTCACAATATCTCAGAAACAGTTGATAATAGCCTAATACAAGTTGAAGTCAAAACAATTAGGATAAAAATCTTGATCAAAAACTGCAATAATATACCTAGTATTCCATTTAAACAATCAAATTTATTGGTACGTTGTTGTGGGACAGCCTGTAAACATGAAAATATTTTCTGGCTGTAAGGCGAATGATTATCTATAACTTTTATAACACCCTGTACATCAATTTAATGATATCTTCGAAAGTGAAAAAGGTATATTACTTTTTATATCATTGATCAACACAAAAATGCGCAACTTTGCTTCTAATTTTTTTTTGTATTTTTTTTTAATTTACATATTTTATTCTATAAATAAATTTAATTTTATTTTTATTGCATGTATAAAAGAACATTCTGTATAAGTGATTCATTTTTGTACCGAAGTAAAATTTTATTTATTTGATTTATTTTGGTCCCTTTCATATGTTCAGCAAATATTCCACAATGTTTTCCTGTATATAAATTATCCGATTTAAGTTTTAATTTTATACATCATAGTATTGACTTTTTTATTTTTAATTTTTCTTGTTAAAAACTCCCACGTCATGATATAACAATTCTGTACTTTGTGACGTATTGGTATTTCAATTTCGGATGAATAATATTTTTGCCAGAACCCGGTCAACTAAATTTAAAAAAAATACTTGTTTTTTATGAAAGATAAACGTCCAGTAAAAAGTTTCAAGTTCAAATAGTATGTAATACATTTTAACAAGTTCTCTTAACACGAGCCTTTTGGAGAATCTTTATTGTTTCCCAATTTTCTTGCAATTTTCTTATTGGGTTATTATTTATTGCCAAACATAAAAATAAATTCTTAAGGCGGTCCCGTGCAAGTTTCAGTATAAATAAATATATTATTAATATTTTCAACATATTGTCTTAAGGGGGGCCCACTTAAGGAAGGCCCTTGCCATCGGGCAACCTGGCACCACCTGGCCAGTCCGCCACTGCCTATCACACTTATCGCTATGCGCGAACCTTCGGCTTCGGCTATACCTTCAACCTAATTTTGGCCAAAGCCGATGTTTTGTTAAATCACGGCCTTGCATTAATTATCCCATTATTTTAATAAGACCTGATAGTTACATTTTTGGTTTTAGACCAGAGGTCGACTTTTATGAAGAATACAATTTTTTGAGAAATGGATAATAAAAATGTTTCCTATATGATGCCGACTTTTAGAGGTCACTCAATATTACAATACCTAAATTAATACATAAGGTCTTACTTGATTTCAATTCTGGCCACTGTTCCGGCGAAACTATGACATTCTCGAAGTCTGGATCTCCATACGCCAACAATAAGCGGATTGCTTCACCAAGAGCCGGTAAGCCAAAGTATGTCAATTTGCCGGGCATTTTTATTTAAACCTTGAAACTCGACGTTCTATTATTAACCACGATGTGCGTTCTTTTTGGCTGACGAGTTGAATAAGTTTGGGAGTTGAATGGCATAGCAGAACAACTGGTCCGCGGGTTACTAGTGAGTAGTGGGGGTCAGTTTGCGTCATCCCCACTTATCGGCAAAAGCTGGTCCGGGGTCCACCATAACTAACACCATGATTTATACCTAAACAGTTACCGGGCTCTTTTTGCTCTCGGATTGTTAGGTAACGATAAAAAAAATATGTATTTTAGATAAAGTCTAAAAATAGTTAACATTCTTAAATCGATAATTGAGTAAATACACTGTGTGAGTTTCATCCACATCACTATACATTGTTGGTCATATTTGATAAAAAAAATGAGTTTGGAACGAATCAATACTTAGTGCCTGAAGAACGTATGTTATGTTATATTACTGTGTGGGTGGCTTGGCTTTCCGGCCTTTCCAATTACGTCAACCAGGTTCCATTGTTTGTAATTTCCTTCTATGCAATTAGAGTCTTTGGACGGCTAGCGACTTATGAAGTATATGATGCTTCGAGGAGGCAGTTGTACCAGTTATGTATGCGTTCTAATGCGGAGTAACGCTACGCATAGCACATGTCACATAGCATGTGCTCCTCAGTTTCGGATGCTTTATCGCAGAATCTGCAGGCATCATCACATGTCTGACCCATTTTATACAGGTGGTGTCTGCGTAGGCAGTGTCCTATTAAGAGACCTGTAATGGTTCTTAGGATTTCTTTTCGTAACTCGAGGTACTGTCTGGTCATCGTAGCAGAAAAGAAGATTTTTTTGCCTGCCTCAGGCAAGATGAATGTACTTTCTTCCAAACTCCGAATCCTTTGCTTGACATGACCTTTGGTTATGCCAAAGAAAGGCTAGAGTCCGTAAACGGGAGCCTTAGGTCCTTTCTTGGTTTGCAAGTCTATGGGAAGTTTCATTTCCTCTGATTCGTTCATGTCCTGGCCCTCACAGCAAGTAGACCCTGGTGCTTTTTTGCCAGTTGACGTAAGGATTCCTTGGAGCTCCAAAATCGCTTTGGATTTACATGTGATTGGTGGAATTTGGATATCTTGGAGGGCGGAATAATTCCCATAGTGCCTAGGCCTCAATAGGCCCCTTTTCCTAATCTCCGAGGGGTCTTTATGGCTTAAGCTATGTCTGCTTCCAGCCATACTCTCGGATAAATAAAGAGTCATGGATGGCAAAAAGGAGCTAAAAATGTGTAGCAAATATATACAAACACTGGTACGTTTGCGTACTGCCACGACCTTTTTGTTTAAATTCGCGTATCTCCCCCTTACTTCTCAGGGCGATATATGTATTATAAACAAACCAGCACGCTAGCTATACAGTTTGGCCATCTATGTTTCTTTATTTATCTGATCATGGATAACTCCAGCCATCCACACAGAAAATGTTCTGCCGTGTCTTCCTCGATTTCGCATCCTCTATACATGTGGTCTTCTAGGAGCGCGATGTGCGTTAGATGCTTTTTTAGTCTGCAGTGTCGTGTATAGATTCCGGTTAGCAATCTGAGGTTGCTTATGGTGCGTTGAAGGTAGTATGTTGTGGTGGTTTGGCAAAGGGGTCCTTATGGTTTCCTTTCCAAATGTTTGATTTGATAACCTAGGCTGAAGAACAAATATGTTTCCACTAATTCATCACAGCATCAAAATATTATTAAGTTACCTTAGAATAGTGGTCAAACAAATATGATCATCTGAGTAGACGGAATTTGGTGGTAGAACGGTCGACAATCGTAGTGTAGTATATCAACGGTGACGTAAAAACGCATATTTTGCCATGGTGTTTGATAAAAAAGGTTTTTGCAAAATTTATTAAAATTGTGACGTGATGGAAAATAGTTAATAGCGCATTTACAACTATGTTGAACGCACAAATAAGCGACACCCATCAACATGTAGGAAAATTTTTGGCTGTTTCACGGTGTAATAATCAAAATAGTAAAACATCGGATATCTCTTTACAACTCGAAAACAAAAAACGATAACCAATTTTGCTTTCCAACATTGAGTTTCTCTCCATAAAGATGACCCAAATCCATTTTTTAATATATCATTTTTATTTTCAGGATATTTTGCCATCTAGCTGCACTAAGCTAACTGTAGTTAATGTTGTTTTACGGGTGGTATTTAAGCAATCATTATATTATTTAGAACGTTTCATTCAAAACAGTGATATTTTTTTCGCACGAAGTGTGTTTTCAAGATAATCAAATGATAAGATTAAAATATCCCGTCCAGGAGCCTTATTCTGTAGTACTTAGCGATATCGCAAGCCCTATTCTACCGTTTTGGTCGATATCGACTGACCTCACGACTTTCCGACATGTCGCTAAATTTAACGACAGCTGCGGAGGTGTCGATAAGTTGATTCGATATCAATATGCGTAAGTAACGTCACTTTACGTTCATTGTCAACTTCATTCTGTACGGAACGTGTAAAGTGTTATAGTTTTGTTTTCTGTAATGGCATTTCCGTATGCTCAATTCGTGGCGGTGGAGTATTTTCTATGGGTGGAGTTGGCTGACAGAGACTATGACAGAGACGATCGGAGAAGAGCTCAGAGCGAATTTCGATTATTTAAAAGAAATTTAAGGGATGTACAGGATCCCTTTTCTGTCACGGACGCAGGGTTCCTTAGAACATATCGTCTCAATAAGGACAATGCCTCCTTCTGACCGCCGCTTATTTTTTTATCTCGTACGGGCATAGTTGACATTTTCGATAGTTCACATCACAATTTCACAGCTGACAGGAAATGTACTATCGGAAAGGTTGTTTTATTTACCGAATGATAGCGATATCGATACACGTGACGTCATGTCGATAGCGATGTCGCTAGTCGCTATAATTGTAGAATAAGGCTGTATAAACATATTTGCGCGGCCAATATTGAAAAATGCTGCAGTAATATGAGCCCATTGAATATTTAAAAACCCTTTCGTTTCCTTCTGATCATCATCACTTCCTATTTCTTATGGGAAGCAAATGGATTTTAGATTTGGATGGATTTTGGCTTATTCTCAAACCATGTAAATAAAAGATGAATATGTGACCTGGAACGGAGAAAGGGCAATTTATCCGTAGCACTTCCAATTGGACATCTGATTCCGTCAAAGTTTTAAAACCTCTTTTTTTGTCACTGCTTGGGGGTTTCTCTTTTCCAGGTCACAAATAACCATGTATGTTAAGATTATAGTGTTGGATAAGTTTACAAACTGTTTATTATGTAAATTTTTCTTAAAAGATATATATTACAATAAAAAAATTTATACGTCAAACAAATATTAAGATATATTATGATGATGGAATTTATGCAAAATAGTTATATAGAGTAGGTATGTATAAGAAATATGATACATTTTAAGGAATAATAACTTCATTCAGTAGATGGTGTTCCAATTGTGGCAACCCACTTAAGCAGGGCTTCCTTATCAGGTGGATACTTTTCATAAAACTTAATTGTTGATGGTAACTTAAGTACTGCCTCTTTCACAGCAGCTAAATTTGGATTTCCCTCAGTCAGTTCCCTGTTAGCTCCCAACGAGTAGTAACCTTCGATACCAGCAAAATAGAAATCAACCCAAGTCAGCTAAAATATTAAAACGTATATTTCTATTGTATA
Organism: Aphodius sticticus; assembly: GCA_963966075.1. NCBI lineage: Eukaryota > Metazoa > Arthropoda > Insecta > Coleoptera > Scarabaeidae > Aphodius > Aphodius sticticus. The sequence goes on along the minus strand of OZ014506.1, from coordinate 97,425,851 downwards.
AAAAATCACCGCGCAGATAGATTACCTTTTTTGCAGCTAAATGTCCATTGTTCTTTTTAGCAACTTTCTCTAATCTTTCCAGATAGAAAGGCAGAGCTTGATCTAAAAGTTCCTTCTTTGCTGCCTTGGTTTTGGCACTTGGCTCATAAAAATACTGAGCAATTTCTATAAAAGAACATTTGAACGTCAATAGTTGTATTATATACATGTTGTAGTTGACCTACTGAGACTTAAGTCACAAATGGTATCAGCAATAGCGTCAATTTCTAAATTTTCCCAATCACTGTCACCGAGCAGGTTAAACTTCTTTCCTAAGTATCTGCATATTGCCAAGGTCTGGTTTATAACTTTGCCATCTTCTTCATAAATCGGTACTTGGCCAAATGGTGTTGCTACAAATAACAAAAAATAATTTGCATAAGAACTACTGAGGTTTCTCAGTAAGATAGACACTCAGACAAAATCATCACATCGTTTTTGAACATATGAGGGAGGCTACGTCTACAGAAATGTAGAATAAATGCATCCCAGCTGTAATGTTATACATTATACAAAGCGTTGTGGACACCTACAATTCCGGGTGGACCTACAGTATAACTTGGACTGACTGATTAAAAGGGATTTGTGGAAGCAGATACATATTTCTTTGCAAATAAAAATATATTTTTTTGAACGATTGGTTTGGCAGAAAGAACGCTTATTTGAGTAAAACATTTTATGTTATATTTACAATTTTCAATACGAAAATTATCAGGAATAATAGGTATTTGTTTAGTACAAGTAGTTTTTGTGTTGAGTGAAAGAATTCTACAAATTACCGTGGACTTTCTGGAGGGAAAAAAAGGAAACCACTTTTTAAACCAAAGCAAAAATATTACCGTAAAAGACGGAAACATGACATTAATAAAACCGGCTCTTAAATAAATATTCCAAATAAATTAATCTTTACAAGCAAGTAATATTGAATATTGAATGGGATAATATTTCTTGTGCCAAAGTAATACGTTTTGAACCAAAAGAATAAAAAAGAATAAGAAAAAATAATAAAAAATTAGAAGAATCCTTTTTAACAACTAAAATCTGTGTTGTAGAATTCTCATTCTCGATTATATTCTCAATCGCATATTATTTTTTTGAAAAATGTTGGGCAAAGTTTTGCAGAATATCAACGGTTTCAATATGGTATTTGCTGTAGAAATCACAAATGAAGCAAATACACTCAGTGTAGAGTCAATAGTAGATTACTGTCCAGACCAACAATTGTGTTTTTACTTTATCATACGCAGTATGTAAAGTATTGTAATCATACCAAAAAAATTTTTTGAGATTTTAGCGGAAATATGTCTTTTTGGGTCCCCTGAACATTTTTGACCAAGGTACAAAAAAATGTCTGTGTGTGTGTGTGTATGTGTGTGTGTGTGTACCCGTTTTTGTGGAGACGATTCCGGAGAAACTACTGAAGGTATCGGGACAAAACTTAATATTTAGAAGTTTCATAAGCAAACTTAGAGCTGAAAAGCTTTCTGTTGAAAAGGGTCCAAAGGAACTGGTGGTTTACTCTTAGCAATTTTCGAAGATTTTGTAAATGAGCCGGTATTTGAGTAATGTCGTCAAAATAGTTAAATAATAAATTAAAGGAGAGGAAACTTTCTATAATTTATGTATATGACACTTTTTGGTAGAATTTATAGTTTAGCTGCATGAGCAAATTCTATTTCATCGAGATCGGTCGTACTGCTTTAAAACTAGTAGCCAGGATGTCAGATTTTTTGATTCTAATGACAGTAGCTAGTGTCAAACGCTAATGTTTTAAAATACTACTGTCAATATAGGCTGCGTTCGGATATTGAACACCGTTACAGTTTTTACACCCACTAACACGTAAGTGTCATTTGGACGGTGTACCCGGTGTCAACGGAGTACAATATCCGAACGCAGCTTTAATCGAGATATCTGTCTAGTTCTACTAGTTTTATTTTAATGCAGACATAGCCGATCTCGCTCAAATAGAATCTCATGCAGCTAAACTATTAATTTTATATATAGTATGATAAAGTCATGTGCCTGGCCACATCAGATTTTTTACTTTATCATACGCAGTGTGTAAAGTATTGTAATCATGCCAAAAAAAATTTTTGAGATTTTAGCGGAAATATGTCTTTTTGGGTCCCCTGAACATTTTTGACCAAGGTACAAAAAAATGTCTGTGTGTGTGTGTGTGTGTACCCGTGTTTGTGGCGACGATTCCGGAGAAACTACTAAAGGTATCGGGACAAAACTTCATATTTAGAAGTTTCATAACCAAACTTAGAGCTGAAAAGCTTTCTGTTGAAAAGGGTCCAAAGGAACTGGTGGTTTACTCTTAGCATTTTTCGAAGATTTTGTAAATGAGCCGCTATTTGTGTAATGTCGTCAAAATAGTTAAATAATAAATTAAAGGAGGGGAAATTTTCTATAATTTATGTATATGACATTTTTTGGTAGAATTTATAGTTTAGCTGCATGAGCAAATTCTATTTCATCGAGATCGGTCGTACTGCTTTAAAACTAGTAGCCAGGATATGTCAGATTTTCTGATTCTAATGACAGTAGCTAGTGTCAAACGCTAATGTTTTGAAAATACTACTGTCAATATAGGCTGCGGTCGGATATTGAACACCGTTACACTTTTTACACCCACTAACACGAAGTGTCATTTGGACGGTGTACCCGGCGTCAACGGAGTACAATATCCGAACGCAGCTTTAATCGAGATATCTGTCTAGTTCTACTAGTTTTATTTTAATGCAGACATAGCCGATCTCGATCAAATAGAATCTCATGCAGCTAAACTATTAATTTTATATATAGTATGATAAAGTCATGTGCCTGGCCACATCAGATTTTTTTTTTGTTATACAAACAAAGTTCTCTTTGTGCTGTACAATCTGCCATTAAACCGTAAACGGACTCTGAATCACATGAGAATAAAGCATATCATATGATTTTTCAGCATTTTTGTGACAGAAAAAGAAAACGGTCTTTGAGCTCGCTAAAACTGTCTTGACTAAATTAATAAATACACTAGTCGCGGCCAACATGGGTTGAATTGTTCACATGATGATGATATGATGTATAAGATTGCACAACATTAATCAATGTGTAGTTATTTTTTAAAACTCTGTCTTATAATAATCAAAATGCATAAGATTCATGCTTGGAAACCTGTAATTATATTCAAAATAAGACTTTTCCTTACGCTTTTAAATGTCCATTAAGTTGTTGTTAATAAATATTTATATATATTAACACCAGTAACTTTATGACATAAGTTAAAAAATATGATGCGGCCAGGCACAATGTCACAGACAAAAATTATACAAAATTATCTCTACTTTAATTTATTATTTAACTACTTTGAAGAAATTACAGAAATGGTGGCTCTTTTGCAAAATCGTTGAAAATGCTAAGAGTAAACATCCAGTGCCTTTGGACCCTTTTGAACAAAATTATTTCAGGTCTAAGTATAGTCATGAAACTTCTAAATATGAAGTTTCGTCCCGATACCTTTAGCATTTTTTTAACCTTAAGTCAAAATTGTTCTGGGGGCCCAAAAGGACATATTTCCGCTAAAATCACCATGTGCTAGGATCACCAATAATATCGCATCTATTTTTTGACATCCTATTGGTAGATATTGGTTATTATGTGACAAAGTTGTAAGACGACTGCAAAACTGTGGCTTCTACGTACACTTTTAGAAAAAGTTCTCTCAAGTTTTTAAAGATACAGTTGAATATTTAAAGCAATTTTTAAAGCGATTTAAAGCATGTTTATTTCAATGTAAACGCAATATGTATCAGACTAATTGCAATGGTACTCTAGGTGTGTGCAGATATGTATGGTAAACATGTTCATACAAAATAATGGAAACTCCAGACGAAGTTCAAATTTTGTTATTGATAATACCAAAATTTGATTTTGATATTACCATCGTCTTTTTCTATATTGGAAAAATAAGTATAATATCACTACTTACTTGGTTTCATCGCTGGCCACTCTTCACGCGAAACTACAACATTTTCGAAGTCCGGGTCGCCATACGCCAACAATAAACGGATAGCTTCACCAAGAGCAGGTAAGTCGAAATATGACGCTTTGCCGGGCATTTTTATTTAAACCTTGAAACTGAGCGTTCTTTTTGGCTAACGAGTTAAATGATTTTGGAGTTGAATGGAACTGGTCCCAGGGTTGCTTAGTGGGGGCCTGTTATAGTCAGATTGTATCCCCACTTCTCGGTCAAAGCTGGTCCCCCATAATCAATACCATGATTAGATTTGTTCCATTCTGATATATCTATATACTTACCTGGTTTTTGCTCTCGAATTCTCGGAACGATGAAGAGCAATGTGTTCTAGATGAATCTAAAAGCATTATTAAATAGATAATTGAGTAAGTACACTTTGCGATTCTGAACCCGATAACAATATATATTTCATCATATTTGTTAAACAAGTTGAAGATGAGCTAGATCAATTTTTCGATATCACTATTTTTACTTTATCATACGTATGACAAAGTATTGCAATCGTGCCGAAAAAAAAATTAGATTTTAGCGGAAATATGTCCTTTTGCGTCCCCTGAACATTTTTGACCAAGATACAAAAAAATGTCTGTGTGTGGGTTTACTCTTAGGTTTAATCTTAGCACTTTTCAACGATTTTGCAAACGAGCCGCCATTTCTGTAATTTCGTCAAAATAGTTAAATAATAAATTAAAGTAGAGGAAATTTTGTATAATTTATGTCGATGACATTTTTTGGTAAAATTAATTGTTTAGCTGCCAGTGGCGTGCGGTCCATACGTGCAGAGCGTGCAGAGCACACCCTAAGATTTCGAAAAAAGAAGGAAAAATATTACAGATAGCCCAGCCAAAAAATGATAATAATATGTATGTATGCATATACCGACATATTAACTAATATTTCTTTGTAATAATAATTTAATGTAATTTACACCATATGGTGTTACACCATATCACACCATATCATTGCTACTTGCTAAAGCCGAGCGCTCCCGTCTCGACCGACACCCGCCTTTGCGCTACTGCCAAGTCGTGCAGCCACAAACGGTGCACGAGGCGGTGCTATTTGGGTTTAAATCGGTAAATTAAAAAATCATAGCTACTTTATACGTATGTAAATAATGTATCGCACCTCTCTACCACTGATCAAATAAAACTATATACTAGATTATTTTTTGACGTTTCTTAAAACCAATGAAATGCTTCTTTATTTGTCACAAGGGTAAGTTTCAACCAATTATGTCATTATTATAGTGGGAATAAATCTCTTGTGATTATTCTCGGGAATAATCACTGTAGCTTTTATTTGCCTAGCAACTGTCAGATACTTGTCAAAATAATTACTTAATTGTGTCAACGCGAAATGGGTGAAAGTCATCGGTTTAGTACCTTTTCTAATGCAGAAATTACAAAAAAGATTTTAGAAACTACTTCGAAAAATACTCTAATAAGTAATCAGTCTATATGGAGATAATTTAAGACCTTCACCAAAGAAAGAAATTATATTCTGGATCAATCTACTACAACAGCTACTCTGGCATTGATTTTAAAAGATTGGGCTTATAACATGAAAAGAAAAGACGGAAATGATTATAAAGAAGCAGTAATAATGACAATGTGGAATAAAACGGCAAAATTAGTTCAAGAACTTTACTTTAATAAGTATAACAGGTCCTTTGATCCTTTCCATGATATAGAATTCAGAAATGCTCGGAATGCAAGAGATGCAAAAGAAAAATTTTACAAAAACATCCTGAAAAGCACAAACAAAGTTCTGGGGCACTTTCTAATACAGAATTGTTGCAAATTTTTAACTATTGGGACGAGGATACACCTTGTGGATTGCAAAGAAAGTTTTTTCACGTTGCATCGTATGAACTAGCTTGGAGGGGAGGAGAAGCTACGAAATGTTTAGTTCATTATTTTAAAAAAGAAACCGACATAAAAAGATTAAATACTGGCCGCATTGAATACAATCCCATCTTTACAAAAACTGCACAGGGTGGAGCACAAAGGTGCGCTAATAGTAAATGGTTGACTCCAAACATAAATAACCCAGATATTTGCCCTGTTCGTCTTTTTGAAAAACTAATGAGTAAACGTGAAGAAAATATTAAAACCGAACGCTTGTTTCTTACTCCAAATCCGGCTTGGCAAACTCATGGTTTTTGGTATAAAAACGTTCCTGTGGGAATAAATTCCATTTCAAAATGGATGAAAGAATCCGCAGAAAAAGTAGGTCCAGACACAGTTACAAAAAAAATAACTAACCATTCTGCCTGATCAAGTGCAGTAAGTAACCTTTCAAAAGCTGGTGTAGGAGAACAAGAACTAATCAAGGTCACTGGTCATAATTCTGCAAGTTCGATTAAACCATACTTACAATTGAACCAAGAACATCATTCAAATATAATAAATAATCTTAGAGAAAATACGCAGGAAGAAACACTTAATATAACAAGCAATTGCAAATCCTCAATAAATAATGAGTCTCGAAATACTTTTAATAATTGCGTTTTTCATTGTACTTATTTAAATTGTTAATTCTTTTAATATATTCACGACACATTGTGAATATATTAAAAGAATTAACAATTTAAATTAGTACAATGAAAAACGCAATTATTAAAAGTATTTCGAGACTGATTATTTATTGAGGATTTGCGATATTTTCATATATTGTAAGTAATAATTAAATTAATTAAATTAAATTTTTCAATAATTTTATGATACTTTTATTGATCTTTTTTATTGTAAAAATTTGTGAATCAAAAAATAATCTAGTCAAATATAACTCGAGAGTTCCATAAATTAGAAAATAATTTGACAGATTTTGTTCAAACTTGTTGCCATTTGGCAATAGCCACTCGAGCCCTGCGGGCTCTCGTGACTATTGCCTGGCAACAAGTTTTCAAACAATCTGTCAAATTATTTTCAATTTATTCTCACTCTCTTGTTATATTATTACTGAGAATGAATACAGAACACACTAATCCTAATGTATTTGTCCGCTGTCCGATCTTTACAACCAACCAATACGCAGACAGTGTAGGAGGTACTCGCAACCATATCGCTCAAGCGTGCAGCGGCTAGGGGCGCACGGACAAACGTCAAACAATTGCTAATGGTGTAATTCAAAAACTACCAATGAATTTTGATCGGGCTTTTACCTATGCATTCTTTAAACTCCAATGAATAATACAGAGAACGCCTGATCAGATTTTTTTATGTATTTCGCTTAGATTTGTTTATTCGTTTATTATTATTATCATTAGCCAAAAGCTAGAAAAACACAAATCAATCATCAAAAAAACAACACAAAATTGTAACATAAAGAATCACTGACGCATCATTCTGTTGCATGATGTCCGATGCGTTGTGCCTCTTGCACTAGATTTGACTGTAAGCTTACCATTTTTAAAGATTTTTAAGGCAACTCCTATCTTTTACTAAACATTTACAAATATTTATTCTCCACTGCACACCTTATGAACAAATGCACCGCACGCCACTGTTAGCTGCATGAGCAAATTCTATTTGATCGAGGTCGATAGTGTCTGCATTAATAAAAAACTAGTTACCCAGGATTTGACAGATATATTATAATTCTAATGACAATTGGGAGTGTTAAACGCTGATGTTTTGACAATACCTACCGTCAATAAAATCAAAATATCTGTCAAATCCAGACTAACTAGTCGGTTTCATTGTAATGCAGACACGAGCGATATGGATCACATAGAATCTCATGCAGCTAAACTATTAATTTTATATATAGTATGATAAAGTCATGTGCCTGGCCACATCAGATTTTTTACATGAACTTTAGATTAAACAATATTCAAACAAAATATGTTCACAGTAAACAGATTTATTCATCCAAAACATATTTATACTCGTACAAATAAACAAACAAAAAATAACTCTTCTTACAATAAGAACACTATGTATGTGGTATAACAAATAATATCAGTCAAATAAATAATCAGTCATTTTACATTGTTATGTAGCTGATTATTTTTCACAACCGATTGTAGCTCTCTGTATTAGCTAGCTTTGTAGATTGACGAAATTTTTTTATTTTTTACGAGATGTTCATCACAAGCGGCTTTACTTTTGTCTCTATTTCTCCAAATTATCGTTGTGACGACTGTGCCAAGTTAAAAGACGTGCAGATAGCGACATTTGTTTTTCCATTTAATAATGTATTTTTTTTGAGTTGTTTATTTTACGTCGGTCTATTTCCGCAACTGAGGCCAATCACCGACGCTGAGGGCAGGCTACACACACCCAAGAATTTTGTCGAACAGGAATTCCAACCTCCAGTAAGAGTTCTTTAACGTGCACGTCGCATCATGACAGCACACGGGGCCACCGGCTTTACTTCCTCATCCGATGGAAGGCAGCATGCAAAGGTATTTGTTCCCTGCCTAAAATACCAGGACAGTCGATTTTAGCCCGAGCCGAGATTCGAACTCGGGCCTCCAGCGTAGATAGCAGCCGCTCTATCCTATTAGACCAGGCAATAGAGACTTTTTCGTGACAAAAATAGTATCAGCAAGCCGCCGGTCCCAGGTCACTTGGAATAGTCCGTAGATGTATTGTGATGTGTTTTCGACTAGCAAATATCATTACTTAATTTGTTATAAACAAAAAACCTAAAAAAATCGTGCTTTTTTTCGTTGTTTGCTTGTAAAAGCTGAACCGATAGAGCAATCTGGATACTGTCAACAGACGAATTGTAGAGAATGAAAAGACGAAAAAAATGAACCCTACACGGACCCGATAGGATTAATATTAACGGAGGAAATTCGGAAGAACCGGAGAAATCTGCATTTTTTTAAGAAATTCATAGCTCCGCCATTTTCAAAGTTCTAACGCAGGCTTTTCGCGAGAAAGTAGCGATTGATGGGTACTTTAAGTGTGCACAACCCAGGCGCTGTCCGACGATTAGTTTTTTCACAATTGCCATTTGAATCTTTTTTATTCAATATGGTTCGGCGAGCCTGGGTGCGTCGGAGGTGGTCCGATTTTAATCTTTTTAACGTATTTCGAAAGTAGAAGTATTGTGCTACAAAACGTCTATTCTAATTTTGCGTTAAAATGATGCAAAATAGGCGAAAAATGCTTGCAAACTTGACCGAAATCTGCCGCGCGTTCAAACGCTGTCGAGTAGTGGGGTAGGCGGCGGACTCGGGGAAGCGCGCAGCGCGTTGAGATTACTATAGATACGCGCTTCCCCACGTCGGCCGCCTACCCCCACTACTCGACAGGTTTGGAGGGCGCCGCAGATTTCGGTCAAGTTTGCAAGCATTTTTCGCCTATTTCGCAACATTTTAACGCAAAATCAGAATAGACGTTTTGTAGCACAATACTTCTACTTTCAAAATACGTAAAAAAATTAAAAGCGGACCACCTCCGAAGCATCCAGGCTCGCCGAACCATATTGCATAAAAAAATTCAAATCGCAATTGTGCAAAAACTAATCATCGGACAACGCCTGGGTTGTGCACACTTAAAGTACCCATCAATCGCTATTTTCTCGCGAAAAGCCTGCGTTACAACTTTGAAAATGGTGGAGTTATGAATTTTTGAAAAAAACGTAGATTTCTCCGGTTCTTCCGAATTTCCTCCGTTAATATTAATCCCATCGGGTCCGCGTAGGGTTCATTTTTTTCGTCTTTTCATTCTCTACAATTCGTCTGTTGACAGTATCAAGATTGCTCCATCGGTTCAGCTTTTACAAGCGAACAACGAAAAAAAAGCACGATTTTTTTAGGTTTTTTGTTTATAACAAATTAAGTAATGATATTTGATAGTCGAAAACACATCACAATACATCTACGGACTGTTCCACGTGACCTGGGACCGGCGGCTTGCTGATACTATTTTTGTCACGAAAAAGTCTCTATTGCCTGGTCTATATACGCTATCGACCCTCCCTTAATAATCTATTAATGATCGCACATTTGTCTTGAATGGTTAATACTTTTTTGTTGTAGCCAGATATTTCGTACTATATGCACACAATACCCGAACAAACAAAAACACGGGGAATGACAGGTCCCGCGATCGTGACCTAATGAGTATTTCATCATACCAAAGCGGTAGTTTAGTGACCCGTAGGCGATACGCAAGTCGAATTGAGTCATCCACTCCACTCGGACGCTATAACTGACTATAGCATGCCCAAAATCCATGGCGCGTCGCTATAAGTCGTTATAAGCGACTCGACGCTATAAACCACGACCTTATAGATGACTTTTACTGTATGTAATTATATGAGTATATTGCACGTTTAATTTGTAGTGAAAAATAAAAGCAATAATTAAAACCCAATTTGGTCAAAACTAGACTTGATTTTGAGGTATGACCTTGAAAATGTCACAGTGTGTTATGACCCTTCCTCCATGGTTATGACAGACATATCGTGTTTCTACGTCACGTCATCACAAAAACTGTCTAGATTTGACATATCCATTCTCCTTTTAATTAAATTTTTATCTTTATTGCACAAGAAATAATATTAACAATTTGCAATGTTAGAATATATAACTCAATAATATCGTTTGAGATGCATATTATAAATAATATAGATTATGGTGTAGTTGGTCCGGCACTCAGTTTGAGCCACTGTTTTACACCTTCCCATGATGTCGGGTGTTTATTGTACCATTCGACAACTGCAGGTATCTTGAAGACGTTTTCTCTTACAGCTGCCAAACCCGGATTGCCGTCTGTAAAATCCCTCTGTGTCATTTGGGAAAAATAACCCATTATACCGCTCAAATAAAAATCTGCCCAAGTTAACTACAATACAAAAGAAAGACACAAAGTTGTAACAACATTTGTAAAAAAATAACCTTTTTCGCAGCTAAATGTCCATTGTTTTCTTTCGCTATAGCTTCCAATCTTGTCAAATAGAAGGGTAACATTTCATTAACCAACTCTTGTTTTCTTTTTCTTGTCTCCGCGCTTTTTTCATAGTAAAAATCTACAATTTCTTGAGAAAAAAAGACTCCAGAATTAAGAAAAACAAACAAATTATGTACTTACTGCTTACTAGGTCGCGAACTGTATCGACGATGGCATCTATTTCCAAATTCTCCCAATCGTTCATGCCATCCAATTTGTATTTCTTCCCCAAATACCTACATATTGCGACACTTTGGTTTACTAATTTTCCATCTTCTTCATAAAGTGGCAACTGACCATACGGTATTGCTGAAAGAAAGTACATACTATTAGTCCCGATTTTATAATTGTAAAATTATTATTTTGAAAAGAAACATCTCTCCAAATCACACCACCACCCCCAACAGAAGAGAAGTGTTATTAACACTTTGTTCAACAGAGCCGAGAAGGTATGCGACTCTAGCACCTTGCACGACGAACGGAAACACTTGGAGTGGGCCCTACGCCAGAATGGATACACCAAGTCTGACATAGGGGGTGTCACACAAAGAAAACCGCAAGTCTCAGAGGAACCGCAAGAGTCAAAGGGGTTCGCTTGCTTACCATACGTAAGTGGGGTATCAGAGAGAATCGGCAGAGTACTGAAGAAATCGGGTATCACGGTAACGTACAGAGCACCAGCTAAGGTAAAGGATGTTTTGCCTAACCCAAAGGATATCACACCACTCCTGAAGAACGAAGGGGTATACAAGATAACATGTGAGTGCGGAACATGCTATGTAGGACAGACAGGACGAAGCATCGAATGTCGAATCAAGGAGCACAGTAGGGACACCCGGCTAGGCAAGATCCACCAGTCCGCTGTTGCTCAACACTGCCACGAGTCGGGACACACAATGGATTTCGATAACGCGAAGATGTTGGCAAGGGTGGGTAATTATCATCGAAGGCTTATTAGAGAAGCCATCGAAATTTACAAACATCCTGACAACATCAATCGCGAGGACGGTACTGACATTAGTAGGGTCTGGAAATCGATCCTAACGCGGTCAGGTGGAAAAACACATGGAGCGGTAGCGCCAGATGTGCGCAGTGAGGTGTAAATTCAGGTATATAAGGGAGACTTTCTCGGTAGGTCTTCAGTATTCAATTAGCTTTGAAGAAGCGAGCAACATGGCTCGCGAAACGTCAGCATTAACAAATCTTGACACACGGCATAACCCGGAAGCAGTTTATTTTCTAAAAATCTCTCATTCAAACTCCACAAAATAAAATTTACAGGTGGATATCTTATTCTAATAAGTATATACTATTTATTACATACGTTCTATGGATATTCGCCCAAGATTTATTTTTGATGATAATGATAACTTCTTCACAGTATTTTTGTGTTAACCTTTCCGCTACCCAAGTTGTTGTAAACATGATTGAGCATCATGTTTTAAAACAGCTAAAACAATAACGTGCAGCTAAAGTTGACCGTTTTCGAGATGTGTCCTTTAGAAGCTTAAGAAGTGTGTTATGCAATAGTCACCTCGTCTTTTTTTGCGGAAATGCAACACAACTTGTCTAACTATGTATTCAAGTGTAGGCTAGTAAAGGATATTAGTGTTAGAAAAATCCCATAAACACAAAGGAGATATTCATATAAAACGAACAGTTGAAAAATGAATGAAAAAGCTTATGACATTTATTGTAATTCTATTCATCTTCTTCGTAGGAGCAAGCGTCTTTACGTTCTACGGCTAAAAAGCGTCAACAACAAGTAGCAACGAACACATTATAAATGATTGTAGTCAAAGTAGGCCATAATATCAAATGTAAAGATTTCTGGTTGCCGCTCTATTTGAATGGATACGACTGTTATAAACGCAAAAGTTAAATTGTTTGCATAACCTATTTCAAGTTTGACAGTTGTTTGTGTATAGCGGCAATGGCCTACTTCGACTACAATTATTTATAATGACTTTGTACATATAATACGGGGAATCACAAACCGCGATTTTAAAACGTACAGTGTTATTTTAAGAGGCATTATATTTTATGATAAAAAAAAACCAATAAACATGTAATCAAAAGTTACCGGTTTTCGAGACATGTTCTTCAGAAGAGTTTTAAATAAGTGTTTTAAATAAATATCTACCTTGTTTTGTATGGGATTTTTCTAAAAACTAGTATGCTTTGTTAGCGTACATTTGATACATAGTTACAAGAGTTTTGTTGCATTTCCATTTGATAACAAGGTGGGTACTACATAAAAAACTTCTTAACCTTTTCATAGACATATCTCTGAAATGGTACAGTTTCACTTGCGTGTTATTTTTTTCTTATTATAAAATATGACGTCTGTCATGATTTCTATGACTTGGATAGCAGAAAGGCTTACCCAGCACATAAATACGTGGTTTCGTACGTGCTTTTGACGTTTTTTAAGACCTATAATTTGAAAACACCAACTCGCACCGAAACTATAGGCGCTTTCTCGCGTGCAACGGTTAGTTACCTGAAGTAAGGTGAAGTATGTTATTCTCGTGACAAACTTGTGACGTCACAGTTACCTCGAGTACGCTCGTTGGGGTTACTGAAGCTTACCTGACTGCTGACAGGAGTACGCTACGTCAAGCCTGTCGATATTTGAAATTGGTTATCTGTACAATGACAGCACGGTGACAGTTGTATCAGTTTAGTCATAGTTCAGTTTTGCGTTGAGGATGTACCCTTATAGTGAGGAAGAAATATATAAATAATAGATGATATCAATAGAACAAACACTTTTAGAAACGGAAGTGGAATCAGTTTCTCAAATCCATTTGAGGTCATCCAAAGGAATACCAACATCTCAGAATGCAAATGCTATTCATCATCTTCTTGTGTTATGCGTTTCCATAGCAGAATTACCTATGGTATACGGCTATGGAGTGTGTCTTGCCATACGTCGACCACATTGTACGCCCCAATAAAAGTAAGGACTTGTTGGTAAATACCAACAACTTCTACAAGTTAGAGAAGAGCTCTCAGCTCTGACACGAAAAAGTGAGGCCACCCAGCGGAGTCGCTGAAGATATTACAATACCGTACCATAGAACCAAAACAACGCCAACCAAGGACATATCAGCTCCTTAATAAGCTTCCAAAGAACACGCTACAAAAACCCTTAGGGGCCTTCATAAGAAAGTTGAAGCATATGCTGGTCAGGGAGAGTTTCTATAGAATGGAAGAACTTGAAATCTACGTGACCTACGTAACAGAATGCTATATTTTGTTGAAGTTTTGTTGCAACAAATTTAAGTTTTTATATGTAATACGCAAAAATAACCACCCTCCTCATCTACGGCTGACAATTGCTATGAAGTATGAAGATTTAGGTTACGTTAGTATACCGATACACCCACCCTACACCATCCATACATCTGTCTCTTGACATAGCTAACTTGACATAACTAATTATTCATATTCTCGCGATGTAACCGAAAGTAAGCAAAAGCAAAATTACTACAGGTAACCCTATCAACCGTCTTAAACATACCGAGTATGTTCGCGAGAAAACGCCTAATGTATAGATATTTTTTGTAGATAATTAAAAGATTTAGAGATTTGATATTTGAATAGCGCTCATTGACCTATCATCAAAAGAAAGCAAGATATTGTTAAAAGCTTATTCGGCCATATTTGTCCGTGAATCACTCGCAAAGTAGACATGTGATCAATGGGGACTTTTGAAACGTTATTTGTAATGGGCAACCAAACGTGTATACAAAAATCCAGCTGGGTTGCAAATTTTCCGAATTTTGCCGCATTTTCGTCTAATTTGACTGGCATATTCTGATTAAAAACATGAATTTGATTCAAATCAACTTCCCATTGGATGTTTCCAAATAACGCAAGCTCGAAAAAGAAAACAAAAAAGCGGGATTACCTCAAGGTAGTGCACTTGGCCCAAACTACACACAAATCTGCACATTCCTTATACACATAACTTTATGTTACAACCTGGTCTTACTGATGCAAATTGAAAAACTTACTTGGTTTTACTTGTAGCCAATGGTCCATATGCGTTGGCACGGTGTTGTCCGTAAACTTTTGCCCACCATAAGCTTATAATAGGCGTATTGGTTCGCCCAATGCAGGCAGATCGAAATATGTACATGTTACTTCCGGCATTTTTGAAAGACTAGTTTCAATAGAGATATTGAGACATTGTTGATTCGATATCTCGCTAAAGAATGATCTAGAATTTGATCAATCATGCTATAAATGTGAATTGACCCTGCATAAGTTCAAATTATATATAATTACAGATTGGATTATAGTAGCGAACGAAAACAAAATACATCTAGGATTAAGGATATTTTTGGAACCGTCTATGTAATTTTATTGTTTGATAAACACTTATACCTGACAATGGTTGCCAACGAATTCAGGGAACTGCAATTCACTGCGATTAACAGAAAGCAAATACTGATATTGCAATGCAGACAATAACAAATTGTATATTATCTACTTAGAAGAATGTCTATTGTCATGTGATTAAATATATTCTAGTACACAACCTACGTACATTTCCTGCCAGGAATACTAGAATAATAATAATAAGTCTTTATTAATGTTCTATACATTTTACTGAGTTTGTCAAGAACTCTGTTTGACATTGTTTTTTGATTTGTCATAATATCTGAATATTTGTAGAGTTTGTCAGCTAAAGAAAGACTTAATTGGATGAATTTATATATAACACCAGTAGAAGTGGCGTTTGTTCGGCTAGTCAATACTAGAAGACATTTAATATGAAATTATAGTCACCTTTGACGTTGCATATACCGAGTATTGCCAAAGAGATTAAAATTACTTTATAGTAAATCACGTTGTTTAGGGATTTTTTTAATGCCAGTTTAAACCATAAACTGAGTTTAGAACACAAAATCCTTGAGACCTAAACTCAGGTTAGACCTAACGGTGCTTCAAACTGGCATTGAAAACTCCGCTCTTAGAAGTGTTTATTTGAAAAAGAGATTGACTTAAGTCAACCCACAAAACCTTGTTTACAAGATGCGTCTGATTACACAAGAAAGAACTGCAATTGTTTTATACATGACGATAATTTTGCCATGGCTCACTGCACTTCTTTCACTAAAATTGTAGATGGTGATGGGCGCAAGAAAACCGTAAGTTTAGAATTCAAAGTTGAGAACAGTATTCTTAGTAATTAGTCCAAAAAAACTCAAAAAGGCATCGTTTCTCTCAAAAAATACACACAATTCAGAATTTCAGCCTTCACGGATCTTAAGATTAGTAAAAAGGCAAACCAGAATAAGATTTTCATTTAGATGGAAATATGTGACATTCTCTGATATCAATACTCAAAAGTTTATTGATTTTGATAATTAAGTTTATAACTATGGTATGTAAATTTATTGTATATAACATTTTACCTTCACAATAATTTTGCTAAACAACTTTTTTCCAATGGTAACGAATAGCGAATAATTTATAAATAATTAAAAGTACCTAATCTTATAGCTGTCATTTGTAACATACAATTTGCCAAAAATTTAACGAGGATTTAAGAAATGCTATAAAATACAGGGTGAATCGAAAGTAACCAAAACCAGAAAATATTTTATTTAAAAAGATCGTATCCAACAACATAAGTCCACACATTTTCAATCTCTCTTTTCCATTGGTTTTCCATATACTTCTAATGGCAGTTCGTCATGAAAGATCCTGTATAACAAGAAGATCTACAGTCTACACAATAATTGCCCTTGTGCATATCAAATACTGCACCTTGATTCTATAAACCCATGAGCGACTAACGGCAAATTGAATTTGACGTCATCCGCTTGCGGTCAATCGTTCATGAGTTTATAGAATCGATCAGCTGATCAAATACGTCGTAATCTCAAATTTTCCGCAAATTAGGTTATGTAGTCATAACTCAGGAACTACTGAATTGCTTTGACATGCATGCTGCGGTAGATTTACGTAGAATGGAAGCTAAATTATCTAAAAATAGTAACACAGTCAAGCATGCCCCTTAACAGGAATCAAGGATGGTACATAATAAAAACAGATAGTTCATAGTTCCAAGTCCCAATATAATAAACACAACAACATTAGAAGTTAGTGTGCCGTTATCAATTGCATTGTAACACGACGAAAATAATGCCACCCAATATAAAATTAACGTATTTGAACGCACCAGGAATTGCTGAATTTATTCGAATGATGCTAAAATATGGCGACATAGTTTTTGAGGATGTTCGCCTTGAATATCGTAATAGCACTTCATACATTGCAATGCGAAGTGATATGATATTGCAACAAATATATTTCCTTTCAAAGAGATGAATTACTAAAACCATTTCTGGTAAATTTATGCCACATACAGTGTGTCCCACGGAACGTTGGATTGTATAGGTACTTTTGTTATTATTAGAGATAGAAAGTCGGTTAAATGGACAAAGTAGTGCATATTTATATGATCTTTCATAATCTGTTCAGAAAACAGTTAAATTCCAAACGGTGCCCAAGCTATTTTGAAAAACCAAAAAATGTCATTTTTTAATTATGGTCATACCTTCTTATTTGTGACCCAATCTTTTGATTGGGTCACAAATAAGAAGGCGTTTTGACATTAATAAAGGCACTTTTTTGTCTCCAATTTGATTATGTCAGATTAAAATTTTTTTCGCAAATGATTTCATCAGAAACAAACGAAACTTTTGTTTTTCTTATGGACGCCATATTGGTTTTATACATGTTAGGATTAATCATTTCCTTCTGAGTAATTTGGCATGCCACATGCCATGTTTTAAATACAATAAGATAATAGAATTAACTAATAACTGTACACTTCGAGAATTGCTGAAAATCGCATGGTGCCATGGAAGACAAAATAGGTGAAAACCCAGAATTTTATTTAAAAAAAATTTATGGTCCGATGAAACATATTTTCTAACTGCGGTATTTTTAACTGAAAGAAGACGCACTACTGGGTACTGGGCCCGCAAAAATCTGCACCTTTTTGTACCGCGCCATAATCAGGTGCGGTTTGGGTTTAATGTATGGTGCGGTATAGTGGCCAACCGATTAATCGGACCAATTTTTTATAACAAAAATTTAACTTGGGAGAGGTATCGGCAATATTGCTCTCTGAGGACGTGGAAGAAAGAATGGACGATATACCGTTGGCCTTACGCTAAGGTATGTGGTTCCAACAAGACGGAGCACCTGCACATAATGCCCGAATTGTGATGAACTATTTAGATATAAGACATAAACGGAGAGTAATTGCCACCAATTCAGAAATATTGTGAGCACCAAGATTGCCGGATCATACCCCTTGTGATTTTTATCTATGGAGTGACTTGAAAAATAAGGTGTATGGTGTTTATAATTTTGGAAACGTTGGGGAGTTATGTGACACCGTCATCATTATGTAACACCGTCATCATTATGTGACACCGTCATCATTTCAATTCGATTGACAGAAGAACCCTCGGTATGGTCACCGTATTACCGAATGTTGTGAAAAATGCCTCCACGAAAATGGCGAGATTTTTTAAAACATGTTTGTTAAAATGTTGTTTTTTATGTTGTGTAGGTAGTACAAATAAATACATTCCAAAATTTTACTGCAACTTGACTATGGGCACATAAATACTGTATCACTCAAATGTGTTTTTCATGGCACCATGCGATTTTCACATATTAAAAAAATTTTGTCGGCTTATAGTGTTCTAAATCAGCGTTTCCCAACCGCCGGTCCGCGGACCGGTGCCGGTCCGCAGAAATATTTTACCGGTCCGCGAAAAATTTCGCCCTTATCAAGGCGGCTCAACTATTTTTCTATACTTTATAACACTTGCTATAGCTTTCACTAGATGGCACTAATACCAGTCATAGAAATGCGTGTAAAACATGCACAAAAAGTATATTCCAAATAGGGCGTTTTCACATTTACCGACACCGACACCGACACGACATCAGCACAGCACCGATATCGGCACGATATTGGCAGCATGTTTACACATTGCAACGATCACGGCACGTTGAGGCGTTCGAGGAAATGTCATAGCGGGATTGAACAAATTGTATTTTCTTTATTTATTTATTTTAAAACAAAATAAGCAAACGATGTTATGGGTACATCCAATTGTAAAACTGAGATATTTAGAGCGTACCTACTATACTCTGTTTGAGAAGTTGTCTAATGACCCAAACAAGTTTTTTAATTATCGAATTATCGAATATAATTAATAAGATCAAGAAGCAAGATACTCAATTTAGAATATGCATACCACCTGAAGAAATGCTAGCAGTGACAATAAGGTAAGGTTTTGGCATTATGTATTGAAAAGAAAAAGAAAACTATTTAAAGCTATATTATTTATTTAAAAAAAAACATAGGAACTTAAGATTATTTTCTAAGTAAAATAAAAAAATAAACAATAGATCTTTCTTAAATAACTATTATTTCAATCTTTTTTATTATTATTAGTGAAATAGTTGTTAATATTTGTTTGTATAATTTATCAAAAATGTTTGATGAGATTGTTCTTGTTGGTGTTCGTTCTGATTCGAAGAAGCAGGCGATGGTTAATCAAAAGTTTTTAAATTAAAAACTCAACAGCCGTCGACGACACGAGTGGAGTGACCGCTGCTCACCGACACGTTGTCACCGGTAACGACACGACACCGACATGTCGGCGAGTGTGAAAGCACTCCAATGATTTACACGAGATTACGCGTCCACCGACATCGTTGTCGTGCCGGTGTCGTGTCGGCCAGTGTGAAAACGCCCATACATCTTCTATTATTCTGAACTACATATTGTACGATAATTAGTTTGGTGGTGGCAACATTGCCCACCTATACATACAACATAATTTACAACGATTCGTGTATGCTCCACCCCAGTATTCTGTCAGATCGTTCGTATTTTAGTTTATCGCGCTCGAGCGTATTGTTTTTGAATATTGTGCGTTATAGTGTTGTGGGTATTTTGGAAAATAAATTTTCTTTCGTAAAACTTGAAGCCGTACAAAATGGTACCTAAAAAGTCAAACAGCAAAACCTTCTAACTTTCTTTGGTAGAAGCAAGGACAATATTCAGGAGAAAAGTACTGATGGTATCGAAATTATGCCAAGTACCAGTGCTTCAAGCATAGAAGGACCACAGAAAAAGAAATGGGTCGATACTTCTGAATATACAATACAAACAAAAAAGAGAAATGGTAATTTTATAAGGCAATATGATAAGGAGTATCTAAAGTTCGGTTTATTGTACCCCTGGCAGCGAACTATCGCCACTGCCTTTGTGTGTAGTATGTTCAGAAATTCTTTCAAATGAAGCTATGAAGCCTTCAAAACTAGCTCGTTTTTTGCATTCAAAGCATAAACATTTTACTGATAAGCCACTGGACTTTTTTGATAGATTACACCATCAGATGAAAATTCAGAAAAGTCAAATGAAAATTATGATGACTACTACAGTAACAAGTCACTGCTTCAAGAGTATTATTTCGTAGCTCTTCGTATAGCTAAAACAAAAAAAACCATTCACTATTGGTGAGGAGTTAGTAAAGATTTGCGTCTTTAAAGAAATTTAAAGATGTCGTTCAAGAAATTTTGAGTCCTCAAGTTATTACAAAATTAGAGACTGTACCACTATCGGATACCACAACTCAGAGAAGAATTAATGACATGGCCACCGACACTGAAATACAAGTTTTAGTGTGTGTATAAGTGTCCACTTTTTTAGGTCGAAAAAAGTTTAAGCATGTACAGTGTAAAAATCAATTTTATTCAGAAGTTACATAATTTACACAAGTCTTTAAAATCACGTACTTTAACAAAAAAACATTAACAAAAAAATAAAAATGGCGGCGTACCGGCATTTCTCCTCAAAAATCGTTTTAAAATCATCAAATACGTTGAGTCGGGTGTCTCAGCCAATTCATAACCGATTGACTTGAAGTTGAGACAATCTTTTCCGATACAGATACCAGTCCAGCAAATTTTTTTGATGAAATTTTCAAAACTTCTTTTTGGTTAAGGCTATTTGGTTATAAAATTGTCGAATAAAGAGTGTTCAATTTGTGTTCAATAACATGCCGAACTGCAAAAAAATACTATTTGCTAAATCCTACGTATTGGACTGGGTTTTGTATCAGAGAATACATAAAATCTGTCTATGTAGTAATTTTAAATCAATCAGGTGTGAATTGGTTGTGATATCCGACCGTTTTTAAATAAAGCAAAAGACTGTCAAACAGAATAGTATAGCAGAATATTTGATTTTTGAATAAAATTGATTTTTACACTACTACTAGGTACAACTTAGGTATCATTTTTCTACCTCCATGGTATTACCCCTTAATCGTCAGCCGGTCCGCGAAATACTTCCCCTACTTTTGCCTGTCCGCAGGCGTAAAAAGGTTGAAGAACGCTGTTCTAAATGGCATGTGACATACCAAATTACTCAGAAAAAAATCTGAATCCAAACATGTATAAAACCGATATGGCGTCCATAAGAAAAACAAAAGTTTCGTTTGTTTCTGACGAATTCATTGGCGAAAAAAAATGTAATGGCAAAATCAAATTGTAGACAAAAAAGTGCTTTTATAATGTCCAAACGCGTTTTGGATGGGATCACAAATAAAGAAGTTATGACCATAATTAAAAAAATACATTTTTGGGTTTTTTCAAAATAGCTGGGAAACCATTTGGAATTCAACTGTTTTCTGAACGGATTATGAAATAGCACATAAATATGCACTACTTTGCCAATTCAACCGACTTTCTATCTTTAATAATAACAAAAGTACCCATACAATCCAACGTCCCGTAAGACACACTGTATAATCCCCATCATGATACACGCCAATGATTATAATGACACTAGCGTTGTTAAAATTTTGTTCAAATACTGCCTTCATTATTTGACCGAACTGTCATCATTATACACCGCTAGTGTCAAAGTCTGTCAAAACCTCCGTGGATGACAATTATGTGACAGTTCGCCTCGCCATCATTGACCAATAGATTTAAAATATTTGAGATAAAATGGAATTTATGAGCTGTAGATAAAACGTCGTATTTGACTCGCACACAACGGATATAAATCGCTCGCCCACGGCTCGCGTATAAACTTCATGTTCGCGATTTATATCCTGTTCTGTGCTCGTCAAATAATATACTATTAGTAAATATGTTAGATTTTAAGTAGATATATTCACTGTCAGATGAATTTCAGGTCTCATTATCGCTGTTGGTGGGTTCATCGAAAGTATCTGAATGTTATAAACTACAGGTTTGTTCGAGCAGCAGTAAAAACAATTGGGTATTTTACTAGGTATGCACAATGGAGGTTTTGAAAGGGCTATTGCGCGTGCGCAAGAGAGCGCAAGAGAAAGAATATGGTTTATGCACGTTTATGCAACGGTTTATGGTTTTATGGCTTTTTAACAGCCTACTTAGAAACCTAATCAAGTTTATTTCCCCACAGGGATTCTTACACTTGGACCACCAAAGCATGACGTTGACTCTCCCGGTAGAGCAACTGTAAGACTGTAAGAAGTTACGTTTACAAAATTCCGAAGACGGGGATAATCATAATTTGTTTACCATTCCCCGAAATAATCATTAAAATCGGTAAAAGATTACCAAAGTTATTCAACATCAAAGCCTCAAAGTGTTAAATTCCACTATTCACATTTATCACAAAACATGCCATAACTGCAGGAGGGGGCAGCTAATTCTTTATGTTTCTTCAAGAACAATTATTACAGAAACAAATATCCAAAAATCAGAGATATGTAATTCCCTGTATTTTTCAAATCGTTAAACTATCCCCCATTTTTAATTTTATAGTTTATGCCAAGAATGCATAGGTTTGGCCCCTATCTGCACCTTCTGTTGTGTGAATGGGCATCCTGTTGGATAAAAACATATTGCCTCAAACTTTATGGTTTAGGGTGATTATTTACTTAATATTTCGCTCATAATTATTTCGAAATACCTTTGAGGGTCTAATTTTTCGTGAAAAAGATAGGGCAATATGGTCATTCAACAGTTCGCAACAAACTGGTCTGGACTTCTGAATCCTAAACTGGGTTTTCTTGCGCCCACCATCTACAATTTTGGTGAAGGAAGTGAAGAAAGCCATGGTCAGATTGTCGTCATTTTTAATTGTTTTGGCAACACTCGTTATATGGAAAGTAGAGGTGACTAATAGTTGACTAATAGTTCGAAACACTTTTTCAAATAACATTTTTGCATATGAAGGCACTTTGCTGTTATGTAATTTTGATCAATTTCACAACACCCGGTATATGCAACGAAGAAAGTGACCATAATTTCGTATTTAATGACCTTCAATAATTATTTCTAAATATTTTATTCAAATAACATTTTCGCATAGCTTTGAACATATCACGACAATCCAGACACATTTATGAAGAATATTTTTTTTGAGAAATTGATAATAAAAATGTTGCCCATATGTGTCCAATTTTCTACCGTACACAATTGCTCTAGGTTGCTTTGCTAGCTGAGTGAAATTGATTAATTGAAAAGCAAGATAATAATATGTAACGTGTTCATTTTTGATTCTTTTTATAGCAATGGCATTTGGTACCTTGCCACTACATAAGGAGGATGAAAAATTTATTGTACTAACTCTGGGAATACAGACTTGACAAATTTGGAAATTGACGCAGTTCTGGACACTCGGGGCGATTTAAAACAATAAGTTATTTATAGTTATTCCATTATTCTATTACTCAATTTATAAATGTAATTATTTTTATGTCGTAACACCTTTCATTTCAGAACTAACAAGAGCTTATACTATGCGTGAGGATTACCCATCAAAAGATAAAGAAATGAAAAATTTCGTCGTAGAGGTTTTCCCGTTTTATTTAGAACGTCTAGATAGATTAGCAAAGGAAAATAATGGTCGCTTGGCAGCGAAAACGTAAAAATTACTCTATTTGATGTACTGAACAATGGGTAATGTTAATCATATTTTCAGCTTACAATTGCAGACTTTTACTTCACTGAATTCACTGATTATGTGATAGATGCGGTTGTAAAATATAAACGAGTACTTCTTGCCTGTAAAATATGAACACCTGAAAGCAGTGAGAAAAAATGTATTCGATCTGCCAGCAATCAAAAAGTGGGCTGCTGTTCTTCCCGAGTACAATTATTCTGTATAAAATAAATAATAACATCTTTAGATCATCCAATATCAATAAATTGATGTATGTACGTAGATACAGGTTACCTATATTACCAGTCACTTATGTATACAAAAAACTAAATTTGCAATATCAGTATGTGTGTGGTAACGTTATGAAATCGAAAACTCAAGGTTACGGCCAGTTATGTAGCCAAATTATCTAAAAATAGATACACAATCGAGCACGCCCCTTAACTCGACTCAAGGTTGTTTCACTGAGCGGCGATGACAGATAATAAAAACAGATTATTCGTATTCTCAATATAAAAAAATATCACAACATTATAAAGTTAGTGGTCAGTTATCAATCGCATTTTAACAGGTCGAAAATAATGTCGCCTAATATAAAATTAACGTATATGAACACACCAGGAATTGCGGAATTTATTCGAATGATGCTCAAATATGGCGACGTCGATTTTGAGGATATTCGTATCGAGAGAGCAGACTGGCCCGAAATAAAACCAAGTAGGTAAGCTAATATTATTTGATATTCACTTTAAAGGTGTTTAAAGTTGCTAACTTTAATGCCAATTTATTTTTAATAATTTTTACATGATTTTTTTTTTAATTTATGGAAATGTATGAAATTTGAAGGATTCTTACTAGACAAACAATGCCATTTTTTATAGGATATTTTAGAGGTTACTATGACTTCCGGTTTTTCGTCATCTCTAAAATTTTAAATGCCACCAGCAGTAATAATAACAAAAAAAATCACCTTTGACGATTGATATTTTTTTTACTCAGTATATCATGCTGACTAAAAAAATCAATAAAAAAAGTTCCATTTAAAATTTCGTAGATGACGTTATCCTAAAAAACGTCATGTCTAACCTTGAGGTTTCAAGCATATCCCAAAAGTGTATTTTTGTTCTATTAAAACCTATTAAAACTTCTCCGAATTTTATTAGACCAGGCAGGCAATAGAGATTTTTGCGTGAAAAAAATACTAGCAGGAAGCCGACGATCCCAGGTCACGTGGAACGGTCCGTAGATGTATTGTGATGTGTTTCCTACTTGCAAATATCATTTCTTAATTTGTTATAAACAAAAAGCCTCAAAAAATAGCTTTTTTCGTTTTTCGCTTGTAAAACGTGAACCGATGGAGCAATCTTGATGCTTTCAACAGACCAATTGTAGAGAGCGAAAAGACGAATAAAATAAACCATGCACGGACTCGATTGAATTAATATTAACAGAGAAAATTCGGAAAAACCGGAAAAATCTGCGTTTTTTTAAAAATTCATAACTCCGCCATTTTCAAAGTTGTAGCGGAGGGTTTTCACGTGAAAGTAGCGATTGATGGGTACTTTGAGTGTGGACAACTCAGGCGTTGTCCGATGATTAGCTTTTGCACAATGGCG
Organism: Aphodius sticticus; assembly: GCA_963966075.1. Classification (NCBI taxonomy): domain Eukaryota; kingdom Metazoa; phylum Arthropoda; class Insecta; order Coleoptera; family Scarabaeidae; genus Aphodius; species Aphodius sticticus. The sequence continues at coordinate 97,400,261 of OZ014506.1, read as the reverse complement.
ATTTGAATATTTGTATGCAATATGATTCGGCGAGCCTGGATGCGTCGGAGGTGATCCGATTTGAATTTTTTTTACGTGTTTCGAAAGTAGAAGAATTGTGCTACAAAACGTCTATTCTGATTTTGCGTTAAAATATTGCGAAATAGGTGAAAAATGCTTACAAACATGACCGAAAACTGCCGCGCGCTCCAAACCGGTCGAGTAGTGGGGGGTAGGCGGTGACGCGGGGAAGCGCGTTTCTATAGTAATACAAGCGCTCTGAGCGCGCGTATTACTATATATACGTTTCCCCTCTAATCGCACACTTCCCCCATCATTCGACCACTCTAGCGGGCGCGGGCGTTTTCGCTCATGTTCTCAGTAGTTTATTACCCACTTAAACGGGTCTTATCGAAAACTCAGAATATACGTTTTGTTGCTGTTCACGTCTAGTTTCCAAAAGCGCTTTTTAAATTGCAATCGGACGACCTCAAACGCATCCAGTTCTCCGCAAAAATATTACCAAAAAAAATTTAAATGAGGATTGTGCGAAAACTATTAATCGACCGAATCCAGGTTTCGCACACTTACAGTACATGTGAATAGCTACCACTGTGCAAAGCTTCAGCAGTTAATATTGCAAAAATGGGGGAGTTATGAATTAAAAAAATCTGATGTGGCCGGGCACATGACTTTATCATACTATATATAAAATTAATAGTTTAGCTGCATGAGACTCTATTTGATCGAGATCGGCCATGTCTGCATTAAAATAAAACTACTAGAACTAGACAGATATGTCGATTAAAGCTGCGTTCGGATATTGTACTCAGTTGACACCGGGTACACCGTCCAAATGACACTTACGTGTTATTGGGTGTAAAAAGTGTAATGCAATATGCGAACGCAGCTTATATTGACAGAAGTTATTGTCACAACATGAGCGTTTGACACCAAGACTACCTACCGTCATTAGAATCAAAAATTCTGACAAATCCTGGCTACTAGTTTTCATGCAGTACGACCGATCTCGTAGAAATAGAATTTTCTCATGCAGCTAAACTATTGATTGTACCAAAAAATGTCATAGTGATAAATTATTCAGAATTTCCTCATCTTTAATTTATTATTTAACTATTTCGACGAAATTCCAGAAATGGCGGCTTATTTGCAAAATCTTTCAAAAATGCTAAGACTAAACGTCCAGTTCCTTTGGGCCCTCTTCAACAGAAAGCTTTTCAGCTCTAAGTTTGGTTATGAAGCTTCTAAATATGAAGTTTCGTCCCGATACCTTTAGTAGTTTCTCCGGAATCGTCGCCACAAAAACGGGTACACACACTTTTTTTTGTACCTTGGTCAAAAATGTTCAGGGGACCCAAAAAGACATATTTCCGTACTGCGTATGATAAAGTAAAAAGCTAGATTTTCCGGTTTTTCCAGCTTTTCTCCGGTTCTAATTATCCGATCGGATCGTTTGACCTGTCATTCTCTTCGTAATTTAATTCTCTACAGTTCCTCCCGTTGCACCATTAAGATTACTTCAATAGTTTTCCTTTTACAATAAAAAAGTAAAAAAAGCGATTTTTTGTTGATAATTGTTTATAAAAAACTAAAAAATGGCATTTTCGAGTAGGAACATAGTGGGAATATACTACGGACTGTCCTGCACAGGCTGGCACAGGCGGCTTCCTGCTAGTCTTTATGTCAAAAAGCAATCATTTGTAGCTCTATTGCTTGGCCTATATAATGATAATAATGACCTTACTGCAAAAAAAATAGCAACAGGTAACAAAAAATGTAAAAACCGAGTAATAGTTTATGAGAAATCCATAATAAGAAAATAGCCATTTTTTGCAAACTTCCTGGGATACCTTGTATTGTACATTTTTATTATCATCTATAGCAATGCCATTTGGTACCGTGCCAGTATATGAAGAGGATGGAAAATGTATTTCACAAAGTCTGGCAATTGGTAGATATGTAGCCAAAAAGGTCAAGTTAGCCGGGGATACCGACTGGGAAAATTTGGAAATTGACGCAGTTATAGACACATTGAGCGATTTAAGAGCTAGTAAGTAATAATTTTATAATTTTATTGTCTATTTCTTATTAACGCTTTCTTTCCAGAATTAATAAAAGTCTTTTTTATACCAAAGGATGATCCATCAAGAGAAGAAGAAATCAAAAATCTCATGGCAGAGGTTTTGCCATATTATTTGGAACGTCTTGAAAAATTAGCTAAGGAAAATAATGGTCACTTGGCAGCCAACAAGGTAAGAATAACTACTCTACTTATATAGTAAACATTGTACTAATGTAACTAATGTAAATCATATTTTCAGCTCACAGCTGCCGATTTTGTCTTCACTACATGCACTGATTATATAAAAGACGCGGTAGGAAAGTACGAGAACCTGAAAGCAGTAAGAAGAAACGTATATGAACTGCCAGCAATCAAACAGTGGGTTGCAGATCGTCCAGAGTTCAGTTATTCTATATGAAATTAATAACAAAATTGCTTACATATTCTAATATTAATAAATTTATATACACAATATAAAATTATCGTTTGTTTGATACATTATTTTACGTCAACCTATTTCCGAAATCACCAGCGCTGGAAGAAACAGTCCGACAAGAAAAGTTCAATAAACTGCACACACTTAAACTAAATTTTCAACCTAAACAATGTAACCTATTCCTAATTTTATTTTAGAAGTTTATTGTTGATTGTACAGACTGTTCTTTACTTCAATTTACACACTGTATAGCACATATTTCAGTTTGAAATTGTTACTTGCATTATAAGTTAAAGGCATGCCTACTTAAATATCGCTACTCTCGAATAATGCTATTGGAATTTTCTATCTATCAGTATGTGTACAAAGAACAACAATAAGCTGATCGGAATTATCAACCAATGCATTGAATATCGTATTAGCAATTCATACATTGCAATGCTACGTGATACGACATTACAACAAATAGATTTTCTCTCAATTGTTTGTAACTGCATCACAATTATAATACATACTATGTGTCATACATAGTCAACAGTCTCTTGTTATTTAGCAATTTCAAATGAATGCATAAAAATATATACTATAATTCCAACAAATTCAGCTATTCGCAATAATCTCGGAAATTAATCTTTGAAAAGATATAAGGTACAATATTTTTACAATATAGCAAATGAATTACAAAATCTCTTTCAAGCCTTTTATTGTTCATATTTTGAGGAATATTCACAATAAATAAAAATAAGTAAAAAATGGCAGCGTTAGACCACATCAAAGGAAACCCCTTTCGGCGGATAGGGTTGTACGGCCGGAAAGATTTCGCACACAGCTTTTCACTTAGCCATAGAAACAAAAAAATATTGATTCTATATAAGATTATCTCGGGAAGTACGTACGGAAATTAGAAAATTACGCTTTAAAACAAAATGGCGCACGTTTGAAAACAAAATATCACTTTTAGGTACAAAATTAGGTTAAATATTGTTTATAACAAAAAAAGTTTCGAACTTATCGTAAAATCCGTACGTACTTCTCTAGATAATATTGTTCTGAAGCTGCATATAAAATTTCAAGTGAATTGACGAAGATCAGTTGAAGTTATCGTTCCGGCCAATGTTTGAAAAATGCGGTTTTGAGAAAACACCGTTTAAAATATTGTGTAACTTTGATGTATAGAATTGTTATATTTTACTACAGTCGGCGAAGCCTGGACCATATAATTATCTTTTCAAATTAACATTTTCCTCCTCTTGTTTCTTTCTGTTTGATTTTGACGACAGGCGGGCCTGCTTTGCAGCATCAGTCAGGGTGGCTCTGACAGCATTATGCGCCGTTCGTCAGCCTTCCCGCAGATATTATTGCAGTTTGGCTAGATGCTCATACATAAAACCTCCATAATATTCGTAAGGCTGGATAATGCATCATTGACAACACATATAGCTATACTTGCTGCAATATCCACAATTACTTTGCCACTTGAAAGTGAAAACGAAAATGAAACCACCAGGTGGCATTTTATCGGTCAGAATTTATGATACAGTGTCGCCCAGATTTATTTTCTTCATTTTATCAATTGAATCATGATTATGACGAATGGCTAGTCCATCATAAATTGAAAGCTCATTTATAGGCTTCTGGGTTAACTTCCCTTTTTCTTCGAGGCCCTAACTGGTTTTTGTCAAATGGCGGAGGCGAGTGCCATTATTTTTTTCACGTGATCTATGCATTCCTTTTCTTATTCCAAAATTTGCAACCTTTGCAGTAAGTATTTAGATTTTATGAGAATGGCAACAACAATTCCCCAGCTGATAAGCGCCACCAATCACACAGAGAAGAAAAGCTATGTTTTCTCTATGTTCCTTCGTCCGATACAGTTACGCCATTCTTTTTTTTACTATTTTTATTTGACTTTTAGCCCTCCTTTCTTCTCCTGCTTTCTGCATACTTTTTTGACAATGCTTATGTTTCCACAAAAATGGCGCGAACAGCTTTATCGTACAATGAGTAAAAATCTGACAAGGAAGGTCCTTGAATGCGCAAAAGTTTTCAATTACATCTACACATGACAAGGATAATCCCGGTATTCATTTCATATCCTTTTTGAACAAATCGGCAACTCGGAATGTAGTTTGTTCAAAATTCTCACAAGAAACCACGATTTGAAATCCTAAGTCCCGGTTGCCACTTTCGGCCAATTTCGCATTTGATTTGCACGTTTTACACACTACAACTTGTGAAATAGCAGAAAACACAACAACAAAGTTCAAAAGATGATAATTAAACGTCATCCACTTCTACGTTGTAATAATCTTAAACCGACATTACTTTTTTACCGGTGTGGACTGTGCATACGTTATCAGGCAGAGGCGACTCTAGTTCCAAACGATTCAATGCTTGTCATATCAGTTCTATTTGAAAATCTGCTGCTTCCTTTCGACTCCTTTCGATCACGATATACTACAAGAATGTCACTAATTATTGCTGCTATTTTGTTACCAACTAATCAAGAACAACACACGTTACATCACACATCTGTAACATTGTGCGGCTAGCGTCAGTTCAACGAACGTACCGAGGATATTTCCACAAAATCTTTGTGTTTTATAATATTTTATGTTATATTTCACACCACGCATGTAATTCCTCCAAATAAGAGAAGAGCGTATAGGTCTCTAGGCTGTAACCTCTCAGGCTAAACTTTTTGCATGTACGCTCGGCTAGACGCTTGGCCGTATGTTCATCAAATAAGCATTTAAAATTTTTTTTACAATATTAAACGTATTGTACCTTATTTTTAAGATCTCAAGACATCATTTAAGCAAAAAAAAATTTTTTGGTTTTTCAAAAAATCTAGAGTGGCCCTTAAGACAAAATAATTGGCAATTGAGACTTTGGTAACCTAGGAAGAAAGTCTCTTTTTTTATCGATCATGATAATAAAAGATAGTAAAAAAAGATTATATTCCCAATGAGTATAAAAAATATCACAACGTCAAAAGTTACCGTTCAATCAGTTATCACTTATCAATCACATTGAAAAAGGACGAGCTACAAAATTTATTAAAAAATAATGTCACCCAATATAAAGTTAACGTATTTCAACACTCCAGGACTTGCGGAATTTATTCGCATGATGCTAAAATATGGCAACATAGACTTTGATGATATTCGGATAGAGAAGGAAGACTGGCCCAAAATAAAACCAAGTAAGATAAAGGCTATTTACATTATACTACTTTCATCTTTTCATATAGGTACTTCAATTGAGTATTAAGTGACTGATAAGAGATGGACTAAGTTTCTATTCAATTCCAGAATAGCCAACCAAGGCTATATTTTCAGCATTGATGTTATGATGTGTGCTTTCTTTTCGTCATGTTAGTTCTGCAACATTCGTAGCCCAGATAAAACATATACGTTTTTACTCATTTATATGAGACAATGAATGTCACTCGTGCTTTTGGTATGACCATTTCGTAGATTCCATAACATCTTCATTATACCGTACGTTTCCCCGAACGCTAGGCATAGCATTTACGGAAGAACGGCAACATCGCTCTCCCCACCCGGCGTATTTGTCACCGGCTAAGCGGTTCACCGGTGCGCGCTTCGTGTGCTAGTAGCTAGTAGTTTGTTGTTCGTAGGACTGTGTGCGCTCGCTTTTGTGCTTCTTTCAAAAATGCACGTACATGGTGCATACATAATTTCTAAATTCTCTTTTATTGTCAGAAAATAATACGCAAAAATAAAAACGCTATTCTCAAAAAAATATATAAATTAACTAATATTGTACTACGAATAAACAATTAAATAACCATTGTTTTATCTCGGGCTCAAAGACTCCGCCTTGCGCTGCAAGACAGTATCCGAGCCGTTTGTAGAAGTTGTCCCTCACGCCAGAGAGCGTTTCGGTTGTTACAGTGTTGGCAGCTTCTGTAATTTTTGCTCTCAACTCCTGTAAATTATGTGCCCTATTGACTTCATCAACATAGATGGTATTTTTAAGATACCCCCACAAGAAAAAATCGTTCGGAGACAGATCAGGTGATCTTGGGGGCCAACGAATGTCGCCTGTCCCACTAATAAGACGGTGAGGAAATGCGGTTGTTAAAAACTCTCGCACCCTGGTCGCGTTATGAGCATGACAGCCGTCTTGCTGAAACCAAACATCATCCTGATCTACTCCGGGAAGGTTATAAATGGCGGGAAGTACTTGCTCTTGCAGCAAAGTAAGGTACTTCTGGGCGTTAAGAGATCCATCGATAAAGAATGGACCAACTAAATGATTGCCTAGAATACCAGCCCAAACATTTAGTTTTTCGGGATATTGAGTACGGTAAGCATAACTTCGGTGCTGATTTTGTTGGGCCCAATACCGAAGAATGGAAGGATTATGTTTACCATGTAACGGAAAAGTCGATTCATCAGTAAAAATAATATTTTGTATAAAATTTTCATCCGCGTTCGCCTACAGTTTCACAAAACTCCATTCTACGAATACTGTCCTCTGCGAAGGTTTCCTGAGTCTTTGAGTACTTATAACTCCGGAAATCACCCTTCTTCAGAGCCTTAGCAACGGTTTTGTTACCAATACCCAATTCCTCGCCAATCCCACGAGTGGATTTCTTATCGTCCAGTACTACAGAACCGCAGATTAGTACACCCCGTCGTTCTTTTGCCTCAATTTCTTGTGGACTTATCTCCCTTGGATGACAAGTACTGCAGCTCTTTAGACAAAGATCTTGTTCAAATTGATGCACTATATTGAAAATGGTTTGTCTGCACGGGATAGGTCTGCCTTCAAAAGTGACTGCAAACAAATCCACGCACTGTTGCGCCGAATTGCCACCGTAATACCACTTGATCTGAAGCTGTTCTAGCGGAGGGTACATCGCGATTGCAAAGAAATCAATGTTATGAAAGAGTTGTTAGATCTGCGATAGTTCTGCCGTTGCAGCCCCACTATAATTGGCTGCCCCACTCAACCGACGTTAGCAGTGTTGTCGCGTGATACGCTAGTTTCTATAAACCTATGCCTAATTTTTGCGGACACAACCTGTATAATACCAGTACTGCTGTAGAAGCACCGTACTTCACGCAATGACGGGAAGAACATCCACTCATTGCATGGAGCGCAGTTGTTTTTAACAGATGACGGCATAGACATTTCTTTTTAAATGACAACTCTATATTTTTTTAATGAATTTGACAGATCTTTTAACTGTCTTAAAGGTAGCATAATATTTTTATGGCCTTACATAGGAAAATTTTCGAGAAAAAGACAATTGAAGGTGTGTGACAAAAGTGACAAAATCTCCGGAATGGCTCGACCGAATTTAACGAAATTTTGGAATTAAGTTTTTTGCAACCTTGTGAAGTCACTGACGTTATTATCGTTGATGCAACGTTTACAGTTTCTGAGATATAACCTCAAACTTTTGAATTTAAAATATAACACCCTGTATATTTTGACATTTTTTGTCTTGTGCCTCTTATTATTGATTTTGACTGTAAGTTTTTTATGCATTTTTGATCAAAGTAAATATTCTTGGAAAATTAAAAGTTTTTATTTAACTCCTATTCTTTATTAAACATTTTTGCATTATGGTCCCGTACCAAAGTAACTATTGTATTTATTTATTTTTTGTTGTTTAAATGTACATTTAGTATAACTGTAAGTTATGATATTTTTTCTCCAATGTACAGATGGACCGCACGCCACGTCACGAAACGATGATCGGAAGAACAGTTCTTTCGTATGTTTTGCTTAGTATTTGACACTGAATCTGAAACATCATTTTTACTTGATCATACGCAGTATGTAAAGTATTGTAATCATGCCAAAAAAAATTTTTGAGATTTTAGCGGAAATATGTCTTTTTGGGTCCCCTGAACATTTTTGACCAAGGTTCAAAAAAATGTCTGTGTGTGTGTGTGTGTGTATGTGTGTGTGTGTGTGTGTGTGTGTACCCGTTTTTTGTGGCGACGATTCCGGAGAAACTACTAAAGGTATCGGGACGAAACTTCATATCTAGAAGTTTCATAACCAAACTTAGAGCTGAAAAGCTTTCTGTTGAAGAGGGTCCAAAGGAACTGGAGGTTTAGTCTTAGCATTTTTGAAAGATTTTGCAAATAAGCCGCCATTTCTGGAATTTTGTCGAAATAGTTAAATAATAAATTAAAGATGAGGAAATTCTGAATAATTTATCACCATGACATTTTTTGGTACAATCAATAGTTTAGCTGCATGAGCAAATTCTATTTCTACGAGATCGGTCGTACTGCATGAAAACTAGTAGCCAGGATTTGTCAGATTTTTTTATTCTAATGACAGTAGGTAGTCTTGGTGTCAAACGCTAATGTTTTGACAATAACATCTATCAATATAAGATGCGTTCGCATATTGCATTACACTTTTTACACCCAATAACACGTAAGTGTCATTTGGACGGTGTACCCGGTGTCAACGGAGTACAATATCCGAACGCAGCTATAATCGACATATCTGTCTAGTTCTAGTAGTTTTATTTTAATGCAGGCATGGCCGATCTCGATCAAATAGAGTCTCATGCAACTAACTATTAATTTTATATATAGTATGATAAAGTCATGTGCCTGGCCACATCAGATTTTTTAGCTTCGAGTGGCAAATCCCGTGCATTTTACGTTATTTTTATTATCTTTTATAGCAATTCCACTTGGAACCTTACCAGTGTATGAAGAGGATGGAAAATCCATTGGACAAAGCTTGGCAATTGGTCGATATGTAGCCAAAAAGGTCAATTTAGTTGGAGATACAGAGTGGGAAAATTTGGAAATTGACGCAGTTATAGACACATTGGGCGATTTAAGAGCCAGTAAGTTATTTATATATGTACTCTTCATTTAATCTTTCAGATTTCGCGTTAATAACAATTATTATTGTTGAATTGTAAAGCTTCCTGTATAATATATCTAAAATTCTTTGCAATCCAGAAGTTTCAAAGGCTCATGGGATTCCTAAAGATCACCCATCAAAAGAAACAGAAATGAAAAATCTTATCGAAGAGATTTTCCCGTTTTATTTAGAACGTCTAGATAAATTAGCAAAGGATAATAATGGTCACTTGGCTGCTAAAAAGGTAATAATTAATTTATTAAATGCTCAGAACAATCCTTTATGTGAATATGATACCCTTTATGATTCATTTCAGCTTACATGGGCTGATTTTCGCTTCACCACATTCACTGATCATGTAAAAGACGCGATAGAAAAGTACGAAAACCTTAAAGCAGTGAGAAGAAATGTATATGAACTGCCAGCTATCAAACAGTGGGTTGCAGTTCGCCCCGAGTTCAATTATTCTGTATGAAATAAATAAATAAAATGTTTAAATGTTCTAACATGAATAAATGTATATACTATAATGTATATATATATAAATGTATATACATAAAATTCTTTTAATTATTTTACATAGACCGATTTTCCCAAACACAGACCAGAGATTTTTGGACATGCTTCACACACAGAGGAATTTTGTCGAAGTAAAGGGTTCCCAGCAAATTGCATAAATTTTATGATAAATACAATTTTCAAGCTGTTTGCTAGTAACTACAACAAAGTTAAGTTAGTCATGTTTTATTTGAAGAGGTTATTGTATGTTTTAGAGCTTATTAATTACCTAATTTATACCCTGTATAATATATATTTTATTTCGAAACTGTAAGTATAGGCATGACTATTGAAATATTGCTCCTCATGAACAACGCTATTGGAACTTTCTTGCTATCTATATGTGTACAAAGAACAACAATGAACTGGTCGGAATTATTATCAAGCAATGCATGAGTAGCGTATTAAGATTCATACATGGCAATGCAAATTGATATCATGTTCCACAAACAGATATGTTTTAAGAGATATGTTGTAATTGAATCACAATATTGTTGCACGTAAGTACTATTAGTAAGTCAAAAATTGTAATTTTAGTTTCATTTCGACGTCCATATCTTTTTTAGGACATACTAGACAGAAAATAATAATTACCGAAGTTACATAGGAAAGATACAGTTCTTTACATGTTTGTACGATTAGTTTCTTTTCAAAGACAATTGTTTTAGCTTATTAGAATAACCGGAAGTGTGTGGCTTAAATGCTCGACTATGATTGTTTTGTCGTGCTAGTTGTCGATTAGTTCTTTTTCATCATAGAGTAGTTAAAATAGGTATTTTTCGGAACTGTTGTTGACAATTGTTTTAGCTTATTAGAATAACCGGAAGTGTGTGGCTTAAATGCTCAACTATGATTGTTTTGTCGTGCTAGTTGTCGATTAGTTCTTTTTCATCATAGAGTAGTTAAAATAGGTATTTTTCGGAACTGATACCTAATATTTTTTTGGTAAATTACACATTTTAATACCTAATTTAATACAAAAATTATAATTTGACTAATTGAGTGTATATCCAAAACTATATAAAACTGCTTTGGAGAAAACTGTTTATTGACTGGCTTATTATCTATCATAGAGTAAAATAAATTAATTCACCAAATTACAGTAGCAGCCCTCTCAACCAACCTCAAATTATACAGTGTGTCTCACGGGACATTGGATTGTATGGGTACTTTTGTTATTATTAGAGATAGAAAGTCGCTTAAATGGACAAAGTAGTGCATAGTTATGTGCTCTTTCATAATCGGTTCAGAAAACAGTTAAATTTCAAACGGTTCCCAAGCTATTTTGAAAAAACAAAAAAATGTCATTTTTTAATTATGGTCATAACTTCTTTATTTGTGATCCAATCAAAAAAGCGTTTTGACATTATAAAGGCACTTTTTTTGTCTACAATTTGATTATGCCACTTTAAAATTTTTTTCGCCAATGAGTTCGTCAGAAACAAACGAAACTTTTGTTTTTATTAAGGACGCCATATTGGTTTTATACATGTTTGGATTCATCATCTCTTTCTGAGTAATTTGGTATGCCACATGCCATGTTTTTAATACAATAAGATAATAGAATTGACTGAACATTGTACACTTCGAGACTTGCTGAAAATCGCATGGTGCCATGGACGACATTTTGTGAAACAATGTGATATCTACCCACCTGTACCCATATGTTGAACAAAATTGGTGAAAACCCAGAATGTTATAAAAAAAATATTATGGTCCGATGAAACATATTTTCTAACTGCGGTATTTTGAACTGAACGATGGTGCGGTATAGTACCGATTAATCGGACCAATTTTTTATAACAACAATTTAAATTAGGAGAGGTATCGGCAATATTGCCCTATGAGGACGTGGAAGAAAGAATGGACGATATGCCGTTGGCCTTACGCTAAGGTATGTGGTTCCAACAAGACGTGCACATAATGCTCGAATTGTGAAGAATTATTTAGATATAAGACATAAACGGAGAGTAATTGCTATCTATTCAGAAATATTGTGACCACCAAGATTGCCGGATCTTACCCCTTGTGATTTTTATCTATGGCGTGACTTAAAACATAAGGTGTTTATAATTTTGGGAACGTTGGGGAGTTACGTGACACCGTCATCGCCGCTCTCAATTCGATTGACAGAAGAACCCTCGGTAAGGTCACCGTATTACGGAATGCTGTGAAAAATGCCTCCACGAAAATGGCGAGATTTTTGAAAACATTATTTAGTTTGTTAAAATATAGTTACTTTTTTATGTTGTGTAGGTAGTACAAATAAATACATTCCAAAATTTTACTGTAACTTGACTATGGGCACATAAATACTGTATCACTCAAATGTGCTTTTCATGGCACCATGCGATTTTCAGATATTAAAAAAAACTTAAATTTTGTCGGCATATTGTCGGCAAACATGTATAAAACCAATATGGCGTCCATAAGAAAAACATAAGTTTCGTTTGTTTCTGACGAATTCATTGGCGAAAAAAATTTTAAACTGACATAATCAAATTGTAGACAAAAAGTGCCTTTATAATGTCAAAACTCTTTTTTGATGGGATCACAAATAAATACATTTTTGGGTTTCTTTTCGAAATAACTTGGAAACCATTTGGAATTCAACTGTTTTCTGAACGGATTATGAAGGAGCACATAAATATGCACTACTTTGCCCATTTAACCGACTTTCTATCTTTAATAATAACAAAAGTACCCATACAATCCAACGTCCCGTGAGACACACTGTATATGTATCTTGAAAACTAACTAAATGAAAAATATAAGCCGCTGATATATGAAAATATAACTCATGATAGAAAATTGAACCATGAACTTGAATATATTAAAAATAAGATGCATTTCTTTAAGCAGCAGTTATCTTTTGATTTCAAACGCACAATCAATATAACTTCCTCACTTATATGAAACAATTGTATTACCAAAAAAATAGTAAAATTTGTCATTTATAGGTTTCATGTCGTACAATAAAAATTTTGAAAGATATATACATCTGATAAGTAAAAACAATTTACATTTTCTAAGATGTTCACACGGAACTTCAATGTTTTACCTTCAGTCGAGTTCTTTGTGGGGATGATTTTGGTCAATTTGACATAAACACAGTTGCCGCTGCTAGGCAGCGCACTGTTTTGGATTGTCCTTTCACATCAGATTTCAAAAGAGTTTCAGAGTTAATCACTAAAAAGTAAACGGCTCCTATACATTTCTTTGCAGGTAGGTATATATATATATATATATATATATATATATATATATATATATATATATATATATATATATATATATATACAGGGTGAGTCACTAGAGTCGCGGTGGTAGATATAGCAATTATCTTTAGAGATGGAAAAAAATATTTAATACAAAAGTTGTTTGGCATATCATTTTTTACAACGTAAAATTATTTTCATTTATACTGGGTGTTGCATTTAGGCGTAGCAGAAAATAAATTAACTTTTTTAAATGGAATGCCCTGTATATTATAACATATTATGATTGCGAAGAAAATTGTCTTACTAATTGTATCAGGTGATATTGACGTAAAGCTAATAGTTTCTGCAATATTCAATTTTTTATTAAAAAAATGGCCGTTGCAGGCCTTTTCCGAAAACTACGTAATAGCGTCATTTTTGCAGATATTTTCTTACAACTTTGTCAGAAAGTAACCAATACTAATAGGGAGGTGATAGTGCCCAAAGAAATTTGATGCGCTATACAGGCTGTTCCTAGCACCTAATCAATTTTGATATTTTTCAAATGGCTTTTTCTTGAGTTTTTTAAATGGAACGTCCTGTATATTATATGCTGGTTGCATTTCCCATTAAGTTGCCTTTAATCTATATTAAGTGTGGCATATACATATTTGTACCCGTTTTCGTGATATTTGGAATTTAAAGAAAATGTGTAATAAAGTATACCAATACAGTGCTTTAATATTACACCCTGCATAACATGGTTCTTTTTTAATGATTTTTTTTTTGTAAAGAGAACATAGAAAGGAAAAAAATACTTTTGTTGAATTTAAAAAACTGACAGAATTGCTCAAAATAAATTGAAAAGTACATGGAATTACCATTTAGTTACTCAATATGAAAAATTACTATAATTTGAGACAACTAAAAATTAAATAAAACAAATAATTAAGAGAAACCACAACTAATAACATTTATTAAACTATTTTTTACACTTGATAAGCATTAACATAAAACTAGTAAAAAACTATAACAATTAAAGATAAAACAACAAGTAGTTATTGATTTGGTAGGTGTTCAAAATGCCCTCCATTTTGTCTTCTACAAGCATTAATCCGATGGGCAAAAGATCTCGAAGTATTTCTTAACATCTCTCTCTTATTTTCTCTGATGTCAGCAAAAACATTTCTTATTCTAATCTTCATATCGTCTTGTGTGGTAGGCGGTGTCTGGTATACTAATTCCTTAACATGACCCCACAAAAAAAAATCCAACTTATTTAGATCAGGAGATCTTGGCGGCCATAACGTAGGGCCTCCTCTTCCAATCCATTTGTTGGGGTATTGGTTGTTCAAAAATTGTCTTACGTTTAGACTAAAGTGAGGTGGGGCTCCGTCGTGATGGAAAATTAAGTTTTGGCGAATATTAAGCGGCAATTCATCTAAATATTCATGTAGATGGTTGTTAAGAAAATGTACGTACCTTTGACCATTTACGGAACCCTCAAAAAAGTAAGGCCCTAGCAAATTGGTACCTACCTTTCCACCCCATACATTGAGTGACCATCTATGTTGATGGTCCAAAGGCCTGATAACGCGAGGATTTTCTGTTGCATAAAAATGGAAGTTATGTTGGTTAACATACGCATTTTTATGAAACGTAGCTTCATCAGTAAAAAGAACAAAGTCAAAAAAATTTGCTTGTTGTTGAATTTTAGCAGCTGCCCAATTACAAAAATTTAATCTCTTTTCTAAATCGTTTTCGCTCAATTCCTGTACATGTTGCACATGATATGGATGATACTTGTGTCGCCGTATTATTCTGGACACAGATGATTGGGTTATTCCTTGATTTCTTATTTGTCTAGTGCTTGAGTATGGATTTTCTACCACACTAGCAACTACCAGAAATTCATTCTCTTCATGTGTCGCCGCTTTTGTTCTTTTTCTTTTTTTGTAAGTAATAGTACCTGTTGATTCAAAAACGTTCCCGAACTCTAATAATTGTTCTTGCATCGGGATGCCGTCTTTCGGGATATCGCTGAGCGTAAATTCTTGAGGCCAGTAGAGCGTTTTTGCCGGCTTCTCCATAGATGTAAATAATATTTATCAGTTCCTCTTTAGTATAATTAAAATTCATCGTTAACAGAGATTACAAATGTTGGTTAGCTATATTAAGTCTGTTGACAGCAATAACTACACGTCTGTTATTTGTTTTTGTTTCCATGACAACGAGGTTAAGTAAATCTAAGCTAACTTAAAATATTAGCGTAACTCTGCCATTTAAATGTATCTTTATAAAAAATAGCATTTTTAACTTTACCAACATTTATAATTTATTTATATTATAACAAAATACATGAAAAAAACTAACTCAATTATACAGGGTGTAATATTAAAGCACTGTATTGGTATACTTTATTACACATTTTCTTTAAATTCCAAATATCACGAAAACGGGTACAAATATGTATATGCCACACTTAATATAAATTAAAGGCAACTTAATGGGAAATGCAACCAGCAAATAATATACAGGGCGTTCCATTTAAAAAACTCAAGAGAAAGCCATTTGAAAAATATCAAAATTGATTAGGTGCTAGGAACACCCTGTATAGCGCATTAAATTTCTTTGGGCACTATCACCTCCCTATTAGTATTGGTTATTTTCTGACAAAGTTGTAAGAAAATATCTGCAAAAATGACGCAATTACGTAGTTTTCGGAAAAGGCCTGCAACGGCCATTCTTTTAATAAAAAATTGAATATTGCAGAAACTATTAGCTTTACGTCAATATCACCTGATACAATTAGTAAGACAATTTTCTTCGCAATCATAATATGTTATAATATACAGGGCATTCCATTTAAAAAAGTTAATTTATTTTCTGCTACGCCTAAAAGCAACACCCAGTATAAATGAAAATAATTTTACGTTGTAGAAAATGATATGCCAAACAACTTTTGTATTAAATATTTTTTTCCATCTCTAAAGATAATTGCTATATCTACCACCGCGACTCTAGTGACTCACCCTGTATATATATATATATATATATATATATATATATATATATATATATATATATATATATATATATATATATATATATATATATATATATATATATTATCTATGGGGGATTGTTTTAAATATTGTCTAAATTAAAGACTAATTTGACTGGACTGATAATATTGTTTCTTTGTTGTTAAATGTTAAACGTTTCTCCACTCAACAAATTAAGTTAACCTTCATCTCATGACCTTACCAATTTAACTCTATTATTCTTGGGATCTTCACAAGCGAGGCTAAAAATATAGACATGAATGTGTCATCCAAATTGGTGTACCAAATAGATTTAGCCTCAGAAACGCCTAATCACCATAACTAATCGCAAAGTAAATACACAAAATATGATAAAAAAAGATATTAGTAATCTAAAAGTGCTCTTCAAAATAAATTAATACATAAAACTCTCTCATATTTGAATGCAACATTCACCGCTTCATCGAGCGGTAATGGGCAACAAACTTATCTGCAAGTCACATGATGACGCATGCTCAAGGACCATCTTCAAAATTGTTCATCACTCCAGCGACTCATAATGATGCTGTGATTTTGATAGCACCGTTTCATAATATTGCGTTACTGTTCGCATATTTTAAGATTATATGCTTGTCCCAGCTTCTTAAATTAATGTTTTTATCAGATGTTTGTTGTTTATCTTTAAGAAGTACATGCCACTTTTGCTATATATAGTAAGTAAATGTTAATTATTACATCACGAGATAAGAAATAGTATACAGGGTGTTTCACTTCTCATGTGCGAAAGCAAATAAAAACAAAAAAGTTTGAATAAGCATAAGTGTATTATTAGATTATTATTAGATTTTGCAAAAGAGAAAAACAAAAGTTGTGTAATGGAAACGTGTGAAGTGTCAAAACGTGGGTATTAATAAGTGCTTTTTTAATAACTTGGTGTGCTTAGCCCCATTTGGCCGGTAGTGTTTGAAGAGGTTCTGGCCGTCTACTATGCACTTCCCAACAAATAGAGTTAGGCACACCAAGTTATAATGAAAGCACATAATATATTCATCTATAATTGAGAACAAAATCATTCAGATGTTTTGATCGAATACTGAAGGATCCTTCTTTTAAAGAAAAAAATCTGATGTGGCCATGCACATGAGTTTTTTTATACTATACAGCAGTGCCAAACGCTGATGTTTTGACAATACTGCCAATCAGGGTTGTCAGATTGGTCTGATGGGAGGAGGTAGAGTCAACAAGATTACAAACAATATTATAAAATAAATAATTGTTAAAAATCAAAATGTATTTTAAAATAAAGTATTAAAATAGATAATGTAGGTCCAATGTAATTCTGTGATTAAAAAATTTAATAATTAATATTATTATAATATTTTTTTATTTTAAAAAATCTTTGAATACGACGATTTTTAACTATCAAAATACACATTTTAATGATTAGGCAAATATCAGTTTAAAAAAAAAAATGCCGACCCCACATTTTTCTTAGTGATTTTGATAAAGATTTTAATTACCTTAAGGCTCCCATCTCCGACCCCCAAAACGCGAAAATAACCCACGTCATAATTTTTGCGACAATCTTGAAATGCCCACAGCCATGGGCGCCGTTACATATGGGCAAGGGGGGGGGGGGGGGCGCTTGCCCCCCCTGGATTTCGATTACCGCTACGCGAAAAACGAAAAAGATAGGAGTGGTCGAGAAATTTGTGATCGATCTTTGATCACAATTGAAGACCGATAAATAGATCTGATCGATAAATCTGTTATTATCATATTAGATGGATCTTTCGATCATAGATCAGGTTGATCTTTTTGATCAGATGGATCTCGCATACCGAATTGAAAGCTATGTATTTATTTAACAGACAGGTCAGTCGCCGCCGGGCCTGTGTGTAAAGTATTTTCGCGCTAGGCTTGAAAGTTATGAACTAAACGCCTAGCGGGCAATTAGCATCTTTCGTGTCCCCACAAAGATGCAAAAATGACATTTACGTATAGTGAAGGATGAAAAAAAATTACTAGATAAATGATGACTATTCCGATTATTGTCGGCTATTGTCACCAATGTCAGTTTTATTAGATATTGCGATATAACTCGTAACAGTCGCGAAAGAGCCACAAGATGACAAGATACGGTATCCAAATTTTGCGCTGCAGTCCAAAATAAGTATTGTTGTATACACTTTTATTTGATCGTACTTATTAGTTTCCATTACTTCGCAATTTTTGGCACTGCTGAGCAGTTAATCTTAATTACACTGGGTGTTAAACTAATTAGCGTAGAATATATAGATAAGGTATAATAGTCAACTGTTGATAGTAGACCAAATTTTGATAACGAACTCATGTCCAGATAGACGCCGTTTAGGAACTGTAGAGAGCCGGAATATTGTACCAACTTTAGAAATTGCTTTAGTAAAATAGGTTGTATAAAGTATCATAGAATAACTATTTTAAAATCAAATAATTTAAAAAGATTTATAGATAACCCATTATTGACCAAAATTGGTACTAAAATTACAAAACTTCGGTTAATGAAAAGGGAGTTTAAAAAACGTTAAATAATAAAAAATTTCAGACAAAAGTTATTTGGTATTAAAAGGGCCATCCTATGATACATGACAATTGATTTTCTATGCTGTTTGTAATATTGGTACCATTTTATGACACCCTGCAGCGTTGACACAATACATTACAATACATTTACAAAAGTTAGTAGTTGACCTAACATTGTCGCCTTACAAGTGTTCAACTATAATAGTAAAATAAAAAAATATTATTTCGTCGTCGATTATCCTAAACACACAATTTTCAAACTAATCCACTTTTCTCTACATTTAGTCATTATTTCTCTTTAACGGGGTAAATTGTAAAATAATATTGTTGCCTTTTCATTGTTTATCAATTTGTTATTAAAATATTGTATCCGATTCTCGATGACCACGAGCTAGAAATTATTATAGGAAATTAACAACAATGTCTCCTAACGTATTAAAAAGTAATAAAAAAGCTACAATATTGGTTGAAAATTATACAAAATCTTAAATTCAAGAATAAGGGTTCAATGATTCAGAAACAAAATATATTTACAAACAATTATTAATTACAAATATTAATCCCACATTAATAAACGATATAGAAAGACGGAAAAATGACTTGAAATTCAATGAATATCAATATACATATAATAAGTAAAAGTGTTGTCGAGCATACAGGGATCACGACCATGGATGGCTATTAACACACAAAAATGTGAACAAAAGCATTCCACTACCTTAAAGCGATAGAGATTTTTCAGAGTGTATGCAAAATAACACAAGACGAAAATACGGCAAAACAGTTAATGGCATAGTACCTACTTAATATTACGTCACCATTTAACACTAAAAAAAATTTTGCCCCCCCTGGAACATTTTCAAACGGCGCCCATGCCCACAGCATTCGATTCGTTATGCAACTGCCATCGGAAAGGAATTTCAATATTTATGAAAATTATTTATGCAAATTTTGGTGTGGACTACAAAATATAGAAATGCTTTCCGATGGCAGTTGCATCTGATTATTGATGCTGTAATATATTATAAAATATAATTAAATGTTAACTATAAGAGCACAAGTTATTTTCTTTTGAATTTCTCTAGACTTGCACTCTGGAGTATCGTACTGCGTGTTTGTAGTGAGTTGGGAACCATGTTTCAAATAGCGACGATTGTGAAAGTACTAGGTATATCATCGACAAGAAAACTAAAACACAGTCCAGCTTGAATATTTGTACAAATAGAAAGCAATACATTAATTTCTTTAGGTTATACCATACATCAAATGTAATAAATACGAAATATGTTTATAGTAGCGCCATCTACAACTGGTGATTTTTTTATTTCGAAGCTTTGGAGAGAAGTTCGCTACTGTTCGCTATTTGACTTGAGACGGGAGACTTAATGGTAGCAGACAAATTTTATAGCATTACATAATATTTTCTCGTAGGAAAACACTGAAAATTGCAGAATATTATATTGGTAACATGGAGTTTGTAAATCGAATATAATAATGCGTTCTGGATTGCATTACTCCGTCGCAATGCCGGAGACATGGCAACCCTGCTGTCAATAGAATCCAAATATCTGTCAAATCCTGGCTAACTAGTTTTAATGCAAGTCCGATCTCCATCAAATTAAATTTGCTCATACAGCTAAACTATTAATGTTGCCAAAAAATGCCATAGACATAAATTATATAAATTTTCCTCTACTTTAATTTATTATTTAACTATTTTGACGACATAATAGAAATAGCGGCTCATTTGCAGAATCGTCGAAAAATGCTAAGTGTAAACCACCAGTTCCTTTGAGCCCTTTTGACCTTTTTTTCTACCCTGGTCAAAATTGTTCAGGGGACCCAAAAGGACATATTTCCGCTAAAATCTCAAAAAATGTTGTCGGCATGATTACAATAGTTTGTCATACTACGTATTATAAAGTAAAAAGAAAACGGTCTAACGGTAGTTTCAGTGCATTTCTGGCTTAGAATACCAATGTTTTCGGTTTTGAGATAACTTAACCATTATTTTTTTTAAATCCTACCGGGATGTTTGATGAAACTAGTGTAATATTTCTCGCATTTTATCCCTTAACCACGGTTTGCTAAGCACTTCCATCGAAATGGCGTTAGCCACACCAAGTTATTATGAAATTACATATATAGATCTATAATTGAGAAAAAAATACTCAGAGTGCTGTAATGATAGGTGTAGAATATCTAAACACAGCTAATAATGGTTCAGCAGTGTGTTGCGTATGGTTGCAGCAATGAGCATAATCCAAGACAAAAAATGTCATTTCACAAGTAAAAAGCGACCAGCGTTTTAGTCAAATAGTATATAATAGGTTTGTTCGAGCAGCACCAAAATAAGTGCAGGTAGATTTTGTCTTTCGAAAACCTGCATTGCACCTGCGTAGAAGAATACCTAATTGTTTTGATTGTTTCTAGAACAAACCTAATAATTCTGAATAGGTTGAAGATTATGAGTATAGTAATGAATTTACTATTAAAGTCTAATATTACATTCAAAACTATGTTATAGGTTCCCGTTTAAACGTCAAGAAGTTTTAAAACGGTGGATTATAGCTATCCGAAGAGATAAGTGGTATCCTTCTAGACCCAGTAGGAATTGTGGACAACATTTTTTAGAAACTGATTATCAAATCAAACAAAGAAGTAGCAAGACATTTTTTATGCTTTGCCAAGTGTTATAGATAATACGTGGTATTGCAGCTAGGCCGTCGAATTATATTGTTAATATTGCTTTTTATATTGTTAAGTAAGTAAGTATTGTAGTTTTAAATAACAACATTTCGAATAAATAAAAATTTTAAAATTTTTTATTTATAATTAAGTTATATTAACCAATAAATATAATCAGCATCATGTGGACTGCTTTTTATATGAGAATGTGTTTCTTTAATTTAGTAATACAAAGAGCATTTAGTCATTGGATTGAAAATTTTTAAAATTAAGTAATAATTACTAATATATAATTTGAGAGTACCTATATGTAGACGGTACATTTTATTTAGCCGGAATATATGAATAAAATAAACTTTTTATAAAATCTGCTATTATTATCTAGTTTATTGAGGGCTCTGCAAAAGTTAAACTTGATTAGTTTGTTGCATTTAATTGAAAAAGGATATTACAAATAAAAATGTGTAATTCGGCCGTAGTACAGAATGTAAAGGTGCTCCTACACGCAGTGCCAATAGGGGCCATCATTGGCCATCGGAGTGCTTCGCGTAGCGGGACCCAACTGTGCCAATGCACATCGCCAATATGTCGACCTTGTCCGGTTTATTTCATTCTGTTTTAGCATTGTTCGTACTACCGATGAAAAGTTTAGTTATCTATCTATGTTTTATCATATATACTGCATTATTTATGTTTGTACGTACTTTAAGGACAATGATGATTTATTATTTGCCCAAATGCCTGATTGCCCAAATGTAAAAACATGAAAACATTTTTTAATATTTTGTAAATTTATTCACAATAATTATGGTTCTTATAAGCATTATATTAACCTTACAGTTACAATAAATTAACAAGCAATAAAATAATATTCTGAAGACAATATTGAAGTCGTTATAATGGGTGACCCACGGCATAGGTAAGTTTGTTTATTTTTTGTTTTTGACGCCGAAGGAATGAACGTTGTGTTAATAGACAGAAAATGCCAATTTATGGGATGGTCTTGAGGTTAGTATGACTTCCGGGTTTTCCAGTAATGACGTCATTAAAATTTTAAAAATGAATTCGCACACAATGGGGAGGCATACGGTATTTAGGTTCTGGGATTGCGGTCAACCTTATTCGCTAGGGTGGGGTGGGAAAGGTGCGGGAGGGGGTTGGAGGGAAGCGGGATATGAATCTACACACGATGGGGAGTCATACGGTATAGGGGTCCAAGGACTGCGGTCAACCCTCTTCCCTACAATCTTGACTACAATCAAACAAAGTAATTAACAATAATTAACTATTTATTAATTAACAATTTATAGATTAGTTTTAAGCGGCAAATTTAAATAATCTGATGTATTTAATGTATTCAACAAAGTTTAAAAACTATACTGGATACTTTTCCTTATTGTGATTATCAGGAAAATATCAAAAAGTATATATGTTACTAAAAATATTGGGTTGATAATAAATATACCTACATAATATACATACACGGAGTTTTAATATCTATAATTAAAACTCCGTGTATGTAAGGGTTCTCAATTTTTCT
Source organism: Aphodius sticticus (assembly GCA_963966075.1). Classification (NCBI taxonomy): domain Eukaryota; kingdom Metazoa; phylum Arthropoda; class Insecta; order Coleoptera; family Scarabaeidae; genus Aphodius; species Aphodius sticticus. The sequence goes on along the minus strand of OZ014506.1, from coordinate 97,377,295 downwards.
TTGTATCTTATTATAAATAATTTCAGTTTCATTATATAAATTATATTTTAAATCAAAATTATGAATTCATCGATTTGACTGAAATGAAATATTTATATAAAGAAACGACACAAATTAACAGGGTCCTGCATAAAAATATAGACCACTCAGTGTATCAGATCTTATCCCATCTTATTCCGCATTTGTTGCTTGAAACATAAAGAAAATAAAAGGGGAGATCTTTTTAATGTCACCTGGCAAATAGAAAAAACTAAATAATTTTGTTCCCTGTATTGCTGTATATTTGTAGTCCTTAATGTATTTAATATTTTCGAACGTACTGTATAAATAATGACTGAAAAACATGGTTAATATTTAACAACCTTATTAAACAGTGTCCTCTTTCGAGGGTTCCTTTTTTTAATTCTACGCAACAATGCACTGCTTAAAATAATGGGAGCTGCGGCAACAGCAATGATATCGTCTTCACTGTTCATTTTTAATTCTCTACGGGACGCTACGAGCCTTCTACGATACACAGAAATACCTTGCGCCCAATACCAACGTTGGCCGAAGTGAATGCGCGCACTACGCGCAGCGCGTCACATCACCAATGTTGGCGAGACGTTGGCACTGCGTGTAGGAGCTCCTTAATACAAAGAGATGGCTAGCCCACATTACTGCGGGTTGCATACCAAATTCATTTGCCTCACTTATTGACCATTACGGGTCCTTTCCAGTAAATACGTAGTATGTATATACATTTCACTGCCTCAAACGTACAACATAACCTCCTGACCACGAATCGAACTGCTGTCACATCTGACAGCAAATGTACTGTCAGTAAGGTATTTTTTTACCGAATTTTAGCGATATCGATACCCGTGACGTCATGTCTAATCGAAACGATATAGCGATGTCGCTAGTCGCTATAATTGTAGAATAAGGCTCCTGGTATCATATTTTACGAATATGATACCAGCACTACCGTTCATAATAGAATAAATCTCTTATAAATTCTATAGAATAAATCTCTTAGTAAACAAAAAAAAACTATTAAATATGGCAATTTTACCAACAATTTCCTCGCAACCCAAATCATACGGATTATACACGGTATACATTCGTACACAGCAGCCGGTTTCATCATAAACACCTAAATATATCGTAATCCGGTTTCCGATAGAGAGAAAGAGATAAAAAGTACGTTTATATAAACCTCATATAAACACAAGTTTATCTATAGGCAGCCATTCCTCTCAGTGGTTTGGTACCGGTAGAGTGTAGTGTACAATTACGCAATATTGTGACAATTCAGATATACTAGCCGGTGAGAATACATTCAAAACATCAAATAATTCACGAAGTATTAATTGCTTAAATTGACCGTGAAGGACAACACGTTTTGTATAAGAATTAAAGGTCGTTCCAATTCTATTTATTTGTCTCATGGGAATATTAGTTACAAACATTATAATATGTAACTACCAAATTATTTAAGTTATTGTTTTGTATGTCAAATCCATTTATTTATAATAAAACATAATAAAACACAACCCGAGGCACACGTAAATAACATTTCTCATATTTAATACTGTATCAAAATATTAAAAGATCGAATTGTTCATTTAATAATATCGTTACTTCCACTGTCACTTTTATTAATTAGAAATTATTTATGCTTTCATAGATAAAATGCCGAAATTAACATATTTTGACATCAAGGGACTGGCTGAACTCTCCAGGTTCCTAATGAAGTATGGAGACATTGAATTTGAAGACAACCGAGTAACTGCCGAACAATGGAAAGATTTAAAATCCAGTAAGTTGTTTCCAATTTATATCTATGACATTATGTAATCAATTGTATGATTTTAGCTACTCCATTTGGTCAACTTCCGCTATACGAAGAGGATAGTAAGGTCGCAACCCAAAGTTGCTCTATTGCAAGATATCTCGCCAAAAAGGTGAACTTGGTCGGCGCCAATGATTGGGAAAATTTGGAAATCGATTCTATTGTTGACACCTTAACAGATATGAGACAGCGTAAGAATTAATAACTACTTGATTAACAATGAAAAAAGCATAATATGTATTGGTTTTTAGATGTAAGTAAGTGGCACCAAGAAAAAGATGAAACAAAGAAAAGTGCCATGAAGCAAACTATTGCAAATGAAACTTTCCCATACTATTTAGATAGGCTGGAGAAAATCGCCGGTGATAACAACAAGCATTTAGCAGCAAATAAGGTACATATATTGTTTTATTCGCTGTACTATAATAATGATTATTTTATTTCTAATGCTGCATTTTTTATTTTACAGTTAACATGGGCTGATTTTTACTTTGTCATAATATCCGATATAGTAACATTTATGTTGGGTGATAGCTTAGTGACAAAATATCCCAATTTGCAAGAAGTTAGGAACAATGTCGTCAATCTACCAAAAATCAAGGCGTGGATAGAAACCCGACCAGTTACAGCATTCTAGTATGATAAGTGAAATGTAATTTTAAATAAACATTTATATGAACATAATAATAAATAAGGAAACGAAATGGTTGGTTTGAATTTTTGTATGTATATGGAATTTTTACGAATGTGAAACCAGGTGAATTCAAATTTCAACACTCAATTAAAAATTATACATTCAGTACGGAGTCGAACCGGGGTCTTCTGTCTTGTCGGGTCATTGCATTAATAAATAAATAATATTTGATTTTATTTTATTTGCTGTTTTGTAGCAATGGTTTCACAGAAACAGAACAATTAACCTGCTCAAGTTTGCCTATGTCTATTATAAATCAAGCAAATTCCAATTATTCGACGATGACAAAAAATTGGTTATAGACAATTTGGATAATCCGTTTCAGGTCCTCAAGAAGTAGACTTCTTGAGGCTGAACTCTCCAGGTTCCTGATGAAGTATGGAGACATTGAATTTGAAGACAACCGCGTAACTGCCGAACAATGGAAAGATTTAAAATCCAGTAAGTTGTTTCCAATTTATATCTATGAAATTATGTAATCATATGTATGATTTTAGCTACTCCGTTTGGTCAACTTCCGCTATACATTTTAGTCATTTTAGACAGTTAAATGTCCGAATTCTTTGAAAAATTCTTTATTAGAAGAAGATCTTATACACAAATTAGAAGTGTCATACAATAACAATATGAAAATTCTTGTTTTTTTTAATAAACGCATATCCTTAGTTACGTATTACGTTAATGTCTAAACGTTTTTACAAATTTTATAGACGCCACTTTTGTTATATAAATGTTTTAACAAAAGAAAATAGATTGTAAAAGATGACTAGTGTGATTTAAAACAAGGACACCAATATTAATGTGAATATTAATGTTGCAAGAGATAGATTAACATTATAAGGAAAATGGCATATTAATTTTACGTTATGTAAATTTTTCTAATTTAAATGCTTTGTGCAAAAAGCAATTATTAGCTGGAATATCTGAAAATCAGGAATCTGAGTATATGAAATGAAAAACGTGTATTGAGAACAAAATGCATAATTTACCTTAGGACAACAATAGCGGTAAAGATAAAGAAATTATTAAAATAATTCAGACTTTTAAAAGGACCTCCTTAGACATTTGGTTTTAATAATAGTTATTTATGTACCAAGGGCATTAGACGGATGTTTATGCCCCGAGGGCGACAAAATTTTATGTCCTAGAATGGTTTTGTTCCTCCGTTTGAATAATATTAATTAATATTTTTGACGTTATCAAGTGACATGCGTATCTACGAAGTTGAATAACAATACAAACAATTCGGAGGTGAGTGACAATACAGACAATTATTTGTCAAACTTATAACCTTAATCGCCATTTGACATTGACGATTCAAAATTTACAATTGAATGACAAATATTTGATATATTTGACATATATCCATGGCAATCCTTTATGCCCTAGGGCGCAAAAAGTAGCTGTTGTCGTCCCGGTAACTAAGATGTAAAATGTCACTTTATGATCATGTGGGACATAATAGTATATTACATTACAAGAGCTGTAACTAGCATATTACGTACGAGTGGAAATTTAACATACGAGCCGCTTCGCGGCGAGTTTTGTTATTTTCCACGAGTATGTAATATGCGTTAAAGCTCGAGTATTGTACATAACTTTACCTACGACCGACAATTTCAATAAATTGTATCAAAAATGACAAACAAATTCAGGTAAGAATATTTGACGGTTAACCAATCAATGTATTCGCGCGACATCTATTGCAACTATGGAGAACTTTGTCTGAAGTGTCGATCGAAAATTCCAGTACAAATTCAACATAAATTATCACGTGCTAGTAATAATATGTTACAGCTCGAGTATTGCACTTACTTACGACCGAAAATTTCTATAAATATAAATTGTATCAAAAATGACAAATAAATAATCAAAATATTCGCGCGACATCTGTCATTATGACATTATGTCGTGCGTTAAAAACACAAACGCACAGCCAAAGGCACACGTATGTTATAGGCGAAATACGAGCTAAGCAGTCCGTGACGTAAGGGACATTTACATATACGGTCGTAGGTAAAATATTTTGTTACATTAATTATTTATAAATGATTATAGTAAAATAGCTATAGTGTACCCCATTAAACCAAAAGATCAAGTTTCTGGTTATTTTGTAGCACATTTAAATGAAGTAGAAAATCTGACAGGTAAAATAGATAATTAGAGAGAAAGGTATTTCAACTATGTCCACTTTACGTTCACGAATTAAATGTATACTACAGAAATATATAATAGGTTAAATTATGGACATTTTCTTATGGAAAATTTTGGAAAATCAAACAAAAAAGATAACTGAGTTAAATAAAATAGAGATAGAAAAATTCTGAGTACATATGGCAATAATATTTATGTGAATTATCAATTGTGATGTATATCCAAATAATGTTGAGGAGGCAATTAACAGTAATGAGTCAAAACAGTGGAGGCAAGCAATGAATAAAGAAATTGAATGTCTAAAGAAAAATAAAACTTGGATGTCAGTTGAAAAACAGATAAGAAGAAACTCTTAGATGTTAAGTGAGTTATAAAAACTTTTGGAAAGCCAGATAGTAGTTCGAGGTTTTCAACAAACTAAAATTGTTAATGTTATTTGGTCGCCTGTAACTAAAACTCATTGACATTGAACATTGAAAATGTTGTAATCACATTGTTGTCAGGAGAAATTAATTATAGAACAAATAGACGTTGAAATAGGTTTTTTAAATGGTAAAGTTTTCAGAAATTTATGTAACTCAAGCTAAATGATATAAAGATGGGAGAAGTAGAGTTTGTAAGCTATAAAAGGCCCTTTATGGTTTAAGAAAAAGTTCCTGTGCATGTTTCGATTAATTTTTGAAGGAGTTGAACTGTGGTAGAAGCAACTATGATTTTGTTTATATAGTAAGAACGATGGTGACATGATTTATTTAATACATTTGTTGACGATATATTGATATGTTATAAAAAGTACATAAATAAGAAGGTAAAAATAAGAAAGAGATACGATATAAAAAATGCTTTTTGTCCGCCAAGTTTAGAATGAAAGATCTAGGTGAAGTAAGAACCTATCTTGGAATTAACATTGAATATGTTCAATTTGATCGATCTTTTTGATCAGATTTATCGATCTATTCTCAGTCCACGCCCAGCCCTAGTCTTGGTACCCAAAAATCGAATTAATATCGCTTTTATTGTTTTGACTTTTTTCATTAATTTTTATGATTAGTAAGAATTCATAGGAAAAGTCTATAAACCTATATAGGTAAACCTGTTAATTAGTGTGCATAGTTGGCAGTGCGAAATGACGTAAGTGTCATGTCATGTCGCAGTTTAAAAATGCTTTGTATGAGATGTAGGTTTTAGACCTTTGAATAGTTCAAAATAATATTTAAACAATATTTTTTCATTAGAACGATTTCAAAGTAAACAATAATTGTCTTTTTTCAACTAAACTTAAACGTTTAGTTACAAAACTTGGGATGTTTTTGACGACATGTTACCGAACACTTTACTCTTATTTCATTAGTAATAGCAAAAGCTTCAGTTAGCTGGAGATTAAGATGTGCTAGTTTTGGTTTTCTTTAAATGAAATGTTATTTGTTCTATTTTGTTCCTTTCATGTTATATTCCATGTGGTAAAAAATATTTTTAGCTAACATATTTTTAGCCGTGCACTGCTTATGTTAACTCAATAGATAATCACTTATAATACTAATTAACAACAGTTTTTACACAGCTGTATTTAGCCTAAGATTACCAAAGCGGATCTCTAGATTAATTCCTATTTTTTTTGTATCGTTCTTTTTTATATTATGCAATATGACAATGAGTCATAAAAAATATTGATGTCCCCCCGCTTCTAGCTATATGATCAATGTTGACACTCAATAGCACCTCATGTTTGTATTTCCATTTAGTCCTTCCAGTTCCGCTGCCACAGCACACCACCATTGTAATAAAACACAGGTAAGTTGATAGTAAGTCAATACTAGAGGCTAAAATAAAACGCTCTTCCTCTATTTTATATAATTTTATATAATTTAATTTTTATATTTATTTTCTTGGTTTAATTTATCTCTTATCTTACGTGCTCTTCTATGTTGGTGATGTGAGTTTCTTTCTCTATTTTCTTTCAAGTTATGCTTAATGCTTATTGTGAAGTTTGAAGTATATCAATTTATATTGCGGGTAATATTATTTTTGTTTTAAGGCAAAATGGTACTTAAGCTAACATACTTTGATGCCAGAGGATTGGCAGAGTTAACTCGTCTTCTGTTCAAATATGGAGACGTTGAGTTTGAGGATAATAGAGTTGCTCGTGATAAATGGCCAGAACTGAAACCCAGTAAGTACGCAAATAATTTATTATCAGAAAGACACAATCGTCGAAAAAGTTAATCTTCTTTTGTGAATTTAATTATGCACATTTTATACTATTTTATTGTGGTATATTGCGCAACTGAAAACTGTGTGTCATGATAGACTGCCAACCGAAGACAACCAAACTATTTTCTGCTCTTTCATGGATATAACCTTTCCCTGCTAGAAATCGAATTGTATAGTATCAAGGGGCAGAGAGGGGCAAGGGGATGCACTTGCACCCCTCCAAGCTTTTGATAAAAGTGGGGAAAGATCAACAATAAAAAGTCAATAAATACAGGCTGATATACAAGCAAACTAGGATAGTTTTAATTTTTAACAGTTGGTGGCGAATAAAATGTCAAAATAAATACAAACAAAAGGTTGTCTAAATTAAGCCAAGGCATACTAAACCAATTATTTAAAAAAATTTAATTTCCCTTAGCGAAACACAGAAAAGCTTTTATTTTTTCTTTTCGATAACGGTGGTAAATACGAAAAAACTACAAAAGATTAAAATGCTTTTGAACCAAACAAAAAATGCATTTTGTATTTTAGAATCCACCAGCGGCGCACCGAAAAAAAGTTTTGGGGAGAAAAGGGGGCATGACCCCTCAAAAAAATATCTCCCTGTAGATTCTTAAAACCATTTGGTATGCCCAATGATGTAAGTCCTACAGCGTAACCCATATTCCAAATTAGAGCTAAATATCTACAAGATCTAGAAAGAAAAAACGAAAAAAATCTTGAAATTGCAACACCTTGTAGATCGGCAACGAAGCGTTTGCGGACCTATGTTTATATGAATTTTTAGTCATTAAATTAGCCAAAGAATTACTCCTTTTCGTATTTCCATGTTATTTAGAACACCCTGTATAAGTAGTGTTTTAGCATTTAAAACAACACATGCCCATACACAGATAATAATTTTAAGACAATTAAATGGTGACACCACATACAAAATAATACTTAAGTAAAAATGATTAATTTAAGAATTAGCTGACTTTTTGACAGCAGCTGTTGTGAAAAGTTGGTAGTAGTGTTGCCAGATGGACTGTTTTAACAGCAGTACAACTCATCTACTGCGTTGTAAAGTCTAGACATTTTAAAGTTAAAAATACGTAATATGTACTTGGTACTACATACTTACTTAGTTATTTTGTTGGTTTATTTTGGTATCCTAATATTTATAGGAACTGTTTTGATTATTTTTATGAGATACATATATACATGGTGCTGAAATATAATATCTTAAATTAAGATGCTTCATAATATATTTCAATTATTAAGGAGCACCCTTTTAAAAATATTAAATGATAATCACAATGTCACCTTTTTTAAAAATGAAAAACTGATATGGCCAAACACATTACTTTAACATACTATACAGCTGTGTCAAACGCTGATGTTTTGACAATACTGTCAATAGAATGAAAATATCTGTCAAATCCTGGCTAACTAGTTATAAAGCAGTACGAGCGATCTCTGTGAAATAGAATTTGCTCATGCAGCTAAACTAATAATTTTACCAAAAAATATCATAGTAATGAAGTAATTTACACTTTTGAATTTACACAAAAGGAAAATCACAGATTCTTGTATATATATTAATATACATAATAAATTACCACCTTGGCCAACAAACCAAAGAAAACAAAGAATACCATAATCTGTCGTCACGATTATGGTATGGTTTCTGGATGATCTGAAAAACTAGATTCAATTCACGTGTTTGATATTGTAAAATTAGTCTGACTTGAGAAAACAAATGCGCTTTTTTGGTTTTTCTAAAAGCAATTTACATTTTTCCTACAGATTCTACGGATAAATCATCATTTATCTTAGATATACCGCATATTATGTATTTTTTGCCAATTAACTATTTGGAAAACAATAGAAATTCAAATGTCTGGTGTGGAATATCAAAAGCTTAATGATTCAGTTCTTAATTAATTTTTATCGACGACTCACATATAATAAGTTCATTGCATAGCTACGTATCTATTACTATATAATAATATAATATAATCATGATACACGCCAATGATTATAACGACACTAGCGTTGTATAATAATGACAGTTCGTTCAAATAATGACTTCATTATTCGAACGAACTGTCATCATTATACAACGTGTCAAAGTCTGTCAAAACCTACGTGGATGACAGTAATGTGACAGTTCGCCTCGCCATCCATACATTTAAAATATTTGATATAAAATGGAATTTATGAGTCGTAGATAAAACATCGTATTCGACTCGCACACAACAGACATAAATCGCTCGCATGTTTACACGCTCGCCTACGGCTTGCGTATAAACTTCAAGCTCGCGATTTATATCCTTAGTTATGTGCTCGTCACATAATATACTATTATTACAATGTCCGGTCTTTGTCTGGTTGGTTATTTCCCAAAGGCAAAACGGTTTCTCAGATTACCGGTTATAGATACCTCTACTTTTTGGAGTTGGCAATTCTTAACCCAACCCAATGGCTGGTTTTAGTCTTACATCCCCCTAAAAATATTTGTGCGGGCGCACATGTATCATATTTTAACTAATACCCAACCAAATCTAATATATATATTATGCATTTTAGCTGCACCATTTGGTCAAATGCCTATGCTGGAATATGATGGTGTACTCATCTCGCAAAGCGGTGCTATCGCAAAGTTTGCTGCAAGGATGGTAAACTTAGCAGGTGACAATGATTGGGAGAGTGCTCAAATTGATGCAATTGCGGAGACGCTTACCGATCTCAGAACAAGTGCGTAGCATTTTGATTTTTGTATTCGTCCGAATTCTAATTGTATTTCTTTTAGAATTAGTACAGTTGATGCAAGAAGAAGACGAAGAAAAGAAAGTGAAACTACAAGCGACATTGGCATTGGAAACAGTTCCATTTTACCTTGAAAAGTTGGAAGCTATTGCCGAAATCAACAACGGACATTTGGCAGTGAATAAGGTAATTATTAATCGTGTGTATGGTTGATAGTATGTCTACTGATTTATTAATTTATTTCAGCTAACATGGGCAGACTTCTACTTGGTTTGCATGTTTGACTTTCTGCGAAGGTTAAAGGGAGAGGAGATTTATTCAAAGTACACCAATCTTAAAAAGATTGTTGCTGATGTTGAAAATATACCGAATGTTAAGAAGTGGATTGAAACACGCCCAGTAACGGAGACCTAAAAAACATTTTTATTCTTATCACTTATGTCATATGTAGTAAATAAATGTTAGTAGTGAACCGACTAATCAATTATGCAGACCTGTGATTGCAAATTGTGCTAACCAAGTATGAAACAAATAATTAACTGATAAATATTTGCATATCCAGATAATATTTACTTTAACCATAACGTCTAGACTAGATGGTGTTTATTGCAAAAGTATTGGTTTGCTTGATACGATCGAATAGTGGTAACATCAAAAACGCTAATATAAACTAGATTCAAAGGTTGATGTTCGTAAAATATCTGGCTTGTGGAACTTAAATTTCTATCACTTGACATCCACAATAGACAGTAAACCTAAATAAGCCTGTTATAGTTTGAAAATTGACCGACAACTTTTGGGAGAAATTTCTGTACCGACTTAAATATGTATGGATTAGCAAAAAGAATGTCTATCGTGAATACACAGTAAGACTTAATCGAATTTTTCGTCCACCGTGTTCCTAATGACCAATCGTGCCTAATGACTAATGACCATTGAATGGATCACATGCGATAATGATTTGTTGGTAGTCAACCCTTCATAAGTAACTAGGACACGTTCAATACAAATAAAGGAAACACGGTTAACAATCTAAGGTTTAGTTTTTCAATTGCAGTTCATTCAGTAGTACTACCAAACGCCTATTCTATTCTTGATCGCAGTTCACGGCAATTCCGTTGCAGAATACTATATATGTCCTACTTGATCATAAAGTTGACATTTTACATCTTCGATACAGGGACGAAAACTGCTACTTTATGCCCTCGCGGGCATTAAGGATTCTTAATACCCGCGCGGGCATTAAGCGTTGCCATGGTTTATATGTCGGATACATCAAATAATTGACATACAAATTGTAATTCTTAATCGTCAATGTCAATTTTATTGCCTTCATATTAGTCAATCTTGAGTAAAAAACAATAGTGGGACATAATATTGTCAACATCAAAGCATTAGCTCTTTACCCCAATAAACCATAAAGTAACAATGTTTTAAAAACCACTGTTGAAGGTTATTCCAGTCCGTTTTTGCATCATGTGCAATAATAATAATAGTAATTCATTTATTGAGCTGATAAACAATACAAATTTCTAACAAAACATCAATCAAATTAAATAACATAAGTCAGCCCAAAAGGTGCAAGAACAGAAAAGGCAAAAGGCCACTGACTTCATTTGCACCAATGAAAATAAACTAAATACAGAAAATATTATATAACTGAGTGTAACACGATAAACACTGCAACCTGAATAAGCTCAAAATACATTACAATTATCAAACAATCTGTCGCGCAAAACAATCGATTTAAACACTGAGATCGAGCCAGCACACCTGGCGGAAACGCCAGGTTCAAAAACGAGCCATTTGATAAGAAAAAGAGTGCCGAAATTTTGAGGACCTGTGCAAGGGCACAGTAATACAATATTTGTGCCTAACATTTAAATTGTGCACGTCAGTTCTAAAGCTGATTTTACGTGAGAGATAAGGAGCTTTGCCAGATCGCACAACTGTATACATCAACCCGAGGTAGGGGCTACATAATTGTGTGCCTGGATATGAAAAGGGACCAGTTGACCGAAATTGAGTTATGAGTGTTTTAGATAGAATAAGTTATGGCAAAGGTACTCCAACATTTTGAGCCGATTACCATAAAAAGAAATTGAAAAAAAAAATATTTATGTTGCTGGTGCAAAAATTACTTTAATTAATAATAAATAATTAATTTTGCGCTATAACGCTTCAAACTTTTGCAAAGTTTAAAAGTTAATAACTTTCCGCATATTTGTTAGAAGTTTGTTATAAGTTACGCTGACTCCAACATTTTTGGAACAGTTACGATATTAGTTTCGAGATTTTTAGTAGAATTTATTATTTCATTATTCCGTTTGGGTTTTATAGGTTTTTTAATCTATAGCGTCATGGGCCTGGGCCAACAATATGTAGAGTGTAAGCTAGGTATTTTCATCTCTCGAGTCTTAAGAAGACTTAAGCATTCTCGTAAGGGGTTTATGGGGTCCTCTGATTCCAAATCTTATTTATTTTTAGATTTTTAGAATTCAAAATGGCGGATCTAATATGGCGACCAAACATGTAATTAAGTGACGGATTTATACAAAATTAAATTATGTGATATATGAACGTTACGGATTCCTAATCTGTTGTCAGATGTATAAAATTCAAAATGGCGGATCCAATATGGCGACTAAAGATGTAATTAACTGTCGGATTCAAAAGAAAACAAATATCTGATGTTAGATGTTTATAATTCAAAATGGCACCGAGTGTAATCTGGCAACCATAATAAATTACCGTGAATTTGCAACTTTTGTCATCCTATTTCCTGTTACATAATTATGCAGCTGTTTGATTTCAACACTTATGTCAGTTAAACATCCAAATTGGGAGTTCAAATAAATCAGATAGTATCAAATTATTTTAAACGTTTAATGATAAGAAATAAACATAACTAGGGACACAAACATGGAAATACAATCATAATAAATTTATATAAAAAGTGCATTTTTTAAAAACTACGCTTTATAAACAAAATTACAATTTTTTAAAATTTTCTTCAAATTTTCCATTTTTTTAGTCATTTTATTTATTTCGAGCATTGTCGCCGGCAATCTGTCCACATACAAAATTTTAACTCGATTGGACATATTTTCCAAACTGAAATTTTTTTTCAAAATTTTAGAAAATTTTCCAAATTTTTTTGTTGCTTCATGTCATTGTCACCGGAAATCCGTCCACAGGCAAAATTTCAAATCAATTGGTCTAATTTTCCAAATTTTCAATTTTTTCCAATTTTGGAAATGTTTCCATATTTTTCTTATTGCTTCTTGTATTGTCACCGGAAATCTGTCCACATGCAAAATTTTAACTTGATTGGACACTGAGAAGTAGAAATAATGTCGATTACAAGATTTGTACATAGCAAACAAACAATCAAATAGACAAACAAGCAAACAAAAAGTGAAGTTAATATAAGCGTAGTAATTGTCCCGGAATATTATATAACTTTGTAATTATATTTTATACCAACAAGTTTATAAACTGCTATCATACGGATATTTGTTTCTGCCACTGTATGCGGCAACATCGTAATGCGCTAGAGCGTAGCGTGATGTCGACAACTGGTCCCTTTTTCGTTCGCAATAAAAACGCATTTTTTCATGCTTTTCCAACCGCAGACGGGTTTCAGACGAACACATCTGATAAAAAACACAATAATGAGAGTAATTAGCCAATAAAACAAAAATGTGTATTTTGCACAAGTTTAACTTTATTTGCGATTATCTGCGTAACTAGAAACGGACAACTGGTCCCTTTTCACATCCACGCACACATATCTTTGCCTCATATCAAGCCAACCACTGGATAAATCTTCACATGATCACCAAAATTAAGCTGATAATAGTTTGGGAGGCCATCTTTTCTTTTATTTCGATCATTGATTTTAAAGGTGAATAAGAAACCAAAGTCACTAGATTTCTCTGCTATCTTGAAAATTATATAAGGATTTATATCCAATTTCACTATCGGGTTTGATGACAATAAATCAAATACGTCATATATATCTTCTCAATCTCATATATTGTTGCTAGTGGTCCCATATTTCAAAAATTTACATCTGGAAACTCTATTTATATTAGTTATCACATGATATTAATTACACCTCTTAAAAATGATCAGAAGCGCAGATAATAAGTATTTAGGCTACCAAAGTTAAGGAAAAATAACACTGGCCAACAAAATTTGACCGACTTCAAATTGCCTGACAAATGACAACTGATTCGGATAGGATTTTTCTCCCAGGAATCTGAACACAGAAATGGTGAATTGGCTCTATTTTCTCGAAAAATAGTCTTAAATGTGCAAAAGAACGCGTTTTTTTGCTACTTTTGACCACATGCAAAACAGTAACGTTATGTGGTAGATGTTTATATATTATATAGAATCAAATAAAACTTCAAACCTTCTCCTTTAAGACCATATAGCGAGAAATCAGACGGTATAAGCTTTGAACATTTTACACCTCTTTGTTGTAGCAATATTTATTTGTTTAGCGGGTAAAGTAACCGAGTAAGTTATAAGCAAAACACTAACGCCACAGCCTGAAGCAGAAAGGGCGAATTAGCAGCTTTTATTTAAACAAGTTTGTTGTAAAACAACTAAGTTACGACAATTATTTGTTACTTTCTACGCACGCTGTACATATTTAGCCCTACAAAGATAACGTTACTGCATATCTTAATCTACCTACAACAACTCTAATAAAAAACATTGTTTACATGTATTTACAGGGCCTCAGAGTTGGATTTCAAAATTTCTAAAGTATCAAATAAAATAAATAATTAATTTGAATAAGGACATTTTCTGTTAGTGAAAGTCAAAGTAAATACTAAATACCTAAAAAGCATTCATAAAATCCGAATTTCTAAAAATTGTGTTTATCAAGCCTGCAAATAAAAATTCTGAATGGCTATTTAATAAACAATAGAAAGGCGGCAATATTAGTTGGAATTCGTTCCAAAAGAATGTTTGACCATTATTTTGTCGATATTTCGTATCGATGTTGGAGCCCACAAAGTTTTTATCTAGGCCAGTGGCGTAGCGTACTAGGGGCGGGGGGCGGGGGGGGGGGGTTGCCCGCCCCGGGCGGCACTTTTAAGGGGCGGCAATATTTCATCTTAAAAAATTGTACCATTTGATTTCTATTTTTCAAAAAAACAGCCCATTATTTGTGATAATTGTGGTACATTACGTGAATCAGAGGCAAGAATCATCATTAAATGTGATATTATTGCGAATATGGTGTCTTTGTAATCTTCAGATTATAAGGTTTTCGAGTCTTAAGTTGAGAGAAATAATTGATTTCACTAAATCTTATTGGAAATACGAGTAAATGAATATTCTTACGTTTTTTTTGCCTAAACCACTGCAAGTCTACAAAAGTCAATTAAGGGACAATAAAAGGCCGCCCAGTGTGCGATAAGGCTATAAAATATGAATTGTTTTTTCATAAAAAATTAGAAAATTATAAGTAAAGATTGTTTTATATTATAATAAAATTTCGTATAAATTTAATTTAATTAAACGATCAAAATGTAATACAAATCTTTGAGCAAGGTTCAGAGCTGGAGCAAGGTCCGATGGAATTACAATTTTTTCCGTTTTTATGTCAGTCATCACATTCTTCCAAGTTTACAAAGTTTTAATTCTATCCTTATTACTTATTTAAATCACCTTCAGTGGTGAAATTTTATATTTCTAAAATGCTTAACAAATGTAACAATTCAGTTTTTGTCACCACAAAAAAGTTGGCATGTAATACATATACCTTAAAAATAAAATTGCAGTTCTAATAAAATTAGTGAATTGTCTGGCTAAAGTGCATATCGCCGCGCTGCGAGTTCAACTCCGACCGAAAGCAACCGCAATTGTAGTTAGTTCGTCATATGTCCACGCGAGTCGATCGGCAGCACCGCGTGGTCGTAGCAACGTGTAGTAGCTCATTTTGGTGGAGACCTGACGTGGAGAGCGGGGAGCGATGCGAACACTTATTCGACTTGAATACATGGACGTTGCGTGTCTTTACAAATTATCAGTCAACGCTTCAGGGAAGTCCGTGAGTGATAATTTGACACCTATTCACATTAACTTAATCCTATATATGTATGCGCTTTCCAAACTGATTTTAGTCCTCATAAGTACGTTTAGTGATAGTGCCAATATAATAATTATGCTCCGAATGTTTCTTATAATTGCCATAAGCAATGCCAGCTCTGAGAGGAGTTTTTCAAAATTGAAATTACTCAAAAAGTATGTAAGATCAACATTTGTAAACTGTACAATACACAATATAATAGTTCTTTAGAATTACTGTATATTTTAAATTAAAATACCTAAATAAGGGGGCGCACTGTTAGCAGAATTTACACGATATCTAACCGGTTATTTGTAGCCACAAAAAATGTACTTCATTACAAGAGAATATGTATATTCTACACGTTTAAGTGCATTGTACATAAACAATGTAAAACCACTTTCCATAATTATAAGTATCAATACAAATCGATGTGTAACATACATAAAAATATGTATTTGTGTTTACACGGCAGAAGTATTAATACAGATAAATATGTAACCTACATATGCATGTGTAAATCAGTTTACATGTCAGAAGTATTATTACATATAAATGTGTTTCATACATAAATATTGGTAAACCAGTTTCCATAATTGCGTGTATTAAAATACATGCAAAATACATGTAACGTAAGAATATATGTTTACATAAATGATACCACTGTATTTACACAATGAATTTGGTGTATTCGCTATTAGTATTTATTTGCATACTAATAGCAACTCACCCAATCCATTGTGTAAATACGTAGGTATCATCAATTAATTAATTATTTAATTAATTAATTACTGCAAAAATATATGTTTGTATTATAACTTTAAAAATACCACTTAAAATATACCCACTTACCTACTTTTGTTATTCTTTTAAATCAAACGTACCATCACTTCCAATAATACAGAGGACACTATTAAACAACTTTAACTTTAGAAAATCTGTATTGTTTAAAATAAAAATACATTCTAATGTAAATATGATATACTCACAATAATTTTAATTATACAGAGTGAGCTAGCAAACCTGTACCCCCCACTTTCTGAGGAAATAGAAGTGAGACAACTGAACAAAAAATTGGGGTTATACTCAAGTTAAGACAGTTAACAGAAAACAGGACAAAGCAAAATAGATTTGAAACACTTACTTATGTGAAACTAAAATCAACATACAAAAAATTATTTATGGAAGAAAGAATTTGCTTTCGCGACATTGTTTAGTTTAAAAACTAAGAAGACTACTAATTTTACGCGATACCTACTTATTTAAACAACATCGTGCAGCCTACGAACAAGTCTTAAGACCCAGTTCTACCTCTCCTAAAACGCGTTTGCAAATAAAAGCGTTATTTATTGTTCAAAGTTTATGAAATTTTTTATGTAACTTCCTAGATAAATAACGAGTTGGGCTGGACGAAAAAAAAAATTTTTTAAAGATAAAAATCAATTTTACTTCTACGTCTTTGGTTTTTTTCAAATATAAAACATTTAGCCCAACTCATGATACAAAAATAGATTTTTTATTTAAGTACAATTTTAATCTAAACATTATAATTGCGATAACAAAGCGTAATTGCCAGAAATGTATGTAATTTGCCTATATTACGGGCCCGGTGTAGACAGCAGACGTTAGCAGTTTTAAACACCGCCTATAACTACGCCACGCCTACTGCTATTTTTAGATTAGACTGTTCACAAGTTACGACCGTATATTGAATCAGGAGAACCGAGTTCTCGCATTTCACATTTATACGCACGGTTTACAAATTTAACACACGATAAAAGTCATATACTGTATGTATTATACTTAGTGTAGTTATACCCGCTAGGTGTTAGGTACATTTGTTTAATAATGGGTAGAAGTCGTGGCAAAATACCTAAACATCCGCATCTGCCCTCTAGACGAATTAGTAAAAGACGACTACGTACCACCTAAGTTAAAATATATGTATAGATAATCTAAAAGAACAATATTGTAATTATTTAATTACAAATGAGACAAAGAGACCAGAACAGGACTCAAATGAACATTTTATTTAAAATGTCGGTTTTGTGGACAGGAAGAGACAATTAGCAGTGACGAACTTGGGTCGGCTCTAATGGATATTAGTTCAGCGACTGTATTGGGCAGTGTTACAGCGAGAATTGGATATAGCTAATGTCTGAATTTGTTTTCATTCATGAATCTTGCATTCATGACGCCCAAAACGTTATAAAATATAGCGAACTTGTAGGTGACAAAATATTTGGGATTTATATAAATGGTTTGGGGAACTTTGCACTATGTATATTATGATTTTACTTTATCATACGTAGTATGTAAAGTATTGTAATCGTGCCAAACAAAATTTTTGAGGTTTTATCGGAAATGTCTTTTTGGATCCCTTGAACATTTTTGACCCAGGTGTATGTGTGTGTGTGTGTTTTTTTGTGGCGACGATTCCGGAGAAACTACTAAGGTATCGGGACGAAACTTCATATTTAGAAGTTTCATAACCAAACTTAGAGCTGAAAAGCTTTCTGTTGAAAAGGATCCAAAGGAACTGGAGGTTTAGTCTTATAGCATTTTTGAAAGATTTTGCAAATAAGGCGCCATTTCTGGAAATTTGTCGAAATAGTTAAATAATAAATTAAAGTACAGGAAATTCTGAACAATTTATGACTATGGCATTTTTTGGTAAAATAAATAGTTTAGCTGCATGAGCAAATTCTATTTTATCGAGATCGCTGCA
Source organism: Aphodius sticticus (assembly GCA_963966075.1). Taxonomy (NCBI): domain Eukaryota; kingdom Metazoa; phylum Arthropoda; class Insecta; order Coleoptera; family Scarabaeidae; genus Aphodius; species Aphodius sticticus. The sequence continues at coordinate 97,358,832 of OZ014506.1, read as the reverse complement.
TTAAAACTAGTTAGCCAGGATTTGTCAGATATTGTGATTCTAATGACAGTAGGTAGTGTCAAACGCTGATATTTTGACAATACCTACTGGCAATATAATCAAAATATCCGTCTAGTTCCAGTAGCTTTATTATAAGATGCAGACATGGCCGATCTCGATCAAATAGAATCTCATGCAGCTAAACTGTTAATTTCATATATGGTATGATAAAGTAATGTGCCTGAAGGCATCAGATTATTTTTTTTTTATTTTTGTCTTCGTGTGTCACTACCGTGCGTTCGTTCGATATCCAGCATGTTTATAAGTAGATGTATTGGGTCCTCATTGCTCGATTTTAATTAATTCCTTTCTAAATTGAAGTCCATAATTCACCGATGAGTTATCATGAGTTAATACATTTTTGTCAATTTACTATACTGTATGTATGTCACCCTGTTAAAAAGATTAAATATTATAATAGCAAGCGCGCTCTCTCTAAATTAAATCAATATATTTTCTTTTACCGCCTGGTGGCCGCCAGCCAGCTGTATGCAGTCCGGGATGCCTATGCGTCCGTGATGAGTGAGAACACTAATACATTGTAACACGAGCGAAAGCGAAAGCGCCGACGCGCGGCGACAAACTGGCTGAGTACTTCCCCTTCGAATGTATTCGCGTCGACTATGCTCCGCCTTTGCCTGCTTCCTCCAAACCCCCCAACTTCCCCTTATCATAAAACTGTGGCCTGGTTGACGTTGGTGGGGGCCAGGCAGACCACTCCCAGCAAAAAAAAAACATCGCAACGAAATATTTCGTTTGGAAGTTGCGATGTTTTTAAAACGGAGCCTTAACATACGAGCCTTTGAGACGCTTTTCTTGGTAGGTAATTTTTGATCCGGTGGATCAGGTGGATCTTTCCATAATATTGCTGTACAAACTCCATCGTGTGGCATTTTTTTTTGCTTTTGATCTTGCAAATATTCTATAAAATATATTGAAAAAGCAACCCCAAACGCAAACGCGGAGCTATCTATCGTACGTGCTCTCTTGATTGATCGGTTTACTCTCCAACAGCACCTTAAAAACCTAAAACAATAAAAATATATGTATATACATTATACATATATAGAGTGTTATTATTATTACCTGATTGTACAACGCGGAGTATTACCGGCAGATTCTGCGTATCTTCAGAAGTTCTATTCCTCATCCTGCAACAAAGTAGCATCAGGATCATCAATGCCATCAGATGTAATTTTATTTTACAACTGACCAACGACATCGACCTTAAGACAGCTTGTTAATCTATGTTCATGAATCGTAGTGCGATGCTAATATACCTACTTACCTTATTAAGCTTAACAATATAGGAACACCACACCAACTACCGTGAATTTCGAAGGGTGAAAGCGAACTAATACTGAGCGACTAGTGCTTGGGCGAGAACGCGGCAGAATGGCGCCAATGGGCAAAAATGCACTTTCCGAACGCAAAATACACACTTTGTGTAAAACAATACACACTTTATTTAAAATAATACATCAAACATGTATTAGATTTACATTAAACATTTATTATTTTTACTCTTTGAGTTTATTAATTCACGTTTTGTGTAATTTTGTATTTCTCTATGTGTGTTTTTACAATACTGTTGTGTATTACACTTAAAACGTGTACTTAATATTCATTATATATATATGTGTTATTCCACTTATTAAGTATATTATTTAACGTATAGTGTAATTTTGCATCACAATATGTATTTTCCACAATAAAGTTGTGTGTGTATACATTTTATTGTCGAAAGCTACTAAACGCAGAAATAAAATGTAATTTTAGCAACAAAATATGTATATTAGCAGTTCTTATTCATGTAAATTTACAAACCAAATGGAAAATATGTTATTTTACTTGCGGAGATGTATTTTTAATAGTTTTTTGTGTATTTTTACATCATTTTATTGATATTTACAAACAAAATATGAAATATTGATATTTAAAGCTATTTCATGAAAATTTAACATCATATAATAGGTAAAATATGTAAATTCCCATAGGTTTTTAACAGTGCGGTAACACCCACGCTACGCCACTGATCTAGGCCCCGTAAAACCAGCAGCCGGCCCTGCCTATTGATAAGCAAGATTACCAACGCGGATCTCTAGATTAGTAGCTATTTTTGTGAATACAGTTTTTTTATATTATGTAATGTCATCATGAATTATGACGAAGTGTATGGAACCATGACATGCGTTTGAGAACCACTGTAACGAATACTCCAAACATCTCGAATTCAAGGTCTCCCCCCCAGCTAGCAGTGAATGTGATCAATGCTGCCACGATGGCGCTGGCACCGAAGCCACTATTTTCATTCAGTACTACAAGCTACGCTGCTGAAGTTGGTTGTATTGTTTTTACTCCAGTCTATTAATAAAACGCCGGTAAGTGGGCGGTTGCCGCTGACAACAAACGCATTTCATTTATTTCATATAATTTGTATCTTTCATTATTTGTACGTTTGAGGAATTTATTTGATCTCGTATCTTGTATGTCTTTCTATGTTGGTGATGTGAGTTTTTGTGCATTCTGCAAGATTTTTCTCTTCTTTTAATTTATGCTTATAATATAAATTTATGTCAAATCGTGCTTATTGGGTTTGATCTATGTTGAGGGTAAGTATACAAAGATCTGAATTATATAAAATATTTGCTATAATTTGGTGGGTTTTACGTTACATCTTCGCATTTTTGTTTCAAGGCAAAATGGTACTTAAGCTAACATACTTCGATGGTAGAGGATTGGCAGAGTTGACCCGTCTTCTGTTTAAATATGGAGAGATTGAGTTTGTGGACAACAGGATTGCTCGTGACAAGTGGCCAGAATTAAAACCAAGTAAGGATATAAATAATTCATAATGAGAAAGACGAATAACAAAATTAGTTAATCTTCTTTTTATCTTTTTAAATAACACTTACTGTGTGATAAACATATTATAATCATGTATATTTTATAGCGTTTTATTGTATAGAATTGCGCAATTGAAAATGTTTGTCACAATGGAATGCTAACCATAAAGTGATGGTAAGAACTAATGATACACTTCACATTCCTGTATCCGTAATATGTATATTTCTATGCCTAGAAACTGTTTGAACTAAACATTTTTTAGATTTTAATTTTTTTTTATAATGGAGAATGCAAATTTCTGTCTGAATCATATACATAATACCTATTAGCACTCGAAAAAAGTGTGATTCAAATCACGCCTAAAGTGGAACTAATTTTTAGTTGGTAACGGAAATGAGTATTTTACATGATTGTCAGTCGTTGGTGATGATTTGTTTATGTAATAGTAACTCGTTGGTTTGAATGTTACGATATTATGTTAAAATTCATATTAAAAAACGTATTAAAGCAAATATAAAACAACAACAAATTGTCTTACATCCATAGTAGTATTACCAATTACTGTTATCTCTTATACTGATTTACGTACTTATTTTATATCTGTTCCATATGTAAATAACTATAATTTAGTAAATTATATATATATATATATATATATATATATATATATATATATATATATATATATATATATATATATATATATATATATATATACAGGGTGAGTCACTAGAGTCGCGGTGGTAGATATAGCAATTATCTTTAGAGATGGAAAAAAATATCTAATACAAAAGTTGTTTGGCATATCATTTTCTACAACGTAAAATTATTTTCATTTATACTGGGTGTTGCATTTAGGCGTAGCAGAAAATAAATTAACTTTTTTAAATGGAATGCCCTGTATATTATAACATATTATGATTGCGAAGAAAATTGTCTTACTAATTGTATCAGTATTGACGTAAAGCTAAAAGTTTCTGCAATATTCAATTTTTTATTAAAAAAATGGCCGTTGCAGGCCTTTTCCGAAAACTACGTAATAGCGTCATTTTTGCCGATATTTTCTTACAACTTTGTCAGAAAATAACCAATACTAATAGGGAGGTGATAGTGCCCAAAGAAATTTGATGCGCTATACAAGGTGTTCCTAGCACCTAATCAATTTTGATATTTTTCAAATGGCTTTTTCTTGAGTTTTTTAAATGGAACGCCCTGTATATTATTTGCTGGTTGCATTTCCCATTAAGTTGCCTTTAATTTATATTAAGTGTGGCATATACATATTTGTACCCGTTTTCGTGATATTTGGAATTTAAAGAAAATGTGTAATAAAGTATACCAATACAATGCTTTAATATTACACCCTGCATAACATGGTTCTTTTTTAATGATTTTTTTTTTGTAAAGAGAACATTTGCATTTGCAAAGAGAATTAAGAAACTGACAGAATTGCTCAAAATAAATTGAAAAGTACATGGAATTACCATTTAGTTACTCAATATGAAAAATTAATATAATTTGAGACAACTAAAAAGTAAATAAAAACAAATAATTAAGAGAAACCACAACTAATAACATTTATTAAACTATTTTTTAAACTTGATAAGCATTAACATAAAACTAGTAAAAAACTATAACAATTAAAGATAAAACAATAAGTAGTTATTGATTTGGTAGGTGTTCAAAATGCCCTCCATTTTGTCTTCTACAAGCATTAAATCCAATCCAGACACCACTTACCACACAAGACGATATGAAGATTAGAATAAGAAATGTTTTTGCTGACATCAGAGAAAATAAGAGAGAGATGTTAAGAAATACTTCGAGATCTTTTACCCATCGGATTAATGCTTGTAGAAGACAAAATGGAGGGCATTTTGAACACCTACCAAATCAATAACTACTTGTTGTTTTATCTTTAATTGTTATAGTTTTTTACTAGTTTTATGTTAATGCTTATCAAGTTTAAAAAATAGTTTAATAAATGTTATTAGTTGTGGTTTCTTTTAATTATTTGTTTTTATTTAGTTTTTAGTTGTCTCAAATTATATTAATTTTTCATATTGAGTAACTAAATGGTAATTCCATGTACTTTTCAATTTATTTTGAGCAATTCTGTCAGTTTTTTAATTCTCTTTGCAAATGCAAATGTTCTCTTTACAAAAAAAAAATCATTAAAACAGAACCATGTTATGCAGGGTGTAATATTAAAGCACTGTATTGGTATACTTTATTACACATTTTCTTTAAATTCCAAATATCACGAAAACTAATAATATGTATATGCCACACTTAATATAAATTAAAGGCAACTTAATGGGAAATGCAACCAGCAAATAATATACAGGGCGTTCCATTTAAAAAACTCAAGAAAAATCCATTTGAAAAATATCTAAATTGATTAGGTGCTAGGAACACCCTGTATAGCGCATCAAATTTCTTTGGGCACTATCACCTCCCTATTAGTATTGGTTATTTTCTGACAAAGTTGTAAGAAAATATCTGCAAAAATGACGCTATTACGTAGTTTTCGGAAAAGGCCTGCAACGGCCATTTTTTTAATAAAAAATTGAATATTGCAGAAACTTTTAGCTTTACGTCAATATCACCTGATACAATTAGTAAGACAATTTTCTTCGCAATCATAATATGTTATAATATACAGGGCATTCCATTTAAAAAAGTTAATTTATTTTCTGCTACGCCTAAATGCAACACCCAGTATAAATGAAAATAATTTTACGTTGTAGAAAATGATATGCCAAACAACTTTTGTATTAAATATTTTTTTCCATCTCTAAAGATAATTGCTATATCTACCACCGCGACTCTAGTGACTCACCCTGTATATAATTAAGTAAATTGTTTTGAGATAACTCATGTTCCATGTCTAAGAATAACTGTTGTCCACTTGGATGTTGTTTGTTCAAATCTCCTAAAGTAGGTACACAAAATACCGACCAATTTTGTACAAATACAGAATGTCCCGTAATTCGATGTACATGCACGTTAACCACAGATTTTTGGGACGAATATGAGATGATTTAACCTAACTTATCTATATGCAATTCATTATACATCTTTTGAACCGATTTTGTTCATATTTGGTGCAATAAATTGGGATGTTAGAACACATCTTTTGCGATGATATTTAGTCATGTTATTTAGAAGTAATATGGAAACATGAGAAAATCTCTGAGACGGTTTATATTTTAAAAAATCTTTGAACCCCATACTCTTGGGAATTTACCCCGACAAAACCGGACTAAAAAAATTCGTTTCACTCATTCTCAAGGTTGTTAAAAAGAGAGTAATCAGATTGTAAAAAAACTAGATTTTGGTAATTTTTTAAAATTTGTACCAGCTGAACTCAATGTGCTGGAATCCTGAAAATGATCTCATAGTAAACCTTACCCTTTTTAGTTTTATCTGAAATCCAGACAGTTTGTTCATAATTTTTTTAAGCATTTGCAACGGTTTGTTTATGCGTGGGCTTGCAACTTTCAAGTTCAGATTCGTATATAGTGTCAAGAATACTACCAAAAGCTTTCTGTTCGTTTTCCATTCACAAACAATTTAAATTTAATAGTCTATGAAGACAATTAAGAGATTTAGCATAATCAGTAGTGAAATACGGATGCCTTTAAAAAAATTTCGATGACGTCAAAGTAAGTCAAAGACAATTGAATGTGTGTTTTGATAATTAAAATCGACGTGTCCAAGGATTTCTTAATTAACAAAGAGTGTTTTCCGTTTAGTTAGACATAACACTGATGGAGAATTATTTAAAAGTGTATCTAACTCAATTTAGTTCAGTTTAGATTTTCTATCATTGGTTACCTATAAACTAGTTTTGTTCCATTCTGAAACAATTCAAACTCTATGGTCTCAATAGGTAGTTTCTTATAATAAATTATCTTTTGTCAAATTTTTGAGAAAAAGATAATAACACACGCCTGTCAACAAATATGAACAAAACAAAACTATAATAGTATGTACTAGGCGAGCCAAAAAAGTCAAAGTAGCGATTGATGGATATTTAACATATTGTTACTATTGTTATATAAACTAAATTTTTAAACAACAGTAGTTGTTTAAAAAATTAATAGAAATTTGATTTTTATATTATCTTCCGTTAACCACAACATAAAACAGCACATAATATCACGCTTATGTCATTTAACTAACCTCTTGAGCGAACCAATAATTGAAAGCGTAGGTTGTCAAAAAAAGAACGTTTTGTAGAACTAAAGTATTGGAACTAGTATATTGGGTTGCATATGGAGTGTACGACTTTTCCTTTGGCTCGCATAGTGTCATAGTAGACAAAAAGCTAGTGAACGATTTTCCCATCCGACTTTATACCGCTTCAGTTTTCTTTTTGCACAGTTTTCATTTGCTACCTCTAGAGGCAGCGTTTCGGCTGTTATTGGGCAGTATGACATGACTCTAACCTATAAATTTCCAGGTGCGTGAAGTTGGCCCCCATCATTGGAATTTTCAACTTTTTATTACACCTTCGTTTGAGCATTTGTTTGACCATGTTTGACCATCTTTTAATTTTGTTTGACCTCCGTTTTTGAGATATTAACACTCCAAGTCTCCGCCCATGCTAGGTTTTAATATCTCATTCGTGCTTGTAATACTTGATTTTCCGCAATTTTTACGTGTGACCATTTTCCGTAATCTAATACCCATGATTTTGGAATTTTTGAAATCGCTACCAATTTTGAATTACAGCCGACAAAGTAATTTTTCAGATGACTTTACTTAAAATATGTTCGCAATTGCGATTTATAATAGTAAATAGTTGAATATTCGCAATTTAAACGTTTGACCATTTTCTGAAATCAAATGACCTTGACTGACCATATTTTGGAATTTTCAAAACACCTACTAATTTTGAGGTGATTTTGGCGGTTACCATTGAAACACGTAACTGCGATTTACCATAGTAAGAGGTTGAATATTCGTAATTTTGACTCTTGGCCATTTACCGCAATCGAATGACCATAATTGACCATATTTTGGATTTTTCAAATCGGTACCAATTTTGAATTACGACCGCCAAAGTGATTTTGATCTTTAATTTCTCTTAAAATATGTACGCAATTGCGATTTATAATACAAAAAGGTTCTATATTCGTAATTTGACATATGACCATTTTCCGCAATTAAATGACCTTGATTGGCCACAATTTGGAATTTTCAAAATCCTTCTTAATTTTGAATTACGACCGCCAAAGTGATTATCTCCGTTACCTTTGAAACCCGTAATTGCGAGTTATCATCGGAAAAAGTTATATTTGCAATGACTTTTGGCCATTTGCCGCAAACAATGACCATGATTGACCATGTTTTTGAATTTTTGAAATTACTACCAATTTACTACCAAAAGACCGCCGTGTTTCAATGGTTATCGTCAAAATCAGTTTGGCGGTCGTAATTCAAAATTAGTAGGGGCTTTAAAAATTCCAAACTATGGTCAGTCGAGGTCATTCGATTACAGAAAATGGTCAAACGTCAAAATTGCGAATATTCAACTATTTACTATTATAAATCGCAATTGCGAACATATTTTAATTAAAGTCATCGCAAAAATTACTTTGTCGGCTGTAATTCAAAATTGGTAGCAATTTCAAAAATTCCAAAATATGGCCAATCATGGCTATTATTTTACTGAAAATGGTCAAACGTAAAAATTGCGGAAAATCAACTATTACAAGCACGAATGAGATATTAAATCCAAGTATGGGCGGAGACTTGGAGTGTCAATATCTCAAAAACGGAGGGTGGTCAAACGAAATAAAAATATGACCAAACATGGTCAAACAAATGGTCAAACGATGGTGTAATAAAAACTTGAAAATTCCAACGATGTGGGGCCAGCTTCACGGTATTCCCTATTTTAAAAATGCCTATATCTCCAAAACGGAGGGTGGTCAAACGAAAAAAAAATATGGTCACACATGGTCAAACAAATGGTCAAACGATCGCGTAATAAAGTCTTAAAAATTCCAATAATGGGGGGCTAGCGTGAAGTTGGCCCCCCATGTCGAAAATGTAAATAACTCGCAAACGGTGGGTGGTCAAACGAAATAAAAAGATGGTCAAACATGGTCAAACAAATGGACAAACGATGGTGTAATAAAAAGTTCAAAATCCCAATGATGGGGAGCCAACTTCACGCACAAATTTTCGGTTACTCTTTGCGTGCTATTTTACATTTCTTTGAAGTGCTACTTCTCGCCTTCACTTGTTACTTCAGTTATCAGTTATTCTTCATTGTTGGCATGTAGTTCGTGTATTTGTGCAAAATTTGAAGCGGTATAAAATCGGCTATGCAAATCGTTCTCTAGCTATTAGTCTAGAATATATTGCTGCTCTAAGATGCAAATGACTGAACCAAATTTGATAGAACAGGTCATTTGCATCCTAGCCGACGATATGTGAATTGATGACGGAAACAGATGCCATGCGTGTGTATCCTTGACCCTTGGTTAAAACTTCTATACTTGAGTTATTCATCTCTCGTGTGTTAAGGCTATGGCTATTAAAATCAAGACGTTGACGTGTTTTAGACATTTTTTGACTATATCGATTATTTGTGGAGGCAAAAAGTTATTTGTTCATTTCTTCAATTGAACCACATCTCTCAAATTCTTGACTTTCATCTGTCCAGTATGTCCCATATCCAATCAATTCCAATATTTATATTATGCATTTTAGCAACACCATTCGGTCAAATGCCCTTGTTGGAAAAAGATGGGGAAGTCATCTGGCAAAGCGGTGCTATAACAAAGTACGCTGCAAAGTTGGTAAACTTAGCAGGCGACAACGATTGGGAAAGCGCTCAGATTGATGCGATTGTGGAAACACTCAGCGATCTCAGAATAAGTACGTATCATCTCGTTTTGTATTCGATAGAAAGCATAATTGTATTTCTTTCAGAAATATCCCAATTTTTCCACGAAGCAGATGCAGATAGAAAAGCGAAGCTCAAAGAGACATTATCAGTCGAAACCATTCCATATTACCTTGGGAAGTTGGAAGCTATTGCCGCAAAGAACAACGGACATTTGGCACTGAATAAAGTAATTGTTAATCGTGTCTATAGTTGATGATATGCCTACTTATTTATTAAATTATTTCAGCTAACATGGGCGGACTTCTACTTGGTTTGTATGTTTGATGTGCTGCAACGATTCAAGGGAGAGCCGTTCTGTTTTACACCAATATACGACAATCTTATAAAGGTTGTTGCTAATGTTGAAAGTATTCCAAATGTTAAGAAGTGGATTGAAACACGCCCAGTAACTGATTTCTAAAAAAACATTATTATGTTCACTATGTCATCTACAATAAATGAATATTAATAAAAAATTGTTTTCTTATTTATATTAACCAGAGATGAGAAATTGTATCAGGAATTATGATTGAAGTAAATAATGAAGTGATAAATATTTGCAGGTCTAGATAATTCTTCTATTTATGTTTGTTTTGTTATGACAAGAACTTGAATGTCTAGACTCTAGACGGTGGTTTCACAATGATTTAGTTGCACACATCACAGATAAATGCACATTTCATTTACTTTCTATTATATATGTGAATACAGAGAGAAGTTATTAGGAAGTATGTCGAAAAAGCGGAAAAATAACTATATAATATAATGTAAGATTTTTTAGATTTAATAAAAGTGCCTCTAAAATAATATACATACCTTCCTAATAACAATTAAGATGTTTTTATGTTAAACTTATGTTTTTAGGAACAAAAAAGTCATTGTTTGTTTTTATTTGAATTTGAATACAGATAAAATTGAAATGTGTGGTCGTTTTTTAAAAGTAAATATCGACTAAAATTCATAAATTGCTTTATTAAAGATACAATCTACAATCAATAACTAACTCTTAAAGATTGTATGGTTAAGACTAAACATTTTATTATAAGATTATATCATTTTAAGCATTCTAGGTAAAGACAAGCAAGATAATGTTGTCACAAGATCACGATTGACTAAATTGGTATCAGTAGTAAACGCTCTTGATCAGAAGTATACTCTTGTAGTATATTTGAGGTTATGTTTATAATCTGTATTCTTTAATGTTTTCTGTAATGTTGTTTATAATTTCTGATAGGCGTTGCGTATTGTTTTACAGATTTAGGGCTGAAAAGGCTTTGTATTAGCCGAAACATGTATCCTATGTAAAAATTAATATAAAAAGAAGAGTAACCCTACTGATACCAATTAAAGTCAAAATAATTTAACAGTATTAAATCCATATTTTAGTGCATTAATATTGTAGTCCATACAAAATAAAACAACAAAACACAATACTTAAAAAAATAAACATAAAATTGAGAAACAATAAAAAAACCTAAAATGTCCAGTAGATTACTTAATACTGTTGTTATTCTAGATAAAGCGTTAAATCGTTCTTTAGTCTGTTATTGGGTGTCTCAAATAATGATATTTTCTCATCCATCGATCTATTATTTCTTCAAGTTTTTCAAACAATATATTAATTGATTTTTCCAAAAGCATTGCCTTGATAATAATAGTATTTCATCTATCATATCATTTGCTATGTATGTTGGCACAACACAGTCGAAAGTAGATAACATTTTACAAGCACATTTGAAAAATATATATTATTTAGCATGAGCATGAAGTTTATGCGCGAGCGTGTAAACATGCGAGCGACTTGTATCCGTTGTGTGCGAGTCGAATACGACGTTTTATCTATGACTCATAAATTCCATTTTATATTAAATATTTTAAATGTATTCAATCGTGGAGTGGCGAACGTGTAAACCGGTTTTTAAAAATTCGGCAAACCCTAGTTCTATCCTCATATGAAATACTGGTTTCTGTTTACATATAACTTTTCCAACAGCTTTTGTAGTGGTAATATTTTAATCTATGTTATGTGACTATCCTGTCCAACAATGAACAAATTCTAACAATTGAAACCTGTTTCTGGTATGCTTTTTTCGAAATTGGGTCTAGTTTTAGAAAAAATCAGTGATAAAAACTGAAAACTAGCCACAATTCAGAATTTCAGGTTTCCAATTCAATTTTGACAAATTATAATATTTTTTTAAATTTCAAACACCGGTAAAGGTGGGTGCATACATATCAGTCATGTTGGCACAAGACGTTTAGACATACTAAAGTGTGATAGCTATATACTGAACCACTGAGTGGTAGAGTGGTGCGAAATGTTTGACAAAACACATTTCGACAAAACAGACTGTGATAGCGATATACTGAACCAGTGAGTGGGAGAGAGACGCTAAATGTTTTGATTTGTCTAAGCATGTGTCAACCCTAAGTAGGCGGCTGAGGCTAAAAACATACGTAGTTTAACAGTGTAACATTTATTATATATAATTTGTATCTTTTATTATTTGTAAGTTTGTTTAATGTATCTTATCTCGTATATAAAATGTTCTTCTATGTTGGTGACGTGAGTCTTTTTTTTTTGTGCAAGTTGCAAGATTTTAGTTATTTTAATTTATGCTTATAATATTAATTTGCGTAAACTAGTGCTTATTGGGTTTAATCTATGTTAAGGAGAAGTATTTCTGGATTATATAAATTATATGCTATAATTTTTGGCGTTTTACGTTACATGTTCGAATTTTTGTTTCAAGGCAAAATGGTACTTACGCTAACATACTTCGATGGTAGAGGATTGGCAGAGTTGACCCGTCTTCTTTTTAAATACGGAGATATTGAGTTTGTGGACAATAGGATCGCTCGTAATAAGTGGCCAGAATTAAAACCATGTAAGTACAGAAATAATGTTTAATGATTTCTAAGAACAGTTACTGCGTGATAAATATACTACTATAATCATATATAACTTAGACTACATTATTGTATAAGATTGCTCAATAATGAAACATGTTTGTCATGATGGAATGCTAACCATAAGTGATGGTAATGACTAATGATACATATCACATTCCGGTATCCATAATATATGAATACCTACCTATGCCCAGAAACCACTAGAAGTAAATATTTTTAATTTTTTTATATTTGAATAATGGAGAATGTAAATTTCAGACAGCATTGTCATCATTGATAATTACAAACTTATTTGTATTGCTTTGTTATTTTTTATTCAGTGCTTTCCTATAAGCACTCGAAAAAATCGCCAGTTCAAATCGCACATAAAGTGGAACTAATTTTTAGTTAGCTGCAAACGGAAAAGAGTATTTTTACATGATTGGCAGTCGTTGGTGATGATTTGTTTATGCAATAGTAACTCGTTCGTTTAATATTACGAAATAAATACATCGAAAAAGTATTACTGTTATCTCTATTACTGATTTAGATAGATACTTATTTTATATCTTTTTTATATGGCAATAACTAAGATTTATCTAGAAGCAAATTGTTTTGAGATAACTCTCGTCCCATGTCTAGATTAACCTGGATGTTGTTTGTTCAAATCTCGTAAATAAAGCCAAGAAAAATAACGTACAAGCAATGGCCGCCATAAATAAATGAACACCCGATAGACTATATTTGCTATTGTCACCGATATCAATTTACTCATAACAGAAACAAGATACATACCCACAAGTATACGGTATATAATATTTGCCCTGTAGCATAAAATTACAAGGCTTTCTGATACTTGATTCTTGAGCCGTTTTTCTTAATAAACATAGCAAATTTACTATCCTTGAAAGAAAAGCGCATATCCCTACTCAATAAAAAGTAAACTGAGGTATTATTCTTATTGGTAATATATTTTATCAATTGTTTACAAAATATGTGCAATTTATTTTATATATTGCTCGTTTGAATTGTACCGATACCACTGTGCAACAGCAACAAATTTTCCTGCATGCTAATGGGTGTGGCTTATTTGTGTGTTCACCGCAGTTGTAAAAACGCTATTTAAAAGTTTTTCATCACGTCCCAATTTTGAGAAATTTTGCAAAAACTTTATTATCCGATACAATTGCAAAATATGAAATAAATGCATTCAAATTAAAACTGTTTATTATTTTAAAAAATACTCGGACACGTCAATTTTTAATTATCAAAATATACATTTCTGTATTAAATTCAATTCCCGACCATCCACTGTGTTTTACTTATGACATCATGGACAATTTTTTTAAATAGCAATCCTTTATTTTCTAGATATGAACATACGGATATACCGTATCATACGGACTTACTGCAATGATGAGAATAATCAGAGAGAGAGAGCATTGTGCTAGCGACACAAAGGTCCTTGGTTCAAATCCAAGTTGTGGCTGTATTTTTTAATTTATTAAAATTTACATCCCGCCTGTATATCACCATCTTCTATACTTTGATTTTTCTTTATTTTCTTGTTGTTTTCAATAGATCCTTTGACTGAGTAAATGGTAGCATATATATTTTATGGCTTTACATAGATTATTTTTTGACGTTTCTTAAAACCAATGAAATGCTTCTTTATTTGTCACAAGGGTAAGTTTCAACCAATTATGTCATTATTATAGTGGGAATAAATCTCTTGTGATTATTCGCGGGAATAATCACTGTAGCTTTTATTTGCCTAGCAACTGTCAGATACTTGTCAAAATAATTACTTAATTGTGTCAACGCGGAATGGGTGAAAGTCATCGGTTTAGTACCTTTTCTAATGCAGAAATTACAAAAAAGATTTTAGAAACTACTTCGAAAAATACTCTAATAAGTAATCAGTCTATATGGAGACAATTTAAGACCTTCACCAAAGAAAGAAATTATATTCTGGATCAATCTACTACAACAGCTACTCTGGCATTGATTTTAAAAGATTGGGCTTATAACATGAAAAGAAAAGACGGAAATGATTATAAAGAAGCAGTAATAAAGACAATGTGAAATAAAACGGCAAAATTAGTTCAAGAACTTTACTTTAATAAGTATAACAGATCCTTTGATCCTTTCCATGATATAGAATTCAGAAATGCTCGGAATGCAAGAGATGCAAAAAGAAAAATTGTACAAAAACATCCTGAAAAGCACAAACAAAGTTCTGTGGCACTTTCTAATACATAATTGTTGCAAATTTTTAACTATTGGGACGAAGATACACCTTGCGGATTGCAAAGAAAGTTTTTTTACGTTGCATCGTATGAACTAGCTTGGAGGGGAGGAGAAGCTACGAAATGTTTAGTTCATTATTTTAAAAAAGAAACCGACATAAAAAGATTAAATACTGGCCGCATTGAATACAATCCCATCTTTACAAAAACTGCACAGGGTGGAGCACAAAGGTGCGCTAATAGTAAATGGTTGACTCCAAACATAAATAACCCAGATATTTGCCCTGTTCGTCTTTTTGAAAAACTAATGAGTAAACGTGAAGAAAATATTAAAACCGAACGCTTGTTTCTTACTCCAAATCCGGCTTGGCAAACTCGTGGTTTTTGGTATAAAAACGTTCCTGTGGGAATAAATTCCATTTCAAAATGGATGAAAGAATCCGCAGAAAAAGTAGGTCTAGACACAGTTACTAAAAAAATAACTAACCATTCTGCCAGATCAAGTGCAGTAAGTAACCTTTCAAAAGCTGGTGTAGGAGAACAAGAACTAATCAAGGTCACTGGTCATAATTCTGCAAGTTCGATTAAACCATACTTACAATTGAACCAAGAACATCATTCAAATGTAATAAATAATCTTAGAGAAAATACGCAGGAGGAAACACTTAATATAACAAGCAATTCCAAATCCTCAATAAATAATGAGTCTCGAAATATTTTTAATAATTGCGTTTTTCATTGTACTAATTTAAATTGTTAATTCTTTTAATATATTCACAATGTGTCAACGATATTTTCATATATTGTAAGTAATAATTAATTAAATTAAATTTTTCAATAATTTTATGATAGTTTTATTGATCTTTTTTATTGTAAAAATTTGTGAATCAAAAAATAATCTAGTCAAATATAACTCGAGAGTTCCATAAATTAGAAAATAATTTGACAGATTTTGACAGGGTATAAAAGTAGGGAAATGTGTAAAAACGTAATTTTGTTATAACGGCTGCACCAAAAGTCCTCAAAACTTCAAAATAGCCTCCGAGTAACATTTCAAATTTGTATTTGTGATATCCTGAAAATTGATCCACCAACGATCGAATTTTTCGATTTTGAAATTTGAAATTTAGTTTTTTGAAATTGTATACCAGGCACAAGTATGCCTGACATTTAGAGGCATTTTTTAGGAAGTAAAAGTAATTCTGAGTAAAAAGTTCCATTTAGAATGATTAGATTTTACAATTCCTTAAAAGTTTACACAGTGAAAGATCTGAATGAATTGAATAAATGACGAAGAAGCAAATAAATCCACATGAATCTTTTAATGTCTTTTTTTTTTAATAAATCTGAGTAAGAAGCTTCATGCGGTCTTATTGCTTTTTTCAAATCCTTAAGATATTAGGGCTATTTAAATTACGAATTTGAAAAATAAAGTCCATCTAAATCGTTCCAGTAAAGACTGCGTTCTGCTTTATTACAAAAACGCGGGAAAAATTGGAACAGCTTAAATGTTATACGGGTTGTCCGGTTACATTGAGTGTTTATTGAGGGTTATTAATACAAAGACCAGTAGTATGCCACTGGTAATTGCAATGATCTGGCAACAACAAAAAAACCATTCAACGGATATTTACTTTCGGGTCAGGAAAACTGTGGAGTGTTAAAGTTACTTACAATTACCATTAACTACATCCGGCAGGTATATGGTCAGTTTTCAAATCGATTGCAACACTGTTGGAAGCATATAGAAGTATGGATGAAGATGTGGCAAAACTGTGAAACTCTAAGAGGCGGTTTTTCCCTTTCATCCAGAAATACCACACATCGCCACAGTAAGATCTCAGTGATTTAATATTTCTTAGATAAAAGCGTTTATTCATTCTGAATCAGACATGATAGACACAAAATTGTTGGTTTATGGTATCAGAAGGCTTTTTTTTTATTTTGACTTTCAACTCTTTCGATATCCGTGATGGACATCTCTCTAGTTTCAATTCGTGGGCAGCGCAAAATAATGTATCAAGATCATTTTATCACTTTTCATTCACAAAACCGATTCTTCCAAAGTTATCATTACCAAAATTTCAATTGCCTTTTGTCGTTCAAAAATTTTTTGATGTAACGCCAAAAATATTTTATTGTACCATGATGACAATGCATCTACCAAGATCACAAAGAAAAGTAGGGGGTTGCCACAAAAAATATGTTGATGGTGTCATACGACGAGCAAAATTGAAGATCAAAAATTCAATTTGATATAAAAATTTGTAATTCTATAAAATAAAACGGACATGTCCGAAGTTTTTTCAATACATCAAACGGTTTCGCTTTTAATGCGTTTATTAGTACAAAGCAATTATTTTATATATTCTAAACCAGACGTGCGATAGAAACAAACGGGTTGATTAGGGTTTATCAGTGGCCACAGACCAATAGAAATATACCATCACAAGTAAGGCAAAAACAAAAAGTTGGAATTTATTTTGCACAGTGTAATATATCGTCTGCAAATAACAAAACCAAATTTTGATAGGAGAGGTCATTTGCATCTTAGCTGTCGATGTGTGAATTAATGACACTTGACGATTCTAAATTTGAGTTATTCAACTCTCGCGTCTGGCTATTTACACCAAAACATTGACCTGTTTTAAACATATTTAACGCTATTGAGGCAATTACACAACATCTCCTCATTATTTTATATTATGGCCATCAGTTCAAATTCTTGGCTGTTGTCTGTAGAGCGTGTCTTATACATGCTTTTATTTAATATAATATACCGTGTCTTAACTAATAACTAACCAATTCTAATATTTATATTATTCATTTTAGCGACACCGTTCGGTCAATTGCCCTTGTTGGAAAATGATGGCGTAGTCATCTGGCAAAGCGGTGCTATAGCTAAATACGCCGCAAAGATGGTAAACTTAGCAGGTGACAATGATTGGGAGAGTGCTCAAATTGATGC
The DNA here is from genome assembly GCA_963966075.1 of Aphodius sticticus. Taxonomy (NCBI): domain Eukaryota; kingdom Metazoa; phylum Arthropoda; class Insecta; order Coleoptera; family Scarabaeidae; genus Aphodius; species Aphodius sticticus. The sequence goes on along the minus strand of OZ014506.1, from coordinate 97,340,930 downwards.
AGTTGTGGAAACGCTCAACGATATCATAACAAGCACGTATCATTTCGACTTCGCATTCGTCCGAATGCATAAACGTATTTCTTTCAGAAATAATCGAGTATTTGCACGAAGAAGACGTAGATAGAAAACAGAGGCTACATGACAAATTAGCATTTGGAATCATTCCTTATTCCCTTCAAAAGTTGGAAGATATTGCCGAGAAAAACAACGGACACTTAGCACTAAATAAGGTAGGTGTTATTAGTGTTTATAGTTAATGGTATTGATGAATCATTATATTAAATATCATGATATTGCAAATTATAATGGTTCAACAGTACCTACTGATTTATTAATTTATTTCAGCTAACATGGGCTGACTTCTCCTTGGTTTGCATGTTTGATTTTCTGCAAAGATTCAAAGGAGAGCCGCTTTGCTTAATATACACCAATCTTAAAAAGGTCGTTGCTAATGTTGAAAATATTCCAAATGTTAAGAAATGGATCGAAACACGCCAAGCAACTGAGTTCTAAAAACATTATTATGTTTTATTATATTGTCATCTACAATAAATTAATATTACTAGGAAACTGTCTATTTATTATATTAACCTGTGATTATAATAGTATATTATTATACAAGTTTTCGTCAAATTGGCGCACGAGTTGCTTTGGGCACGACGAGCGTAGCGAGGAGAATAATTTTACTCTACTTTAGCCTACAAGTTTGAATAAATATTCAGCGAGGTTGCAACGATGATCATAATGGAGCTTGGGGCAACACTTTTAACCCTACTGTGATAAATACATGAAACTTAACCTAAAAAGTTAACAACTTTAAAATAGTGGTTTCATAAGTATAATAATCAGAATAGAAGTGTTTGGCGGTGACTGATTAGTTACTTCGAAGAACAAGAACTTACTAAAGAATTGTTATAACGCTTAACGTTTAATAGCGGTGTCTACCTAATTCCGCTACGTAGCCGTTGCGGCTTATATATTTACAAGCACTTATAATTGAAACCCAATTCTAATTTCGGCAAAGTAGTTTATTAGAATAAATTATACTTAGTAAAATTACATGTGATGGAGGTAATACAAATACGTCGCACACAACCAGAACTAAGACGAAGTCGAAAGCGAAGGACAAAAACGAATACGAATTGAACCGAGCATCCAAGCGTCCAAAATATTACCGAAAACTTATACGTTACATAAACTAAGAAATCCTCTACACTTTAAATGTACTATAGCTTCGTACGTGTATGCTGATAAACCATTTATTGCGCATATACAATCTCGCAGCAGTAATTAAAATCGTTCATATCTACGATGTAGGTTTGATCTTCGCATAATACCTTATTAAAGTAAATGTGGTCATTGAATTATATCTGAAAAGGGGATTTGATATTTAGTTGAAAAGAATGATAACGCTCACTTACCAGAGTCGTAAAACATCACCGAAAACGTCATGCTGGCGTATTTTGATGAACAGAGAAAAACTAAGAAAGCCCCAATCCTTTGGCCATACTATAGCAGGCTACACCCATGTTTAAATATGTATAGAATATTGATATTTCGCAGTTTATGCGATTGCAAGCGATTAAGAAGATGCAGTGTGTGGTTATGTTGGGTTATGTATTGTACGTTTGACATATGGCATTTGATATCAATGTGTACCAATCTTAGACAAAAATGTTACTGTTTTCGGTATTACAATGTGTTAATTGTAACACCGAAAACAGTGTTACAATGTGTGCATTTTGAATGCAAAGTAGAAAAATTGTATTAATCTATTATTGAAGAAAAATAGTTTCTTATATCTTTGCAAGTGTATATTAAATATACTATGTATACACATAGTATATTTAAAATATACTTGCAAAGATATAAGAAGCTATTTTTCTACAATATCCATTTACTTTGCACAATGAGCTCAAACCAATTAATCTATTATGATTGAAGGAAATAATGAAATGATAAATATTTGCTGGTCTAGATAATTCTTTTATTTATATTTGCTCTGCTTTGACAATAACTTGAGTGTCTCGACAGTTATTGTTGCTCAATGATTTATTTGCTTGATACTGGATATTGATAACACTTTTTACATTATCTAATACTATAAAAGTGAATGGTTGAATCATCATCTTTGAATCGCTGTACCAACAATAATTTAATTTCCATCTCTTCAAACATTTGGACATTTATTTCAGAAACATTTTCCTGATCATTAGACATGTATTACAAAATTTTGATGTAGGTATCCTAACCTTATCTATTTAAATATTTATGGATAAAAAACATCAATAAAAAACGAGTGACCTGCGTCAATAAGCTAAAGTGGTATGTATTTCTATAATTACGGCATTGGTATACATAAACTTAATCGACTTTTTTCCCGTGTTCCTTTCATAATGGCCATTGAATGGTTACATGCCATGATGATTTGTTGTAACTCAACAGTTCATCAGTAACTAGGATACGTTGAATACAAATGCTCATATCGATTTCTCATTGGCCCCAACTACATTCTATGATAATAATTCTACCTCTCCGATGGTTTCCAAAGATAGACTTGATAGCTTATAGCCCAATGATATTAGAGTAAATGTGACCAAAACCCAGGAAAAAATAATGCTAATCATTGTTTTTTTCCATACCTTGTATGAAATCGTTCATAACTTCTTCAAACTCAGCATTTAGGGGTTTTGAATTACGTTGAATCTGAATTTAGCATTTAAATTCCTAAATTTAAAATGACGAAACAAAAATGGCTTACCAGAAAATGAAAATTAAGGGAATGTTCGGCCTAATCTAGTTTAGCATTTTTATGGGTTTTTAAGGAAACGTTGAATCCAAATCTGGCATAAATTAGGGATGTTCTGACATACCTTGCTGACGTACCGGTATCGCGTATCGTATTGTATCGTATCAAATGTACCGGTTCTGTACCATACCGGAGCACAAAGTACCGGTACATCGGTATCGGTACATTTTTTCAACACGTAATTCCGGCTAAAAAAATATTTTGCGTAGCGGCAGATACATACACACATTTAAATAAAATAATGTATGTAAGTTCAGTACCGATTATCCGAGGTCTATCATCAATTTGATTATTTTTTGTTATTGTAGAAAAGAATTACAAATGTTTCGCAATGTTGAAAAAGAAGCTCATTCATTATACTGTATTTTCAGCCAGGGTTGGCATGTGCATTTACATTCAACAGAATGTTCGTACTCTCGCCTTAAAAGTATAGTAAAGTATCGTACACCATTGTACCAACAGTGTCTTCCAGAAATTAATGGGCTTTTTAATTATGATTTTGTACAAAATATATAAATGCATTATGAATGTATTTTTCCGAAGAAAATATCAAATACTGCTATATTATCACATACGGAACTACTTGTTTCACCATGGTACCACCCACAGAACCATCAGTGTGTTCTTTATTTCTAATCTGTATGTTAGCTGCTACCGCTGAAGGTTTTTCTTTTTCAAGTTTGTCATAAGTTCCGGAATTTTAGTGTTACAAAGTTCGCATTTTTCACCCAACTTGTTTTAATAAACACTTTCCATACGTTACTCGACTAACATGTTTGTGTTTGTATGTATTTTGCGTGTAAAAAGCACTATTGCTAATGGATTTAATGACTTTCGCACTCAAAGATTTGCACACCAAAGTTAGGTTAAATTTTAATCGGAATTTCCCTGTTCGTTTACCGACACTGTAAAAGAACACAAATACAAATTCCTTCGTTGTAAACAGTGTCACTTGTAAAATAAACTTGGTTTACCGCTAGATATGTTAGTTGTTGGCAACAACAAATACCGCGATACAATATCGTCTAAAAATGTATCGTATCGTACCGTATTGGAAGCTATAGTACCGCTACAAAATATCGGGTATCGGAATGTAAAGTACCGGTACTTAAAAATATCGTATCGTATCGAACATCCCTAGCATAAACATTGCTAAATTCAAAATGGCGGATTAGAAAATTATAATTATAGGGTGAAAACCTGGTTTTTACGCTAAAATTACCGCACTCTTTGAATTTTTTATTGACGATCCCATGTGATCGGTTGATTCCAAATTTAGTACACCTACTGTTTTTGCTACTAAATAAAAAATACATAACGTATTGTGTTTCTGATTCATCAAGCGATAAAACAATGTTTGTTGAACATATAGTAAAGATTTCAAGATGATCGGACCAATAATTCTTGAAATTTCATGCCAACCAGTCAAAACTGTTTCGAGAGAACACGCGTTTAAAGTTTCAAGTCCAGTTCCCGGATGCAATTCTGCTATACCAGGGTCAAACAGCATTCCTTCCTCTGCCTAGTGGAATTTGTATTGAGAAATTTGCATCAACTTTGCAACATTTACGACATTTTTTTCCGATTCGGAGTCCCTCAACCCCATAAAAGAGTTATTTTGAAAAAGAATTTCCAGAAATTTAAAAAATAGTAAAAATGCTTATAAACTAGATATGGCCGAAAATTCCCTTAATTTGCATTTTCTCCGCCATTTTAAATTTTCCAATTTAAATGCCTGGGCTACCTCGAAAATGGTTTCCGGTATACAAAAAGTGTTGTAGTCTTTTCTATAGCAAACTTGACGAACTACAATCTTGACAAGTATCACCTCCTATAAAGATATTGGGGATCGGTGGGGACTTTTTATATATTGTTTACAATGTCTAAATAAAGAAAAAAATGTCGTGTGACTGGATTACATTTGATCCTCATTTTCTGTTTGATCCTCAACAAATTCTTTCTTAATTTTGTAGAAATGTCCGTAAAGGTAACATACTTCAATGGCAGAGGATTGGCAGAGCCAATTCGAATGCTACTGAAGATTGGAAATGTGGAATTTGAAGATGTACGTTTCGAAAGGGATGCTTGGCCAGACATCAAACCAACCACTCCCTTTGGACAGGTGCCATTGTATGAAGAGGACGGCAAAGTTATGTGCCAAAGTTTGGCCATTGTCAGATATCTAGCCAAGAAGGTCAATCTTGTCGGAGCAACCGACTGGGAAAATCTGGAAATTGATGCTATTGGCGATACCATCAATGACTTTAGGCTAAGTATGTTTTCGTAGTTTGTTTGATGATCATTGGTAATAACTGTTTATGTTGTATGTGTAGAGGCGTACCCAATTTACATGGAAAATGATGCCGAGAAAAAGGAAGCTCTTAAGAAGACTTTCATTGAAGAGACTGCCCCTTTCTACTTGGAACGTTTCGACAAGTTTGCTGCACAAAACGGTGGACATTTGGCCATTAACAAAGTGAGCTTGTATTATCTACTGATAAATTAAACGCAGTAACCCCAGAACAGATGGGATTTAGATTCATAAACTGAAGCGTTTCTTTGCAGCTACGATTTTTGCGACGGAAGTCTTTTCGGAAGTTTCTTGCTAAAAAAAATAGGGGAACACTTTTTTCGATACCTGTAACTTTTTAAATAATAGTTTTAGGCAAATCAAATTTGGTATGCTTTAAGGGCATATATTTAACTAAAGAAAATTACAAAAACAATGTTACAACTCTTAGTTACTTTTAAGTTACACTTAAAAATGTAAATTAATAACGCAAAACAAAATGGAAAAAATGTCAAGTATGCTTTGATTTTACGTACGAAAGAACGCCTACTAAAGATGACAAATGAATTCAGTTGTCAATTTTCGTTGATTACAAATGGATTAGAAACGTCAGTAGAAGTAAAATGAGGCAGAGGCAACTTAGGGAAGTGCAAGTTGCTCGTGCTGTCGTCCTTATTCAGCATGGCCACTCTATTCGACATATTAGCAGGGACCTTCGAGTTTCCCCTTGTTATTCAGCGTGTATGGAATCGGTTTCGGGAGACTGGCCAATATGCTAGAAGCGCTGAACAAGGTCGAAATCGAAAAACTATGTACTAAAAATCAAGACCGCTTTCTTGTGCTTTTCTCTCTACGCCAGCGTACTACCACAGCACGAGACCTCCTAAACGAACTAAACGAGCACATGGAATAGAAATTTCTGATCAAACTGTCAAACAGATTGCGAATTTGAAACCAAGAAGACCTGTCCGCGCATCACGCCTTACGCACCTTCACAAATCAGCGCGAATGAGGTTTGCTCTGGATCACAGAGATTGGCAACTTCGTCACTGGACGCCTGTACTGTTTATTACAGACGAGTTCAGATTTCGTTTAACTTGCTGCAACGGTCGAGTACGTGTATATAGACGTCCTGGTGAACGCTACGCAGCCGCTACTATACAGGAAGTGGATAGATATGGTCGTGGATCTGTGATGGTTTGGGCTGGAATCAGTATAGACAACAGAACTAATCTGGTTGTGGTTCCTTGTACACTAAATGCCATGTAGTTCATCAAAAACTTCTTGGAGGGCCATGTGGTGCCTGCTGCATATGGCGTCGGTCAAAATTTCATCCTAATGCAGAACAATGCAAAGCCAGTAGCCACATACCGCCAGTATCACCAGAAACTTTTTACAAGAACGTGGAATTCACGTCATGGAATGGCCGGCCTGAATCCTATTCACACGTGTTGGATCAGCTTGACCGACGTGTTCGCAAGCGCCCTAATCCACCACCAACTGACCAAACCACAGAAAATCCGACTGTCAACGACTATGACCAGTCATATACATTTTGTTTAGCGTTATTAATTTCCATTTTTAACTGTCTCTACACCAAAATTCAAATGTGTTCTAAAATATCTCAAATGTGTCTGAAATAAGCATAGAAGAAATACGTCCAATTTAGAAGATTCTATCACCACACGTTATTAGATCAGAAAAGATTTTGTTTGGCATATTATATTCCATCCAAAATTACTTTTGTACTTTTGTCATTACTGTCGCAAATATGCCGGTTACCAAACTGGCGAGTGTCTCTTCAGTTTACTTTATTATAGCACTTTATTTCTTTAGTTTTAACATGTTGAATGGACTTATAAATAACTCTGCATATCTAATTGTTTTCAGCTTACCTGGGTCGACATTACCTTGGTGGCAGCAGTTGACCTCCTAACCATTTTCGTCGGCCAAGATTTGTTGGAGAAATACCCAAACCTACTGGCTGTTAGGAAAAACGTCCTCGAGCAACCTGCAATCAGCGCCTGGATTGAAACCCGCCCAAAAACTGAATTCTAAACATTTATCATCACTTTAAAATATGTACCAGTACTAATAATCAAGTGTAACTTCAAGTGTGGCCTTAAATAAAGCACATCTTCGTTAGTAGTACATACGCGTCTTTTCTTTTTATTTAGTAACAAAACCTTATTATACATATCATCACTGCTACAAAACTAATCGCTATCATCAAACTTGATATGCTTTCCTAACTCTTTCTCGGCCTTTTTCAGAAGTTTGTCTCGACCGCGCACCTTCTTAGTTTGCTTGTTGAATTTGTTAGATTTATCAGCATCAATTTTCTCCCAATAGGCTGCTTCTTCCTGGCCTTCTATAACAGTAGCTTCTCCAGTGTATTCGGATGTGCAAAACTTTTTAGCATTATCACTCGAAGAAAACCTTATCATCACTTCTTGGCTTCCCACATGAGGCACATCCACATACTGCATATCGGATGAAATTGCTTTTAGTTCACTCTAAAAATATAAATGCATGAATTAATATGAAAGAACATTTGAAATACATAGAAAAGAAAGAGATGATATTGTTTGAGGTTACCTTAGTTTTCTTGATATCATAGCAAGGCTCAGCCAGTTTAGCTTTGACGATAACACCAGACGTATAACCCCACTTTGATTTCTCCTCGTTTTCGCATAACTCGGGCACTTCTTTAGAGTCTTCAGAGTTGTATGGACTCTTCTTGTGTTTATTTTCATCATATTTATTCATAAATTTCTTCTTGTACAAATACTGTTTGAGCTGGGACATTTTTTCTTTCTGGTTGTTTAGATATTTGTTCCTCATTTTCTTCCATTCCATTCTAGAACAAAGAAGCAAAAAATATATTTAAACGTCCAAGAGTGAGTTAAAAGGTAAAAGTAGGTAAACCTTGATCTATGTATTTTAAACCAACTCTTTATAAATTTGTTCACCGGCATCATTCAAGTACCGGCAGCATTTCTTTGTAGTGGTATGCAAATCCACAAACGAAAAACAAAAAGCTGATTATCACGTCAGGTGTTTGAACGCACACACAATCACAAAGAAACCGTGTCAGTGCTTCAAGGAAATATATGTATACCAAACAAACTTAAACAGTAGGTATCATTATTATTGAGAATAAATAATTAATTACTCGTATTTCCAATAACATTCACTAAATTCAAATATTTCTTTGAAAAACAAACTGGGTATGTAGTGAAGATTGAATATTCGTAATAACAAAACGTTTCAATCCAAAGTTATGTTACTTTTTGTATGTCCATTTTTGATAATGTTGGGTCAATTTACTGTGAAATGAAGGGTGTATCAAAATCAGTAACTAATGACATTTGTTTTGGGTTGGTAAAAAAGAAGCAGAAAAAAAGGTGGAATTGGACTTTGTAACAAAAACATTGTACAGGCACAAGATATCATTTGCGTAATTTTTTTAATTTTCAATTATCACTTATCATCAGTGATATGGGTCGGGTAAATACCCGGCGGGTGGGAACTTATAAAATGGGGATTTACCCCTACTTATTGTAAATACCTAAATTTTGGGTATTTATTCTTTTTATCCTTTTAACACCATTTAACAACATTTCAGAGATATTTATACAGGGTGTAGCCCTTTTTTCCTGCAAGAATTATTTTTAGATAGTAGATTTCATTCTGAGTATAACTTTTCATATGGACCTAATTGTCAACGCCAAGTTACAACCGCTTGAAATATTAACTAAATTAACTAAAAAATAAAGAAAAATAAACAATAAACTACATATCAAACAATGCTAAAACTAAGAAAGACCACAATCAATACCCATAACAAAATTAAAAGTAAATAAATTGAAGTATAAAAATCAAAATGTTAATAATAAACTAAATAACAAATGAACGAAAACAAAATACATATGAAACTTTTTAGACATTTGTTTCTCTACAAGTAATTGTCATTCTGAGTATAAAGTTTCTTTCCTGCCGACTTATTGGGTTTATCAATTCCTAAAGAAGTTAACTCATTTAATATACAGTTTTGCAATTATTTTACAATTATTTCGAACGATTGTAATTTTTTAAGGAATAAAGAAAACAAATAGGTCCATATGAAACTTTTTACTCAGTGTGGTATTTACTATCTGGAAAAAAGTTATGCGGGAAAAAATGGGACACTCTGTAGATCTTGATTACAAATAATGTAAAATATTTGAGTTATATAAGAACATCAGTACGATTAGTTGGATTCATAGCAAAGTAAGAAATTGATTAACAATGACAAAAGCCTCTATGTTAACTATACTTAACATATAATCATTAGTTTCTGCTAAATCTTCTTGGATAACAGAATCAGAACATTCACACAATTGAATGGACGATGATGACAAGGAAATGTCTGCTCTTGATATATCGTCAGATGACACTGATATTTTTATTCTTTGTTTTAAAAATGTTTTTATTTTTATAAGAATAACCTTTATTTTGTGATAACACAATACCTTTTGATTTTGTGATAAAAGAAAAACCTTTATTTAGTAATTAAATATTTCCTTTTACTGCTATTTTTAATAACAATATTATGTTTATATATACCCCTATATATACCCACTTTGGGTAAATACCCGGGTATATACCCGGGAATTTACCCTTGATAATAAATACCCGGGTATTTAACATCACTGCTTATCACACTTATTTTTTAGTGTTTACAATTTTATATGAATGTTTTTTAGTTTGCTTTTGCAGATTGAACCGGAATTTTTACGTAAAAAACGAATAGACCTGACCGTCAGAAAAGTGAAAACTAACCGTCATAATTTAAATGCTGCATACCCAATATTATGCCTGAATTACACTGTTAAAGTTGTTTTCACAAGTCCTTGTCAAATGTTTTGTGCATGATGTTTCCATCAAAGTTTTTTGCAGACTTGCAAATAACGTGGATAAAAGTAATGAAATTTTCATACATAATGACATTTATGCATTGCTATTAGCACTATTCCAGTGATATTTCTCATATTAGATGAAACTTGTATGGGCATGAAGGACTTTGCAACAATTTGTCATGTTTTCACCATTTGGGTAAGTGGTCCAGTTCGCCCCTACCAACTTATTTATTTGAGTATTAGCACCAAGTTTTCCCTTTTTTCGTATTATTGATTTATTGTATTCGTAGTGCAGGATGTGGTATTATTTGACGTAAAGGTTCACCAAAACATTACTCGGTTTCAGAAGTATGTGTAAGGAGAACTGTAACATTGAGAGTAGTAACTATCCTTTTGAGCACCTAAATTTAAAAAAAGTTACATAATAGCTCTTGTAGATTTTTCAGTAACGGACTAATCATATCCCCTTGTTACTCCAATGAGGAGCACAAAGCATTTCCATTTCCTATTCTCTGGCTATGATTGATAGTTTTTCCCAGCTTTTTCTCCTTTCTCTTTAGTTATTTCCTTCTTATAATAAGTCTTGTTTTAAGGGTTAAGTTAAAATAATACCACATGCACTAAAAAATAAAAATAATATTTATTTTAGACTTACAACCAGCAGAATCACAATAAATAAATACATAAATTTACGTAACTAATCTGTAAGTATTCACAATTTATCAGTCTTTATGTACATAATACGCAATACATATTTACAACTGGAATAATATACTCCTAACAAATACAACCAATAATAAATTTAATTCAATAACAAAACACTTCTTCCTAAGTTAATCAACTTCCTCGATGGTAGGTCCACCATTCTGGCCACCAAATTCTCCAGTCTGTTGCCCGCATCCACCTGGCATCCCTGTACCACCGAACGATCCTCCAGAACTTCCACCATGCAACTTCGTCATTATTGGACTACAGACCGACGTCAGCTGCTTCAGTTTATCTTCATACTCCTCCTTCTCCGCCAGCGTATTGCCATCCAACCACCTAAGACACTCATCGCAATGCCCTCTCACTACAGATTTATCAGATTCATCCAGCCTATCCCCAGCTTCATCCACAGCCTGCTTCAGACTAAACAAATACCCCTCCAGTTGGTTCCTAGCAGCTATCCTTTGACGTTGTTTCTCATCTTCTTCTCTATATTGTTCAGCTTCTGAGAGCATCCTATCGATATCACTTTGCGACAGTCTTCCTTTATCGTTCTTAATCGTGATGTTTCTCGTGTTGCCCGAGCTGGTGTCTTTAGCGGATACGTTCAGAATTCCATTGGCGTCCATGTCGAAAGTCACATCGATCTTCGGAATTCCTCTGGGGGCTAGACGAAGACCAGTCAGATCGAAGGTTCCCAGTAAATTATTATCCTTCGTCATCGCTCTTTCGCCTTCGAAGATTTGCATGGTAACCGCTGGCTGGTTATCGGCGTATGTTGTAAACGTCTGCGTTTGCTTGCATGGAATCCTCGTGTTGCGTTCAATTATTTTCGTCATCACGCCTCCAGCGGTTTCAATTCCTAAAGACAAGGGAGCTACGTCTACTAAAAGGACGTCTTGGATCTTGCTATCGGTTTGTCCGCTGAGGACAGCCGCTTGGACCGCAGCTCCATAAGCAACAGCTTCGTCTGGGTTGATGGATAAATTCAAAGCCTTCCCGCAGAAGTAGTTTTGAAGTAACGATTGGACCTTCGGGATGCGCGTTGACCCACCGACTAGCACGACGTCATGGATTTGGCCTTTGTCCATTTTGGCGTCTTGCAGAGCTTTCTCGACTGGATGTAGAGTTCCTCGGAATAAATCTGAGCAGAGCACTTCGAACCTAGCTCTGGATATCTTGGTGTAGTAGTCGATGCCTTCGAAGAGAGCGTCAATTTCTAGGCACGCTTCGGTGCTTGATGATAGAGTCCGCTTGGCTCGTTCAGCAGCTGTTCTTAATCGCCGGAGAGCACGTGGGTTTTGGGTTAAATCCTTCTTGTATTTCCGTTTGAATTCCTCGGTGAAGTGATCGACCAGTCGGTTATCAAAGTCTTCTCCTCCCAAGTGTGTGTCTCCAGCGGTGGATTTTACTTCGAATAGTGCGCCTTCGTCGATGATGAGGATGGATACGTCGAATGTTCCTCCACCCAAGTCAAATATCAAAACGTTTCGTTCACCTTTTAAATTCTTGTCTAAACCATACGCCAACGCTGCAGCTGTGGGTTCGTTGATGATGCGCATCACGTTCAACCCAGCGATAACTCCAGCATCTTTAGTAGCTTGCCTTTGAGAATCGTTGAAATACGCTGGAACTGTTATTACAGCATCTTTAACTTTGCATCCAAGATACGCCTCAGCGGTTTCTTTCATTTTCGTCAACACCATGGAGCTGATTTCCTCCGGAGCAAAGGTCTTGGCTTCTCCCTTGAATTCGACTTGGACTTTAGGTTTTCCATTATCGTTGACGACCTTAAACGGCCAATGCTTCAGATCTGCGGCAATGGTCTGATCGTCAAATTTTCTGCCGATGAGTCTCTTGGCGTCGAAGACGGTATTGCCGGGGTTCATGGCGACTTGGTTCTTTGCTGCATCACCGATGAGACGCTCTGTATCGGTGAAAGCGACGTAACTGGGTGTTGTCCTGTTTCCTTGGTCGTTAGCGATGATCTCCACTTTTCCCTGTTGCCAGACACCGACGCAGGAGTACGTGGTGCCCAAGTCGATGCCGATGGCTCGTGCTTTAATAACCATGTTGATTTCGTTCACTAATTATTTTTAATAAACTCTTCTCAAGATTCGTATTCACTGGTAATCTTACGAACTGTTATTCACTTTTTAACGCACTGGTATATGGACGGTTGTTGTGATCTGCTCACTGTCGCGTTTGAAATTGAATTGAGTTGGCGCGCAAACGAGCGGTATTTATATGGATTGACTTCGGATTCTCGAATGTTGGCGGTCAGTCCCGAATGTTCCGCGGCGGTGTGGAATGTGGATAATGTACGGGCAAAGTTGATGTGGATGTAAACAACGTGATTGAAATTGGTGTGTGGTGTTTTTATGCTTTGAAAATAATCATACAAGATGATTGCCTAAATCGGAAGGATGTAAAATATTGACCTAGTAAATTTGTGAGAAAATTAGGGACTCGTGAACCTTCAAGAATATTCGACACCGGTCGGGAACCTTCTAGAGGCCTGCATATTATTTTATTATAAATTAATTATTCTGATTGAAATTGAGTTTTATTTGACGCAACTGGTGTTTATCATAACGTTGGTTGGTATTTTTAGAAGCTTTGTTTTGTTTATACTCATTTTACGCAACGTTTCGTTGACTGAACATAGGGTAATGTCGAGAAAAGTGGGGTACCTAGGAGAAACTTGTGAAAGTGTTAATGCCTGACAAACAATTACAGTATTTTTTCATAATTTAACTGATTCTGGTGTGTCCTTTTTGGTAGAATCTGGATCTGAGAACTGAAATTGTGTAATGACTCTAGTTTTGAGAAAATCAGTGCAAAAAAAGCAAAAAATAAACTCTTTTTGCCAAAAACTGCCCACAATTCAAAATTTCTTCAAATTCATAATTTACGGGAAAAAGTATACCACAATCGGTTGTAACTTATTCGATTATTTTACTGTTAGGCAAGGGTAGTCATGAGTGTATTTTTGACAAATTAACTTTTTGAAAATCTGTGAAATGCCCTATCTAAACTCAAAAGTTTATCAGTTATTTTTTACTTTATCATATGCAGTATGTAAAGTATTGTAATCGTGGCAAAAAAAATTTTGAGATTTTAGCGGAAATATGTCTTTTTGGGTCCCCTGAACATTTTTGACCAAGGTACAAAAAAATGTCTGTGTGTGTGTGTGTACCCGGTTTTGTGGCGACGATTCCGGAGAAACTACAAAAGGTATCGGGACGAAAGTTCATATTTAGAAGTTTCATAACCAAACTTAGAGCTGAAAAGCTTTCTGTTGAAAAGGGTCCAAAGAAACTGGACGTTTAGTCTCAGCATTTTTTACAGATTTTGCAAACGAAATTGTTAAATAATAAATTAAAGAAGAGGAAATTCTGAATAATTTATGACGATGACATTTTTTGGTACAATCAATATTTCTTCATCGAGATCGGTCGTACTCCTTTAAAACTAGTAGCCAGGATATGTCAGATTATATGTCAGATATGATTCTAATGACAGTACGTAGTGTCAAACGCAAATGTTTTACAACCTACTGTCAATATAAGCTGCGTTCGGATATAGTATACCGTACACTTTTTACACCCAATAACACGTAAGTGTCATTTGGACAGTGTACCCTGTGTCAGCGGAGTACAATATCCGACCGCAGCTTTATTTGACATATCTATCTAGTTCTACTAGTTTTATTTTAATGCAGACATAGCCGATCTCGATCAAATAGAATCTCATGCAGCTAAACTATTAATTTTATATATAGTATGATAAAGTCATGTGCCTGGCCACATCAGATTTTTTAACATAATTGTGACATGCAAATATATTGTAGTCAAAACAAAAATAAATGGCTTTTTTTTATATTTTAAAATACAATTTATAAATTTAATTCATTTTCTTAACTTTAACAGCTGGTAACCGTGTAACAGGTTTTATGGTCATATGCAATTCTCAACTTGACAAATACCAATTCATTATAAATTAAGAAGCAACGTAATATACCTACATATAGGGGTTTGAATTTTCGACATTTTGATACTCCTGCTGGTGTTCAATTAGACAGAACTTCTACTAGCGTTGCTCAATTAAACCTTTTGAATTAATTTTAAAAGGTTCTTTAAAAAGTGATTATTAATAACAAAAATAAAGAATACTAAGTGCAAAATGTATGTAACATCTTCAATTATAAGAATGTATTATTAATAATAATAAATAGTTAACAAACTTGAAACATAACATTGTTTAATATAAAAATGTATAATATGAACAAAAGAACTTAAATACATACAAAATGTTATTATTATTAATACTAAGAATATTTTTTTACCAATAATTACAATAAATAAATAACAATATGTTATTTCCGCAACATTATTATTTTTATCAATACCTTGTTAACGTTGGTACATATTTGACTTTTAAAATAAAATTATATGAAAATTCGTAAGATGACGTGGATAAATTTTTAAAATCACGTTTTAATTGGTTTTGTAAGTTTATATAGTAAGTTGTATGTTAATATAACAAATATAAAATACAAATAAATATAACAATATGTACTCACTTTGAAAGCATCTGCATCCCCAGCTCCTTAAAGTTGATCCTCCTGACCTTCTTTGATTTCTTCTTTTTCTTTTCCTCCGTCTCCTCACCCTCAACAGTATTATTACTATTTTCTTCCGAATCAACTTTAACCTTTTTACATTCACTCTCTGTGACGCTACTTCTCTTACGTTTCTTCTGATTATCCGAATCATCATTCTGGCCATTTCCAATCTTTTCTGGTTCTCCTTCAACCATTTCTGTATCCCCTTCAACCTTCTTTTCATCCCCTTTAACCTTCTTTTCATCCCCTTCAACCTTCTTTTCTTCCCCTTCTACTTCACCCTTTTCGTCAGGCAATTTATCCTTTGCTTGTCCCTCAAACGTACTTATACTACACAATTCCTCTGGAGCCATATGTGACAACATTTTGCTTCCAATACTCTCAAAATGATCCAAAGCTTGTTTTGCCTCGCTTTCTTTATCATATTCGATGAACGCAAAACCTTTATTCATCCTATTAGTCCTGTATTTCGGCAAGGAAACGTAAACCACTGTCCCGAATTCGGAAAAGATAGTCGATAACCAATCGTGATTTGCATCCGGTTTAATTCTTTCAACGTAAACCGTACATTCGTCAACATTTTGTTTGACGTTTAATGGCACTTTCCGCTTAACTTTGGTGTTATCCTCGGATAATTCAAGTAACGTTGACTTCTTCAATGCTTTGGCGATATCGTCAATGTTTAACGTTAACTTTTGGATTTTGTTAAATTTTAGGAATATTGATAGATCCACATCTAAAAAAATAGGGTCAACTTAATTAAACAATTACAAATAATAATAATTAAAAACTTACAAGGATCTTCTTGGGTTAATTTTCCTAGATACCGATCTTTTGCTAGGTTAGAATCGCCAAAGTAAAATTCCATTTGTTGCAGGATTGAATTGTAGAGTTGTTTCTTCCTGTGGCGTCCTTTCTTGTGCGCTTGTTCGACATGTTCTTCTGCAACATTCTCTGATTCTATCGCTGCTTTTGGTTCCATTTTCGTAAACACTGAGCTTTGCGCTTTTTGAACGATGTTGTTCGACTTGTATTTTAGGTTATGTTGAGCGCATATCATACACAACGTATACTTATAGACCGGCAACAGTCGGCTTTGGCCGTGACCCGATTTGCTGCGCGAGAGTGATAGAAGAGAAAGAGAGGTTGTCACGCCACTCTCAAACAGAGATGGCGCTGATGCTCAACCGCCTCAAAGAATCCTACTTTAGCTACGTACAATTTATAGGTCCGGGAAATAAAAAGCGCGTTTTTCGAATTAACGTCTTGTCCAATATACATACTTAAAGCAATATTTAAATGATACTGTCATGAGTAGACACGCAAAAACTATGGTATCTACGATGAATGACTCATTTAAATACAAGCTTGTTTTCGTATGCAGATTGGACAAGCCGTAGTCAATAATTAATCATTAATTAAAGGTCTTGCAGTGCAAAATTTAATTAATATGTAATTACTTCGAAAAACGCATCTTTTTATTTCACCCACATAACTATGCATTGCAAGTCCTATGCATTCAATTTATTTGGTTGATGGGCGAAATAAGAAGCAATCATTGACAATAATACATATTTATTAACAAAAATACATATATAAACATTTAGACAGTCGATTTTGGGCAAAATACCTTTCAAATGCTGGTAAGGAATCGCATCATGCATTAAATTTGTCCTACAGATTCTACCAGAATTTGGAACTTTCCACTTTGTTGAAAAGTGCAGGTCACACTCTGTAATTCTTCCTGAGGCGCACAAGTCCCAGGTTTCACAAATCCGCTGGATTAAGTTGATTCAACCAAAAACCAAAGAGCTGCAAGTCAAATTCAATGTTACTTAGTTTAATAGTAAAAGGAAAATATCAATTGCGGACAGCTCTGAGAATATAATACAAACAATAAACTACTTTATCTTTACTTACATTTGGATCCTTTGGAAATGTATGCTTATGCATTGCTTTTCCGGTTGACGGACAAGTCCGTACGCAGCAGTGACATATCATCATATTGACATTAATTCAAATACAAACACGACGAACCACTACGCATGTGTCACAATGACAAATAAATTCTTGCGGTTCGATAGTACAATGCCGATATTATCGACGGAGTGACAACAACGCCATCTCGGTTTGCGAGTGGCGGAAAGAAAATTGGGATATGTCAAAAGTGCCGGAGTGCCAGCCGCATGGCGCATATAGTGACCTATTTTATCGGCACTGGAGGTGCTGGCATAGAGATACAGCGGTGATTACAGGTACTAATTATAGTAATTTGGGTAGAAAACATTCAGGGGCCGAGTACGGGCTGATTCTTTTAGCATGTAAAAATCATAAATGTTAAACTATTATCTGCAACGTTACCGAAAATATAAGGCCGGCCGTTTAAATAAGCGAGAGGTTTGCTTACTTTGATTGACATAATTCTGTTAACTTTCTTGTTAGGCGTAGGGTAAAATTATAATAACCAAATAAACGTAAGGTTTGAGCACTGTACCACTATCGGTGGAAACAATATCGGTGGAAAACGATATCTTTTTTAAAATTCGCAGAACATTTATAAAATGAATTTTTAACAAAACAAACCTACAAAGTCAAATAATAATAATAAAAAACCATAATAATAAATAAACTAAACTTGGAATAGTAGTGAATACCCGGTGCATTTTCATTCAAATATGTGTGGTGATCTGGCAACCCTATTCATTTGCAGCTAAAGCAATGAAAACTATGTACAGATAGAATAAATAAATAAATTATAAATAGCTAAATTATATGTATACACTTTGTAACAGTGTCAGTGATTGCACTTCTTAAGAATGAATCATTTTATCTTATTTAGAAAATAATAAGAAATTATTCAAGGGCATCCTTGCAGGAGAATTTGGTTGGAGATATTCTATTCCTGACAACAATTTTACAACCATATTTTGCATTTAATTCTGTTTTTATTAGAATGAATTTTATTTTGTATGGTACACTATGTCTTATGGTTGAGTTTGTTATTACATATTAGAGATAGAAAATCGGTTAAATGGACAAAGTAGTGCCGATTTGTATGTTCTCTGGAGAAAACAGTTAAATACTTAATGATGTCAGATATATTGAATAAACAAATTACAGAAAGAAATTACATTTTATAATTATGTGGTCATAACTTTTATATTTGTGGTCCGATCAAAAGGACTTTTTGATATCTTATAGGCCGTTTTTTATTTACAATTAGATTGTCAGTTTAAATATGTTTGCCAACAAATTCGCTGGATACTTATAAAACTTCTGTTTTGCTTATGGTTTCAGCATTTGTTGTGAATAATTTGTTATGCACAATGTTTAATACAATCATAGCAAATTTAATGTTGCTCGGTTGTATTATTCTGCGTCAAATTTGTGATTATTTACATATGTAAGATTTTTATTACTCATAATTATTTGAACATATTTTTGTATGAAATTTTTCTGGAGTCGGAGTCGGACCACGTAAACTATCTGGAGTCGGAGTCGAGAATTTTTTTACCGACTCCGCAGCCCTGGTTTAAACACTTGATAAGACAGGTAATTTGAAATCATTTTAACCTCAATGCATTTTTTGTAACTCAATAGTGTTCGTGACATTTTAACTTTTAGTTTTATAAAAAAGATATACCTACAAACATATCTTTTAAAATTTATTATGCTTTGACTATGCCTTGCTAATTCATCCACACTGCAACAAATCAAAAACTAGCAAATCTACCAAATGAAACAAAAAGCCATTTCAAACCGTAGTAATTACAATCATTTTTTCGTCCGGCTTTGATCAGTTCTTTTACTGGTATCGAAAGGAACACTTCCGCCTCACCTCTTCACTAACCATACCTACCGATCTCCTATTTCAGTTAATTAGAATAGTATGGACAAATATTCATTTTACTTAAATAAATTTATTGAGTATGCATGAATGGAAACAACATACCATACCATTAGCTCCAAAAAATCATAGTTGACAAATTTTGTATAAAAATTCGAGTAATGTTGATATCGTCATTTATTTAAATCTATTTTTAATTTTAGTTGATACGTTTTCTACTCTGTTGTAGCAAGTGTATGCAGATTGCAGTGTCTAGAAAGTGTGTACCTACATCTACTTGGAATAGTCTACATTTTTATACTGAGTTGATACTTTTACTAAAATAGCCAGTAAATGCATGCACTAGTGACTAGTGTATATGTTACGGTCATAGTGATAAATAGGTTATTATTAATAATTACCGGTTATTATTAATAATAGCCAATTGGCGAGGTTAAAGTGAAGAATTTATCACATGAACCGGCTATTATTAATAATTTCCAGCATGCTGTGGTCAATGTGATATATTGCAATTCGATATTGCATTAAGGTGATGCTACAATATAATAGAGCGTCAGATTTGGAATTCTGTTAGTATCTACATAATCGCCACACAACGAATCTATTCATTGGGTTTTCAGCGTTGGGCCTTTAGTGACGTTAGTCCTGACTTACTTATTTAGTTACTACTCATGACTAAAATAAGGAAGATTATCAAATCGAGACTAAAAAATGCCAATCCATACAAATTGCATGCACGAATGTGTAACTCTTTGGGGCATGCTTATTTGCGCAATTCTTAAAAGCTAAGTAAAGCCTCAATTACAGTGAGCGAGTTTACACGCTGCTAGTTGGCGAATTCACTAGTTGCTAGTAAACTCGCCCAGTGTCATCATGTTCGCAGATAGTTTACAAGCTGCGAGTAACGTTGTGAACATGATGACACTGGGCGAGTTTACTAGCAACTAGTGAATTTGCCAACTAGCAGCAATAGAAACTCGGTTTGTATTATTCTGCCAGTGCATACGTACATAGTGCTTTTGTATTTTGCAATTCGTGGCAAGAAAAATTATTTTTATTTATAACTTACTATTTATTATCCTTTTAATACAAAACTTTAAAAAAATGTTTTATATTTAATTTTGAATACAAAAATTCTTCTAGACCTTTATTTTTTTTGTGGTAGTAAAATAATTACACCATTTATATTGTAAAAATAAAGCAAGATAAAGTTTGTAACAATAGGACGTCATCTTCTTTTGTTTTGTTCACAAATGTGAAGTGTACCTGTATTTTATTTTTATTTTTTATTTACTGTGAATATTGTTTATTTTTGATTTGTAAGTGCACAAATGTGATACAGATTTTATTTGAGTTACCTACTGTTAATTTTATTTATTAAGAATATATTTTATTTTTAAACTGATTCCTGGATTAGAATTATTTTGTGTTCTTGTTATTGTTATATTTTTTACTTTATCATACGCAGTATGTAAAGTATTGTAATCATGCCAAAAAAATTTTTTGAGATTTTAGCGGAAATATGTCTTTTTGGGTCCCCTGAACATTTTTGACCAAGGTACAAAAAAATGTCTGTGTGTGTGTGTGTGTGTGTGTGTGTGTGTGTGTGTGTGTGTGTATGTGTGTGTGTGTGTACCCGTTTTTGTGGAGACGATTCCGGAGAAACTACTAATGGTATCGGGACGAAACTTCATATTTAGAAGTTTTATAACCAAACTTAGAGCTGAAAAGCTTTCTGTTGAAAAGGGTCCAAAGGAACTGGTGGTTTGCTCATAGCATTTTTCGATGATTTTGCAAATGAGCCGCTATTTGTGTAATGTCGTCAAAATAGTTAAATAATAAATTAAAGGAGAGGAAATTTTCCATAATTTATGTATATGACATTTTTTGGTAGAATTTATAGTTTAGCCGCATGAGCAAATTCTATTTCATCGAGATCGGGCGTACTGCTTTAAAACTAGTAGCCAGGATATGTCAGATTATTTTGATTCTAATGACAGTAGCTAGTGTCAAACGCTAATGTCTTGAAAATGCTACTGTCAATATAGGCTGCGTTCGGATATTGAACACCGTTACACTTTTTACACCCAATAACACGTAAGTGTCATTTGGACGGTGTACCCGCTGTCAACGGAGTACAATATCCGAACGCAGCTTTAATCGAGATATTTGTCTAGTTCTACTAGTTTTATTTTAATGCAGACATAGCCGATCTCGATCAAATAGAATCTCATGCAGCTAAACTATTAATTTTATATATAGTATGATAAAGTCATGTGCCTGGCCACATCAGATTTTTCATGTATCAAATAAAAAATGTATTTTTTTGTAGGTGATAAACACTTTTAAAATAACCGCCTTATAAAACAGATTATATCCGTCAGATATTAGATATGCTTACGGTAGGCATAGGTAATGGACAACCTAATGTAGGAAAGATTGGGGCAAGTTGTTACAATGTTTAATCTTTTATCTATAAAATAGTACTTTATTGTCAAACACAAAAAGTAAAAATACCGTGTTCGGAACAGAACCAAGCAAAAATGTTTGCATCATTTGTACGCACCGTACAATATTTTTTTCAATATTGTATTTTCATGCTAATACATGCAAGAATAGGCGAGACTAGTTTACATAGATGTATATTAAATAAATTGCACCAATGTATGTAAAAACATCAATGTAAACTAGTCTCGCCTATTCTTGCATGTATTTGCATGAAAATACAATATTGAAAAAAATATTGTTAAATGCGCGAAATTTCAAGATAATTGGGATTTGAGAATTTACTTATTAAATTGTAATTGTACATTTACAAAAAACTACCCACATGCATTAAAAATGGGTGCTATCGATAATAAAATGGTTAACTTTTTTGAACACTCTGTATAAAATGTTCTTTATATGTTTTCGTCATTGAGCCGTCCTTGGGTGTATACCAAATATCATTGCCAATTATATCCAGTAGTTTCTAAAGTACAAGGGAGAGAAAAGAAAACATTCTGTATTATCAATGTTTTGTATTATTCGTAATTTTGGTCATCGGGCTAGCCGTACTGATGATTTGCGTCGAGTAAATAAATATAATAGCTTACATAGTAATCAAAATAACTTAGCTAACTTCTTTGAAGACTGAATACAGAAGATCTTTTGTAAAAAGTAACGTTTTTATCACTTTTACCGTGCCCGTTAGGAAATTATTAATAATAGCCGGTCCATGTGATTATTTAAGTGTTTCTAATCACATTGACCAAATGATGCGGTTATTATTAATAATAGCCGGTAATTATTAATACAAACCACATTTATCACTTTAACCGTAACATATACATTTATTCCAATTTCCGTTTCTACTGTAATATATACCATAAATTTAGCATATCGCAATATTATGACGTTTTAAATATTATACACCTTATTTTTGTGTACCTTTATCAAGGAAAACACATTTGTAAATTCAGCAATATTATTTCATCTACATTCAACATGAATATGTTTCGGTTAAAGAACAAACATAAAGTTCTCTGAATTATCCAAACTTACAACTCCATTGTCAGTTTTATAGGTAGATGTGTTTCATACACCATCAAAATCTTTACCTCCAAGAAATACATATATATTATCGTATATCCCAGCATGAGAGGAATGTGCTGTTTAAAATGTTCTATTTAAAATTAACTTTACGACAGTGATTAACGCTATCAAATACAAAGTACAACAACATCGATATTCCATCAGGCGCAACATATCTATGGATGTATTTATTACCAATCAATAAAAATCGGCATATGGAAATTAGAATCTCGATAAACATCACAACAGAAGTTTATATCTATCATCTAAGGCCTAAGCTATTAATGATTTTCAGGGTTGTCTGAGCTGATATCAACATCAAATGAAATAAAGCCGAGTACCTACTCCAACACGGTTATTTACTACTTAGGAACAATTATCTACATCTTCTAAATATTTGTGGACTTGTACTTTTGATTTATTATCTTATCTTTAGTATTTTATTGTTTATATTTGTTAGAAGAGCATTATATTATCGACAATAGGATGTACTTCTATTAATATTACTAATATGAAACATAAATCATTTATTAACGCAATATTCTTAGACATTTTATTACGTTTAATTCAGATAAAATTAATACAGACTCATAAATTCAATTATGTTCATTGGTTATCAATCAAAATACTTCTTCGAAGATTATAAAGGTAAATTTTGGTGACAATTGAACAACTTTTATTGGGCAATTGTTTGAAATCGTGTTCTTTAAAATATCAAAATAATTGTAATAAATATATAATAATCATAAACCGGTCTGTCTGGACTCAATTACGGTCAGTCTGGAACATTGTGGTAGAGCAAAACTCCAACCAGTTTTTTCTTCAGCTTTTCTACAAAAACGATAAATATGTAGACAGGTTTTTCAAATAGGTACTTGACGTTTGTTGGTGATGTTGAACAACAGACAAAGACATAACTAAACTCACAATGGCCATCCACAAGGAGTAAGAATGCAGATATCATTATCTCGGTCACTACAGCTCTAACCGACACGGAAGGGTTGTCCAAATGTGCTTTATTTATAGCAAAATCGGGTTCAGACATGGAGATAGGAAGTTTTCTCTATTCGGGAGGTAGGTACGTCATTGATCACAAAAGATCACTTTTCGTATATCACAAAAAGAAAAAGAAGGACAACAAAATAAATATAATTTTAAAAATTCAACAATGGCTAAGGGAAAAAAGGCAATATGTTGCTGCAAGGATAAATAGCAAGTTGCACACTGATTCCAGTTTCACTTGACTTAATATGCAGCCAATACAGATCAACCAAAACAACTTAAGAGTTCAATACCGTACTTTCCCTTGTATACAAACTTGAAGTTGACTTGAAACACATTTCTTTAAAAAAAAAACCGACAACAAACAGAATAATCACTGCACTTTGAGAAGGTTATCGTTGTGTATGTCGCACGTTTGAGGAAGCACGCCTAGAGTATGCAAATGTTGTCTTCGTGTCCACAGAGAAAGATGTACTCCGAGTGTAAATAAATGAGCTGGAAAATAAGCAATTAGTACACCTTTATGGAATTTGTGAACTGAACGAGACAACTGATAATCCTTCTTTATATAAAACTTGAATATGTTGCACACAGCACCAACAAAATTTTATCATTTCGGTATTTATTCGCAGTCGTTATATTCGCATTATACTTGAATGTACTCCGAAATATTATCTAATAAAAATATATTTCAGTAAGAATAACAATAATTATTATCGTTTCATAATAAAATGCGATGTGTATTTCGAATAAACAAATACTGAAAAGCCAAAATAATATCATGCATATCTGTTTTCTCTATATCAACAACACAACAACGACTAGTGTAACAAAGATGGAACATGTACTTTTACATGTAAATGTAAATACATAAAATGAATTTTCAACTTTCTTTCATCATTAAGCAGTATTTAATACTGGTTACATGATTTCCAAAGCCATAATGATATTATACAAAATCCTACTACATAAAGCTGTCCCAGTTGTAATCCTCTTCTTTTTAAGGGTGTATGAGGAGACAGTAACATAACGCTTCGTGTTCATGTTATTATATGTATATTATTGGTGAAAACATCATAATGTATCTCATATAATCATATAATCTTCAAAATATTTTTTTGACGCAACCTTAAAATAATATAAATTATTTAGGGTTTGCAACCAGTTGGCAACCTCAATCAAAATTAATACAATTTTTATACATTTTTTTTTAAATTGGACAAAAAATGGGCTATAATGGGAAACAAATCCAATACAGTTGCTGTTTTGGGATCCGAATGTTGTTTCAATATTATATGACGTCCGCAATTTTTATTAGAGCCTGGAACCCCTAAAAGCCACCCCTAACGTGCGCGTTCGCAACTAGTTTGGGAAATTAACACGTATAGAAGGAACTATTATCAAATGTAAGTATTTAATTCCGATGACTGCCAGGCAAATGACCAAAAGCGTATGGCATCTCTTTTAGACCAATGGATTTTGTACAAAAGATTCAAATACGTCAGGAACACTTTCTCAAAGTCCTGACCTAAATGTGGTTGAGAATTTGCAGTGAGAAATTTTCCGTTTCCCAAATAAACTTTCCTGCAAAAAAAACTAAAAAAGTTGCAATTCAAGACGGGTGGACAATGTGCTTCATGCAAAAATGACAAAATTGGTAGAAAATATGCATAAATGTTCACAAGCAGTAACAGGTTCTAAATTCCGATACATAAAACTGCCGAATTTCAAAAGTCATTCACATATCAGATCCAAAAAGTGTACAATGCGATTCCAGAGACTTGTAAGGAGTGTGCGTCTTCTGGGACTTTTAAGCGGAGATATAGGCAGTTTTTAATGGATGGACAGGGCTAGTTTTTGGGCAATCAACATTGGTGGTTCTCTTCCTTTTCTTGATTCTTTTTCTTTCTCGGTGGTCGAGTTACACATGATTGATATTTATTTTGTTGGATGTATAATTGTAGCATTTGTTTATAGTGGCTATACTGACGACGGGGATAACATGGTTTCAAATATTGTATGGTTTTGATGGAAGAACAGCGGAATAGCTGAACCACACCATAGGATTGTTTGCTACATTATGTAACATTGCCTTTTCTATATCTATAATCATGCTTTGCTATTCTTTTGTAATGTCGTTTAACAGTAAAGTACTTTATTATTATTATTATTATTAAAAGGATAGCCGATTCAAAATTATTTTAGTACGTATAAATACGATTTTACTGC
The DNA here is from genome assembly GCA_963966075.1 of Aphodius sticticus. NCBI lineage: Eukaryota > Metazoa > Arthropoda > Insecta > Coleoptera > Scarabaeidae > Aphodius > Aphodius sticticus. Next base: position 97,314,944 of record OZ014506.1, on the reverse strand, counting down.
TACTTGAGGATGCTACAAATTATTATACTGTGTTACTGTGGAAATATACTTTCCACGAGATGTAACTTGTAGAGCTAGTGGAACTGAATATAAAGGTATATACGAAATTTCCCAGAAACCCCCAAAATCTTGTTTTTGCGTACTTGCATGCGTACAAAAATTTATAACTCCGCCATTTTCCATTCGATTTCCAAAACTCAATTGAAAGAGGGGGCGATACGATAAAGAAGCCAAAAGTTACAGTCAACAATATTCAAAAGTCTTTCATTATTTTCAGATTTTTTAAACTTTACAAACAATTCGATGGCCTGTTTAGATCAGAACCTCTTTGGGCAGATTACATATTAAAAAAATCATCTGAGTATATTATATATTATAATATTTTGTAAACTACTTTACACAAATAAACTCGATACGAACTAGTTATATATAGTGAGTCCCCCGATGGACCTAACTATACCTATAATGGACGTAATTTTTAATTTCTCGAGAAAAAGTCATCAAAAAATTAATAAAGAGTTTTGGATGTCCTAAAAAGTCGAAAGCCATTGTTAATATGTTGATTTAACATACAGGATGGTTAGAAAACACGAAAATGTTAAATGGCCGAAGAGTAAACTATCGGTTTTTCAGAATTAGAACAAAAATGTTATAGGTAACAATTGTTTAATATTTAAATTTATGCCCAGATATTAAATTTCAATGTTGTATTCTAAGTTTTATATTTTATTTATTTTTAACAAAGTAATTTCACAAAACATTACTCCACATGTTCCCCTCCTACAGCTACACATTCTTCTAAACTCCCGATATACCAAATCAATTGTTTCTTCATTTATTTCGTCTTCTGCTTCCCTAATTTATAATTTTAGAATGTCTACATTATCATGAAAATTATTGGTATACACCTTCTGTTTTACATAACCCCACAGAAAAAAAATTCAGCGGCGTTAGATCAGGTGAACGGGCTGGCCATTATAGGGCCGAATCGTCCAATCCACTTATTTGGAAAATGTCTGTTCAACCAATCCCTGACTTGATATGCGCTATGAGCAGGACAACCGTCGTGTTGCTAGTGTAGTGAACACCTGAGCTGTAAATTGATTTCATCCAAAGTAGGTAGCAAAAAATTTTCCAACATATCAAAATAAGTGTTTTTGTTTACAGTACCGTCAAAAAAGTATGGTCCAATTATTTTCTTGTAATAAATTCCACACCAAACATTCACTTATTTATATTTTTGAGAATTTGCCGTAATACGAAAATTTGGATTTTCTTCAGACCAATATCTGCAATTCTGTGAACTGACAACTCCATTTGTGGTAAACGTCGCTTCGTCAGAGAAAATAATTTTTCTGTCGAAAAATCTATCGGTCATAATTCTAATCGACGAGCATCACTCCTTCTACTAAAGTGTGTATCAGTACAGGTTTATAAGGATGAAATTTTTAATTTGAAATTTCCAGGTAGCTTTTACTGATGTTCAAGTCTCGAGATCTTTGCCTCAACTGTTTTTTTGGGCAACTGTTCGCGGAATCAATAGCTAACATAGCTCCTGAATCATCTTCGCCATTTCGCTTTTTTTTTGATATTTTTCACGTCTCCTGTTGAATAAAATTTCATAAATTGCATAAAATTCATGAACACAATTGACAGAAACGTATACCTCAGGGTATTTTCTGTTAAAAACGATACCTCACCTATGCCGTAACAAAGAACTAAATAAACCCTTTGCTCTAAAGTCAACATACTTTCAATCAGCTTCTATCAACAAATTGCTTGGATACGCTGTTACTACTGTCAACTGATCAATCATAATTGTGGTCTCTAAATTTTTAGTTCACCTTTATGTCTTTTCACTGGTCCGAGATGTAAAATTTGAAACAGAATTTGAAATAACTCCTTGTTATTTTTCATGGAAGTATATATTTTTATACATAAATTAAACCAGAAATTAACACTCGTAGCTTCCGAGATATTTATAGATAGGTGTTTTTGTTAAATTCATTAATATGCTCCTGATATTACTGACTGGATATTACCACTTCTTGGCTTGGTAAATATGGATAAATTCTGTTTGAACGGTCAAAAGATACAAAATAGCACATAATGCTTTCAAAAAGAGGACATTCTAAAAGAAAGGAGGGCGCTAGGAGGACAATAATAAAAAGGAGGACAGCCCTCTAAAAAGGAGGACTGCCTTCCGGAAAGAAGGACGAATGGTCACCTTATATTAGGACCACGGTCTTTAGTATCACCAAATTTCATATAAGATAACAATCAAACTTATCCATAAGCAGTAAGAAATCAGCTGCAGTGCATGCTCCAGTGTAAAGATAACAACGGAAAAATCAGGAAAAACACCGGTTACAATATTAGTAAACAATAAATCAGTGGTTGAATAAGTCGAACATTGTTCTGGATTAGTGAACTGTTTCAAATATATCTGTCACTTTAAATTGTATGTTACATATCGCACATTTAAAAGAACAACGACCGCAACACAGATAAAAGTGTTGTGATCATCAAAGACACATGTCCACATTCTATTATACATGTCAACAGAGAACAGTCATTATGCAGTGTACTGTACATATCGTTGTTTTTTATCTACATGTGGGTTATTGTTTAAATAATCTAGAGAGAGTGCAATGCATGGGATTGTTAAACACAGTTACATACATTACATCGCTTTTGGTGACAGGTGGTTCATATGCAACTCCAGATTACATAAGTTTCAGAAACCTACGCAATTTGGTCTCGTTGTTTTCAATGGATAAATGTATTTATATAAACTCTAGATAGCATGTTATGTACCGGGTTTGCTCATATTATAGGTATTTTTATACGCAAATAATATTCTTGTGAAATATTTATGCATTTCCCACCATAATGAAACCAGATAATTGCAGGCTGCAGCAATTTATACAACAAGTAATACGCGTCTCTCTTTTCTGTAAGGTTTTATTAACCATAATTTACACAGTTTATTACTTTGTGCCTTACCAATACACAAACCACACCTCATTGACTTTCCTAAGAATCAGATTTACCCGTTATGCATATATTTTCTCCAAAGACGTGGTGAATCATCGGGTTTTAATGGAAATCCCCCGATCCCGTGGCATTAGGCCAAAACAACATAACAACTCGCATTTGTGTCTTGAGACTATCTATTATAGATTGAAGATTGTATCGAATACCACTGGAATCTTTACCATACCATTTCCAAGAAGAAGACGATATACCGTGTAAAATTACAAGAATATTTATTGTTGATGTTTTCCAACTAGACTTTATCTGATATATTGATTTCACAAAACATTAATTATCGGTATTTCTGATAATTATATACACATTTTGTTATGGAACCATTGTAATTTTATACTGTAAAAGGAACCCCTTTACCTTAAATGTGTTCATTGATCTAATGCAAAGAACCTGAACATTGTTTGCACCAAAAGAAATACTACAGTTGGACAGATTTAGGAAACATTTTTATTGTAATTTCTCAGAAAATTTTATTCTTCATAAAAATTTCTGGATTATCTTAAAAATAAAATGCAAGTATTAGAATGTTAGTATCTGCTTGCATGCAAGTAACAGGTGTTATGAAAACTAAACAAATCTGATGTGGCCAGGCACATGACTTTATCATACGATATATAAAATTAATAGTTTAGCTGCATGAGATTCTATTTGATCGAGATCGGTCGTGTCAGCATTAAAATAAAACTAGTTAGCCAGGATTTGACAGATATTTTGTATTATTATTATTATTATTAATTATTAAAATATTATTAATACTTGCATTTTAGATTTAAGGTAATCCACAAGTTAATTTTTTCATAAAAGCTTCTGAAAAATTTCCCATATGTGTACAGTTTTCTGGCGGACACGGTATGTTGTACATGTGTTTGGGATAAAGAATGCACGTATGAAACAAGTGACAAAGAGGTAATTAGTAACTCATGTATTTAATCAAATATACCATTATAATAATGTGACACTCTAAAATTCACATGGTATGATATCATACGAGCGTTAAAAGTGAATGTTTATTTTGTGAGAAAGAATGTTTGGGCCGCGGAGATTAGTATTATTTTAGTTTTTAAATCCAGTAATTGGTATCATTTTATGTGATACTTATTTGTTTAGCACCGTAGATAACTGTTATAATCCATAATGACTACGTGCATTGTAATGCTTTCATATTATTATTTATTCTATATAAATATCTATGTCACTTGATTGTCAATATTTCTAGTCATGAATAATTAAAAATAATCTATTTTGTACTTATCGGGTGAGTTTTGTAGTCCACAAATTGATGAGATACGCAACAAAGTTGTTAATCTACATAGTTTGGCGCAAAAGCCAACTCATTCGAATATTCCGGTGCATGGAAAAATAATATGACAGGTAATGTGTAAGTTGCAAGTTTGTTTTTTCTTTGTCATCTTTAAAGTGAAAATCTTAAATCACTTTTGGATTTCTAGTAAAAAAAGCATCAAAAAATAAATTTATGAATTTCAGTTGATAGTTTTCCCGCAAAATGTACTACCTGGTAGCTTAACATTTACCTTGTTGTTGTTTTCTTTATGAGATTGCGATTTATTTATAAGGTTGGGTTTTATTTATGCGGTTGAGGTACTGACTTTTTTTCAGAAGCGACCTTATGTACAAAATTTACAAAATTGCCTTCTTTGATATTGTCACTATTATGAACACAAAAACCCATCGATCTTCAATTTTAATCACCAAGACAACAACAATAGAATCAGTTTGTTATTCATTAATTTATGCTGCTAGAAATTGGTTAAAATAGTCGAAATTATAATAATAGCTATAATTATACCAACTCTGACCGATACCTTTCGTAGACAACTTTTTTGTTTTTTCAGTCAACTGATTCATGTTTTCTTTTACTATACAGTGTGTCGGTTTTTGAATTGGTGATTTTGTTTATTTGAAAATATCAGAATACCGTTAAATAGGGAAGAGTTGCGCATTTTTATGATGATCCATTTGCTTCAAAGTTCAAGAAGTTTGAACATATTATGATATGTAGGCGAATTATGTTACATTTGCTTTTGCAACAGATTTTTTTTAGTTATAAATAAAATTAGGTATTGTCAAAAAGGATATGTGTATACATAGTTACTATTCTATTTGATAGTTGTAGGTACACAGATAGTAACACAGTTTTGTATCAACATAAATTTTAAACCATCATATCTACCTTTCTTAATTTTCTATTAAATCAACGTCTTTCTTTATTTTTAAACACTACACACAGTCTAGAGAATAAGAAACAATAAAAAACGAACAACAAAAAAACCGACACCTAGCATAATATCTCAATATATCCCAGATCGCATCATATATTTATGTTTTTTCAGCATACAACTGTGTATATTTGTCCCAATTTAACCGCTTTTTATATCTTCGAAAAACAGCATTCCGATCCATTCTCTTTAAATACATAATGGATAACCTGCTCATGCTTCTATTTTGTCAATTGTATCGCTTTAACATAATCAGTTCTCAAAGTTCTTAATCTCCTTGGTTTTCCCAATAACAAGTTGTGTACTATATTTTTATCTAATATTGTTCACGTTGGTACTTTACCTGAATGTGCACGTTCTGGCAATAATAGTATTTTATAGGCGCCAATTGTTGACTTCATTTATCTAACACGAAGTACGGATTGTAAAAGCGGATGTTGGGCAATGTATGAAAAATAACGGGAAACCACAACAAACTTACATTGTTTGATAGCAGCCATTTGAAATAAGACGCACTTCATCTGTCTATAAATATGCCTTCACGCAGTTTTTCTTAGCAGATTAGTTTTTATGCACATTTGGTTCGAGTGATCAACACAAAGTTACATTAAAAAATATTCAGCATTTGTTCCTCAATTTTACATTATTTCAAGGTAAGAGTGAGACTTATTCCTACAAAAACGTACTGTAAAACTATAACAGCTGAAATAGTTTGGAAAGAAACTTCAGCAAAGATAATAAAATGAGCTCTTTTGATACATAGTAGTCACAATCTATCGTAGTCTTTCATGGAATATGTACCCCTATAAAATACAGGTTATAAAAATACAAGGCTCCACGGTATTTTTCGCAACACGAGTTCTTTCTAGGATATTTTCCTTAAAACCCTTATCGTAGCTGGCTTCAGAACTATGTTGCCCTTAAGTTGCAGGATAAATCTTGGCATTCATCAAGTAAACCCGACCTTTAAAAAAAGATGATTTGTTTAGGTTAAGGTTAATAGTTTTGGAAATCATGATGAAACCATCGGTGGACTACATGTGACGAATTTGCCATACAGTTAGTTAAAAAAAAATGCCTTACACGTAAAAAAATCTGATGTGGCCAGGCACATGACTTCATCATACTATATATAAAATTAATAGTTTAGCTGCATGAGACTCTATTTGATCGAGATCGGCCATGCCTGCGTTAAAATAAAACTACTAGAACTAGACAGATATGTCGATTAAAGCTGCGTTCGGATATTGTACTCCGTTGACACCGGGTACACCGTCCAAATGACACTTACGTATTTTTGGGTGTAAAAAGTCTAATGCAATATGCGAACGCAGCTTATATTGATAGATGTTATTGTCCAAACATTGGCGTTTGACACCAAGACTACCTACTGTCATTAGAATAAAAAAATCTGACAAATCCTGGCTACTAGTTTTCATGCAGTACGACCGATCTCGTAGAAATAGAATTTGCTCATGCAGCTAAACTATTGATTGTACCAAAAAATGTCATGGTGATAAATTATTCAGAATTTCCTCATCTTTAATTTATTATTTAACTATTTCGACAAAATTCCAGAAATGGCGGCTTATTTGCAAAATCTTTCAAAAATGCTAAGACTAAACCTCCAGTTCCTTTGGACCCTCTTCAACAGAAAGCTTTTCAGCTCTAAGTTTGGTTATGAAACTTTTAAATATGAAGTTTCGTCCCGATACCTTTAGTAGTTTCTCCGGAATCGTCGCCACAAAAAAACGGGTACACACACACACACACACACACATACACACACACATACACACACACAGACATTTTTTTTAACCTTGGTCAAAAATGTTCAGGGGACCCAAAAAGACATATTTCCGCTAAAACCTCAAAAATTTTTTTTGGTGTGATTACAATACTTTACATACTGCGTATGATAAAGTAAAAATGTGTAAATGTCTTCAAAAGCTACAGCTTTCTAGAATCTCTTCCAGTCCTTCCTGACTAATGACTACCGTTCTGAAAAGTCCTTTTGTTACACGCTGGACTAAGTTTCATATTGCTGATTTTGACCATTGCGTTAAAATCATGGATCCAGTTTTAAAAATATATGACTTCGTATAGCCTTGGCGTTAGGAACATTTTTGTGGATAGATTTATGAACATTTTAGTGTTTCGATAGATTTATTTGCGCTGAATACAAAATCTGACTCCTACCAACCACGGATTTTCAAAAAAATAGTAATAAAAAAATAATAAAATAATAGTAGTAAAAAAAATCTGATGTGGCCAGGCACATGACTTTATCATACTATATATAAAATTAATAGTTTAGCTGCATGAGACTCTATTTGATCGAGATCGGCCATGTCTGCATTAAAATGAAACTACTAGAACTAGACAGATATGTCGATTAAAGCTGCGTTCGGATATTGTACTCCGTTGACACCGGGTACACATGGGGTACACCGTCCAAATGACACTTACGTGTTATTGGGTGTAAAAAGTGTAATGCAATATGCGAACGCAGCTTATATTGACAGAAGTTATTGTCAAAACATTAGCGTTTGACACCAAGACTACCTACTGTCATTAGAATAAAAAAATCTGACAAATCCTGGCTACTAGTTTTCAGGCAGTACGACCGATCTCGTAGAAATAGAATTTGCTCATGCAGCTAAACTATTGATTGTACCAAAAAATGTCATAGTGATAAATTATTCAGAATTTTCTCATATTTAATTTATTATTTAACTATTTCGACGAAATTCCAGAAATGGCGGCTTATTTGCAAAATCTTTGAAAAATGCTAAGACTAAACCTCCAGTTCCTTTGGACCCTCTTCAACAGAAAGCTTTTCAGCTCTAAGTTTGGTTATGAAACTTCTAAGTATGAAGTTTCATCCCGATACCTTTAGTAGTTTCTCCGGAACCGTCGCCTCAAAAAACGGGTACACACACATACACACACACACACACACACACACACACACACAGACATTTTTTGTACCTTGGTCAAAAATGTTCAGGGGACCCAAAAAGACATATTTCCGCTAAAATCTCAAAAAAATTTTTTGGCATGATTACAATACTTTACATACTGCGTATGATAAAGTAATAGCGGCTGAACACAATGCGAAACTTCAAACGGGTCTCAAAGAGAACATAAAAATTTCGAAGTGTGTACTTTCTAATGATAAGGGGTTGCTTCGCCGAAATAACTAACGAAATAACTAAATAACTAATCAACATCGCCAAAATCTTAATTTTTCGACATTTTGATCTCAAGTTTCTCGAAAACCTGAAACGAAAACGCGGTAGGCCTCTGCGTCTGTATTCGTATTCAGCGCAGAGGAATCTATCGAAAACGCCTTTGCACTTTCCATTCACATGAATTTTTTGGCGGTGCTAATAGCAAAAAATTGCAATTTTTTGGAATTATCTTGACGTTACTATAGGGTTCCCATATTTGTACCGGCTGCGACCTGGACATCCGGCAAATGGGTTTGTAAAGAAAAACCACGTTTGTTTCCTCAAAGAAGTATACTTATTTACCGTGCATGCTTTCTGTTGTCCAAAGATTTCTTCTTATCGCATGTCAGTGTCAAGTTTTTAAATACAATATTTCTTCTAAGCAACTGTCCACTATACTGACACCCTTTTCTCGTAAGTAAACCACTGTGTTTAGCGCTTTGCCATTGTGGTGATTCGGTAAGGGTCATCAATGAAAATATGCCAAATTTTAATAAAGGACGTCTATAGTGTTGTAAAAATATTCTATAGCCGTTTTGTAGTATTGGTCGATTTCTACATTAAAAAATACAATCAAATACGAATACCGATAATCGTTTTCTATTTTATCAAATTTCCTTTTAAGTTTGTATTACCAAGAACTGTTGTTGAGCTCTAAGACCACAATTTGTTGGTTTGACAGACAGTAGAATATCGCAGAGAGTAGACAAGCTGGGGAACGTAAATTTGGCCAGATCGTCACTGCCGCGAAAATATAATAGAACAAAATATGTTCTTTCTTTAGTAACCGGGACGTTTAACAGGTCGACCGGGACAAATTAGTTCAACAGGGGACATGTCCCGGGAAACCGGGACGTATGGCAACCCTACGTTAGTATGATTTCCGGTTTTTCCGGAAATGACGTCATCAGTGAAATTGTAAGGGTGCCATTTAATATATTTTATAATTTATATTATAAATATACAGTTTATATTATTTGTGTGCTATTTAAATCAGGATGACATGCCGAACACAAAAACTCATCGATCGTCAATTTTTGTCACCAAGGCAATGAAATCAGCAAAATCAGCATAGTGAACTATGGATGAATCCTAACATCCGAATTTAACAGTTCTCTGTATGCTTATTGTTTGGGGTTATTGCCAGGTATTTTCGATTATTACTGTCATTATTATTGATCGTTATTAATTGTGGTTATTGTTAATTCTTATTTAATTTGTTGTTTACATCCCGATTATTGTTGTTTGAATTGCAATTTTAAAAATTCCTTTCCTAAATACATCAACAACACAACATACATCACAACACGATCTATTTTGCATCAAGACTGTGACGCGCAATAAAAAGAACTGTCAAATTCCGATGCTAGCATTCATCCATTGTTTACTACGCTGATTTTGATAATAAAGCCAATATTTTTTTTATTTCAATGTTTAAACGACATTTACGACGCTACGATTTTCAGATAAATATCAAGTGTTTGGTGTCATTGTAACCGGAAAAGTGTTATCAATCGAATTATCAGGGTGTGCCCAAAATGTACTCGGGAAAAACATGATGCAGTGGCTAAAAACCAGTGAAATCACGCTAGAGGGCGTCAGTAATACAATATAGGCCAATATCGATGACGTTGGTGTTTATTTGACAATTTTCACGAATTCATAGCCATCCTTATTGAAACTATCCGGAAAACCCGGATGTCATACTAACCTCAAGAATATCAAAAATAAAATGCATTTTCTTGTCTATTAGCGCTTCTCAGAATTTCATTCGCTCAGAGTCATAAATAAAAGAAATAGATAAACGGAAGTACCTATGACGTGAGTCACCCGGTATTGTCTAGTCGATTTAAACGCAAAATCATTGAACATCATAATTTATAGATTCAGAAAAATTGACTGAACATCATATCGAAATGTTTACTGAATGTTCTTCGCGATTTCTTGTGTTTAAGTTACTCAATATTATTGTTAAATAGCATTGTTTTCAATGTTTTAATTTTATTTAAAAACTGAGAAACAATGAGAAACCTTTGTCACAAGATTACTATTATTAGTATCGTCAATGATAATTCTGAGTAATTTTAAGTTAACCAACTAGTAGGTGTCTAATTGATGTTACTGTTAAATGTCTAATATTGAATATAAATTACGTTGGGAGAAAGAGGTAATAAGCAAAATTTCAGAATTGCGTCAGTTAGGTACATATTTTAATTACTCGTATTTCAAATAATAATTACATAATTAAATTTATCCAAATGTATCTTTGTAAAAGAAATAAATTCTATGTGATGAATTGAAAACGTATCATATTTGCAATAACAGAACGTTTCAATTCAGTGTTGTTATTTTATTTATATATATATATATATATATATATATATATGCAAATCATGAATTCGTCATGAAATACTTGCATCAATATCTTCGAAAGTATTAAGCTTAGCAGAATAAATTATATACTTAAAATTATTTAAAGATTGTAGGTTTAGGAGAAGGTTAACGAACGTGTTTAGAAACTAAATATTATACCAATATTTATTCTGTCAAAAAAATACAGAAGTTTTGTGATGACATATGATTTGACAGAATAGATATTTACAATATCCCAGTTCTGAAACCCCGTTTTTAGCCTTTTTCCAGACCTACGATTTTCTTGATCTTTACTTGTGATGTACCCACATCCTTCGCCTTTGATATGCTGTATAATTTGTTCTGCTAAGCTTAATACTTTCGGAGATATTCATGCAAACATAGGTCAACAAAATTTTATGCTACTTATTTAATTAATTTTAATAATAATATCATCAAACATTCAGTTATTTGATGAGACCGTCATAAAACTTTTCTGAATCTATTGGTATCATCTTTCTATATTTACGCATTCAAAGGTGAACGATTTGTTTCAACTTATTTTTGTTTATAATTGAAAATGATATTAAAATTTATTTGTTTTTTTTATTAAGTTGTTAGAATGACAATCCTTTTTTATTAAATAAAATTAAAAATGTAATATCTAACAAAAAGCACTGCCTTCTATTTTTTTACCTTTTAAATGTAGGTAATTGTTTCAATATAATAATAATTCATGTTTTACATATGACCTCACAAGCTATCAATTTGATTTTTTAAACGGAATTGCATGTATTGTTTTTACTTTATCAAACGCAGTTTGATAAAGTATTGTAATCGTGCCGAAAAAAAAAATTGAGATTTTAGCGGAAATATGTCCTATTGGGTTCCCTGAACATATTTGAGCAAGGTACAAAAAATGTCTGTATGTGTGTGTGAGTGTGTGTATGTGTGTGTGTCTGTGTACCCGTTTTTGTGGCGACGATTCCGGAGAAACTACAAAAGGTATCGGGACGAAAGTTCATATTTAGAAGTTTTATGACAAAACTTAGAGCTGAAAAGCTTTTGGGTCAAAAGTTGGATCCAAAATTGGATGTTTACTCTTAGCATTTTTTAACGATTTTGCAAATGAGCAGCCGTTTCTGCAATTGCGTCAAAATAGTTAAATAATAAATTGAAGTAGAGGAAATTTTGCATAATTTATGTCTATGAAATTGTTTGGTAAAATTAATAGTTTAGCTGCAGGAGCAAATTCTATTTGATCGAGATCGGTCGTGTCAGCATTCATATAAAAACTAGTTAGCCAGGATTTGACAAATATTTTCATTCTAATGACAGTAGGTAGTGTCAAAACCATCAGCACATTTAGTGTCAAACACGTAAAAGTTCGATGATTTTTTTTCAGGTATTTATTTAGTCACACAATCTTGAAAGCAATACATAAAATTAATGTAGGTATAATTTTCTACTTTTATTATGGATTCTTGATACTTTTATAGTTTTTTTGAAAAATTAGTAAAGTATCCGATAAAGGAATTTGCTCATTTTAACATATTTCTTTTTAACTGAAAACTAAGGTTTTTGTGATTCAGTTAACATAAAGGTGAAATATTAAAATTGATATAAAATACTCAGATTATACACACAGTATACACAGAGAAAGATATCTCTAAAAAGATATTACAATCGACAAAATTCTGAAAAAAAAATAATACTGTAAAAATCCATAGATTATCTCAATTTGAGAAAAGTGAGAAAAGTGTTTGCTTCAATTTTAATACAAAATCATAAAAATCGGTTCGATAGAAGCCAAGATCTAAGCTGGAAACTGTTTAAAATACAGAGATAATCAAAACTATTCCATATTCAAAGCTCCAGTTCTAAAAATAAACAACCAAGTTGTAGTACGATACACTCGTTATGAATGATTAAGCACACATATTTGTCCAACAAATCAGCAATTTGCAATATCATTACTTCCGGAGAAAGTGTTACCAGAATAAATTATTATTATAAAGTAAGTTTAAGAAAACTAGTACACACAGAGTTTCTTTTTTCATCCATATATGTAAGGATCGGCCACAAGAAAACGAATTTCCGTATTACCCGGTAAACACCCGGAAATTCTTTATTTTTTTATATAATAATACATAATAATATCAATAAAAGACGAAGCAATACTATGATAGGAAGAAAAAAATTAGTACCGTCTCTGAAATAATTTATTTTATCAGTGGTAGAATTACAAAGGGACATCGCGTACATGTCGTCGACAATCGTGATTTTCTGTCTATTGCCAATTGTCTAAGATAAATCCAATTCACATTCAACCAACGCACGTAAAGAAGCTAAGCCGTCCGTCCCCTCCCAACACATTTAAACGCGTACCTTGCAGGTACCAACCACATTACTCCAACTATCGGCCGACAGCGCACACTACCACAGTTTCAAATATTTTTTTTGTGTGAAGTGCCAAAACGATTAAACAATTGAGTGAGTACCCTATTGTTACTATATTAATAAATTGTACAGATACCTGTATCGATAAAGCAGTCAATCAATTGATTTTGAATTGATCAGTTCAAAATGTAAGGTCGCCAATAAATTAATAAATCGCTGTAACAAATTTCTTCGTTGCAATTTAAATATTGACAAATTAATATTGGAGAAGAGGATATTTTTTACAGTTAAAAATGACGAAAAGGAATGCAAATTTTCTGAATCACTCGTGAAATTCACACGTGAAACATCTCAAAATAAGTAGTTTAGCGTGAAATTCTTTTTTACCGTTTGTTTACCATTATTTTCTTATGGAATTATCAGAAGTGTTTATCAGAAGGATGTTAATTTGGGTCACTTGTAAATAAACACTTTGTGGGCGATGAAAAACATGCTTTACCTATAATCTAAAGTGGTGATGAGTATTTTAAAATGCATTATTCACTTGTTGGATGACAAAAGAAAATGTTATTTATTTTCTTGTAACATTGTCAATATGTTTACTTAAATATTGATAACAGACAATAAGTATGTAGTATAAGAGCAACCTGTTCTACATTGCCATTGTGGTTCAGGGTTTCCTCATTGACATTGATCCAATAAATTCAATGTCAATCGTGTGAACGCTATAATTTATTCTTTTGAAATTGTTCCTATAAAAATAGCAGTAATTATAGTATGTACCTATTATAGGTATAAACACAAGTGTTGAACCATGTTAAGTTAAATGAAATTATTATTAAAGACATGCTATAGAATATTAGAATATACAGATAACTTTAAAAAAAAATCGCATTAATAAAACTTTAATTGTTTATGATTAATAATACTTATAGAACATATTGCGTTGGTTTAAAATGTAGCTTATATTAATAAAAGTAAAATTGCATTTCAATATAAGAACATGTGTAAATTTTCTGACAAAAACAATTCAATTCAACTAACACAAGGTAAGAATAATCAACTATCTTCTTAGTTTTTATAACTTGAAGAGTTGTCAATATTTTTTGATAAACTTTTTTTAAATCTTCAGAAATATATTCTTTATATGCTGTTAGGCCATTTTCTTTGATTTTTTATTTAATGCATTCTTTGTAAATCACGAAAAAACGAAATTGGTCATAAAATGCACGTTTTTGACTAAAAAATGTCATAGCTAAATCGCTATGTTTGTCGAAATTACACAATTTTTCTGGCCAGCCTATAACAACAATATTTTTTCACATGAACCTTGAATTTTAAGATCGATTGATCAGGACAGACAAAATCATGCCGACCATGAGGAAATGTTTTGCTAGAAGTGTCCTCCATTAACCTTCATTACGCACATCATTTATTTTTAAAGAAAGTGAAAGATTTTTTTCTTGTGCTTGAACAGCCAATAAATACCATGTAATAGATATTCTTTTTAAATCTTTAGCAAAACGACTAATTATCGATTAACAGATTGACACTTTTGTGCCACTTTTTGTTGTAATCATCAATTTCTTGGCAACAAAACCTGGTTTAGTTCGGATTAAATTTTTTTCAGCTTAAAAAATTTAATTTTACAATGCAGGGTGTTTGATAGTTTGATGCCAAGTTTCTTGAGGTGATTAATTAATTCTAAATAAAAAAATTCAAATCTTGTAATCGATAATATACATCTCCCAATGTGCAATCGAGTAGAAATTTTGCATCTGGACAGATTTCTGGTGACAATGCAAAAATCTATTAAAAAAAGTTTGGAAATTGTCCAAAATTTTTGTATTTTTAGTCCATCTTTAAAGAGTAGTTTTTCAAAAAAATATGTTTTGCATACATTTATTTAAATTAATATTTAGTAAAACACAAAGAATTTTCAAATGTATAATCTATTTATTTTTCAATATTCTTCTCAAAGTCAAACACATTAGGCTGAAGATATTCCTTAAAAAACAAAACACGTAAAATCCGTTGATCGTGTATCTTATTTTACAAAGCTGTCTACAAATTTAAGTGTGATGTGGTTTCTGGAGTTTAAAAATAACCAACGAAATCAGCGTGATAAGCCAGAATATATCGAGCAATATCATAATAGTGCCTTTAATTTCAAGAAAGTGGAAGGTCAAAATGGGACGCGTCACATGGAATTTTGAAAAATAAGAAACTTTTTAAAAGAATTACCATTACGAACTGTTAGCATGTACAGGGGGTTATAGTAGACAACCTTTCAGCTAAGAAAAAAATTTGGAAACGCATCTTAGGGTTAAACCAGTTTAAAAACAAGATTTGTCTGAAATACTGGTAAGAATATTGTACCTGTATTTGTCTCAAATTTGTACTAATATCACCGAATTTCGGTTCTATAAAACTTGCACGGTGCTTCCTATAAAACTACGGACTTTCTTATCATTATCAAAAGTTGGTTTGCTGTCTTGCGAATTTGAGCTTCTTACAATAGGTGGTCAATTTACTTCTTAGAATAAATGTGTTGGAAAAACTCATGCACCCACTGCTTGAGATCAGGAACAAAACAGCAGAATGACATAGCTTTGACTTCAAGAACGCGAAAGCCAAAACTTAGGCGCAGTTGTTTAGTAGAATTTTTTAAAACTAGTCAATAGAGGATCAACTTTTTTTAGACAATTCCCAAAAAGTTCCTTTTAGGAAGCTACAGTTGGCAAACTTAAGAAATAACATAGGGAAATTCGTCTTGTGAGGTATCATAAGATACCTCTTTACAAACCAAATAAGATTGTCCGAAACACTTCGTTATTTACCAACACTGGAGAGAATTATAGAAAACTTGTTTTTGTCTACCAAATCTTTTTCTGATAGTTCATTCATTTAAGCCCTGTATAACTGTGACATCGCCTTTTTAATTTATTTTATAAATGAGATCATGTTTGTAAAATGAATCGAAATGTAAATAAGTAACTAGTCATCTACAACTTGTTTTTCGATAGTGCACGTAATATCTATACGTGTAAATTAGTAATATTGAATAAATATCCAGTTATTGAAATTTTAGAATCATAATGGTTATACGTAATTGCACTAGTACCTGGAAAAAAATAATTATTTGTAATAAATTGATTTTTGATCACTCCATTCTAGTTTTTAACTATACGTGATAATATTCTAAACTCTTCAGCTCACAGGATGCGTGATAACTTAGTTCTGAATATAAATTAACATTGATATAATGGCCATACTCTAATTTAAAAAAAAACAGCATGACCTACATTATCACATTTATACATTCTATACAGCATATCAAACGATAAATCATGATAAGTTCTTTTTTAATAACATGGTAACAGATTTAAAGTTTCTATAAACTGTATTTAGCTATTGTTTACTTATCTATACAACTTACTAACCATAAATTACAAACTTATCTAACATACAGGCTGTAAAGTATCTATGGATTGTAACAAATCAGACTGGATTCAACCTTAGAAATTATGGGCGATATAATATTAAGGTTTATCGGTTTTTTAAAACCCTCTTTTAAAACCGGGTTTTTGGAATATTCTAAAATCGAATTTTAAATTAATAAAAAAAAACGGTTCTAGAGACTTGCATCTATTTGTACTAATAATGAGCTATTTGATTAAAAACATTATCATGATCACTTAAAATCGATAATAGATTTTAAGTAATTTGCCGAAGTAATTTAAATTGTAGCATATATTAGAACATATTAGAACTCTATTGTCTAGATCAGTCATAGCCAACCTCAGGGCCGCACTATAGATTCTAATAAATTAATTTTTATTCTAGTCATATTTTTTAAATTTGTCTAATATATATAAATTTTTTTTAAATGTTTCTCTTGTAAAATGTATCTACTTTTGACTGTGTTGTGCCAACATACATAGCAAACGATATGACAGATTTTTTCTGTTTATTAATAAGCATAAAATGCTTAACGTATTGAAACTAATCTAAAAGATTAACCGTCAATTTAAATCTGAATTCTTAAAACTAGGTACTTGTCTCTAATAGGCTATCCACTGATGTCCCTATATTTACTTTGTCCCGAACAAGAAGCACTAACACTGTGCTCTGCTTTTTACACATTTCACTGATTCACTAGTTCGAAGGGTTTAGTTCTTTTTAGTCTTCTCACTAGATTCTGGTTGTCCAGTAGCTGCAGGGCCTCTACGTTGACGTGATGGCTTAGGCGAGATTCATGCTTAGTGGCGAATCTTTTTATCTCTTGGATGACTTGTGGGACACCAAGATCACGGTGCAGGTCACTATTCCGTATGTACCAAGGAGCGTTAACCATATTCCTTAGCACTTTATTTTGGAAGATCTGGATTCCTTGTATATTGGAGCTTTTTGCGCAGCCCCAAAGCTGGATGCCGTATAACCAAATCGGTTTTAGTACTTGGTTGTAGACTTGTAGTTTGTTCTGTACTGACAACTGAGAGTTTCTTCCCAGAAGCCAGTACAGTTCTCTGTATTTGAGGCCAAGCTATACTCTTTTCTTCTTAACATATTCTTTCCACCTTAGTTTTGTATCCAGTGTCATACCCAAATACTTTGCAGTGTTCGCATATGGAACTATGGCGTCGTTAATCTTGACATGAGGTATGTCCTCGATTCTTTTGTTTGTGAAGTTAATGTGGACAGATTTCAGTTCGTTGAGGTTGGTCTTCCATTTTCTGGTCCATTTGTATATTTTGTTACTAGCTTGTTGAAGATTCCTGGTAGATTCACCAATAGTTGATCCCACTGCCATTAGAGCCGTGTCATCTGCGAATGTGGCGACTGTTACATTTTCCATCTGTGGAAGGTCACTTGTATATAGTAGATAGAGAATTGGTCCCAATACACTACCCTGGGGTACCCCAGCTTTGACTTCTTTTAGTTCCGAGTATTCATCGATCTGTTTTATTCTGAATAGTCTATCAGATATATAGGATGTTAGCAGCTCGACGTATTGTAAAGGTAGCATACTATTTAGTTTGTGTATCAATCCTTCATGCCAAACCTTATCGAAAGCTTGTGTCACATCAAGAAAGATTGTTGAGCAAATAAGCTTTTCTTCTAATGCTTTCTCTATGATGATATGACAGATGAAATACTATTATTATCAAGGCAATGCTGTAGGAAAAATCAGCTTATATTTTGTTTAAAAAACTTGAGGAAATATTACATCGATAAATGAGAAAATGTCATTATTTGTGACAGACCAAAGAACTATTTAATGATTTATCTAGAATAACAATAATGTTTCTCAATTTTATTTTTATTTATTTAAGTATTTAAGGTTTATTATCGACTAGGTGTAATCATATTTGGTTAAAATTTTACAATAAATATGAATGCATTACAATAGGGATGAATATTTAATATGTTTGAATTATTTTGACTTTAATTGGTATCAGTAGGGTGAACCCTCATGATTCTTACTCGTTCTATATGTATTTTTCTATAGGATACATGTTTCGGCTAATACAAAGCCTTCTTCAGGCCTAATGTTTTTGTATAAACTATAAACCCTATATAGTATGATAGCATGGTCTTCAAACTACTGTCAGTTTTGATCTTCCTACCAAGCGTTTCTTTTAGACATGGGCACGCCATGGACACCACATATAGAAACGTCCCCTTATCTGCAAATAATTGATAAATTTTTAATAATTTTATATTTTGTTTTTAGATAACCAAAATGGGCGAAATCGGCAAAACAATCGAACACTTCTTAATCAAGAACGATGAGCACGATGATCACGATCATGATCATGACGAAGAAGGCTCAGCCGTGACAGCAAAAGCAGTCGCGATGTGCGTCCTCTTCCTAGCATCCCTAACATTAGGACTAATCCCCATTTTGGTAGCCAGGAGGCTCAAGTGGCAGGCAGCCCCAAACCTCAAGACCAACATCTACGTGAATCTCCTCCTGTGTTTTGGAGGCGGTGTCCTCCTTTGCACCACCTTCCTTCATCTTCTCCCAGAGGTCACTGAAGGCATATCAGATCTTCAGACAGATGGTGCACTTCCAGAATTCACGTTCCACTTCGCCGAGACATTGATGTTAATCGGCTTCTTCACTATGTACTTCGTCGAGGAATGCGTGCACGTTTACCTGCACAAGAAGAGCAAAGATTGCGAGATGAGAACCTTGGCCAGGACTTATTCCATTAGGAGAGGGGAGAGTGTCGCTAGTATGAACGTATCGACCAACGAGTTAGTGAAAAAGATGGAGGAGGCTAGTATCCAGAACAACCAAGACTACACCCATGATCACAGCCATATTGGCCATAGCCATATGGTTGTTGAAGATGGTCTTGTGAGAAGCATGCGTGGTCTACTAGTGGTGCTAGCGTTGTCGATTCACGAACTGTTTGAAGGGTTGGCTGTTGGTCTGGAGTCGTCTCCATCCTCGGTATGGTATATGTTCGGCGCTGTAAGTGCACATAAGCTAGTAATAGCTTTCTGCATTGGCGTCGAACTGATTACCATACAAACAAAACCCATCTTAGCTGTGATATATGTGTTTACGTTCGCTGTCGTCAGTCCTCTGGGGATTGGCATTGGCATAGCCGTCAGCGACGATAGCACGACCGCTGTACCATCTGTGATATTACAAGGTCTGGCCTCTGGCACTCTACTCTATATAGTATTCTTCGAAATAATCCAAAGGGATAAGAACGGAGGCATGAAGCAGTATTTCGCCATCCTCATCGGGTTCGCCATCATGTTCGTACTGACCATGCTGAGTAAGTATCTATGTATAGTGTAGAGGGCTACGTGCTCATTTCTAGGTTAAGTTAGTTATGCGCAACATATCTAATATCTAAAAGTTATAGGTAATTTGTTCTGTCACGTAAAATCATATTGTTATTAGTGTTTTCCGATGATCTCAAGGTTCTTTGCTTAAAAACATTGCGGTTAAGCGTTGCTGTTACGTAAGAATTTCATTTTGTCGAATCAGGAATCTCTCTACGTAAAGGACAATCTATTTTTGTGTTATCTTAGACAGGTATTGTTGAATAATTTATCTGTCACATCTGTAACATAGATCAGTTATCACTTATCAGTGATGTCACTAATTACCGACTTAGACCTTGAAAAGTCATATTTTATATTTCATGCAGGTACACAAATTTAATTTTAATGTGCAGACTGTAGACTAATCATTGCGTATGGGATGTACTGATTACTGAATATCTAATCTCTGAAGAAGCTGGCAAAATGGTTAGTGAAACGTCAAATAAAATAAATTCCCTTATCGAATTAGCGGATATTCATTCCAGCATGTTATTTTTTATTACATGTAAAGGAATGCTTTTGAATCTACTTTGTCTCATGACCCATAACGTGCGTCAAAAGAACAAGTTGGGACAGCTATTTTTTACATCATGTAATTCAACTGTTCTTATTTATCTAGGTGACAATTAAACTTCAAATTTGAGCAAAACACGGTTGGGATGAAATCTGGTTGTCACGGGCCAAACAATGTCAATCATTGGGTTGTCAAAAAAGGAATATTTTACAAAGTTAAAATAATGAAAATGTGTACATTTGGTTGCAGAATGTAGGGCACAACTTTCGACTTTTAAGGTTTATAATATGGTGACACAAGCGGGATGCAAATTTTAAATAAACCCAAAAATTTCAGCCACAACATGGATTTGAACCAGGGACCTCGCGTCGCTAGCACAATGCTCTCCCATCTGAGCTGTTGATTAACTTGAGACTCCTAAATATCTCGAGAAATATGCATGCTACGACAAAAGTGTCTTGTCAATATCAGTTTCATTGCAGATGGCGCTGCAATTGGTGAAAATGAGGTAAACTTAATTTTTTTTATGGGAATACCCAACTTGATTATCAAATTATGATTTTACGCTAAATAAGAACAATCTTTTGTCTAACCATCTTTTTCGTACGATGCATCTATCATAAATTATTGGCGATGTAAGTTTGTGGCGTCTGAGGTAGTTACAACCGCTGCCACTGCATGGGAAGCGCTCGCCGTCTGGCATACAAGCCACGATTGTCATGTCTACTCATGGTACAACGAAGGAAGGTACGGAAGGTATGTGCATAACGGGGACACGTTTTGGTATCTCGCGCGTTGCCCCGTCATGCGCATAGGGTTTGTTTACGCACGAAAAAAAATGCATCGTACGAAAAAAAATTGCAGACGAAAGCTTCTTTAGCGTAAAATCATTTGATAAAAGAAAGCTGGGTATTCCCATTTAAGAGAATGAAGTACACCTCATTTTGACCGATAGCAGTGCCATCTGCAATGAAACTGATATCGACATCTCATTTCCCCCTTAGCGTCCTACAAGTTTATTTAAGACACTTTTGTCGTACCGTGCATATTTCTCGAGATATTTAGGAGTCTCAAGTTAAAACGACCACCCGGTATATATACTGTAAACAAATTTTGATACCCGCAGCGGTATGGTTATTCATGCATGTGCTCCATGCTACAAAAAAGTTGGGCACTCCTGGTTACAATGATAGTGAAAACATTTTATTGCCTAAGATGGCATTTAATGACATAAGAAATGTTTCGAGAAAAATGCAATTGTGAAATATAGATAACTCTAGAGAACATGGATTTTGTGAATGGAAAACAAATATTATTTTCGGTTGAATTTTTGGCCCGAAAACAAATCCGACTTAAAAATTTTCAAACATTTTCGAGTAAAAAGTTTTAAAAAAAATTTGGTAATTTTTGCAAATTTTTCCAAGCTAAATCCGTAGAAACTTCAACAAGGTGTAATAGAAAACCTTATCTTTATACTTTTACCTAGTAGAACCCTGGACGTTTGTTCACGAATGTTTTTGACGAATTTACAGCGAATCTATAAGTAGTGTGCGGCAGTTCTATAAAAGAAACAACAACAAAATGCAATAACCTGACGTGATTTGCAACTTTCAAGCTCGGATTCGTATTAAGCGCATATGGCAATCGAAAATTTAAAATTTGTTTAAATAACAAACCTTTTTGGAAATTGTAGTCCAAACTTTTCGGCTCACTGTATAATGTATACTTTCCCCCCAATTTAGCAGAGGATTTTTCTCAAATAGGTTATATTTGAAAATTTTTGCAAATGATCCTACTGAGAACGTGGATTTTCCGCATCTTTACTGAAAAGTTTCCCATTGTGCAAGGTTTTCAAAAAACATGAGGTCAAAACGTAAAAAATATAATAGTAATATGTTAACTTTGTACTCTTTACTATACTACATACTTACATACTATCGTGAAAGATTGTTTAGAACATTGATTGCAGCCGCAATCACCAACGCCAAAATCGCAAGTTTTTACATTTTGACCTCAACTCGTTCGAAAACCTAAGATGATAGGAGTTTATTCGTATTTAGCGCAAAGAAGTCTATGAAAATGTCTAAGTACTTTCAATTCACAAAATCCGCATTATCCAGAGTTACCGTCAATATTTCACGATACTCAATTGCCATTTTCTCGAAATTGTCATACGAAAAATGTATCGTAAAATATATCGTTCCATTTGAAAAACAAAAGTGGATGTATGCCTATCAAAAATTTGGTGTTTACAAGTAATGGTAAACAAAAAATATTCTCCATTCGCTAGCACATCAGTACAACATACAACTATAACGGGTGATCTGAAATGACTGAGGACAGGTTGAATTTCCCGCCACAGTTTTGAACTTATTTAGTGTTACTAAGATGGTATGCGTGCATGATACAGGTTATGATCACTGTCAGATACCATAGTGAACACGTCAGTAAGGTTTACGTTCCTCTGCAACGATATTTCATATTTTTTTTCAATTAATTTGTTATTGGATTCTTGAAGAGTCTTTCTAAAAATACATGATATTAAGGATTTTTTTATTATTCTGGTAAGTTCATCCAGATTTCTTAAATTAAATTAAGCTTTTTTCTTTACAAGAAGGAACACCTACGCCACTGGACCAAAATAACAGCCGTCATTTGCAACCATTGCCAACATCACAACTATTCAAATTGGCGGGAAATTCAACCTGTCCTCAGTCATTTTAGATCACTGTGTACATTTATTAACAGGTACACTTTTTGCATGATTCATTGCAACCATAATATCAGTAATATACATAACCTGAAACAATACCACATTACCATGAATGAAGAAACCCGGAAGGCAAATCTGTCCCTATTTGGCATCTCCATGTAACAATGATATTTTGCAATACATATTTACAAACAAAGCATATCTCAATCCATATACCCAGCGGGACTTTTTAAGTCCCATCTGTAATTATATGCAAAACTCTTAAAAGATTCTCACAGTACGTGGCTGATTTCTTAACATAATACTCTGCTTAGAACCATACTTAAGCAAGGTCAGAATCATTTTATTCAAGTGGTTTACGTATTATTCGTATGTGGGGGTAATTTCGGAACAGGAAGATCTCCATTTTGATGTAAATTTTGTTTATTGCCGATTTGACATTTGCAAGCGGAAGTAGTGTTGAGTTAACACGTTTGTTTGTGAAGGTCTACCAAATCTTCTTCCTAATATTCTTATCCCTGGAATTCACATCAAAATTCCAGTCAGTTCTATTTTTTCCTCTTTTTAAGATTTAGGTAGGATAGCACAATTGTCTACGAATGTTGTCTACGAACACCAACGCACAAACTACTTATCCGTTATTGAAATTTATGCACTTCTACTTGACAGTAATCGTTTAATGAATTCAGTTAACTAGTTCGGACGTAACCACAAAGTCAAACGCACAAATTAGGCAATGGTTGACACCCTCACTAACTATTTCTGTGTCCACTCCACGCGGCACATAAATAATTGGCAATTGTCCGTTTCCTCTTTAATGGTTTGCCATCATAACTTTACACGTGCTGCATCTTCCGCGACGAATAATAATAATAACTGGCTCGCTCATTATTCTATCAGAAGTGGGATCGTCACTCGGTACAGGCATAATTTTGACATTGTATTTGCAACAGATGTTACATGCAAGGTGTCTGATATTGATATTTTTGGTAATTATGTTTGTCATCTTGGAGTTTATTTATCTATAGTTGGTAAAATTGGTAGTATTAAAATTGAAAATTTCAAGAGGTTAACAATCTTCGGGTGTACCACAGGGTTGTATCATGGTCCCCATGTTATTTTAAAAGTATTTACGGACGAGAAAAGTTGCAAGGGTTATTGCGTCTAGAGAATGTAACTTTCAACTTTCAAGCTCGGATTCGTATTCAGCGTAAATAAATCAATCAAATTTGCTTTCAATAAACGAGCAAAGGTTATCAATATTCACCTAATTTTATTTTTTCTCGAAAATTATCTTAGGTAGGACCATACATTAGTAAATTACCATTAAGACAATTAATATCTATAAAAATTACCACTAAGAATATTGAATTTAAATTTGATATAAATATCGGTATTTTGACGTAATTGTCCGAAGATTTTTTGAAACAACAAACAGTTAGCTTAGATGTTCAATACCTTTTGCCATCTTTGACCGATTTTTTTGTAGCAAAATATAAACAAATTTAACAAAATTGATGATTATCTAGAAAATGTGTAGGAACCAATTCTTGCAGCTTACTTTACCGGGAGCAACAATATCATTTGGTGGGAGTTGGAGACATCATGTCGACTAATTTCAGTAATTTAGTAAAGTGGTATAATTTAAAGATAATAAAAAATAAGACAACAGTGTAGTATCTAAACAGCGTTAAATAACCTCTTGTTGAAATAACATCATTTAATCCTCTCTAGAAGTTTTGTTTTTTAAATTCAATAAACCTACAATCATCTCGATGAATGTCTAAAAAATTTAATATCACAAAAGTTATTGAATATCATTTTTTACACAGGTTTTACATTTTAACCTTGGGTATTGAAGTGAATCAAAATAACATTTTCAAATTCCTTAACTACTCCACGGTGTCGTGAACTTCAACACCACTACTAACCTCGACTACTAAAACATCATGTGGGCTCTCCAAGTATAATGAACTGCAAACTTTTTTTTCTAGAAAATGTCAGGTTACTTTGTTTAATTACGTGACACTTCTTTGGCGAGTTTGTTGAGAATAATAATTATTGACATAATATCTCGGTTCTTAAAACCCGCTTTTAACTTTCTCCTAAACAAACATCTTTCAATATTTTAATATTGAATAATATTCTTTTTCTACTTTGCATTCACAATGCACACATTGTAACACTGTTTTCGGTGTTACAATTAACAAATTGTAACATCGTTATTAGTAACTTTTTTTCTAAGATTGGTACACATTGATATCGATTGATATCAAATGCCATATTTCAAACGTACAACATAACCACACACTGCCTCTTTTTAATCGCTTGCAATCGCATAAACTGCGAAATATCAATATTCTATTAGTATATTATTTGACGAGCACATAACTAAGGATATAAATCGCGAGCATGAAGCGATTTATATCAGTTCTGTGCGAATCGAATACGACGTTTTATCTACGACTCATAAATTCCATTTTATATCAAATCTTTTAAATGTATTTGACAATGGTGGCGCGGCTAAATGTCAAATAACTGTCATCCACGTAGGTTTAGAGTGACTTTGACAGTACATTCGTATGATGACAGTTCCTTCAAATAATGAAGTCACTATTTGAACGAACTGTAATTATTATACAACGCTAGTGTCATTATAATCATTAGCGCGTATAATGATGGGGATTATATAGTCATAAATACGTATGCAATGAACTTATTATGTGTGAGTCGTAGATAAACATATTTAAACATGCGTGTAGCCTGCTATAGTATGGCCAAAGGATTGGGATTTCTTAGTTTTGCTGTTCATCAAAATACTCCAGCATGTCGTTTTCGGTGATGTTTTGCGAGACTGGTAAGCGGTCGTCATCATTCCTTTCAACTAAACATCAAATCCCCTTTTCAGATATAATTCAAGGACCACATTTACTTTTATAAGGTATTATGCGAAGATCAAACCTACATTGTAGATATGAACGATTTTAATTACTGCTGCGAGATCATACTCATACTCATACTAATATCACCATACACGTAGGAAGCTATAGCACATAGTGTTGAAGATTTCTTAGTTTATGTAACGTATAAGTTTTCGGTAATATTTTGGACCGAATTCAGCACGGTTCAATACCGTATTCGTTTTTGTCCTTTCGACTTCGTCTTAGTTCTGGTTGTGTGCAACGTATTTGTATTACCTCCATCACATGTAATTTTACTAAGTATAATTTATTCTAATAAATTGTTACACCGAAATTAGAATTTGGTTTCAATTATATGTGCGTGTAAACTTATATAAGCCAGTGGTAATATGTAGAAACTGCTATTATACGTTAACCGTTATAACAATTCTTTAGTAAGTTCTTATTCTTTGAAGTAAATAATCAGTTACCGCCAAACATTTTCTATTCTGATTATTATTCTTATGTAACCACTATTTTAAAGTTAAGCTTTTAGGTTATGTTTCATGTATTTATCACAGTAGGGTTAAAAGTGTTGCCCCAAGCTCCATTATGATCATAGTTGCGACCTGGCTGATTATTTAATACAACTTGTAGGCTAAAGTAGAGTAAAATTATTCACATTTAGATTTTGTCATGATTTTATCCCATCCTTACGAAGTTGACAGCTACTGTAGTACTGCCACGTGGTACCTGCAAAATATCCTAGATTCTAATTTAGCGCAACATAGTAACCACAATTTCTAAATTTATATAAAATTAATGACGCAAATAGTATATTACACTCGTTTTTAAGACGTATTGGCGCACTTGTTCCAAACAACGCGTGCGCCAATTTGACGTCTTATAAAAATAATATACTATTATCTACGACTCACATACATATAATTTATTGCATACGTATCTCTGACTATATAATCCCCATCATGATACACGCCAATGATTATAATGACACTAGCGTTGTATAATAATGACAGTTCGTTCAAATAATGACTTCATTATTTGAACGAACTGTCATCATTATACAACGCTAGTGTCAAAATCTGTCAAAACCTACATGGATGACAGTTATTTGACATTTTGCCTTGCCACCATTGACAAATACATTTAAAATATTTGATATAAAACTTTTACATTTGTTATCGTTTGTTATCATTTCTGTGAATTAATTAATCTTAATTTTTAAACCATTATCTTAACTCTGTCTGTCACATACGTCGATACGATCTATACAGTCTCGTTTTTTGTCGATATTGTAAATCCGATCTGAATATCGCATAAACGCGATATAATCCACTTTATTATTATTATTATTGCCTCTAAACATGTTTTTGCAAACGAAGAGCATTTTGTCATAATTCTTGTTAATTGTTATTGCTCTTTCTAAATCGGAATAATAAAGAATGGAATTAAAAACTGACCTCTTATATAAGAATTCTTAAGAAATCTCCTACAGACTTTTACCGAGAATTTATAATATGTTTATTGCTTGGCTTGAGGCTACTGTTTAACAATCAGACAATATACAATAAGTATTGGTGAGTTTCTAAGAATCTGTCACGTTCTGTAGAACACTCCACGGTACACGTGAGTGATCCTTTCTAAATTCTTGTAGCGGAAATTGCAACGGTTGCCAGGTGATGTCGCAAACTCCAAGAACTTCTGAGATCACTCCATGCAAGAGTAAAATTGTACTATTATTACCCAGTGCTATATTTAGACGAAATAGTGAAAATTACTGCCATACAAAACTAGACCGTAGAAAATAGTGGATAGAAATGTTGACTTGACCAATGGGGAAAACCAATTAGAAATTACTGTCT
The DNA here is from genome assembly GCA_963966075.1 of Aphodius sticticus. Lineage (NCBI taxonomy): Eukaryota > Metazoa > Arthropoda > Insecta > Coleoptera > Scarabaeidae > Aphodius > Aphodius sticticus. The sequence continues at coordinate 97,286,812 of OZ014506.1, read as the reverse complement.
CTAGCTAATGACTATAAAGAGTTCATCTACCTCAAGCACTTTTTTAGACAATATGATTTAGATAGACGTTTTATTTTACGATAGTAAAATTTCACCCATAAAATGTATGATTGATGTAAAATTAATATTTACTTTTTTGTTTCAGCTGGCCATGAGCATTCTCACTCCCATGGCGACGTTGCTGTCCACTCCGACCACTCTAGGCATATTCATTAGATTTTGCATATTTTTACGTGGCAATTATTGACTTATCCTATTGAGTAAATGTACTGATATGAATAATGTATTATTAAAGTTTGTGATGTTTTGTATTTATGTGTATACTGAGATTATTTTTGTAATGTGTTGAATTATTGTATCTTTTAGATAAATATAACTATATATCTATACAGTTTGTATTATTTTAATAAAATTTTAATAAAGGGAATAACATTAAAATATTACCTTATTAACGAAAGTGTTAAGAAATTATGGTCTTGATATTTTGTAATAAACATACCATCATGTGTTTGGTGTTAAATTCATTTAAATATGTCATAGAGAAATTGTTTGATATACAGGATGATTAAATAGGACAACATATTTAAAGCTTTTATATAAGAGTTCTGAAAGGCGCAAAACGGTTTAACTTTCAAGAATATTAAATAAAAGTAAGTGTCATGCTAATTTACTTACTTTTAAAGCAAAAGTTGGTCTACTAAGACAAAGGTCCCGGCTAATGGCGAGTCAGACCCGATTTCTACACAGATAACAAAGATTTCTTGTTTTTAAGAATTCATATTTCTTTGACGCCAACAATATTTACTTCATTGAATACTATAGTTTATTTGCTTGTATAATTCAAGTTGGTCCATAATGCAAAGTGAAATCAATCAAAGTATGGAATAAAAGCCTCTTGGAACTTTGCAGAAATTATTTATTTATGTGCTACATACATGTTTCGGCTCGCGCCATCCTCAGTGTAAGTAAACTACAAATTACAAAAGACGGGTCATACTATTAACTACAAAGATGTCACTCTACTACACAAATGCCAAAAGGGCTTCACACTTGACTTGCTTGAGCACCTTGAAATTGAACGACATAAAAAATCACCACACCATCTCATTAATTACCAAGTTGAGTTCGAATATAAACCTTTGTTCACTTACTTGTAGCTCATTTCTTCATGGTAACCATTTTGGTTACCTCCTTGTGCGCTCCTTTATATTTTTAACTCGCCTGTTTGTATCTAGTCGACTAGTTTTTTTCCCCCACATTTAGTTTATATTTTTCGTCAAGTGAATTATTCTGCGTTTTCCGTCTCCTTTGAAAACCACATTGCGCTCTGCGTGCGCTCTGACTTCGTTAATTGTTTTCGCCGATTTTCAGTGTTGAATTTGAATTTGTCATTGTGTATGTCCGTTGAAGATATTTTGCCCATTAGTAGGATAGCACGTGATCCAATTTATGTACTTCTCAGACTTTGTGACTGTAAGTTTTTCCTTTTAGAACCTTTAATTATGATGTTTTGGTTCTTACTGTTTTTATCTTTTGTAATTTGTAGTTTACTTACACTGAGGATGGCGCGAGCCGAAACATGTATGTAGCACATAAATAAACAATTTCTGCAAAGTTCCAAGAGGCTTTTATTCCATACTTTGATTTATTCCATACATTTATTTGCTTGTAGTTGTAAGTATTAATTTATTTGGAATATTTGTTTAGGTCAAGTAAATGTATTTGGATACAAACAAAAATGATGTTCCTTTAAGAGTAAATGTTAGTCACCGGCCTCAAAAGTTCGACGAAATTGAGGCGCGAGAGGAGGGAACAAGCCGCGCCCACTGTACACTCCGCACAAAATGCAAGCAACGCACTGATTATATTAGGGGACCGGCGGTATCGTTCTTTTGCGGCAAAGATCAAAGGGGCCGTGCGGTGTCGACTGGCGCCGAACCGTTTCCTAATAATTTTGTGTATGTGACTATCGCATGTTCTGAAATGCTTTTCTTGTATATTTTAAATGCAAATACAATTCCACAAAATACAGTGATACAAATTAATTAATTGCTTTATTGAACTATTTGCTATTATTGGTGGCTGTAATGATACCACATATAAATGAATTTGAATGTTTTAGTCATTATACATTTCAGTAGGTACATATTTACTTACGTTTTCTATTTCCATTCCAATACTTTTATTGAATAAAAAATTACTACACAAAATCCGAAGTATTCTTATAAGTAAATGCTAAAAGTTTACAAGAAAAAACATATTTTGGGTATATTTTTTCTAGAAAATTGATATTTATTTATTTTATTGTATTATTTTTATATAAATACGATTGCGCATACAGTAAACTCTCTTATAACGCCGTTCCTACAACGCGAATTTCTACCAACTCGATCAAAATTTTGCGACTACATCTTCATATAACGCGATTATCGTACAACGCGCATGCGTCTAAATTTGCGATCCTCAAATTCTTATAACGCGTTTTCATAAAACGCGTTGTAGGAGAGTGTACTGCGTACATACCTTGTGCATTTAAATTTTACTCTTCAAATATGTTGAAGTATCTTGTGAATAAAGCCTGATTTAGTCAATCGGATGTCAGATTTGGGTTCAGCGCATAAAAATACTTTGGAAATGATGTACCGCAAGCAATCAATCAATACTGTGTAGTCGTTTTTGTCACATTTACATACTTACTACATGACATGACGTATTAGCCGCAAGAGTTTCGGTTAACGGATGTGTAACACATTTATAAAAGTTTTTGCCATATATGGTAATCCGGCACGCGTACACCTATAAGAGAGTATTGCCGAAATTAACTAGCGAAGTTAATTAGCGAAGAATTACACTACACGTATAATATCTACATGTTGTACAACAAGTCGAACTAAAGCCAACCATCCTACATAGATTGCGATTGCCCTGAATGCATTGCCAAGCGACAAGTGTTTGGTATTAATATTATTTTCTAAATCTAAATACCAATATATTTGAAATTCTATGACGAAAAATAAATGACTGATTAAAAATTAAATTACTTGTATTTCCTTATTAATAATTTATTTAACTCCTATTAATTATTTAGTAGTTATAACATTGTAAGTAGGTATTGCGGTTGTTGATTATTCTGCACTATAAATCCTCGCGGGAACATGCGCTCCTAATTTATAACTCGCTCTTTGCTGTCTTCGTAGAGTCCATCTGTCCATCAGGACGGCAAAAAATTATTTCTCGTATTCGGTTTCTAGCCTATTTTGGTCGAAATTCAACAATTCATGTTGCTCACATACACTTCCGCAAGAACATGCTGTCCTAATTTATAAGCGAGTCGCTGCTATCTACGTGGCACCAGCACGGTAAAATTTATTTTTCGTATGGCTTTCGTTTGCCGGGCGCGGCGCCCCTACACCTCCCGTGTCAACATGCGATCAATATTTTTGTTAGGCCGAAATTGCTCAATATTTGTGATTCTCCTGCCTACGTATTCATGCTGCTGCTTCAGACTGTACCATTTGAATTTGATTGGTCAAAGAAAATGATGTGGTGTTTATCCAGCAGATGGCTGCACCGTACGACGATAAAATATGTTATTCTCGTCTCATTCACATGTTCAAAAAAACAACGGTTAAATCATTACAACATTCATATTTTGTTGTCATTTTTTTTACACAAGTTCATGAAGGCTCAATACAAAATGTTGTAATATTGCTTTTTTGATATTTGGTTCTGATTTGGGAAAAAAAATAACAAAAATTACCAATTATTGGCTTCTTTAGCAAGGGTAAAAAACAAAACAACAACGCAAATGAAAAAAAGTGGCATTCGTACCCGGTGTAATACACCTTTATCTATAATTTAATGTATTACACGTGAGTATTAACACACAATTAAGCTCAGTATGTTTGGTTTTATGTAGTGTTGTTTTGTAGTACGCTACTACCTCTAGTGATTCCTCTTAAAGTAATATTTTTGTTTTGATTTAAAAAGACGTTTCTTTACACCAAAGAAATCTAAGTTTGATTCAAACAAATATATTTGAATACACGAAGAGATTTATTTCCTTCAAAAAACTATTTTTGCTTTAGCTTAAAAATAGGTTTACTTCCGCCAAAGAAATCATATTTTGATTTAAATAAATAAATTTTTAGTGTGACCTATTGTTAGATGGTGCTGTAAACACTCTCCTCGCAGTTCGGCCGTATCTTGAGTATAAATAGTAGACTAGTGAAAGCCTACCGCTCAGTAAATGTCATACGGCTGGCTAAAGTGCTAAAAAGGCCGTGTGATCGGCAGTATAGAGCACAGTGCATGCAGGTTCAAGTTCCTATTTTGAATCAGCGTTCACTTTGCTACCATAACCTTGACTATATGTAGGTCTAGGAAAATCAACCACTGGCCGAGGATGTGCTACATCCCAAAAGGCGGTGACACGTGCAGATTTTGGTCTACTGTACCCTCCGAAAAGTTCTAGTCAATAATAGGTTCACATTAATTCTTTCAACAAACTAATAATTTCTTTAATCAAAGACATAGATAAGATACATATATACTAATATAGATAGCCCACTCAGCCCATTTATTTTTTCATACTATTTTAGTTCAACTAGCCCCGCTATAGACGTTATCGCTAGTGGTCTCATTGCCGCCTCTGCCGTAATTTAAAAGTAAAATTTGTTTGGAAATAATAAAAGTATGATATTATTGTTGCAGAGCACTAACAAAATCACGTCTTCAAATTAATAATATCTTCAAATTTACTATAAGCAGTAACATCCAAACTTTGTGGAAAAATTGATGTTTGTTCATTAATAAATTGTTGTTCATTATTAATAATGAGACTTAAAAAAGAAATTACATTATTAAATTTATGAATAAAATAGGAAAATAAAGCAATTCAAATAAACTTGTTAAATGAAAATTTATTTTATCCAATTTTGAATGCTGATAACAAGTATGTTGAGAATAATAAAATGAAAAAAAAAAACATGTAAGTTAAAAGCACAACAACAGCAGAAACTTTTTTATAGTGGTTACATTCGTTGAAGTTTTAATATAATCATTGCAAATAGCAAACTTCATTGCTCTGGTTATCCCTTTCTTGTTTGTAAGTTGTTTGTACCATTTTGCCCTTTGCTTGTACTGTAAAGACATCCTATGTAATTTCTGCGCCTTGGAAGATAAACATTTCTTACATGTAGTAATTATACGCTTCCAAATATAATCTATAATAACACTAAATAATACAATAATATTAGATTATATTATTTTAATTTTTGTTTCCAAACAATAGATATTTGACAGTTCGTTACTTATTTTGAATTTATATACTTATGTTATGCATATATCTATATCAATGATTTATCTCATATTATGGTACAATAATAATAATAGGATCCGGAGGAAACCAGAGATAGCCTTCGAAACTCAAGGGATTAACAGGAGAGGTCGGTTATTTATTATTGCTGTGCATAAATATAAATTTGATGTTAAATTAAACATATTTTGTAATAGTTGTAATAGTTAATGTAATTTTATTAAACTGAAAAAGATATTTTTTATTTCAACCTAGTAATAATGTTTCATTGATTACCATTAAGCAGAACTACTAGAGTACCAACTATTTCTTTCTTTGAACTTAAGTAGTGAACATGTAGTAATTAAATACCATTATTCGTTAAATAAAGAATATTTAAATAATAAACCGGGTCAATATTGTGTGAAAAATCTCTTTCTATTTGAGAAGTACCATAATTTATTTGACCAGTCCGGGAGAGTCCTGGTAAATGAATGTATACTTTTGTGTCCATTGTTTGGTACATCTGCAGTCTCATCTGCGGACCCAGGCAAGGAAAGTTGAGTTTCAGGCATTGGTTTTGTTCTTTATCAACGAGTATGTACAATATCTTCTTCGCTGCATTAAAAAAATCTCTTGGGCACTGAATAATTATTTTGTTGTTGTGCTTTTATCATCTACTAGCAAATAACTGCTAAAAACTACTAAATTGTAACAAAAATTGTAAAAAATACTTCAAAAAAGTATTTCCACTTGCAGTTTAATTGTAAATTGGAAACCGACGTCCTCTTTAAATTTGTGGTGTTTTCATTGTTGTTAAACCACAGGTCTTCTACTTTTGCCATCGGAATTTCAAACAAATCGGTTCTGCTAATGGTTATGTTATCCATATCTTAAACACTGTACGAAAATTAATAGGAGTATCATTTAACAATTGAAAGAAAAAATACTACGTACTAGAATATTTCGAATTGAATGGTAATTACCTCCAGTTCATTAGGAAACACGTGCATAACACACTTTTCCCCACTGATGGACAATTTCGTACGGAACATGTGTATACCATATTGATGTAACCACTACTAAACTAACAAATTCGTATACGCAAAAACTAATAAAAACTGCTCTTCGAAGGCTACGCGGCTGGCAGAATAGGAAATAAATAAGTGCGCAAGTCAGCGCCAGCGCAAGAGCTTTTTGAAGTATATGATGTAAGTCATATTAAACGTCAATATGACTTTCTCGTCGTCGGTATAGTAGCGCGCGTGATTTTGCCTTCAGCGCTTTTACAGGGTTAGTCGAACTAAATTTGGCTACTAAAGACATGCATAGGAAAAGTGCGCGCAGCATGATCAAAGAACCCTTTATCGCAACCCTAAAATATCGCATTTTAACTCAACCCACAATTTCGGTAATTTAAAAAATTATTCTTCTTTCAGTCAACACAATCATAATTATTTGAACTAAATAAATCACTTGCGATATATATATATATATATATATATATATATATATATATATATATATATATATATATATATATACAAATTATAAATTTTAATTTAAAACATAAGTTGTTTGACACAAATAAACGTTCTTTCTACAAAACAAATATTTCAAAAAAATGCATTTTTATCCGCAAAGAAATATTTTTTGCCTCTATTGAATCACCAGATTTCTTTGATATTTATTTGAATTAAACATTAATTTCTATTTCTGTAAAATTTGTACAACCAAAAAGTACCGCTTTTTTTGTGAAACTATTTTAAATGTTTTCAGTTTACAAAGCAAAACTATCTCTTTTTCTGCAGCAATTCATTATTCAAGAGACCTTTTTTATTTCATAAGCATAAAAAATGTTTATTCATTTTATAGAAATACATACCTACCACAACAATAATTATGAACTTAATAGATACTTTGGAAGTTCTCACACTACCAAACATTCTTAAAATTAACATCACTGCTGATTGAAATTTTGAACTCTTTTCCGTTCTCTACTAAGAAACATATTTATATGAATTTATTTATTCCTTTGGATCAAATCATATTTCTTTGTCACAAAAATATTTACTTTTGAATACTCTAGTCTAGCTTTTTGCTTGTAAACATTAATATATTTGGAATATTTAGGCATTTAATATTTAGGCTTGTTCTATATTGTACCTACCCTACGAAAAGTTCTTGTCAATAAAAAGTCCACATTAATTTCTCCAATCAATAATAATTTCTTTAACCAAAGAACCATTGATTGCAACCTCAAAATGTCCATTGTAACTCTACCAACAATTTCGTTAATTTAAAAAATGACAATTCTTTTACTCAATACAAAAATATTATTTGAACTAAATAATCTCGTTCCTTATAATATACAAATTGTAAATTTTAACTGAAGACATCAAAATTGTTGGACACCAACAACCGTTCTTTCAACCAAACAAATATTACAAACAAAAGCATTTTTATTCGCAAAGAAATATTTTGTTTCCTGTATTGAAATAACAAATTTGTTTGAATCAATTTATTTGAATTAGTCAAAATTATGTCTGTGAAATACAGAATTTTTCAATTACCGAATACCCAATTTTGTTGTGTCTGTAGCCTAAAGGGCAAGGTTCAGTATTTTATTGTATCCTATACTTAGCAAGTTTTAGTACTATACGTTACTGTTGTGCATGTAACAAATTTACGAAATACCAAAGAAAACCGTGTTTTTTCTACCATTTTTTGCACTGCCTTTATCAAAAAGTATAGTCAACTATCTCTATCTTCAGATTCAGATTTCACGAACATAAACTGTCCATTTTTCAAAAATTTCTGCTCTCAACAATTTTTTTTTGTTTGCCAGCTGATTCTTTGGTGATCTTATAAATTAAGTAAAGGCTAATCTGGAATGGTTATTTAATGTTTCGACAAAAGAAATCATCAGCCCAAATCTACAATACAGTAAAACATAACTTAATATAGGTGCATACAATTGTTTTAAAAATTACTTACAGTCAAAGATAAAATTCATAAAATACATGACAACATGTGCCCATCGTTGTGAAACACACAAAATGAATGACAAGACGACCATTATGAAGTTAGTAGCGTAATAGCGAAAAGCAAATTGGACATTTAAGAATTTAAAGTGTAAGAAAATATTGGTTAATTATTAAATTTTCAATCAATCTCAGACTAGTCATTACTTTGAATTATGGAAGTTCAACCGAAAATCATAGGACGGGAAAATAGTTTAGCGCTTTTTTAGTTTTATCCGATATTTGATTTCATTCCTCAATCACAATCTCGTAACCTTAACTATAACCCTTCAATATCTGCTTTAAATATTTTCTCCCCAGTGCAAATCACCCTGTATTTTATTTATTTCTTTTTTGTTTTAAGTACCTACTTACACAAATGATAATATATTTTATGGCTGAAAATTTCTCATTTTTATTGTCATATTTTTATGGGAATTTAAGTGTACTGGTATTTTATATATTTATTTAAAAATCTAAGAAAATAGTGACGAATTATTATTGTAAAATCGTAAAAAATATTTATTGTCTTTTTTTCTTATGAAGCGGGGTGACTTTTATTTAATTTGCTAATTTAGTGATTCTGGAAACGGAACTTGATTGTGAACACATCGATAATAATCAATTTAATCACTTAAAAGAAAAGAATTTGATGTTTAATACTTTTTTTAGCACATAAACTAGTTTATCACACGCAATTTTAAAAAAAAAAGTTTATTAATAAAACTAACCCTGTATCTCTTCTAAGCAACATGTTATCATCATTTCTTCCAGACTCAGTTACTACACCACTATTCAAATACATTATGTAGAGATTATAGTGTGAACTGTGAATACAAGTGTACACTGAGTATGCTGCCATCTGCAAACAAAAGCCGATTTGTTTTAACGATGAGTGACAAACTATACATTTTATTATTTAGATTTTACACGACCGTGAGATAACATTTGCAGCAAATAATACTCGCCATGACAACAATGGAAGCGCTCTTCGACAACGGACCTATTGTTTATATGTTGATAAGCCCCGATGCACCGGCCACATGAAACTATTAATATGCATTAATGCTGTTTTTCTGTTGCGAATTAAATGACGTTTGTTGTGTTGATTTAATTACTTTAACAATTACGTCAATTAAATCTTGGAGCTGCAGAATATCACAACTATGCTTCAGATGTATTTATTTGTTTTGAGGAACTTCACAGGAACGTTTTAATATCTATTGACGTTATTAAAATAGAAAGTGAAACATGTAACGTGGAACTACATACTTACCGCGTTCTAAGTAATTGAAAACGGAGAATGCGTGCTAAAAATTACGGAAGCGAAAATTATGGAAAGAAAGTCGTTTATTAACAAAATATTCAAATTAGTATGGTGTTCTCCTTTCATAATCTGAAGTCCCGATATTAGTTTAACACATGGCAGAAATGGATGTGATTGCAATTATTATATTACATTAATTGTTTAATTTGTGTCACTTTATGTTTTTGTTACACACAGAAAAGTGATTATTTGGAACGAGAAAACATAATTTCTTGAATTTATTTACTAGATTCAAATGCATATTTACTTGGATGTAGAAAGTTAGGTATATACAAGAAATGCCACCTACTCAATATAAGTAAAATAATTTCTCAGATAAATGCTGTCAACAAATAAATTCTTTCTTTATAAGAACCAATATTGTATTGAAAGAAGTAATTGAATTTATCGTGCGTAGTTACTTGATCCAAGAAAATATAAGACTTTTAATATAAGTAAGTATTGTTTAGTGAATAAAAACCCACCAATTATTTAACTGAAGTGATTCTCACTTCTTTCAAGTAATCCCTTTCTGTGGAATAAATATGCGCACCGTGATTTTGTCAAGGTTCGCGCGCCCGCACGTGGTGCTGGCACGTGCTGGCGCCACGGAACCTAACCCAGTACGAAAACAACGAAGTACCCGTAGGGGATGTGCCTTGTGATTTATTGGGGATGTGTATTGTGATTTATAGTGTACAATAAACGTTTCAACACGGAGTAGTTTGATGTAACGCACGCAACAGTTTAGAACGAGTAAGTAAATATAACATACCTATCTTGTTAATTAGCAATAGAAAACGTATTTGTGCCAAATCTTTCAAATTCTTACATTAAGTAGCTAAAAATATTTACCGGGAATAAAAATATACACCTTATTGAAGACTGCTTACTTACTTCACCAGAGTAACCACTTTCTTAAATCCAGTAATTATTCCAAGAAATAAAATTTCTTGGTTGAAGTCAATAATCTCTCGCGTATATACGAACCTACCAACTACTTCAGCCAAGTAATTCTCTCTTCGTTTGAGAGATCACTTTTCTGTGTGTATACAACTAGTAGCTCTGAATTAATTTAATAAACAATCATCAATAGGTTACTAAAATAATACTAAAATTCGCCGTATTTTATAAATAGTCTAATTTAAACCAATCAATTAATGTCTACTTATCATGCAATGAAAAATACAATATTTTTTCAGTTGTTGAGACAGACGAACAAACTAATTAAGCATTGTTTCAAGAAGTAATTATTTTATGCACACTACACATTAGTCCCGTCAAAGTATACTTCTAATTACAAAGAAAATAGAGCAAAATAATGCGGCACCTAGCAATAGAGTTGCCAGTTTTTGCTTATCGATATACATGGGACTACTAGTAAAAATAAGTAAGATCATGAAAAATATATGACAGACTGAAGAACTTGGTCACGATTTCATTCACGCAAAGAAACGTATATTATTATTTTTGATAATGCTAAGTGCTAAGTAATTTTTACAGAAAATATATAAACTATTACTTAATTATGAACTGTTATTCCATCGATTTTGATGTAATTTTGTACACTTGTTTCTTTATAGCTACATGAAGTTATAGAGAAATACCAAATTTTATTCAAATATGTTATCCCATTTTTCAAATATGGGTATGCAAAATTTAAAAAATCGTTGTGACATGATATATTTAAAGGCTCGATTGTGGCTCACCTAATAAATCTAGAGAGGTGGTATAGGTGCCATTTTATAGCTTTTTCCATAAGGTTTCTCCTGACATACAACAATATGGTTTCTAGAGTAATTTTGTTTTCTTAATTAAAATTAAAAGTTAAATGTTGATTATTTCAAAATGCCAATTTTTAAAATTTTGAAAAAAATCAGATAGTAGCTTAAACTGTTTTGAGTTAATTCCCAAAGTTTGATAGTGGGACGGAAATGGGTTCATGTCTTAAAAAAATAAATGTCTATAAACATCTTTATACTATAAATTATTATTATAATTTTGAGTCTTCTAATCGATGATTGGCTAAATCATAATATTAATGGTTTCTTGAAACTATACCCAACACGCATTATTATTAACGTATTAACTAACATAGTAATACAATAAATACTGCAGTATTAATATAATCATACATTATTACATAGGTCATTGATTTGTTAAAATCTAAAACAAAAAACGTATTTTACACTGGTAGCTGTTAGTTTGCTTAGGTTAGGTTTTTGTTATTTATTTTAATGTTGTAATAACTTGAAACATGAAACAAAATATTATTGAAAATAATGATTTCCTTATTTAAAGAATCAAGTAAACAAATTCGGATCAGTTGTATTACGCCCAGTATATTATTCTATTAATATTAGCAAATCATAAAGTGAGATTGTTATTTTGAAAATAAGTCAAATATGCTTGAAAGTACGTAAAATACAAACATTTAATAATATCGATTCGAGACATTTTACAGGTCGATTTCCAAACACGTTTCATGTTCTCGAAACGCTGGTGGACAAAAAACTTGTTATTTTGTGGCCGTAAAATACCTTCTACGCCAAATATTTTAGGAAAACATAGGCCGTCAATGCTCCGCAGAAAACGACTTTTTTCCATAAATAATGAATGACTTTCTTGTTTCTTTATTTTAAGTTCATAGTTATCGTCAGAAATTTTATCATTTAACATACGTAGGTACATATAGAATGGCTTCAAAATAAGAAATTGTTAAAATTGTCCAATTGTAAATCCCATCAGTTTTTCAGAGCTAAATTTAAAGTCGCTTTCAGGTTAATTTAATGCTCGTAGCTCAAAACAAATTTGAATGTTATGTATCATTTTTTTGATATTAACAAGCGATTAGAAGAAGCCGTTGTTCTAAAGTCTGTATAATTGTTAACAACACAAATGTATTATGCTTTACTAGTGTTATCTGAGTCTGACGTTGACCTGGATATCAATAATAACATTGCGCCTTCTAGACTTTTAAAACCATTTTAAGTGTTTTGTTATAACTGGACCGATCTGTGTGATTTGAGATAAAACATCCCAATTTGACATTTTACCGTTAAAATACATTTCCCAGACATTTTCAACGTATGTAATTGTGAAATGCTAATAGTTTAATCTTGGGCAAATTTACAGTAAAAATAAGATTATGAAGTTTCATGCCATTCATCGTCAGAGACTATGCCACTTATAATTAAATCGTAAAAACAAACTGTATATTAAATCAAAATTCTATGGCTGGAGACTTATGGCATCCAAAAGAATGACTTCTTTCTGTTACAATTTTTAACAGGCTCTTATAACAACAAATTATTCAAACCAAAAGATCGATGGGGACCTGTTGCTATCTAGGAATATTATAGGCATTATTTTTTTAAAAAAATGCAGCTTGTTTGTGGCTAAAATACATATAGTTTTGTATCTTTGATGAATGCAATTAAAGAATTCTCTAAATACAAGCGCCTCAAATAAAATATTTTCTTTGTCAAGAGAACTGCTTTCATGCTATACGACTTTGAGAGAGGTACAAATTATCATGAGTATTAACAACAGAGTGTTAATTGTTGTGTAACCAAACAATTATTGTAACAATATCGAGTATAGCCCACCAAAGATACAGATTGTTGTGAGTTGCTACTGAAAAAAGGGTTTCTAAAAATTTCTGCATACCTTTATTCCATACGTCAAAATGTAATAATTAATAATAATTGTAATTAATTACTTATAATTGTATTTACTCATAGACGCTGAGTGAATTTCTTCGTGGCAAACAACTCATAAATCACAATAATTTTTATCTATTGCAATTTACATATCCTTGTTAAAGAAATTTTGATAACTTTTACAAGAATTGTTGATATCTTTGGTGGTGAAAAACCCCAAAATGACGATACTGTATAGAGCACGGAATGGAAGGAATTGATATTTTGGTTGACAGCGTAAACAGAATGTTTATAACTTTTAAAAAATCTGATGTGGCCAGGCACATGACGTTATCATACTATATATAAAATTAATAGTTTACCTGCATGAGATTCTATTTGGTCGAGATCTTTCGTGTCTGCATTAAAATAACACTAGTTAGCCAGGATTTGACAGATATTTTCATTCTAATGACAGTAGGTATCAAGTAGGTCAAAACGTCAGCGTTTGACACTACTTACTGTCAGAATAAAAATATCTGTCAAATCCTGGCTAACTAGTTTTATATTAATGCAGACACGACCAAATAGAATTGGCTCATGCAGATAAAGTATTAATTTTACCAAAAAAAGTCACAGAAATAAATTGTATAAAATTTCCTCTACTTCCTCTACCTCCACAATCATACCGCGTATGATAAAGTAATAATAAAAATTATTGCAAAACTTTTTATCATACACCAAATTAATTGGGGTAGTCAATTAACTAATATTACCACGTTAATTTGTATACCCCCACAATTTACTGTGGAAGGGTATATTGAGTTTGTAACAGACATGAATGCAAACAGTTTTTCTCTGAGGCGAACAACCTCTGAATAACCTTGCATAAATAAATAGCGCTATATTTGTGCTATACCAGTTTTATTGCTATATTTCCTAATGATTCCGAAATAACGTCCTATTTTGTGTCTAATTTGACTCACTGTTAGAGCACTATTTATTGTTTTGGCATTTTGGCAATTTTTGCATGACAAGCTCAAAATTTTATAAAGTGATTTTAAACAGATAATATTATATTTAAAAAAAAAGCACACTTTAACGAAAAATAGGAGTGGTTCAATAGGTAAGTAATAAAACTTTTTCCAGTTTTTCTTATCACAAAAAGTAGAGATCATTTCGTTTTTTTTGCATATGAGAAACATGGTACTAAGAGAAACTAAATCCCCATCACGTCTCACATTTGGGTGACGTAGAATTCTGGTTTGACATCTACAAAAAATAAAAGAATCTGATGTGACCAGGCACATGACTTTATCATACTATCTATAAAATTAATAGTTTAGCTGCATGAGATTCTATTTGATCGAGATCGGCTATGTCTGCATTAAAATAAAACTAGTAGAACTAGACAGATATGCCGATTAAAGCTGCGTTCGGATATTGTACTCCGTTGACACCGGGTACACCGTCCAAGTGACACTTACGTGTTATTGGGTGTAAACAGTGTAACGGCGTACAATATCCGAAGGCAGCTTATTGACAGTAGGTATTGTCAAAACATTAGCGTTTGACACTACCTACTGACATTAGAATCGAAAAATCTGACATCCTGGCTACTAGTTTTAATGCTGTCCGACCGATCTCGATGAAATAGAATTTGCTCATGCAGCTAAACTATTGATTGTACCAAAAAATGTCATAGTCATAAATTATTCGGAATTTCCTCATCTTTAATTTATTATTTAACTATTTCGACGAAATTCCAGAAATGGCGGCATATTTGCAAAATCTTTCAAAAATGCTAAGACAACCTCCAGTTCCTTTGGACCATTTTCAGCAGAAAGCTTTTCAGCTCTCAGTTTGGTTATGAAACTTACGATATGAAGTTTCGTCCCGATACCTTTAGTAGTTTCACAGGAATCGTCGCCACAAAAAAAAACGGGTACTCATACATACACACACACAAAAATCAAATGACATGTCACCACAAAAAAAATTGAAAACAAAATCACGTCTTAATTTTGCACAATTTTTTTGTTGCTATAAATTCAAAGTTTATTCCTGTCCCTGTGTCGAATTTCATAATAGGATATTCTGCTGTTTTTGAAATTGTCATTTTTTACAAAGTATAGATGCTACTGTTTGCTGCTTCACAGGTAAAATATCAAACGTCGTTTTAAATTAAGAGAAATCGTTGTTTGAAGTTTGAATTAGGATTGGTCTTTGTGACGTCACAAAGACCGCTCAAAGTGAGCGACTTGACAACGTTGCTATATCTAGGGTGCACGTAGTAAATTTTTGTCTTCTGTTGTGTCAACGTTTAGAATCGCTCGTCTGTTGACACCTGCTTTGGTTATTGAGGTTATATCAAACACTTGTTCAAAATGTATAAACTCCAACGCCGACATTGTTCTGTGCCGGGCAGTAACAGCAGTAGAACAGTAACTCCTGATAAAATTTTCTTTACATTGCCGACTAGCTAGATGAGAGATGTTTGGCTTCGTTTCAATGATCGTTTCATCTCTCAAAAAAGTTACCTTTATTCGTAGTCAAACAGCAGGGTCGCCAACCGTCAACTTGGCCGATCAGCTGTTCGAGAGCTGTCCGCTGTTGCCACCGCTACTAGGGATCGGTAATCATCGTGCATTTCCGAGGGTGGTCGGCGAATTCAAACGAAATGCACTTTTAATTGCAATTATCTAAAAACTAAAATCTAAATCAAAAATCTCATAGCTTAACTTTATGAATCCTTATAAATTGTACAATAGGTTAAGCCGAATATCTGCTTAAATTTTGACATGACCGGAATACCCTATTATAGGCATAGTTAGATCCATCTGGGGCACACTGTATAATATAATAAATAACAGTTAACACGGAGTTTATATCGTATTTATCTACACATATTTTGTAGTTCCGCGTCTAGCATGGTAACGTCGGAGACGGATATCGCGTTTATTATTATTATTTTTTATTATCGTATTCGGTACAATATTAGTCCTATCGCATTACTCATTTCCATTGGTGCAACAGTAATCACATCAATAATAAAAATAATTAAAAAAATAAAAATGGGTCAATAAACAACAGTTTCTACGTCTGTTTATTTGCTAAACTCCCGGATTATTACACATATCGGATAACTCCAGTACAAATTTCCTTCCTTTGTATGCTGGATCATTCAAGTGAACGGCAAAAATTTCACCATAGGGTCACGCCGCGATTGGCTTAGTGCGTCTGTACGCCGAACCACCTTCGACGATGGTGCACTAGAGTCACTAGACACGCGAAGCGCCAAACAGAACGCGCGGCATTCCTTTCAGTCTTCAGCCGGTGTCGGTTTGTACGCAAGGCAACGTCCAGCACGAGCGACACCGCGTCGTCGTCGGCATGTTCCTCTGACCATTCGAAGACATATCTCTAGTGAGCGGTCAACAACAAAACAGTTCTAATGACCCCATAAAATATGTAGTTACAGTTCTGCTAATAGTTCGATCAGTGAATGTCTCATGGTAACTGTGCAGCGATGCTACCAATGGTTTACCAAATATACAGGTACGAAAACCGAAATATTGGTTTATTGTTTTTGTGACCACTCGTCATTTCATACTTTCTTGATAAAATCTTAGTACCGGCTTCTTCTTTAAAAATATTGGAAGTCTTACGGAACATGATGGTTTAAATAGAAACATAGCGTCAAATCGTAATCTTTTCCCTAGACCAATGTAATTTCTTTTCTTCACTAGCTTTCATGTTAATAGAAAGCAGAAACTTGGTTACCAAAATTCTGAAGTTACGTTAAATTTTCGGTTACCGAAATCCATGTACCATGCTCCGTGGGACAGCCTGTATAGTATGATGTGGACTAGTAACTTAGATAATGTTTCTGTGGTCCTTTATTATGTTCTTTAATAATAATATTACAGTACAACCTATATAACTGCAATAAATTCATATAAATGTGGTCCCAAAATCACTAATTGTGCTTTTATAATATATATTTTAATGACATAAATAAACGTACAATACAATCGTCGCCTCTATAATAAAATGTGCAGCTTAAAAAATACTTGTTCATGAAAAAAAATATATTTCCAATAGTTTAAACAAATCAGCATTAGAAAATATTGAAATTGAGAAAATTATAATACGCCCTAGGAATATTAAGTGCCCTAAAAAGAATATAATGTGCATTAAGTTCTGCAACCTGTGGCGCACATACAGTAAGCGCGTAAAGTATGGAAACATGAAAAAATCTCTGAGACTAGTTATTTTAAAAAATCCTCGAAAACTAAAAATACACATTTTTGTGAAAACTTTATTTTCCGACCGTCAATTATTACTGGGTTATGACGTCATGCACCTTTTCTTTTAATAGCAACGCCACTTTTTACTTTATCATACGCAGTATGTAAAGTATTGTAATCATGCCAAAAAAATTTTTCGAGATTTTAGCGGAAATATGTCTTTTTGGGTCCCCTGAACATTTTTGACCAAGGTACAAGAAAATGTCGATTTGAGTCATAAATTATTCATAATTTCCTCCACTTTAATTTATTATTTAACTATCTCGACGAAATTCCAGAAATTGCGGCTTATTTGCAAAATCTTTCAAAAATGCTAAGACTAAACCTCCAGTTCCTTTGGACCCTTTTCAACAGAAAGCTTTTCAGCTCTAAGTTTGGTCATGAAACTTCTAAATATGAAGTTTCGTCCCGATACCTTTAGTAGTTTCTCCGGAATCGTCGCCACAAAAAACGGGTACACACATACACACACACACACACACACACACACACACACACACCGACATTTTTTTGTACCTTGGTCAAAAATGTTCAGGGGACCCAAAAAGACCTATTTCCGCTAAAACCTCAATTTTTTTTTCGGCATGATTACAATACTTTATAATACTGCGTATGATAAAGTAAAAACTGTCTCTTTTTACTTATAACGTCATCGATATTGACTTAATGTGTGTTGGATAAACACGCAAAGAAATTTATCACAAAACCGCCATGCAGTATCCATTCACAAACCTAAGTTTACGTTACGTCGAAAATATTTATATGTATATGAGGCCATAACAATGATATTTTACCATTAAGACTATTAAAATCAGTAAGAAGAAAAACAGGGAGGTCCAAATAAAAAAGACTGTCACTCATAACCATATGTCAATTGTAGTCAAAATATTATTTGTACATCAGATGTTGAATTTGCTATAAAAATGTGTGTTAAATGTGTATAACATGAGAGAATTGATACAACATTAAGCTGACTATGGATGCTTATTTTATAGGACGTACCAGCAGTACTGATTCCTCTATCCCAATTTTGATTCTCATTCATAATTTCAAAATTTTAGATATAACGGAAGAGAGATGACTGGGAGTATCGCTCAGCTGGCTCATCCTGTATATGTCGTAGGAAAGTTGTTATTTTAGGCAAAAGCTATCTGCCTGTGCAAATAAATATTACCTGTTCATTTTTATTTTAAAGCTATAATCCCTCTCATGATTCACGTCGATGATTATGATGACAGTAGCTTTGGATAATAATGACAGTTCTTTTTAATAATGACTGAATCTTTAATAAGGAACTGTCAAAATTATTCAAAGGTACTGTCAACACCTATGTAGTTAACAGTTTCTTGTCAATTTGCATGGCCCCATCGACAAATACATGATGACGACAACTGCACACCTACAAAAACAAACACCTACTTGAAAATTATTAGAGAAATGTTTAGACAATTTTTAGAGAAAATGAAGAATGTTTCTGAGTAAAAGGTTTTAGATAACAAAACTTAAAACGAATATTATGAATTCATTCATTTCGCATTTGGAAACAAACATGCACATTGTGCATAACCTCACATAATTTTATTACATTTAAAATTCGATTTAAAACAAATATTCTATTTGCCCAGGCAAATAGTTTTTGCTAGGCAAGAGCCTTTTGTCTAAAATAACAATTTGCCCACGACATCTACATTATGTTATTTTTAATTAAAACTAATAACTGTAGCCTATTAGACCAAACCAATTGGTTTTTATTTGGAGCAAAAAGTCATATATAAACTTTTGTTTGATATCGCTTTCTGATAGTGCTTAGGAGTTATAAGCTAATTAATTAATGTTCAAGAGGTTATCATACCACTTTGATCTGCCAAAGTTTGTAAGTGACCTAATAGATCACCCTGTGAAACGTTATGACTAAATGTAAATAATTCAAGATACACAAATTTCTCGAAATACCATAAATAGCGTACCTAATAAAAGTTTATTGTGTAACAAAAAGTGTAGGTCCCTAATGCTAACACATGAGCATCTCCAGTTAAATATTATTTCAGTATACGTTTGCACTTTATTACGCTGTTTTGAGTGTTAGACGTAAACAATAGCTTTTTTTTGTAAAATCATAGTCGTGCAAATTATGTGAACGTATGCATCAGGTATGTCCTTGATGTGTAAAGTATGCAATTTACAATAACACCAAGAAAAACTATCATTATTATTTTAATCTTTTTGAAACCTTAATACTATTTTAATGTTCGTAATGCAATGTTTCTTCACTCGAAAACTGTCCTAAAAACAGTGCGTGTCCCTGTTAGTGTTTATTGACCTTTTGCGTTAGCAATAATTTTATAGTGATAATCCTAATTAACACTTCTGAGTGATGGCATATTAGATAACTTCCAATAATCGTCTGGTACTCGTGTTTCTGACCGGCCAAGGCATTTTCTAACGCCTCGAATAATTAAGTATGCGTAATTTATAGTGTGAAAGGTACGCTTTTCTATTTCATTCTGAAATTGCTGAAGGCCATTTGTTTAGCTATCTATAAAAGCGATCTTTTGGCAGAAGAAAGTGAAAGTACGTTCTCTTTTTTTGTAAATTTTGATGGTATCGTTCGTGTAAGAACATTAGCACTGCCGGAAGTAAGTTGCAAAAATTATAAAACATAAATTTGATTTTATAATCACCGTGGATTGGATATATAACAAAAACGATTATCTCTCTGCTTGCGTCCAAAGTGGAGTTTTATATTTGAATGTTGTTTAGTAATAATAAACGACCCTGATAGTATATTTTTTTAATTATGCCAAATCAGAAATTCGATATGTTTAGATTCTTGGTATTTGCGTGATAACATATTTTGAATTAATGGCGCTGTGATGGGGCCAAACCCTTCTCAATATTTACTATTATACTTTAATCAACTCTAAACTGAAGGGGGCCCCCGTTAGGACTTTCCTCCTCTACCTAACCTTAATACCTCGTGTTGAAGCTGGTAACTCGCCCCAAGCGACGCTTGGCGACGCTAACACTTAAAAATGTGATCCTAATTAATCTTACGGTAGCGTGAATTAATTATCTCTCTCTTACGGAGGCTACAACACTGAGTCCTTTCTCTGAGACTTTGTCAGAGACGTTTGAACTCATTCTAATTATTAATCACTATATGCAGGGCTAAATACTTTACTATAAAAGGGACAGGTTTATATTATTCTAAAATGAATATGCCGAAGAAAACCACAATAAAATCTATTAACAAAAATATATACAACAATGCAGAACTGCTTACATCAAATATGACTGCTAACCCTAAACATGATATATTCTTAATTTGGCAGAGATGGACAAATCAGCAAGTACAGACAACAAATAAATACCTTAATATTTCGGTTGAGCACAAGAAACACGAGACAGCACAGTTTCTATAACTTGGCCCCCATTGGGGCCCTACGCTTGGGCGCGCGTTTTGACGCACGACCGTCTACCTTCAAAGCCCGATGCCAAAGAGGCTGTTTGCTTGTCTCTTTACATCTTCCCAGACACCTTGGCGCCAAAAGCTTGCGCGGTAATCCTGACGCGACTGCAACGCCACTCCGAGCGTCTGTTAAATACCAAAACACAAAACATGCCAACGTTTGAATTCAATTCTTTTCAAATTAACGCGCCAAATCTCAACTTACTACATCCCTTCCACGTTAAGATAAATAATTATTTGACCAATTATTTATCCCTAAACAAAACTAAATAATCAAATTGCTGATTGTAACATCTCCCCTTACAAAACAATTCTCTTAATTGCTAATTACAATGTTGACATGCAAATTTTTACTTCTTGTACATTTTTTTATTTCCTGAAATAAAAATACAGATATGACCCAATCAAAACCCAAAAGAATTCGGCCTTGGTCCAGGAGTCCGGCGGTGTTGATTTGACTTCGGTTCTCCAAACCAAGCGAATGTCCTCATTCCCGGGCCATTGGTCATATGAAACAAAAGAAAAACAACATTGAAGCAGTATCATAGCAGTCCGATTACATCATAACTTACATTATCTTTTATCCATCTTCAAATACAGCCGCAATCGTGAAATGACTCGCCTCCACACCTCGCCTCGGTTTTTCTCCGTCCATCTTCCCTCCTAGCGTCATCGGCGGTCCTTTAATCTCCAGCGACGTCCAACGTTCCTCGAAAGCTATCGTATACCTCGTAGATGACCTACACGACGTGTGGATGTTGTCCAGCGACACTTAGGCCCTGGTAAGACATCCCTTTGCGTTGTCCGCGTAGTCATTTTTTTTTCTAAAACCATCGACGTACAAAGTACAGGAATTCTGTCATCAGTCACTTTGTAGTTTTTTGACCCTACGTCTCACTTTGGACGTTTTTTTTCGGTCACACCATTTTTTGAAGCGCACTGGGCTTCGCTTGCTGTAGATTACAACCCTTTGTAAATCTACCAGCACTAACTTCGACGTACAAAGTGCAGTATATTTGCCTGCAAATTTGTAATTTTTTTCTTGGCCTTTTTTGCGCCTCGCGCGGGCTGCTTTTTCCATCACTAGACGATTTTTCGACTTCTGGAACGGGACGACGGCACGCTTCACATGTAGACCTCACCGCATGACCTCGGGAATTCCTGGATGGGCCAAACTACCTGCGCTCGTGGGGGTCTTCAATACACGTCCGCTTGGCCGGATATAGGGAACATCTGCCTCTTCGGAATAGCTGCCTATACCTATACTTTGCCGTTGAATTTCCCTTACAAAACAATACTCTGCAACTTCCCTTAATAACTGCTTTATTTTAACTTAAAAATACAGGTGCAAGAGTATACCCATTAATTTTAATTAATATTAATTAATTACCGCGTGTGTGTGTTTCGTGCTTCTTCGCTCAGAGCCACCATTTTCAAAAATGCTTACATAAAAACTCAACTTGTTTCAATCTTTCAATTCAATTCAATTTCCTCAAAATTTAGCAAACAAAGTACTCGTGCTTTGTTTCTATCCTATCCTTACTTTACTTTCACTTAATCGACCACTGACGGTACGATTTTTTTCTGTTTATTGTTTACTGTTGCCATCTCTACTCTGCCATTTTTCTTTTACTCAATAAAAAAAAAATTCCTCAGAATTTAATTTCAAACTACCTGTTCTGCATATCGTTATAAAACATAACTCAAGCCCTGTCTAACACAATCTGGTTCAAACTTTCTCCAACGAACGGTCTCGAGAATTAAGACATTTCTTTCAAAAACAATTCCAACACTCAAAAGAAATTATACTGCAAATATTTAATTATTATGTTGCCACCAGCAGTACATTTCCTACTCAAATTCACGACTATATATCGACATTTATCACACAAAATGTCCACCTCAAAAGCGCAAACAAAATTCTTGGAATGCCACGCGCAATATCCACAAGGACGCCTAAGCTAGCCCTTACACCACTTTCTCTAAAGGGTCGTTTGCCTAACTTTGCTTTTAACCATAGTCTACAATAATGCATACTTAAAATGCGTCACACAATTTTCTCCTAAAATTCACAACCAAATCTAACTAGAGTGCTTTCTTCATAATCTACTCGAATAATCACTTGAAATGTCTTAAATTATCCCAACCGCTAGCCAACAAAAATGTCATGGGGCGGGCACCCTCCTCAATATTTACTATTATACTTTAATCAACTCTAAACTGAAGGGGGCCCCCGTTAGGACTTTCCTCCTCTACCTAACCTTAATACCTCGTGTTGAAGCTGGTAACTCGCCCCAAGCGACGCTTGGCGACGCTAACACTTAAAAATGTGATCCTAATTAATCTTACGGTAGCGTGAATTAATTATCTCTCTCTTACGGAGGCTACAACACTGAGTCCTTTCTCTGAGACTTTGTCAGAGACGTTTGAACTCATTCTAATTATTAATCACTATATGCAGGGCTAAATACTTTACTATAAAAGGGACAGGTTTATATTATTCTAAAATGAATATGCCGAAGAAAACCACAATAAAATCTATTAACAAAAATATATACAACAATGCAGAACTGCTTACATCACATATGACTGCTAATCCTAAACATGATATATTCTTAATTTGGCAGAGATGGACAAATCAGCAAGTACAGACAACAAATAAATACCTTAATATTTCGGTTGAGCACAAGAAACACGAGACAGCACAGTTTCTATAACTTGGCCCCCATTGGGGCCCTACGCTTGGGCGCGCGTTTTGACGCACGACCGTCTACCTTCAAAGCCCGATGCCAAAGAGGCTGTTTGCTTGTCTGTTTACATCTTCCCAGACACCTTGGCGCCAAAAGCTTGCGCGGTAATCCTGACGCGACTGCAGCGCCACTCCGAGCGTCTGTTAAATACCAAAACACAAAACATGCCAACGTTTGAATTCAATTCTTTTCAAATTAACGCGCCAAATCTCAACTTACTACAGCGCCACAGATATCAGTTTAAAAATACTTAGAGCTAAGTAGCGCACTAAGTAGTAACACTTACACCAGTACTCACTCTGCTATTGTCACTAATTCACATTTACACTAACTCAAAAGGCCTTTTTCTCTCGAGTGACCTGATCAATCCGGTGTTGTCGAGCAGTTGGATGGTACGATGGTTTACGTGAATTGAAGTCTTTCGTGACATTTTGCAATTTTTTATATTTCTTTGTGCACAAACTCCATTTTGAGGTCCTTATGGAGGTCGTCATTCGTAATGTGTCAAGGTGCATTGACAATACATGTCTGTACTTTATTTTGGAAGATCTGGATAAGTCTAATGTCATTTTGCTAAATAATGCATAATCTATTTATTTATGTTGACACAAAATTTAGTGTTGCTGCTTCTGACTTATTTTGCTCTTAGAGCTGAAGATTCGTGTCTACAAATCTAATTGTTGTTTTGAGTAAATTCGAAATTCCAAATCTGTGTTTGATAACCTAAAAGAAAGCTCATGTGATGTTTTGGGACAGCCATTGTACAACGGTTTGGAAAGTTTTATAATTGTTTTGAATTTGTTTTTTACAAGGTTAGTCAAGATTACCGGAACTCCTAGATAATTCTCAACCGGAAAATGTTTCAAAAAAAATTTCAAACAAAAGTTTTTGGTTTTAAACGAGCTATTGTTTAAATATACTTTTTATGTACCTATATTTTATTTTGGAAATTAGGTAACCTATCCTTTTTCAAATAGAACACTGTATATTTCTAAATTTTATAATTCAAAGAATAATTCTAAGATTTTTTGTAGGATTTTTCCATATACATACACATTAATTTTAATTTGGCAGTTTGAACATTGAATTTAATTTTATTCAAGTATTTTGTTATTTTTTATGTTTGGTTAAAATACAAATTTATTAGTTTTGATTAATTGCTTAAAAATAAAAAATGATTGCATTTTATAAAAAAATGGACTAATAAATTGATTAATTAGAATTAATCTTAGAATTAAAAAATGTTAAAATACACAGGTGTTCTATTTGAAAAGGCAAAGATTACCAAATTTGCATAATTTTTTTGTAAATTGTTGTAACCCCGTTTGTTCTTTTGGATTTCATACAACATTCAGGTTATCTAAGTGATAATAGTGCTGCCCGTTCCGTGTATTAATTTATGTTCATAATTATTATGTATTAATTTATGTTTATTGCCCTATGGCGCAAAAAGAAGCTGCTTTCGTCCCGGTATCTAAGATGTAAAATGTCAGTCTGTGATCAATTAGGACATAAAAAAATTTTGGAATTTTAGGAGACGAAACTTTATATTTCGAAGTTTCATGACTAAACTTCGAGCTGAAAGAAGTTTTGTTTAAAACGGCCCAAAGGAACTGGAGGATTTTTCAACAATTTTGCAAATGATCCGCCATTTCTGCAATTTTGTCAAAATAGTTTCATAATAAATTAAAGCAGATGAAATTTTGTATAATTTATGTCTGACATTTTTTGGTAAAATGAACGAACAGTTTAGCTGCATGAGCAAACTTTAACTTTGAGAATCATTCATAGCAGTTGACTCTGTTGGTCGTTTAGCGCTCTGTGCATTATGCAGGTATGTATATACAGTAAATAGTATAGTGAAGCGTTACCAAGGGTCTTGTAGTGGATATTTGATATTTAAAAAAAAAAGGTTTTTAAAAGATTAGTAAAGGAACCTGACAAAAGAATTTTCTGACTTTAACATTTATTCTTTTTACTAAAAACACAGGTTATTGCTATGTCTAGTTGTCATAATTTGTTGTTAGTAATAATATTTGGTATTTAGCACACTTCATTTCCCCTACTTCCATATTACTGACCAGAAACAATAACAGTCAGGGAAAGAGAGCAAACAGATCAGGTGATTCAACACAAGTATCTAGTGACAACTTTAGGAGGTCATTCACCTAATGTGAATGTTCTCATCTAACCTGTTCAATTTATTGATCAGCCCATATTAATAGTATTGAATGTTATATAAGCATTAAGGCAATTTCTATACCATTCTCCAAATAACAAAGTTGGCAGAAAATGTCCAAAACCTATGTTTACGAAAGTTCAGAATTTACAGAAATATAATGTATTTGAACTGTTGACACTTACATCGATAGGAATTCCCATTTTGATTAAGATGTTGTTTAATTAAAGAGCACTGCTACAAATCGTTCAGATAATATATTATACCCTATCTATATTATTGTAATGTTAATTGCAACAACATCACAATTAATTTGTCCCAAATAAGGTACGTCATTGAACAAAATACAGTTCAATTACAGTACCATTAGCCTTAATACGAGCAAAGCAATAATACCACAAATTGTTAACTTGATAAAGCCATCATTGTCGTAAGCTCATGTCACCACAACTAATGACCAAATTAAGCAAGATTACAGCTTCGCGCGATCATCATACAGACGACACATTTGACCTGCAGGGATTCACAACGATTCGAACTATATCATACTGAAGCTACATGCAGTTTTTGGTTACACATAATGATCATAATTACACTTCTATCGATCTGTTGTATCAGTATTGGGTCAATGTCGACCCAGTGTATCTATGAACTACAGTTTAGATACTGACTATTTACTCAGTTAATGGAGAATGCAATTATTGCAATATTAAAAAATATCCGGTGTAAATCGTTAGAAAACACATTGCGTTTGGTTTGGTTGAATACTTTTTGCGTATTGAAGTATTGAATCATTAGGAATTCTTGTTCGAGTTGTTCCACTACTCTCCCAGATGTATTGTGTAGCTACTTATTACGGCAGATACTATTATGACGTCACAATCAAGCAGCACTAAAGTCCAAAGAATAGCGATCAAGATAACGATGTTCTGTCTATACGATTACCGGTAAAATACTTAGAACAAAGAACACATCGTTTTCCAATTCTAGTTTTCACAATTCCTGATTTGCAGCAACCTTTGGACATCTATTAGGAGACCGGGGCACATTGGGATGGATGTTGACATCCGCATATAGTTGCCTTATTTTTCACAACTGGTTAGTAATGACAATACTACATAATATATACATTTATCCAGGTATATACACTGGAAATATTTTAAGTCGAATAAAGTATTTTTGGAATTATAATAACTTCTTTCCAATTTGCAGTTTGTCCCAATGTGCCCCGGCCAGGGGCACATTGGGACAGGCATGGGGCACATTGGGACAGTGTGAATATCTTGGTTATTATTGAAGATACCAATTTGATGTTTGGTGAGTACAAACCATCAACATGGACAAACAAAATGCTGTTAAGTTCATTATTATATCTTATACAGGGTGTTCAAAATTTGTAACACAAATATCACATTTTCAAACAAAAAAAAATCATGTTTTTAAATTGAATATCTATCGAAAAAAATCTTGCCCTCTCTCATTCCAGACTATACCTGATAAATAAACTTAAAATTTAAATAGTTTTTATATTATTATACAGACTGTGTTGTTCCACGTCCCTAATATTGGAGGGGTGATAGAGCGTCTTATTTTATGAACAAAAACATCAATGAATATATAGCCTAACGGTGACTTGATTGTATGGTGTGATCTTGTGAAGGTCAAAGTGTTTTATGAACTACCTACAATGGTTGTTGAGGAATTTCTTCAAAACCAGCATAACAATATTTTAAAATTATTATTCAAATATTCGACCGACAAGGAAAAGAGACGATTTTAACCTCAAATATGATTCACCGAGGCGCAAATGGCATAAATGAGTAAATTTCGCATAAATAAATAAATTTTCCCTTATTTCCCTGTCCCAAGCTGCCCCAGTTGAAATGTCCCAATGTGCCCCAACATGAGTTTTATGAATTGAAAAATTCTAGAAAATTGATGGTTATGCTTTAGTAGACGTCAATAGCGTAATGTATGAAGAATATATGTATAATTGTATGAATATACATAATATTATAACATATAAACTTGTGTAGAGCCTTACGAACAGACGTAGAAAATACTTACTTGGTTAACCAAAAACTGATCATCAACAAACGTAGTTTCGACACTAGCGTGCAGGAAACTTTTTTGGATATTGTTTACAATCACTGACGCATATTCTGTGTGAATGCGCATTTAATCGCAAGTCATTAAGGCGGTGAATTTAAAGTGTCCCAATGTGCCCCGTGTCCCAATCTGCCCGGTCTCCCCTACATATTATGCAATAAACCGAAGTCGCATTTTCTTAATAAAATGTCCAGTAACACGTCCAGCATTTATATAATATTACAAAAAGTTGTGGATTCTTATGCTAATTATAATAATCAAAACAGAAATTTTAAATTTAATTTTTATTTTAATGTAATATAAATTAAACATTAACATGCAATTGTATACAAAACTAATATGACTTCAGGGTCTTTTTTGTATTGACAAGCACAAGTTGCTTCATATTGAAACTAAGTTAAAAGATTACACCATCAATTTGAATCTGAATTCTTAAGGTGCTAGGTGTGTACTTGACTATAATAGGCTATCCACTGATGTCCTATATTTACTTTGTCCTAAACAAGAAGCACTAACACTTCACTCACTGTGCTCTGCGTTTTGCACATTTCACTAAACTAGTTCGAAGGTTTTAGTTCTTTCTAGTCTTCTCACTAGATTCTGGTCGTCCAGTAGCTTAAGGATCTCTACGTTGACGTGATGGCATAGGCATCATGCATGCTTAGCGGCGAATCTTTTTCTCTTTAGTACTTGGTTGTAAACTTGTACTTATTCTGTACTAACAACTGAGAGTTTCTTCCAAAAATCCAGTACAATTCTCTGTATCTGTGACTAAGTTCTACTCTATTCTTCTTAATGTGTTCTTGTTCTTGTTCTTCTTTGTATCCAGAGTCATACCCAAATACTTTGCAGTGTTTGCATATGGCACTATGGTGTCTTTAATCCTGACATAAGGTATGTCCTCGATTCTTTTGTTTGTAAGGTTATTGTCGACAGATTTCAGTTGGTCTTGCATTTGTTGGTTCGCTGATTTTTTTATTACTAGCTTGTTAAAGATTCCAAGTAGATTCTTCAACGGTTGACCCCACTGTCATCACAGCCGTGTCATGTGCGAAAGTGGGACTGTTACATTTTCCAACTGTGGTAGGTCACTAGTATACCTATAGTAGATAGAGAATTGGTCCCATGACACTACCATGAGGTACGATAATACAAATATCTAAAATAATAAAAAACAACACAGACAAAGGAAAATAAACTTAAAAATTTGTTGAAATAGAGGCAACGATATATTTATTTGCAATAAACATCATTTATATGAGTCAAAGAACATTTGTTTGGACCAAAGTTTATATATGTTAACTCAAATAAACTTTGTTTGTATTAAATAAATATATTTGTGCCTCTGTTAAAACAACGGTTTATTTGAATCAATTAAATTTAAGCTATACGTTGTTCTCATGGTATTCTCAGCGACAAGAAGTTGACTATTGATGCCGGCCAATTGTAATGTATCGGCCGGTTTGCTATTGGACCGTGCGAGGTATTTTTCAATACTACCACTGGTGATAAATCATTGGAATCAGAAAAAAGAAGTACAATCCAGAATATCAAAATCCAAGATGATCTTATAGTTCCCATAAAGAAAACAAAAGTTGAACACATCTCCGCGGCATAGTTATCCCGATAAAACAAGTAAAAACAACGCATCTCATATGGTTGTCATTGTTATCAAATCAGCACACATTGTCACAGCACAACGTTAGTATGTCAACAAGTTGTTCATTGTGTATTAAACCTTTGTTAAAACGTTTTTGTTTTAATAAATAAAAGATGTAGATATTTCCAATGTTATTTTTTATTTTGTTCTTGTAGCTACATGTTTCGAGAAACCAAAGAACAAAAAAAAAAAAAACAAGAACAAAATAAGAAAAAAATAACATTGGAGATATCTACATCTTTTATTTATTAACTTTGAGTTTGGTGGAATGGAGAAGTTTATCTCATTAATAGTTTTTGTTTTGTTTTTTTTTAACGAATTTAAAGCTTGGTTTGATATTATTTTGGCAAAAATATATTCAAAAGTTTACATACTCTGTAACAAATTATAATTGAAAAGTACTGTATTTCTCCATTAATTTTGTTATCGAATATTAATCGAATAATAATTTCTCGAAAACGATAGCTATTGGAAACATAATAGTTCCTGTGAAGCTTAAGCATGCCTGGGTAATATCACTAATCTTTTCAACATTCTTTATTAATAAATAAAAGACGTAGATATTTCCAATGTTATTTTTTTCTTATTTTGTTCTTGTTTTTTTTTTTTTTTGTTCTTTGGTTTCTCGAAACATGTAGCTACAAGAACAAAGTAAAAAATAACATTGGAAATATCTACATCTTTTATTTATTAACTTTGAGTTCGGTGGAATGGAGAAGTTTATCTCATTAATAGTTTTTGTTTTGTTTTTTTTAACGAATTTAAAGCTTGGTTTGATATTATTTTGGCAAAAATATATTCAAAAGTTTACATACTCTGTAACAAATTATAATTGAAAAGTACTGTATTTCTGCATTAATTTTGTTATCGAATATTAATCGAATAATAATTTCTCGAAAACGATAGCTATTGGAAACATAATAGTTCCTGTGAAGCTTAAGCATGCCTGGGTAATATCACTAATCTTTTCAACATTCTGGCTGCAGTAGTTTTTAGAATAGATATGGAATGGATTGTTCAGAAGCGTTTTTGGAAACATCGCAAAAACTTCGTAACAAAATTAAAAGAATAACATTTTTGAGGTACTTAAAAAGTGTCCTTTGAAATAGTACCCTATCAAACGAATGTTGGAGGACACATAAATTAAATTTTTGGGTAATTTTGTAACTACATACCACGAATAGTTATTTTTACTTTATCATACGTAGTATGTAAAGTATTGTAATCGTGCCACAATTTTTTTTTTTGAGATTTTAGCGGAAATATGTCTTTTTGGGTCCCCTGAACATTTTTGACCAAGGTACAAAATTGTCTGTGTGTGTGTGTGTGTGTGTGTGTGTGTGTGTGTGTGTGTGTGTGTGTGTGTGTACCCGTTTTTGAGGCGACGATTCCGGCGAAACTACTAAAGGTATCGGGACGAAACTTCATATTTAGAAGTTTCATAACCAAACTTAGGGCTGAAAAGCTTTCTGTTGAAAAGGGTCCAAATGAACTGGACGTTTAGTCTTAGCGTTTTTGAAAGATTTTGCAAATAAGCCGCCATTTCTGGAGTTTCGTCGAAATAGTTAAATAATAAATTTAAGTAGAGGAAATTCTGAATAATTTAAGACTATGACATTTTATGGTACAATCAATAGTTTAGCTGCATGAGCAAATTCTATTTCATCGAGATCGGTGGTCCCTGACCCTACTGCAGTAAAACTAGTAGCCAGGATATGTTAGATATTTTGATTCTAATGACAGTAGGTAGTGTCAAACGCTAATGTTTTGACAATACCTACTGTCAATAATCGACATATAGCTCTACTAGTTTCATTTTAATGCAGACATGGCCGATCTCGATGTAATAGAATCTCATGCAGCTAAACTATTAATTTTTATATAGTATGATAAAGTCATGTGCCTGGCCACATCAGATTTTTTTAAATTAAGTAAATAGATTGCGTTATTTGTGTTTTATTCACATTTGTACCTACGTATTACCACAAATTATGAATATGTACATTTTTTGTCAGTATCTTGAAACCTTTTAACATGTTCTTAAGAAACTTGCCATATTATGATAGATTCCTTGATAAAGACCTGTATTGTATTGTTAATGCGATAGTTGAAATATGTATCTTAAACTGACACCACATTACTTAAAAACCTATCGTTGAAAAATGATTATTATTATTTTTGGAATTATTTTTTACGGTTTTACGACTGACACTTTAAACCGCTGGTTTTATTATTGACTTCGCACTTATCAGTGTTGTGATATTTTGGCTATATGCGACGTAGCTATTTTCGACTTTTGTGTCGAATCAATATCATATAAATATCTGTCTATACCCTTTCCTATACTTTTATTTGCATGGAATATTATCGAGTTGTGAATAATAAATAGTATAATAATACTTAACATAAATAAGTACTTACTAAGGTAAGTACATAAACCAGCACACTAATTCCAAAGCAATCATTTAGAATAACAGACATGATTATATTAGAAGAAACTTATTTTGGTGCATTCAAAAGACTGACCTTCGCACAGTATTGCAAATAATTTTCATAACTTTTAATAGTTCTTTTATCCTCAGCATAATAAAATAGTTAACACTACACAAAATAATAAAGGCAGTCATATCTAAAAATACTTAAAGGTTAGCACGTACTTCTTTCTGTAACAATATTTGCTCAAAAACGCTTATCGTCATCCAGAGCAACATTTTAAATTTATGCTTTATGTTAATCTTTTATTTAATAATTGTAATACGATAGTTCTATTTGGTTTAATATCTTATACTTTTATTTCAGCCTGCTGTGAAACAGTGGCCGCTTCCAGACCATTAAGAACAATTTAAAACAAAGGAAATAAACGACTGTCCAAAAAAGTTATCCGAACAAAGATGGAGTCGTTAAAGGCAATCGAATCTGATGACTTGATTTTCGCCAAAGTCATCGCGATGCTGGTGCTTGGCCTTTGTTCATTCCTCATAGGAATCTCACCGATCAAACTGGCAAAATTATTCAAGATAAAATCCGAAGGCAGTGGTAACAACTTGCTAATATCCATGCTCCTTTGCTTCGGAGGTGGTGTTCTGCTATTCACCACGTTCATCCATCTCCAGCCAGAAGTAAGGGAAGGATTTGCTATGCTCGAGCAAGAAAACAAGATACCAACCATCGGTGAAGGGATACCACTGTCAGAAATAATCTTCTGCGCTGGATTTTTCTTCGTATACCTTATAGAGGAACTAGTCAACGCACTCCTAGATAAAAAATACGAACACGAGGTATTACATCGTTCTTTATCGGTACGATCGCTGAAGAAAGACAACATGACCATACCTAGGGTGGCTTTGAACAAAGACGACACCAGTATTAGTTGCATAAGTGCTTCGAACAAAGAACTGTTTAATTCGCAGAACACGTTCAACTTTACGCAGCATTCGCACGACCACAACCACATGCATCTGGATGAAAATCTAAAGAACTCTTTTAGTGGCTTGTTGGCAGTGTTAGCTTTGAGTTTCCATGCTGTATTTGAGGGGCTGGCTGTTGGATTGGAGAACAGTGTGCAAAAAGTCTGGTATCTTTTCGTTGCAATTGCTACGCATAAATTGGTGATAGCTTTCTGTGTTGGATTGGAACTGGTTACCTCCAAGACGAAACCAATTAGGACTGTGCTGTATATTGGGACCTTTGCTATTGTTACACCATTAGGTATGTCCTCAATAACAATTTTATTTAAGTTTTATAAATATTTATGAATTTTGACGATAGATATCATGTTTTATGTAGAAAATAGATACATATAATTCCATTTGTTGAGCGAAAGAAAATTTGTTCTGTCTTGTTATCCTGCATTCTTTTGATTGGACGATAATAAGCGTTATAAGGAAAATTGTAGATCTTATCACACGCTTATAAAAATGTTCCACTGGCACATCTACTGGCAGATTTATCTTTAGTTCGTACACTGAAAGTTCGGGAATATAAAAGATTTTTGCATCAAAATAGTTACTGTTGAAAAAAGTACTCCAAATTATTGCTGTCTCGTTTTTACACCGCTTGAGTCTAGATCCTATATTTCAAAAAAATAATAACCATATGTTGCGGAAATTTGTTGATATATATAATCCAATATTATGAACACGCTGTATATAAAATCTACTTCTCCTATGTCTTGGAAATGATAGATCCTTCCTATCAAATTTCATCATTTTGAACAAATTTTAATAAGGAAGTTTCGATATAAATTGTTTCTTAAAATGATGTTTTTTTTTACTTTATCATACGTAGTATGTAAAGTAATGTAATCGTGCCAAAACAAAATTTTTAGCGGAAATATGTCTTTTTGGGTCCCCTGAACATTTTTGACCAAGGTACAAACAAATGTCTGTGTGTGTGGATGTGGGTGTGTGTACCCGTTTTTTGTGGCGACGATTCCGGAGAAACTACTAAAGGTATCGGGATGAAGCTTCATATTTAGAAGTTTCATGACCAAACTTAGAGCTGAAAAGCTTTCTGTTAAAAAGGGTCCAAAGGAACTGGAGGTTTAGTCTTAGCATTTTTGAAAGATTTTGTAAATAAGCCGGTATTTCTGGAATTTCGTCGAAATAGTTAAATAATAAATTAAACTAGAGGAAATTCTGAATAATTTATAGCTATGACATTTTTTGGTATAATCAATAGTTTAGCTGCATGAGCAAATTCTATTTCATTGAGATCGGTCGTACTGCATTAAAACAAGTAGCAAGGATATATCAGATTAAATGTCAGATGTGATTTTAATGACGGTGTAGATAGTGTCAAACGCTAATGCTTTGACAATACTACTGTCAATACAAGCTGCGTTCGGATATCGTACACCGTTAAGGTGCGTTTTCATTAGTGCTAATGGCAGTGGTAGTAGACGCCATTATAGTATTTCTAATAGAATTTGCTAATGACTCAAGTTTCTGTACATGCAAACTAATATGTGTCACCATCACGACATGTGAGAAATACTATAATTTCGTCTGCTACCACCACCATTACCTACCATTACCACCAATCGGAACGCACCTTCACACTTTTTACACCCAATAACACATGTCATTTACACTTATTTAACTCATTTGCGCATTTGAACGCAGCTTTAATCGACAGATCTGTCTAGTTCTACCAGTTTATTTTAATGCAGACATAGCCGATTTCGATCAAATAGAATCTCATGCAGCTAAACTATTAAATTTATATATAGTATGATAAAGTCATGTGCCTGGCCACATCAGATTTTTTAAAGGAAAATAAATAAAACAATGATTCAAAAACTGTAAGAATTAGGATAGGGATTGCCTTACTGCTTTATGCACTAAAATTTTGCAAATAATTAAAAAACAAAGACATAAGTGCCATTCCATTAAAACAATGTTGACTTCGTTACAAAATAAAAGTTGAATCTACAGGCAAACCAGTGTCCTTGTGGGTTCCTACACATAAGAAAGTGTACAGGGTGTCACACAAAGGACATTAATAATTTTAACAAATTGATATACACGGTTCTTCCATATAGAAAAGTTGTAGATAATGATTCGCTCTACAGATAGAAATATTATCATGCTAATCAACACGATGTACCAACACAAACTTATGTTTTTTTTAAATGGAACAACAGTTAGTTTTGACACACCAACTTGTATAAGCCTAATATCAACTGTTTCTGAGACATTGTGAAATTATTGTAAATAAAATGAATTTAAAAAATCCTTTTGCCTTTTGCTTAATGTCAAATAACTTAAGACTATTAGCACCTAGTATATCTTGACATACATCAAACGCTAAATCAGCTTTCTTAAAATGCCTAACTTACAAGCTCTATCGTCAACAGGTAAAAAGTTATTAAGCATGTAATTTGACATTTATAACTTACGCACAATAAATCATAAATTTATATTAAATATTTAGGTGGTACGACGAAATTCGACAATATCATAAATATCATAATTCTTTGCTTCATGCAACAGATTTTACTAATGGCATTCTGCAATTTTGATATCCACAAAACGTATAATTTTTGACATAGATTTTCTTCAAAGTCAAAGAATTAGGAATTTATGTACCACACCAAAAATGTTTAAATTTGTCAAAGGCGTTAAATTTCATTCAGTACATGCTGGTCCAACGCTTTGGCAAACTCCATGGGCAAACCAGATCACCTGATTTAACCCCGTTTGATTTCTTACTATGGAGGCATATTGAGGAACAAATTTATGGGGATATTACAATTACGATAGCAAACACGAAGAATAGAATAGGAGGCGTGTTCCAAAAATATTTTTGGAGAAACCATGTAAAATGTAAAAATTTTAACCGAGAATTCGAAGTTAAACGCATTGTCGTGCGACTGCTGATATGTACACTCATGAAAATAGTACTGAAATAATTATTATTTATTGAGCTTACAATAATAAATATATATTTATCTATTCTTATGACAGTTTTACCGTCACTGTGTTGTTATGAAAACACCACATATCTACCAAAGCACAATTATTTAACATTAATATCATTATCAAAAATTATTCGTTTGTGTACTTATACTAATTATTCATAGTTGAAGTTATTACTAAAAGTTGCTGTATGAAGTGAAGAATCATTACGAAGTATGTTAAGATATACAGGTTGTTCACATCTAAAAGTGTTTTTTTACTGCCCAAAATAATTTGCTTGTTTCTTTATCCTTATTAGTTACGTACATGCAGGGCCGGCGGGAGGTGTGTGCAAAGTGTACAGGGCACACAGGCGCTGTAATAAAAGGGCGCTAAAGGCTAGATTTTTCAATGCCAGTTTAAACCATAAACCATAAACTCAAATATACAAAATCGGCATTAAAAACACCAGTTCAAGAGATCTTAAAAATAAGTGATAAATGTATTTATATTAAAAATCAATGATTATGATTAAACAATAATGATTTTCCCAAATTCAGGCTTGTACTGACTTTGCCTGTTTTAGTTGCTACGCCTAGCCCCCCAGTAAAGATTTTTTTATCACCGCGGATAAAAATTTGCACCACGTATATGGGCGTAGTTCTTTACAAACCATGTGTTTCATAACAGCGGATAAAAATTCGCTGTAGGGAAAACGATAAGTGGCGCCTGGGCTAAGAGAAATAGAAACTTTTCCAAATTTAAAAATCACATAAATGGACTAGGAAAAATAGAATAGTTAGGGCAATTATTTCGGTTGAAAAGGCGATTGCACAGTCAAATAAAAATGACAAACTACCAGAGAAATTTTAAAAAGCTGGATGTTATCCTTACAAATAAATATACAGTATATCTCCACGGATTGAGGTACAAAGAAGAAACAAATTTTCATTGTGATTTTTCAAAAATGCCAAACTCCTAGTGGGTTATTCCGCAGTAACGTGTCACACCCGTCACGCCCGTTTATTTTATTATTATTTTGATGCATTATAACAAAAAGACGCCTCATGTTTTGGATACATTTTAACAAACTGATAAATTTTATGAAAAACCTTTTTAAATAGCCGTGACGGTCGTTACCAGCACAGCGATCTCTTGGTTTTGGTAACCTAACATTAAAAACTCGCGGAATGACCCTAGTATAAAGTTTCTATTCTAATGTTAATGAATAATTCTAGTTTTTATGTAAAATTTAGGCTAGCTACTATTATATTGATTGCATCATGTGTAGTAGCTAGAATAAGCATATAAATAAGCCAATTATTTTGTCACAACATTAAATAACAATAATTTAATGGGAGTTAAAATCACAGTACTACCTGACACATAAACATTTTCCTAATCATATGTAGATATTGTGATGATGCCAACTTTTAATTTTAGTAAAATATCAACACCTTAGAAAAAGAAATAACTTTCCTGCCAAAAATTTTATGATAGTTTTTCTAGCACAGCCTTGCTCAGCAAAACTCCGAAGTTAAAATTACGCATGGAATAAAAACACATACCGTAAACTTGGGTGACTTTAGTCCACTTTTGAAATTTGAAGTCTGGTAACTTTTAACAGAATAGATATAATTACTCATACTTTTGCTATTTTTTGGGTCTTTGATAGTACTTACAAAATCTCAAAACACTAATATTTCCAACGTCAGGATATACTTCTTTTAT
The DNA here is from genome assembly GCA_963966075.1 of Aphodius sticticus. NCBI lineage: Eukaryota > Metazoa > Arthropoda > Insecta > Coleoptera > Scarabaeidae > Aphodius > Aphodius sticticus. The sequence continues at coordinate 97,248,940 of OZ014506.1, read as the reverse complement.
GTATATATATATATATATATATATATATATATATATATATATATATATATATATATATATATATATATATATATATATATGGGTGGCCAAAGTCAGAATTCATTATTGGGTCACTTTGGCCATACTACTGTTTATCATGCCAATAAAAGGATAAGCTAGTGTATGCTCGAGTTTGGCCACCAAATATGTTTTAAAAATGTCCAAAAAATAAATTATCATCTAACTTACATTAAGCACCTTTGTATTCAATATAGTATCTAAAATATTAATAACCAAAAATACTCTCAGTGTTTGAAATATTAACTAAGGTCTGAACAATACAAATAACTTTTCTAAAAGTGGCCTAAGTCACCCAAGTTTACGGTACAAATTTACTGAAGATATTAAAGAGGTTTTACGTTGTTTTGTGACATCTCATGTTGATAAAAAAAACTATTTTTATGATCTTGCCTTGTAGAATTTCAATTCTACATGCAAATTATAAAATTTCAGTATATGTTTTAGACCCGATTGATACCAAGATGAGTATTTTCATCGTGCCACAAAACCGGTGGATATATAACCGAATTTTTTCCGAAGACGCCAGAATTCTTTTCCACACCCAAGAAAAATATCACGCGCCGGACCTGGGAAAATGCACAAAAATAACTGTCGAAAAGTGCAATACTTTTACTATTCTGAATGAGTTCTTTTAATTTTATTCTTATTAATTATCTCAGAATATTTTTTTGAGACTTGCGCGTTTTAGTCATTAATTTCATTAATATCTCATAAACAGTTGATAATAGCCAAATACACGTGCTTATCAAAACGATTAGGATACAAATCTTAATCAAATACTGCAAAAATATACCTGTCGTTTTGTACAATTAAAAAAACAAAAGTTTGTGTTGGTACGTCGTTCTGCATTAAAATATTTTCCAAGTGGATATTGAACATTTATATTCTTAATAATACCGGCTGTTCTTTTTTCCCATTACAGGTATTGGTGCTGGTATACTATTAAAGAATACTGGAACAGCTGAAATCGACGTAACATCAGTTGTGCTGCAAGGTATGGCAGCTGGAACCTTGCTATACGTCGTATTCTTTGAAGTGCTATCGAGAGAAAGGAGCAACCAGCACAGCGGCATTTGGCAGCTGATCGCCATCATAGTAGGATTTCTCATTATGTTCACACTTCAATTCGCAAGTAAGTTTCAACATGGCTAACCTAATTTGTTAATTACATCTTGATTACATCACCAATCCTATCATCTGCTATAACAACTCGAATAACGAACTCCAGTGAAAGGAAATAGATTTATAATTTTCCAAATTTGGAGTTCCTGGTTCGAGTCTAGGTTGAGGCAGTTTTTTTTTCTTGTGTTTGTATAGTCACTCATTGCGGTTTTAGATTTCTAATAAACGCAATAAACTTTAGAAAGCGACATCATTGAAAATTTGAATAGACCAAGTTCTGCATATTATTTCAATAGGCTTATCTTCAGATTTATAGAAAGTAGAGCGGTAGTAATGTCTGGAAAACCCAACATTACTTCGTATCTGTACTGGCTAAACGTACGTAGAGCAAGTTGTATTAACAAGGGTCACTTACGGTCATTACCATTTAAGAGCGAAAAGAAATCTTCACTTTTTCCAGACTACGTCCTTGGCGCTTCGAACTCTCGGAGGAGGTATGTCTCACCACGAATGCAATGCTCTAATTCGCATGATTGCTCTCCTTTTGTTGCAGAAAAACAATTGCAATGATGCAATTTCAGTACGACTTTTAAACACTCTCTTTATTACTATGGATCTACCCAGTATTTCTTCAGTATATTATCTATAATAAGTAGTTTTATGAGACTGTTGGAATAGTGTTGAGTAATAGCGAATGTTCCGTAACATCCTGTGTACATGCAAGCGTGTTTCTCCGCGATTTCTTGTGTTTAAGTTGCTCAATATTATTAAATAACTATTCGTTGTTTTTGATGTTTTAAATTTATTTAAACACTGCTTTGAGAAACTTTTGACACAAGATTGCTATTATTAGTAGCGTCAATGATAATTTGAGTACTGTTAAGTTAATCTAACAGGATATTATTATTCACCAATTAGTAAGTGTCTAATTGTTGTTTCTGTTAATGTCTATAATTGAATATGAATCACATTGGGCGAAAGAAGTAACAAGCAAAATTGCAGAATTGTACCTGTTGCATACAACATACAACAGAACATATTTTAAATACTTGTGTTTCCAATAAAAATTAATTAATCGATTCAAATATTTCTTTGTAAAACGAATAGTAACAGTGTGATAATTGAAAACATACCATATTTGCAATAACAGAATGTTTCAATTCAGTGTTATGTTATTTTATTTATATGTATGCAAATCGGGTCAATTCTGTTAATCTCGGGTCACTTTAATGTGAAATTAAACATGCATCAAAATTGCGAGGTAAACATATTTGTTTGGGTTTCGTCAAAAAGAAACAGTAGAGATTTTATAGGATTGTATACAGAGTGATTTTGTTTCTTTATACAATTTGCTGCTTGACTTTGAGTTAACTTTAAAAAGGTTGAAAACCCACTTTTCGTTAGTTTCAATTATGTTGTTTGGTTAAGTTTCTTATGCAGTGATTTGGAAGTGAAATTAATATTTATGCAAAACTAGCATTTTAAAATAAAGAATGTCGATACAAAGAAAAGGTATAGCAAAACCATAAATGACTTTATCATACTATATATAAAATTAATAGTTTAGCTGCATGAGATTCTATTTGATCCAGATCGGTCGTGTCTGCATTAAAATAAAACTAGCTGGCCAGGATTTGACAGATACTTTGATACTATTGACAGAAGGTATTGTCAAAACAATCAGCGTTTGACACTACCTACTGTCATTACAAAATATCTGTCAAATCCTGGCTAACTAGTTTTATATTAATGCAGACACGACCGATCTCGATCAAATAGAAGTTGCGTGTATGCAGCTTAACTATTAATTTTACCAAAAAATGTCACAGACATAAATTATTCAGAATTTCCTCTACTTTAATTTATTATTTAACTATTTTGACGATATCACAGAAATGGCGGCTCATTTGCAAAATCGTTAAAAAATGCACTCTACGATTGGTCATGAAACTTATAAATATGAAGTTTCGTCCCGATACCTTTAGCAGTTTCCCCGGAATCGTCGCCACAAAAAAAAACGGGTACACACACACTTTTTCTGCACGATTACAATACTTTGTCATACTACGTATGCAAAACTAACAATATTTTAGTTCCAAAACACTGATCGTAAAATTTGTCAAAGAAAAACGGTTTTAGATTTTCAAATTTCGAAATAACCGGTTAAACTGGTTTTCGAATATTTGCAGGTAATTTTTTTTTATTTGAGCTGGTTTGTGGCTGGTTTGCTATAACAGTGGTGCAACCCAAAAAGTAGGTAACATTTACAAAGGAAACATTTGTAAATAATCTGCTTTTTGGCATGAATCTAATGGAAGTATAAATATTGTGCTGTTTTACATACCTACATCTGCATGTCAACACAGAGAAAAGTTTATATAAAATACGTCTAAAAAACAAACGGCCAAACGTGTCAAAATCACATCAGACATTAGTAATTGAACAATGACCATTCTAGCAGATCACATTACATATTATTTATATAGGCTGTGCCACTCTTTTTCCCGAAAGTCGTTTTATCAGATAGTAGTACTAAGTAAAAAGTTTCAAATGGACTTATTTATTCCTTCAATTCCTTGGAATAATAGAGCTGTTTGAAATATTAACAAAATCGTAGTTTATACGGCTCTAACGTCTTAAGCAGTTGAAAGACCATTAAGTCGATATACAACTTTTACTCAACAACAAAATCTACATTCTAAAAAATAACAAATAAAAGTGTTACCTATATGGATTTATTTGTTTCTTCATTAATTCATTCTTTTTATTATTATACAAAACTAGTAAGCTAGTTTGAGTAAGTTGTACAATGTTGCGCTAAAAACGTCGAGCTTCACAGAGTTTTGAAAACAACGACAATATTGCACAAAATCATCCTGTATACGAGAACGAATTATCCTGTATAGAATGCTATAAAATCTCGACTATCCTTTTTGACCATTTCTACAAATTTAGATACACCTTTCGTTTCACATTAATGTGACCCGATATTATCGCAAACGATCATTTCGATAGCCATAAATAAAGTAACATAACAGTGCATTAAAACGTGCGGTTGTTGCGATATGGTATCTTTCATCTTTTCGTTTTTCAAGTAAATATTTAAATCGACTAGATCTTATCAATCATTTAACTGCGCAAAATATACAAAATTGTGGCAAAATAGAGATTAGAACAGAAAGGTTAACAATTTTGACAATTAATTGATAAACACTTACTACAATCCGGGTCCAACAAACCGGACACACGGGTTGATATTTTGATAGATTTTGACGATCAATAAGTTTCGTAATCGTTGAGTAATTTTGACGATGTTTTCAGCAGAATGTCAACAAATTTTGGGCTTTGCAATTCTTTACTAAAGATGATATTATGGAAATTTGTTTGTTTTAAATGTAAGGACAATAAAGATTTTTGTACCTATCGCAAAAGGTTATCGTAAAGGTCAATGTGCCGTTTGGCAACACTTCGCTTCCGTGTGGACTCTCTTTAGACAATTGTGTAATAATGCAGATCTAAAAATACCAACAACTCCGACCTTGAAACACTATACCAGGCAGTTCCATGCCCCAAATAATACCATCTTCGATTGCTTTATTTCCGTGAGATTTATATTAGCGCAGTCCGTATATCCAAACACCAGTGGCGTAGCAATGATTTTTCTATTGTGGGAAATATACAGGGTCCTGCAGCTCAGCTCCCGTCTTCTGTAGCTCAGTTACTAATTAAGCTAAGAGTTAGACATGTTGCAAGCTTACCCTGTACTTCAAGGTACATTTCAAGAAATTATTTTTGATTATACAGGCTGTCCCAAGAATGTGCAACGCCAACGTGATATATTTTTTTAAATTGCATGCTATATATTTTTTTACACATTTGTATGCCTGTTATGGTTGCCTACATACCACCAAAATTTTATTGAAATCGGTGGAGTGACTGCAGCGCAAAAAAATAAAAACAAAAGAAAATTGATTTTGCATCGTTGGCTTTAAAAATCAATAAAAACCACAAATTGCACCTCGTTAGTAAAATTTTGCGACGTCCTTATTAAGTTAGATCTAGTAGTCTCGTTAACCAAGTGTCATTGATCCAAATTATACAGAATGACCAAAATCTAGTGTCAAACTTGTCAAACTACAAAGCGTGTTATTGTTCTTATTTTAAATTGGAACCCATACATTTTGTTAGGTGAAACGATGCAGAATTAAAAAATAAACATTGTTTCTAAATACAACCCCATCACAATTCCCAATATTTTAAAAGTTATTCGCCAAAAACTCATTTTTCAACGTTTCCAACGGCAATTGTAGGTAATAAATATCGTACGTGGCGTTGAAAAACAATTTATTTCATAAAATATAACGCAGAGAAATATTTTAGATTTGAGTGTACTTAATAAAGTAGTTGTTCGAAATGTCTTCCGTGCTCTTCGAGGCACAAACGAAGACGAGTATGAAATGACCTCGCCAGTGCTCTTAATAGGTCGGGCGTAATAGTTAGAAATGCATCTTTCTTGCATGTTTTCTGGTGTTGTTGGAGGTTCAGCATAAACTATGTCCTTAACGTAGCCGCACAGGAAGAAATCCAGTTTCGTTAAGTCCGGTGATCGAGGAGGCCACGCAACTGGTCCTCCTCTTCCAATCCACCGATTTGGGAAGATTTCGTTGAGCTGGTGCCTCACATGTAACGAATAATGTGCTGGAGCTCCATCATGTTGCAGCCACATTTCCACCCTTACCGCTATAGGTAAATTTTTAAGTAAATTTGGCAATTGAACAACTACTTAATTAAGTACACTCAAATCTAAAATATTTCTCTACGTTATATTTTATGAAATAAATTGTTTTTCAACGCCACGTACGATATTTATGACCTACAATTAATTGCCGTTGGAAACGTTGAAAAATGAGTTTTTGGCGAATAACTTTTAAAATATTGGGAATTGTGATGGGGTTGTATTTAGAAACAATGTTTATTTTTTAATTCTGCATCGTTTCACCTAAAAAAATGTATGGGTTCCAATTTAAAATAAGAACAATAACACGTTTTGAAGTTTGACAAGTTTGACACTAGATTTTGGTCATCCTGTATAATTTGGATCAATGACACTTGGTTAACGAGACTACTAGATCTAACTTAATAATAACTTAATAATAATAACGTGTAAAAAAATATATAGCATGCAATTTAAAAAATATATCACGTTGGCGTTGCACATTTTTGGGACAGCCTGTATAATCAAAAATAATTTCTTGAAATGTACCTTGAAGTACAGGGTAAGCTTGCAAAATGTCAAACTCTTAGCTTAATTAGTAACTGAGCTACAGAAGACGGGAGCTGAGCTGCAGGACCCTGTATATAAAGTTAAACATGTGACTTATTGCAATATCTGCATTAACCCAATAAAGATGAAAGGGGTGTGTTTTATGATATACCTTCTTGAGAACGGCCATGGCATTACAATGAAAACTGACCAGACACTTTCGCATTTAAAAAATTTGAAGGATAAAGCCATAATTATTGCCATAAACACATAACTCGTATCTTTTCCATTTGTTGTTATCGTAAATATCAATACGAACTTTTTAACCATAATCTTTAAATTATCTATTTTCAATTGTCAATTTACAAACCTCGATGTGAAATATTGATGCCCTTGAGACGCACTTCTTTCCCTAAGACATTCATGGGCATACAAAGCAGTCAACCAAAGCAATTCCTGTAAATTAGTTAGCATTTGCAAAAATTCAAATCAGCACTCATATTTAACCGCATATAAATGATGATTTTATTTTGTTTCAGCGGGTCACGGCCATGGTCACGAACACCCTGAAGAGAGCACAACAATGAAGCCTACAACAGCTGTATTCCAAGAACATTCCCATTACTATTAAACAGTATATATAAATATTGTATAAATGGAAAGAGCGTGCAGTTAATCTTTTATTTTATTGATGTATATAGATTTTGTTATTTATTCTATCCTTTCAATTTTTATTTCTAAGAGTCCTGCCTTTGAGATTCAGTTATACCCCGTATAGTAAGAGCTGATAGTACGTGATATACGGGGTGTTACTGTATTTAGTTGATGAGTAATTATGTAAAACGTAATAATTTGTATAGATTGATCGTATGAAAGGAAAAAGTGATACCGTTTCGGATTAATGTTAGTGATATGATGTATTTTTTCTACATTAAATGATAGTATATGAGAATTAATCCGCCGTATTTATTAACTTAATCCTCCCAACAAATAAAAACTGGTTTGAGTTGTCTGTTAAAAAGTGAACATTAGTCTTGCTAGTGTTCAGAAATCATAATTTCATATTATACCTATGCTATAACTGGCGTCAGGTGAAACAAAAAACTATGACTTTGAACCGATTTTCAACATAACTTAATATTGATTGGTAAAAAGACCAAAAGGTCATGGGCAAAGTGTGCCAGTGTCAAAGGAAATTTGTTCTCATTCTTACTACACGATATAAGTACTATCGTGGCCATATATCATGTCCCCTCTTTTGACGTCGATTCTCTCGCAAACCTAGGGGCGAAAAAATTTTAAAAAATTCTGATGCTGTCCTTGATTAATACTCTACCACTCATAAAAATTAGAAAGCTGTATATGTTGGCGTTTTCCCGATTTTTCCAAATTAAGAAGAATTGGCGCTGTGTTTGGCCCGTAAATTTCATTCGTCTAACTTTAGCAATTAATTACTCCGAAAATAATCCATAGATTTCAACGAATTAAAAAGTAAAATCACCCGCGGAATGTTAGCTATCAATATGCATTTTTGTAAAATGATTGGGTTAGTGGTTGACCCACAAACAGCTATATTATGCAATGCCAGCAATTCCGTTATTAGAAGAGCTAGAAGAATGAAATATAGACTATAGGCTACCCAATAATTCATAGGTTTAAAGTTTATTACATAATCATTGTTGATCTTGCATTTTCCATACAAAAGATCGTGCTGAAACGCCGCGTGAATTCCGACGCTCTACGGTTTTGGTGTGATGCGGGGAAGGGAGTCGTGAGCGGTACTGTCAACAGTGAGAGAACGGCGGACAGCTGATTTCCAATACACAAAAAGAACGATAACTTGTCAAGTTAGTAATTTTAACTAACAGAATTAAATTCTTAATTTTTAAATTCAGAATCTTGGTTATAATATGTGACCCCGCTACGAGAGAAATGCCCTAACTGCCATCTCTCGTTTCGATAGTATTGACTCCTGTGTTTGACGTCTCATAACTCTAATACTACTGATCAGAAAAACTTGAACTAAAGTGTGTCATACTCCTCAATCATTTCTACATATGTTGTATGACTATCAAAATTTTTTGCCTCTCGGTGTAAACATGAGTGCGAGAGAAGTGAAAAAATGTACCCGATTTTTGCATTTGTAAATTTGTAAAACTGCCGTCATTCCCATTTTTTTTCTCCTAAACCGCTTAGCACAAAAATTTCAATGTTTGTTCAGGTTGCATTCAGAGTCTCTTCTATCGATTGGCGTTTTTGTTTTCTTCAGTTTTTATACAATAAGGTTGTAAACAAGATTTTGATGGAAGCGGATAGATCAGTAAGGAATGTTAACAGCACAACGCAGTTAGCATGCATATAATCCTTATTTACTGCGTCACATATCGCTTAAATTTAATATCATTCCGACCATTTGTTAATTTTTAAGACCGAAATAAACATGAACAACGTTTTGCGCGTGACTCAGCCTGAGTCCGTTTTTGTGTTTATTTATTAGTAATATTTAAATACAGGCAAAAACAATATAACATAAATACAACTCTTGATATATTACATATATTACAAATGGCAGCTCTGAGCGTATAAAACTGATAGGTCGTTATATTGGGTCCGTAAACACTGTTCTCGGAGTAACTTTTGAGCCCGTGCGATCTCCCACTACCGGCAGCGTCGCTGTCGATCCCTTCCCCCGCATCACCCCGAAGACCGAAGACCGCCGCGTCAATTGCGGCGATCATGATATGCTTCAACACGATCTTTTGTAGGGAAAATGCAAGATAAACAATGATTCTGTAATAAACTGTAAATATATGATTTATTATGTAGCCTATGATCGACACTTCATCATCCTAGCTCTTCTAATAACGAAATTGCTGGCATTGCATAATATAGCTTTTTGTGGGTTAAATGTGCATTTTACAAAAATGCACATTGAAAGCTACCATTCCGCAGGTGATTTTACTTTTTAGTTCGTTGAAATCTATGGATTATTTCCGGAGTAATTAATTGCTAAAGTTAACGAATGAAATTTATGGGTCAAAAACAGCGCAAATTCTTCTTAATTTGTAAAAATCGGGCAAACGCCAACATATACAGCTTTCTAATTTTTTCGAATTTTTTCAAATTTTTTCGCCCCTAGATTGGCGAGAAAATCAACATCAGAAGAAGGGACATAATATATGGCCACGATAGTACATATATCTATAGATCACACGCCTGATGTATAATCAGAAAAGCAGTGGTGGCTGTCACTGCCAAATCCGCAATGCGGGGTTCGATGCACAAAAGGTTAAAATGGTTATTAATTGAGCTATTCAAGATTATAATTTGCATGCTCGGGATGGCAAAGTTCAAATACCTCGGCTTTCAGTTATACATACCGCATAAAAGTTTCTACTGAATGTTAAATGAAATGTTAAATAACAGCTAATTGTTAGTTATTTTAAAAAAAACTATCCATTAGGAACAACTAAACCCTTAATTGACAGTTTGACAAAACTTCATGAATTTTAATTTTTTTCTAATTCATAAAATGAAGTTGACCGTAAAATGGGGACTATTTTCAAGATACAAACTTTTAAATTGGGCAAAATTATCAGATAGCAAAAGACGTTAGCTAAATAAATTCAGTCGCAACAAATCACAGACGGTATCATAACAAAGAAAACTGGTTAGTCGACGGTGTTTGGCCATACCGTCCTGATGAGGACTAATAGTCCGAAACACGTGTCTGCGGTTGCTTCTTCAATGACGGAATTGCCTGACAGACACCTTTCTCTTTTTGGTATCATAACAGTACCTATCATAAAAATTAAATTTCCGAAAAAGCGTAAATATATTATTACTTTTATTAAAATACAGATTGATTCAAATTTATAAGCTATACATGGGGAGGGGATATCGCCTATTAGAGTATATAGTAAGAGTAAGTCAAAGAACTTGATAAAGACAAAAATACAACAAAAAAGCCTGTATGTCAATAGGTGTGCCTTATTTTTGTGTTGATAGCAGGGCTGTGGAGTCGGAGTCGGAGTCGTGGAGTCGGAGTTCAGACAAATTTCAGACGAGTCGGAGTGGGAAAAAATGTACCGTCTCCGACTCCGAGTCCAGGTTTAATTACTGTAGGAAAAACATGCGAGATGGACGTTACCTCAGTAAACAAATAAAACCAAATATTCTATTAGGTCTTTGACAAAGTACCGACCTGCATACATATGTAAATAATCAAATTACAAAACACATTTTCCAAACGAAAGTGAAAACGATTAACAAAAGCAATCTGTCAGAAATAAAAAAAAAATTTGAACAAAAGAGTTAAAATGACATTGAGAAGTAGACTGATATTTTGAATCAACAAAGAAATTACATTTTATAAATAACATTTTTATTTGTGGTCTGTTTTTTTGTGTTTTTACATACCTTTTCTATTTGTAGTCCGATCAATACGTTTTTACTTTATCATACGTAGTATGTAAAGTATTGGAATCGTGCCGACCAAAATTTTTGAGATTTTCGCGGAAATATGTCCATAAATAAATATATATATTATATTACATCAATTTTATTTACAAAATGGAATATTCTCCTATTTTACACAAGTATTATTTATGCTATCACCGGTAGGTTGGTAATTTTGAGTTTTATACTACTCGTTATTCTTTATAAATACTCGAAAATAATTGAGTTCTTTAATTAACCCCATTCGCAGTCTTAAAAATAACTAAAACAAATAAGACTGACCTTTTCTATCCATCGTTGATGCCTATCTTGATTTCCATTGCACAATAATTCTGTCCACGCCTAATTAAGAAACATAACCCCATATAAGTACGACAAAGTCATCAACATAACCAAAACAGACCTGCTTCCGTACAGCTACGCAGTCCCGCATGATAGTTTCCAGAAAATCGCAGAAATGCACTTGACAGTCCGACACAATATTACTAATCAGTCACATTGTTCCTACTATCACCGATATTTCGCGTTTGATTTAGATCATTTATAAACAAATTATCGATCTGGTTGAGATTAACACTAACTAAGCCACAGCCGCAATATTTTGGTTCGTATTTTCGTTTTGAAACCGGTTTTTCACATTGCGCTCGGTCAGGAATGCCGTCCCACCACGCATCTGTAATTGCGAGTACCACCACTTTTCTCTCTATTTTGGAGTTAAAGCGCGTTCCCAAAATTGTTTCCTTGTCTACCAAGTTACGTATATTTTTGTTTGTGGACTGTTCTCCATACCAATTTAGGTTTTAAATATCATCCCTCGACAATTTATTGAATAAATTCCAACGAATATTAACGACTTTCAATTGTATATTAGTTATTTGATATTGGAAATTTTTATTGCATGCTCGCTGAACACGAGTGCAGGTGTTATGTGTATGTATTTTTGGTTCTATTTTTTCTTATCCGTTCATTATCTTTGTCAAGAAAAAAATCCCTCATGCAATACGACTATTTATTATTTTTGTTCAAAAGGGTCCAAAGGATCCTTGTATTTTTTTGGGAATATTAGCTTATCTTGGTATCAAAACGGAGTACCAAGGACAAATCGTAGGCTTCGCACATACACGTTGCCCCACTATGTTGCCGCGCACTTTTTACGAAGTAAATGTACTTCCGACTAAATAGGTTCATAAAGATTTATTAATTTTTTTCAATTCTGAAAAATTACCAACAGAAAACCAAACAAGAAAACGCAAACTAATACCAACAAATAATACTAATTAGAATAATAATAATATATTTATGTATACATTCTTTTTAAACTATGCTTTCTTAAAAAAACAGCCCTAAAAAGTTAAAATTTTTTGTTTTTATTGATATGCATTGTCACCGGAAATGCAAATTTTCACATGCAAAATTTCAACCCGATTGATTATTGGGAAGCAGGTAAAATATCAATTACAAGATTTGAACGTGACAAACAAGCGTAGTAAAAAGTAAATGAATAATAATATTTCGTAATTCAAAATAATAACAATAGATTAAATTAAAGGATGAAGAAACAAAAAAGTCTACATGAAACTTATTTTAACTAAATTTTATTCTTTTTGCAAAAATTTAAACAAAATTAGTTACTCAAATTTCCCATCAATTATTACATTGATTATTAAATTGGTCCCATTTAAGTACTTTGCCAGTTACCAAACTGACTGCAGTGAATACGAAGATGTAGCAGAATTACCAAACTCTGAAGTGGAATTTGTACCAACTCAACCAGAAATGCCATACAGTCAAATCTCATCGACCTACCTTGTATTTATTTGAAAACTATCTATTTATTATCAAGCAGATGTGATAGAAACAAAAATTATTGGAGTGTGGTCATCAGAAGTCAAAGTAAATGAAATAAAAAGTAGATGAGTAGATGTTAACTTTAATGATAACATTTTGACGTATCTAGCATATCGACCAGCTGCTACAAATTCTCAAAATTGTCCACACTATTTATTTTTTATTATTTAGACCTCAACTTTTTCGGTACCCTTGATGGACAACTTCTAAAGTCGAATTTGTAAGCACCGAAAAATAATGTATTGATGCTACCAGAGTTATCATTATTTTCCTATTATTCAATTGTGTTTCTTACGTCGGTTGGGACTTTTGCTGCCATCTAGGGTTGTACGTCGATTGGTGAACAGTCTATATCATAGAATGTCTATATATTGACTAACGACAAATGACATAATATACAAACAATATTGCCTTAGTTACCATCCTGCCAAGCTGACATCAAAAACTGACAACAATAACATTTAGACCTTAACTACCTTCAAAATTACAATTTCAAATCAAAAAATATATATACAAAAAATTCGTTGAATATGACGGAAGAGGGGGTCATAAAATGACTAGTGATAATAATCCGGTGGTAACAGATGAGGATCTGTTCAACCAATGTGTGGACAATTTTTACACAACTGCCAGCATTCAGGGCCGAGTGGCTTACTTACTCATGTCCATTTATGCAGTCAATCCAAATATATGGCATAGGTATGTCCCAGTAGCAATATAAGCCATATCAGTCTTCACTCTTCAGTCATTCACTGGTTTTCAATTCAGGTTCTCAAATTATAATCCATCGCACCTGCTCTTCAGCAACATGGTCTATGGAGCAGCAGTTTATCTATATTCACGACCAGCAATGAGACCAATAAGTGGGGGAAATCGAATAGTTTTTAGGTAAGTGATTCTTTTAAATAATGATCTGTCATAGATGGGTAACTATACAAAGTTACAGTAAAGCTTTTCAAATTGATTGTACAAATTGTAATGAAAAGAGGAATTAGTTATGTGGAAGAAAACTAACTCTGCCATTATCTTCTTTTAAAACATTCACTGTGCAATGCTTTCCTGAAAAGATGATCAAAGTTACTAACATATACTTGGTCTTTAACTACTTATTGCCGCCAGTATATTGTTTAAAACAGATAAATAAGAACGTTGATTGGTAATTTTAGTATTTTGGGTTCGATGATGTTCAACTATTCGTCGATCATGGTGTACGAATATCTAGAAGCGAAATTTAGTGATAGGCCGGTCCTACTCACCTTCTTAGGATTTTTCTGCGGTCGCATGATGATGCTGCACTTCCTCTCATACTTATATCACGTGGACCGTATGAGCAGGGTGGACAGAAACTTCCGAAGAAATCCAGCATTTGACAGTATGTATGTTTGAATTTCACACGGACATCCAACAACGGCAACGTAAACATTGATTTCAGGTATTCGTAAGGACATACATTGCAATTGTGATGAATGTTTAATAGTGAAATAATAAAGAATGTTATGTTTTATATACTCGTAATTATTCAATAAAACTTTTGTATTATGTCAGACCGTCTAGTTCTCTAAATGAAAAGATCTTTTGACGAAGCTTTTTCTTGTGTGTATAACGTTTTCATCATCACCGAGTGGAGACTTTTATTTGAATGTTTATATAATCAGGTGGAACGGGGTTGGTTAGTCTTGTAAGTGCGTCAAAAACGTGTTTTAAGACACAAAATTAAATTTTAAAACAAAAAATGGTTTTCCCGTTTAAATTAGCTTTAAGGCTCCTGTCTCCGACCCCCAAAACGCGAAAATAAAATAACCCACGTCATAATTATTGCGCCAATCGTGAAATGCTCGCTACAATTCGATTCCGAATGTCGTTATGCAACTGACATCGGAAAGGAATTTCAATATTTATGAAAATTATTTATGCAAATTTTGGTGTGGACTACCCATATAGAAATCCTTTCCGATGGCAGTTGCGTCTGATTATTGTCTGCTGTAATACATTATAAAATATAATTAAATGTTAACTATAAGAGCACAAGTTATTTTCTTTTGAACTTCTCTAGACTTGCACTCTGGAGTATTGTAGTGCGTGTTTGTAGAGACTTGGAAAACATGATTACAATAGCGACGATTGTGAAAGTAGGTACTATATCGTCGACTAGAAAACACAAACACAGTCCAGTTTGAACATTTGTACAAATAGAAAGCAATACATTTATATCTTTAGGTTCGTTATACTAACGTCAAATCGGTCAAATGTAATAAATTCGAAATAAAAACATACATGTTTATAGTAGCGCCATCTACATATTCTGGTGATATTTTTTTATTTCGAAGCATTGGAGAGAAGTTCGCTACTGTTCGCTATTTGATTTCAGACAGCCTTAAATTGTGTTTTTGAGGGTTTCAAGGTCACTAGAACCAAAGTGAGGCAGATATGACTCCGCACCAGGGCTGTGGAGTCGGAGTCGTGGAGTCGGAGTTCAGACAAATTTCAGAGTCGGAGTTGGAAAAAATGTACCGCCTCCGACTCCGGGTCCATGTTTAAATAATGTAGAAAGAGACATGCGAGATGGCCGTTGCCTCAATAGATAGTAAAAGATTAACTAAACATTATTAGGTCTTTTACAAAGTAGATATAGTTTAGCTACAAAACACACAGGTCGGTGGTGAGTGATGATTAGCAAAATGATTATTGTGAGTCGCTTGCCGCGTCGCATATATAGATTATGTATTTCCCATTTCCAATAACCAACTTCAATATGCTAATTATGATAGCTAGACGAATTAGAACTTTCCAACGTAAAGCGTCAACGTGTGGTTTTCCTTATTCATCAAAATTTCGAGAATTTACTCCTCGAGCCACAAAGAACAGCTGAACAATTCATTAAATATTGCAAAAAGTATTTTAATGATATTCCCTTGCAATTTTAAAAAGAAGAAACAGTTTCCTACAGCTTTTGTACCAGAAGAAACAACGTGATGGTATCACAGTCGTATTATCAACTCTCAACATTTTATTTATTTTTATTGGCCCAATATCTGAATGTTTGTAAAAGATAATGCTTTACTAGGAAAACTTTGCAATTTTAGCTTTAATGTTTGATAACTATAAACGTCTAACCGAAATTGATTCTTTTTTTTTTGGCACATGAACAAATTTATCAAAAGTATCAGCCTTGATTATACAATATTATGGTATAATCACATCCCTTTGTATTTAACAAAATATGTAGAGATTTTAAATTGTTACTGATTCTGTCGAGTGTAGGTTACGGTTTTTAAGATTATTGGTGGCT
This sequence comes from Aphodius sticticus, assembly GCA_963966075.1. Classification (NCBI taxonomy): domain Eukaryota; kingdom Metazoa; phylum Arthropoda; class Insecta; order Coleoptera; family Scarabaeidae; genus Aphodius; species Aphodius sticticus. The sequence continues at coordinate 97,232,900 of OZ014506.1, read as the reverse complement.
ATGTCGTAGTCTTCTTGCGATCAACTAAAAAACACCGATATTCGCAGATTTCGTCACCTACACTTGACAGAATTGAGCCAGATATATTTTTATTATTAGCAAAGGTACAAACTTCACTCTAACGTAATTTTTAATGCATAAACTTAAACATGCATAATATATGTATAATGGCCGATTAAAAATTATAACTGCATTTCCATTTAAACTCTACCTTAAGTTGAATGTCGGAATATCCATGTAAAGTCATACTCATTGCAGCCAGAATTGTGACGTCATAACCACTAACAGAAGTAAGAGTTGAGATTATTTTCAGCTTATTTTGCACTTAATGTTGTATTCATTGAAATAAATTTTATTTTGTACTATACAGTGGTTTTGTTGTACTATACTTTTATTATTAAAGACAGAACATCGGTTCAAGTGACAAACTAGTTCAGAATTATGTGCTCTCTAATGAGAAAACAGTTGAAGTTCTAGTGATTTCAGAGATATTTTGAAAACATAAAAAAGCGTGCTTTTTAAATATGGCCATAATTTTGTGGTCCGATCAACAGGCCTTTTTGATTTTATTTACAATTAGATTATGTCAGATTTAATTTTTTTTTGCCATTAAATTCGCTGGAAACAAATAAAATTTTGCCGGGGTCGGAGTTGGAGTCGGACTACCAAAATTATCTGGAGTCGGAGTCGGTGTCGACAGATTTTTTACCGACTCCACAGCCCTGCTCCGCACCCTGATGCTAGATTATTATGGAGATATCAAATTAAAGGGAAAAATTATTTCATTCTCACAAAACCAACTATTCTAATAGAATCAGCAAGACTGCAGTTTATTATAATAAAAACTAATAAAAAAGACAATCATACCTATATTTATGTTCCTCCTGCAGTCCTTTCCATATAGAAAACAAGGCACAATTCGAACTAGGTTATGTTCTCTAAATACTCCCGAAACATCACCACAAAACCAGAAAACTTACCACTAAAGGCGAGGCTTCACCAAACTAGGCTAGCCCGGCGGCACATGCCGCCGGCTTTTGCCGAAAAACAAAATATGCAAAAGTTTCCTTCGAAGCCGCCGGCATGAGCCGCCGGCCTATTTTTGCTAGCGGCCTTTTGTCGGTAAAGATCAAAGGAATTTCTGCGGGCTACGCTGGCAGGCGCTTATGAGCATGCGCTACCAAGTTAGTTTGACACATGTGATTCAGGAGAACGATGAATTTGAGGTTATACTTCTGACATTATTAATGGACAACCAAGCTATGGATGCGAAAATGAAGATCAGTGGCCACAAAAGCAAGTTTTGTTATTAATAGAACTATTTTGAACAGAAGAAAACTTGTAGAACCCCAGAAACAAGTATAAAAATAAAAATCTGATGTGGCCAGGCACATAACTTTATCATACTATAAATCAGTGTCAACTGGTGCAAACACTGTCAATCGCTGATGTTTTAACAATACTGTCAATAGAACCAAAATATCTGTCAAATCCTGGCTAACTAGTTTTAAAGCAGACACGACCGATCTCGATTTAAATCTGCTCATGCTGCTTTAATTCCTCTACTTTAATTAACAGAGGTTCTTTTGTACCTTGGTCAAAAAATGTTCAGGGGACCCAAAGGGACATATTTCCGCTAAAATCAAAATTTTCTTCTATAGGATTACAATACTTAAAGTAAAAATAAAAGACTAAAATTTACTAATATGCAAAACATTGGGGGTTGAAAAAGTCGAAAGGAAAGTCAACTAGTAAGAAAATTATCTTAAGCAGTTAACCCCGTAAAATATTTTTGGTGTGAAATTTGGATCAAAAATGAAATAGAGTTAACCGCTTTTGCCCAGTCACAAACTTCCTTACTCGAAGGCCTTACTTTTTAAAAGAAAATCTAGTATACTAAATTTCAGATCAACTGCTCTAAAATTACGGCAGGTATCGTGTGAATTTGAAAAAAAAATCAGTTAACCGATTTTGACCATTCCCGAATTTGTTATTTTCTTACCTTTTAGGAGATAAGCTTGTATACCAACTTTCAGATCAATTACTAAAAAAATACGGCAAGTAGCATGTATACAAGCAGGTAGACCGACAGACGGACATAGTTAAACCGCTTCAGTTTTCAATGCTGATAAAAATATTTACATAATATATTTATATATTACTTTATCTATATCTGCCACGTCCCCTTAAGGGTCGTTGCCACAAATATTGTGGCAAACTGAATATATCCTACTTCAGTAAATATGGGGTCATTTTACGAGTCATTTTTACCGAGAAAAGATGAAAATGGATGTAAAAAGTCAGAAGAAAAAAGTCAAGACACAAAATAAATTTATTTTAGCTTTATAGTGTCGGTAATGACATTTAGGGCCATATACCATAACAGAGCGAAGAACCATCTGACAACCCGGGCAAGCCAGCTCCCCAGTTTGGTGTAGTCGAATTTAGATCTGCGGCAAAGCCGCAGAAGGCTGCAACAAGCCGCCGAATTTTATGCCGACGGCAATGACGCAATTGCCGCCGGGCTAGCCCAGTTTGGTGAAGCCCCGCCTTAACATAGAAAACACGTCTCGGTTGTTTTAAAAATTCCCTTTTTGCATTAATTTAATCAATTACCATAATAAAAATCCGTAAAACAACACAAACAAATATCAACATAACCCTGAATGTACAGATGTTCACGTGATGTCAGTCACGTGACTCCTTCCCACAATGCACCGCGCGCGAAGACACTCTTCCTAACCCACGGCTTTTTTCTCGCTTATTTTTCGATGTTTCAATCAGATAAAAAGCTGCATTCGCTATAGAATATCGTTGAGAATTACCGGAAGGATTGCTGATTACGTGTTTGTTGAAATCAGTTTAAAAACATTGAAAATGAAGAAGCACTGAATTTTCAATTTTATACAATAGGACTCCTTTTCAGTTTTTAGCAAGGAGTGAATCCTGGAATCTCCGTAAGTGGTTTTGCATGACTTTTCGCATGCCTTGTACGCAATTTAGTGTGAAAAATACCACGATTTATTAAAAAAATATATGAAAATTAACAATTAACAGGAATAACAAAACAAGTTTACTTATTTGATCAAATATCACAAAAGCCTATACATATATGCAAAGCTGGGCAAAGTTAACTTCGTTAGTCATTAATACGTTACGAAGGAGTTAACTTCGTTAACCAATAGTCGTTATTTTATTACAAATGTAACGGAAAGTAATGTTAACTTTTCATATAAAAAATGTAGGTTATGTACTTACTTAACTCTTATGTCAAATTCAAATTTTATGAACTACCTATATATGATTAACAATATTTAAAATTTGATGATTGTTTTTTTGGTTTTTGATGAACCAAGAACTTTTCTGAAGAATAAAATTTTGTGATATATCGATAATAAAAAAATTTTGCATATCGACCCATGCAACGAAGACTATCGTAACTCAAGTGCAATCCCTATGTAGTTACTATAGTCTTCGTTGCATGGGTCGATATGATGACTTTATGGCAGTCACTGTATATTGACGTTTTGCTAATTTTTCTTAGCTTATATTACATCTAGGATTTATATTTTTTATTCAAAATCTAGGCAGGATCCACCTGCACATTTAATTAAATAAACATTGACCAGAGAAAACTTGCACATAATATCGGGAAACTTTAGTAACGATGTAATATTATAGCAATAAATATACTCTCAATTTTATTAAACTTTTATTCAAATATAAATAAAACAACTAAATACTGTAACTACTTTATTACAACACAACGAAACAAATGGGACTCATCTACTTTTTGGCTAGAGCGTCTGCATGATCAACGTAACTGCAGCCCAATTTGATCATAGCAAGACCTGTGCCGATTCCGCAGGCTGTGCACAGCGCAACATTTTGAGGAACCATACTTCTCAAAATGGCCCATATTAACACAGAGCCCATAGAAAACGACACTGCTCCAAATGCACTGCAACACAATAAACCGTTTAAAAAATGCTTCGTTAACGCTCTAACCTAACTAACCTGTATAGTATTCTGTCTCGCTTTGAAGCCGACTGCAAATGTGGCCGGCTGTATAAGTAGAATCCAGTGCCGAGAAGGGTATTGACGAGAAGGATATTTGTGATGTCACGTTTCGGGAATAGTCTAAAATGTACTCGGGTAACTACATAACCTTATGCAAATGTGTGGTATTATTTTCTGAGATATAGAAGTAGATAAGCAGTACCTTAAAATTAACGAAGGGTTCATAACGTTGACGGAGAGGGCTGTATAACTTAGGACCCCTTGAACTGGTACGTAGTGAAACAGGATGTTGTTCTTTGTTAACGGTTTCAATCCAAATTTACCGCAAACCGATTCTCTTGCTTCTGCGGCCGATGTCATTTTCGTAACAGTAGATACAGCAAATACACAAAATTTTAACAAGTTACGGGACACCAAAAATGTAACAATTTTCTATGAGGATGTCACATGAACCTGAAAACAAATTTCCCTATTCTTGATGGTGCTACGCTCTAATTACAAATTATTCTAAATACACTTTCATTTTATATAATTTGATTTTAAAAAAGATTCAATTCGTTGCGAATAGTTTATTTCTTGCATATTATAACAAATTCTACAATAACTAATTTTAAAAATAAACTTTATGTAAACTTCTGTTACCAACCCAAGCAAATTCAATATCCCTAACTAGTAAAAATTCCATGAGCCCTTGCTCACCATTTCTGTTTAGGTTATAAGTGGTTATAAGATATTTATTATTAAGGCAAAATGTCTTTGGCAAGGAATTTCAGTTATCGCTTAATGAAAACCTGCAGACAAATATCTTGGAGTCGATCAGTGCGACTACTTTCAAGTGATAGTGTTGATACGGCCCCAGAAGCAAAACAAGGAGGTTATGCTAAAGCATTTACCAAATTTGAAACTATAAATGAGGAACCTAAGGAAATATCACAATCTTTCCCAACATTACTAAGGAATTCCAAATTTATTGATGTAAGTCGAGAACTTGAAACTATAACGTGCTACTTTAACATACTTGTAGCTTGGAGATCCGGAAGGTAAAATTGTTACTGGGAAAATAGTTCATGTTGTTGATGATGATCTATACATAGACTTTGGATGGAAGTTCAACTGTGTGTGTGTAAGGCCAAAGAAAAGCGCAAGGTTCGTACTTTGAGATACTTCGTATAGGTGTACATTAACGCCTTAAGAAATCGAAATACACTTTTCTTCCATATAGAAAAGCTGCAGATAATTATTTGCTCCACAGACAGAAAGTATTTCCATGCATACAGGCTGTTCCATAATGTCGTAACAACACAATGAAGTTCCAATTACTACAAAGAACAAAATCATGGAGTGTTGTGTTAGATATGTAATGATTTCTGTAAAACCCTGGTATATCAGTAATATATAACACAGTGACAACAATACTATCATCAGAATAAATAATTATATAAATGGATAATTCTAAGGCGAATAAATAATAGTTATTTAACCACCAAGTATATTGAAAAGAGCGATTAATGATCGAGACTGTTTAACGCACGAGCAATTAGCGAGTGCGTTAATTGTCAAGATCATTAATCGCCGTATAATATTCGAGTTGGTTACAAAATTTTTTCGTTGATTCTATTCTTCTGGCGGTGTCTACATAAAGCGATTTCGCGTGGCTAAACGGTTCGATTTGGTTCCGGTTGGCGGTTGGATGTGGTTGACAGAGCGGTTCTAAATCGTCATCATTTTTAAAACGTCAGTAACCGCTCGACGGAAAATGATCCGGTTCGATTCATAGGTTAGGTGTCCCACTTACTGTTAAATATGACAGTAATGACATACGCAGTGGTCTACCGCGCATTCCGACAACGACATACGTATCCATTTTACCAGCATTTTACAACTTATAACCTAAAAATGACAACCCAAACGAACCGATATTTCAAACCGTCTTGCCAGGCAGGTTCAAGATTTTGACGGACCGAATCGAACCAACTGCAACCGATACGTCATCAATTGCCATGTGAAAATGGTTGGTTCAAATTGGTAGTCGAACCGCAACCGAACTGTTCCACGCGAAATCGCCTATAGATTTTATTCGTCGATGTCGTTTGAGGTTAAATGACCATTTATGTAATTTGACACTGATAGTTCTGGACTGTGTGTCTGGATAACGGAATGTTTTGATTGGATGGTTTTATTTTACGTATGTTCGATTGGCTTTAACAAATCATGCATTAATAGAAATCGTGTATTTATAGAGCTTTTTCATAAATGATTTTCTATTCAGTAAACATACTCATAAATAAATGATCGACGGAAATAATTATTTCAGTACGATTGTCAAGAGTGCACATATCAGCCTTTTCAGGTCAATTTTCCAAGGTTTCTACAAAAATATTATGAAAACACCCTGATAATAAATTGTCATAAATTTCTTCCTCAATATGCTTCCGTAGTAAGAGATCAAACGAGGTTGAAACAGGTGATCTAGTTTGCCAAAGCGTTGGATGCCCATGAAGAATTTTACGTTTTTGATAAATGTTATATAAACAATTTTTAAGTGGTACATAAATTACTAATCCATTGACTTTGAAGAAAATCATAAATTATACATTTGTGTGATTCAAAATTTCCAAATGCCAGTTATTTGACATTAGTAAACTTCCGGTTATTGAGAATAAGTCATAGTAGAAGCACAAATCAAAAATACCTGTCAAGAAGTGCGATATTTTTAATATCCAGAATGAGTTCTTTTAATTTTATCCTTGTTAATAAACTCAGAAAGATTTTTTGAACATTTTTTACATAAATTTCACAATATCTCAGAAACAGATGATAATAGCCTAATACAAGTTGTCAAAATGATTAGAATACAAATCGTAATAAAAAAAACTAATAATATACCTAGTGTTCCATTTAATCTGTGTTGGTATGTCGTTATGGAACACCCTGTATGCATGAAAATATTTTCTGTGTGTAGAGCGAATTACTATTTACACCTTTTCTGTATGGAAGAATCGTGTATTTAGATTTCTTTATTTGAAATTTTTTTATTGCAGTAGTTACGTTAGAGGTGCTAGAGTAAGATTAGTAATCAGAGATCTTGAGTTATCGTCAAGATTTTTGGGATATGAAAAGGATTTAACACTTCTAGAAGCCGATTGTACGTTGTTAGGCATACATCAAGAACGTACGCAACAAACGACTTTGTAAGCAAATAACACCACTGTTTATATTTAATAGTTTATTACAAGTATATTAACAAAACATTGCTTTATTTGTAAGGCGACTATGTCTAAAACATAAGTAAATTAGTCATTATACAAATAAAAATTCTTTAATGAAGCTTAATTTAGTTTCATTCCAAATGTATCCGCCCATCGATATCAGTAATAAATAATATACAATTTTTTTTATTAATTAATTATGGCTCTCCTATCACAAAAACAAATAATAGATATATATTTACAATATACAACAACTAGAGGCATTATACAAGACGTTATTACAAGAACAGTTTTTAGAATTTACAACTTAATGTTTTATTTGAGTATTTAAGATGAGATTATTTTTTTTGTATGAATTACATTTTGTATTTTTACAGAAATCTGAACTTGCTTAATTAAATATTTATGTTAAAAAAGCTTTTATAAAATAGTGCATGGTAGTCCGCAGCACAACGGTAGGCACACTGGTACGATCGCTGCACCAGATTTTGAGCTGCTCTTGCTTTTGCTTTCCGCCTCGTATTTGTATTTGCCAGACGCCTTGGCCATGCCTCCCTGAAAAATAAACAACAATGTTAATACTACAAAACATTATGCACTGGAAATAGGCTGAATATATGTTCGTATGCAATCGGAGCATACAATCGCACAGAAAATTCTCTTAAACTCAAATAAATCTATGTTTGAATAGACACATTCATTTGCTAAAGTTTAAGTAAGATTTTTTTGACTCAAAACAAACATTCTTTGGAGAAATATTTATTGTCTCTATTCAAACAATTGATTTACTTGACTTAAACAAAAATATTTCTACCTGTGCAGCCAATTTCCTTTAAAATATGTACTCGATTGCGGTTTATCTGAGTCAAAAGTTGAATATTTGCAAATTTGACGTTTCACCATTTTCCACAATCTAATGACCATATCTGATCATATTTTGGATTTTTTTAAATCGCTACCAATTTTCAATTACAGCGGCGAAAGTGATTTTGACCACCTTTCCTTTAAAATATGTACGCAATTGCGATTTGTCTCAGTCAAAAGTTGAATATTCGCAATTTTGACGTTTCACCATTTTCCACAATTGAATGACCATGTCTGACCATATTTTGGAATTTTTTAAAACGCTACCAATTTAGAATTACAGTCGCCAAAGTGATTTTGACCATCAACTTCCTTTAACATATGTACGCAATTGCGATTAATATTAGTCAAAAGTTGAATATTTGCAATTTTGACGCTTCACTATTTTCCACAATCGAATGATCATGCCTGACCATATTTTGGAATTTTTTATAACGCTTCCAATTTTGTATGACTACCGCCAAAGTGATTTTGATTTTGATTAGTTAAAAGTTGAATATTCGCAAATTTTACGTTTTACCATTTTCCACAATCGAATTAGTATGTCTGACTATATTTTGAAGTTTTTTGAAACGCTACTTATTTTGAATTATACCGGCCAAAGTGATTTTGACCATCAACTTCCTTTAACATATGTACGCAATTGCGATTTATATTAGTCAAAAGTTGGATATTTGCAATTTTGACGTTTCACCATTTTCCAGAATTGAGTGACTATGTCTGACCATATTTTGGTGTTTCTGTAAACGCTACCAGTTTAGAACTACAGTCGCCAAAGCGATTTTGACCATCAACTTCCTTTAAAATATGTACGCAATTGCGATTTATATTAGTCAAAAGTTGGATATTTGCAATTTTGACGTTTCACCATTTTCCACAATTGAATGACTATGTCTGACCATATTTTGGATTTTCTGTAAACGCTACCAATTTAGAATTACAATCGCCAGAGCGATTTTGACCATCAACTTCCTTTACAATATGTACGCAATTGCGATTTATATTAGTCAAAAGTTGGATATTTGCTATTTTGACGTTTCACCATTTTCCACAATTGAATGACTATGTCTGACCATATTTTGGATTTTCTGTAAACGCTACCAATTTAGAATTACAATCGCCAGAGCGATTTTGACCATCAACTTCCTTTACAATATGTACGCACTTGCGATTTATATTAGTCAAAAGTTGGATATTTGCAATTTTGACGTTTCACCATTTTCCACAATTGAATGACTATGTCTGACCATATTTTGGATTTTCTGTAAACGCTACCAATTTAGAATTACAGTCGCCAAAGCGATTTTGACCATCAACTTCCTTTAAAATATGTACGCACTTGCGATTTATATTAGTCAAAAGTTGGATATTTGCAACTTTGACGTTTCACCATTTTCCACAAATATTGAATGACTATGTCTGACCATATTTTGGATTTTCTGTCAACGCTACCAATTTAGAATTACTGTCGCCAAAGCGATTTTGACCATCAACTTCCTTTAAAATATGTACGCAATTGCGATTTATATTAGTCAAAAGTTGGATATTTGCAATTTTGACGTTTCACCATTTTCCACAATTGAATGACTATGTCTGACCATATTTTGGATTTTCTGTCAACGCTACCAATTTAGAATTACTGTCGCCAAAGCGATTTTGACCATCAACTTCCTTTAAAATATGTACGCAATTGCGATTTATATTAGTCAAAAGTTGGATATTTGCAATTTTGACGTTTCACCATTTTCCACAATTGAAAGACTATGTCTGACCATATTTTGGATTTTCTGTAAACGCTACCAATTTAGAATTACAATCGCCAGAGCGATTTTGATCGATCATTCGAAGTAAGTTTCATATAGACATACTTATTTTTTTTTTATTCCTTAAAAAGTTACAGGTGTTTAAATATTACCAGAACAGTATTTTAAACGGCTCTAACTTTTTAAGGAATAATACATCCAAGAATAGTCCATATGATACTTGGCTCAGAATATAACCTAAAAAATCCACCAAGATAGGACTGCAACTAGAATTTCTAACTTCTAACTAGAATACTAGGGAATATTCAAGAAAAAACAGATCAACATTTACATAGGGTACACAGCGATTTCGGTAACTGTAGAGTTAACTGGAGAACATTTTTGGCACCAGAAATGGCTCAGAGTATCTCTATTTATCGCAATATGTAATATGTTGTTAATGCAAACAAATAGTTTTAACTTTTAAAATTTTCCAAATATAGTTTCACTGGTGATTCCCGCATCTAAGCCAGATAGAGTTTGCTCCCCCATCTACAGTGATTCAATCACACGTAAAAATAAACTTTAGTTTACTATGACATATTTTCAAACATTGCCCAAAATACGCTTTTGATCTGTCCACTCAAAACCAGGATACCAGGATCAAAACGGATATATAGTACAATTGCAAAAGAAATATATACCTCAGCTTTCCAGCCACCTTCCTCCTTCTTGGCAAACATCTCATAACCAGGCGGGTAGTAAACCGGCGGCCCTGTAATATTCTTCGTCCTTTGAATCTCCTCCTTCTTCTTCTCGTCCTGCTCTACCTGGTGCTGCTTCAAAGTATCAGCTTTCCTCTGGTGCATGGCTTCAACTTCATGCGCATTGAAACCAGCGTTCAATGGACTATTTGGCGGCTAAAACATCAACACAATTAACCTACTCCTATCTTTAAAAGAGAGCATCACTAATTACCTCTCTTCCAATAGTTGCCATGAGCTCGTCGACTTTCTTCGGTGGGGTTCCATCGTGTTCGTGAGTGGGGAAAGGTCTGGGTTGAAGGAGAGGTTCAGTTTCACTACCTGGCGGATAACCCTTGAAATTATTACTTGTGCTGCTTGTGGAGGAGTACTTATAAGTTATGTTCACAGGTTCTGGTGGTGGTTTCGGATAACGATGGTCACCTTCATCTCTGGGGTATGGTCGATTCGATATGTTGCTGGTCGTGTTGTTTTCTTTGTAGATTATTGTTTCCTGAGGTGGGTATTGCCTATACGGTGGTCCGGTGTTCGTATTCGTGGTGTGTGTCTCCTTGATGATAACCGTTTCTTTGTTTGGTGGTTCCCTATGCGGTGGATACCCATCAACAGATCTACTGGTGGTACTTTCGTCGTACATATAGGTATGCTTCCCGGAATTATCTCTGTACATATTTCCTGGTTGGTAGTTCCTTGTGGTGACCGTTTCGTTTATTAAAGTGGTATCGCTGCTGCCAACAGGTGGCGGAGGCCTTTGATATGGTTGATCATTGATATTCGTGGTGGTTGTTTCCCTGTACACGTTCTGGTTCCAGCCTGGCTCATTTTGATAATTCATGTTAGAGTTTCTGGTTAGAGAGTCGTATTTATTGTAGACGAAACTTTTGCTGGGTGTGGTTTGGCTTTGGTTTGGCGAGTAAACCAGTTTTTCTGTTTCGGAAACTGAACCTGGGCTGGGGTATACGGTGCCGGGGATTTCGTATGTGTAGGTTTTGATGGTCGTGGTGACTTTTGTGTTGCCTCCGGGGAGGAGGTTGGGATCGAGGCTGGCTAGGATTTCGGGATTGATGTCTGGTGTTGATGTTTCGATCACTTCCATGGGGTAGCTGTGCATGTTGGTGACTTTCGTTTGTTTGGAGAGAGTGCTGGTGCGACTTGGTGATGGAGACGCAGTACGAAGAGTCTTCAGATCTCCATAAGTGCCTGAAAGATATTTATTTTTAAAAGATTTTTAGAACAATCCTAACTGATTTTATTGCTGGATACTGCAGTATATTTATAGTATTGTCGTTTTTATAGGTATCTTTTGGTAAACATGAAATTTGTTATATCATTTGCTTCTTCTCGCTTTTTCATTAGTACTTCTTTTGAATTGTTCTTTTAATGTTTCAACTAGTGATGGGCAGAATCGTATTATTTCAAGAATCGATTTTCAGTATTCGAGTGATTCGTATAATCGTATGATTTGGTTCTCGAGTTGTTCTCCATTAATAATCAATTTTTTATTATCGATTTTTAATAATCGATTCTTAATTAATCGATTATATGAATAGGAAGAGTCAATGATGTAAAAGCATATTTTGGGTTAGGTTGAGCGACGAAGTTGGTGACGGGGGGGGGGGGAGGGGAGGATATAAAAATGATGTAAATGTATGTAAAATCGACTATTAAAACCGATTATTCAAAATCAATTATTCAAAATCGATCATTAAAAATAATAATCGAGATATCTCGATTATTTCAAGAATCGATTATGTAATCCGAATGCGCCCATCACTAGTTTCAACTGTTTAAAAAGACCTTTATAAATAATATAACTCCGTTGTATGATAGTGTTGACTTCTCTGGTGACATGCTTAACAGAATGAACGAAAAAGAGAACGATTTGTCTGTAATGGATTCTGACACTTATGACAACAGAATTGGCGCCCGCAGAATTATTACCAGGGGTGCAAAACGTAATAAACCGCCGGTTTGATTGATCAACTCTCCTCCGCCGTCAAAAATGACGGTCAGGTGAGGGGGTTTTGATTGCTTAGTACATACTTCCAATTTTTCCAATTTCAATTTTAGTCAGCCATTTTGATATCTACTTTAGTCATTCTAGAATTTTGATATACGTTGTATTAAGAAGACTAAATATGAAGTCGATAGCCTATGGTTTCAGTAGAAACAATGTTAGAATCATAGTTGATATACAAATTTATAATTAATGACAAAACATCGCAAAATTGTGCCCGATCAGACTTTAATCCTGCATTCTTCAAATCTCACGCACGTAATCGGAAAAATAATAATACCGCATTGTAGCGGACAAAATTTACTATCATAATTAATCTGGAATCTATACGAGAAAATGAATGGTTAGTTTAGTATAATTGCTTCAACTAACTTTTAGTAAATTAACGTCAATCGATCATTTGGCATTAGAACGGACATTTCTAATATCAACCAACAATCATCAAACAATCGTTTGTCATTAGAAGGGGCATTTCTAATGACAACTGACCAGTTGACGTGGAATCGCAAATAATTTCTTCAACAAATTATACTAAATAAACAGTTCATTTTCTCGTAAAGGTTTCTGAATCTTCTTGATGGTAAATTTTGTCAGCTACAGTGTGGTATTTTTATTTTTTGCGATTAAGTGGAGGAATCAAGTATTAAAGTCTGACAGGCACCATTTATCAATGTTTTTTCGTTAATTAAAAGTTTGGTTATTAACTATGATTCTAAACATTTAAATGTGTTACTATGGGAACCATAGTAACAAATCTAGAATGACTGGACTAACCATAATAACAATAATATCTATTAAAATAATATCTGTGTATTCTAATGTGAGGCCAACCACCACTTATTATATAAAACGATGCAAATTTTGGTTCAAGTTCACATAAAATTTTACGTAAAACAATAGGGTATTCCGGTGCTTTTGAAATTGTCATTTTTTACAAACTAGGGTGCTACTGTTTGCTACTTCACATGTAAAATATCAAACATTGTTTTAAATTAAGAGAAATCGTTGTTTGAATTAGGATTGGTCTTTGTGACATCACAAAGACCGCTCAAAGTGAGCGACTTGGCAACGTTGCTATATCTAGGGTGCACGTAGTAAATTTTTGTCTTTTGTTGTGTCAACGTTTAGAATCGCTCGTTTGTTGACACCTGCTTTGGTTATTGAGGTTATATCAAACACTTGTTCAAAATGTATAAACTCCAACGCCGACATTGTTCTGTGCCGGGCTGTCACAGCAGTAGAACAGTAACTCCTGATAAGATTATCTTTACATTGCCGACTAGCGAGATGAGAGATGTTTGGCTTCAAGCTTTGGGAATGACCAAATCATCTCTCAAAAAAGTTACCTTTATTCGTTGTCAAACAACAGGGTCGCCAACCGTCAACTTGGCCGATCAGCTGTTCGAGAGCTGTCCGCTGTTGCCAGCGCTACTAGGGATCGGTAATCATCGTGTATTTCCGAGGGTGGTCGGCGAATTCAAACGAAATGCACTTTTAATTGCATTTATCTCATAGAAAAACTAAATCAAAGAGCTCATAGCTTAACTTTATGAATCCTCATAAATTGTACAATAGGTTAAACCGAATGTCTGCTTAAATTTTGACATGACCGGAATACCCTATTACACAACAATTTAGTAGTATGCGTTACATAAAATATACAAATTTTTTCGGTAACACATCTAAATGAAAGCGTTGTCAAAAAAATTTTAAATACTGTTTTTTTTCTACTGGACTATGCTTTAATGAACTGGACTAATTGCAATATTGTTTGTCCGTCTCTCGACATACGCATACGTTTATTTTTCTCTGAAATATGTGTTGAAAAATTCTATGGGTCTCAATACCTCGCCTGCACTCAAACTATCAGCTACTTTTGAGTCCATTTTCAAGCTTCTAGCACATATGAATCATCCACAATATATTCTCAAAATGGCCACTTGCCATATTTTAAACCGTGACTCGTATTCATCGTAAAAATTAAAAAAAATATATAGAAAATGCACTGTTAGACCCAGATATAAAACGGAGGATTGGTAGTCATCTGGCAAAAATACGGCAAAATATGATAGCATTATTTAGTTATGTCAGATGAAGGTGGTGTCAGTAAATTGTGATATCAATAAATAAAATTGCTGTGTTTGGACTCGAGAACAATCCTTAAGAATAAGTGCGATGAATTTCTCCATTATTGACAAGTTGCAATAAGTAAAAGAAAGTAATGCAAATTCTTTACAAAACTTTATTGTCAATATGTTAATTAAAATTGTACACAATTGTACATAGTGTACAATTTTAATTAACATATTGACAATAAAGTTTTGTAAAGAATTTGCATTACTTTCTTTTACTTAATCCTTGAGAAATTCATGAAATTCCTCTGAATTTTCTGCATTCGTCTTCATTGCAACAGTGTCTATAACATCTCTTTCTTTTGCTTGCCGAGTTACTGGGGCTAGAACTGCAAGACCCAGAGTTGTTATTTTAACAATATGGCGCTACTAACCATCCACCAGCGCAAATTTCAATGGCTGTTTTAAGGACATGTTTTCAGGCCGTCTTATTTGGCGTTTGGCGTCAGTGGGGATATTTAAAGTCCCCAAGTATTTGAATTCATCAACAAACATTACAAGAGCTTAAATATAACATTCTACAAGAACTTTAACCCATTGATCCCAATAACACATGATCATGGACAGTGCAGGAATACCCAAAAGTTTATTTATTTTAATTGCTCTTTTATACCTTCACTGGAGGAAAAGTGAAGATCTCTCGAAACCGAATTCTCCCTGTCAGATCGGTCTAAAGTTCGGCTCCTGCTGGACTTTGGAGTATCTGGATAGATCACGTCCCTTTCCACGACTGTTTTTCCAGACATGACTTTACTCTTGCTGTATTCCCTGCGAAGAAATAGGCCACATTCTCATCTCTCGTATACATCATAAACGCAATTGTTTATTATAGATTTATAGCACGCGGTGAAAACTTACTGATATCCTGGAGTGGCGCCAGATCGGTACGTTTCTGTAACGAAGAGAACATTCTAAAATTAGCGCGGTTGATTCATTTTTATTATGAAATTGTGGGTTTCGAGTGCTCCGGGTAGAAACTCTATTACCTGAACTTTGCTTGACTTGCTGCAAATCGTCTAGCAACGAGTCAAGTTGATTTATATTGCTTTGCATCCGATTTCCATTTGTTACATCCGATCCTGACGTCTTATACGAGTACACTTCTTTCTTCACTGTTTTTACGCTTTTTGTACCATCTGGAGACTAAAAAAAATCTTTTACTATCTACTATGTCATAATATGCAGTGGCGGATTAACTACATTGAAGGCCCAAGGTTCAAGCTAATGTCGAGACCCCTTATTAAAAACTATGTTGTAAAAAATTTTAAATCTAAATTGTGTAAAAATATAATTTGAAAAAACATAAATCTATATTACTTAGGTACGTAGGCTTTCACGGCCAGAATCATTGAGGAAATAAGCTGCTTCCGGGTTATGCCATGTATCAAACTCAATACTGAAGACCTAGCAAAGAAATCTCCCTTATATACCTAAATTTACACCTAACTGCGCACACCTGGAGCTGCCGCTCCCATGTGTTTTTCCACCTTACCGCGTTAGGATCGATTTCCAAACCCTACTAATGTCAGTGCCGTCCTCACGATTGATGTTGTTAGGATGATTGTAAATTTAATCGATGGCTTCTCCAATAAATTTCGATGATAATTACCCACCATTGCCAACATCTTCACGTCATCGAAATCCATTGTGTGTCCCGACTCGTGCAGTGTTGAGCAACAGCGGACTGTTGAATCTTGCCTAGGCAGGTGTCTCTGTCGTAGGCTTATTATAATATCAGTCTTATTATAATACGCCTAGGCTTTTTTAATATGACTAGGCGTATTGTAAAACTACCAAAGTAATTGAAAATCTGACAATATGACTGATTATTTCAGACGTGTTATAATACGCCTGACGCTTCTTAGTCTTATTGTTCAAAAGAATCTGTACGCGATTGTTTTTAGAATTTGACTGTATAAAATACGTCGTATTATAATACGACTGGCAGTATGCCAGGCAAATTATGGAAATCGCTTATAGGACAAAAAATAAATAATTATAGATTTAGATTATTTGTTACAAAATGGTAAACTCTTATGACATTTGCTTGTTCATTTCATATGGGATTTAAAACAAACATTTATTGTTACGACACTGTGACTTGCTTGGTTTGCAAGAACACTTTTTGAATCCCTGTCCTTCGAATTTTGAAAATAATCTTAAAGCTTCTCTTAAGGAAATTACTTTATCCTCTGGAATATAAATCCCTTCATTAGGATGGGTGGTCGCTTGGTTAACGTTAACGCACGAAAACTATTTTCTCGATCTGTCAAATAGCGGGTACGTATTCGTTTATGTTATGGTTAACCGTTTGAATTTGCCAAAACAACTAAAACTCCCTATTAAAACTTTGAAAATTTTGAGGTTATGGTAATATTTCTTTATTACAATTTCTCACTTTTCTAAAACTTTTCAAGTTCTTTATAATAGTTGTCTTTGTGAACAAATACACCTTGCGAGTCATCACTCATTTTTAATCCAATAATTTGCACGAATATTGCACAGAGAAACTGAACAGTAAGTCACAATAACAACACACAATTAGCCTGACAAGCCGTCAGTCCTATTACAATACGACGAGTATAACCAGTCAGAATCCAGAGTAATCGCGCGCTTTTGAATTTTGACAATAAGCCTAATAAGCAACAGGCGTATTATAATACGCCTTAAATTGTCAGTCAAATTGTGAGATCCTCGATTATTTCGGTGATATTGCAATACGCCTAGTCGTATTGAAAAAGCCTAGGCGTATTATAATATGACTGATTTTACAATAAGACTACGACATCTCCACTGTGCTCCTTGACTCGACATTCGATGCTTCGTCCTGTCTGTCCTACATAGCATGTTCCACACTCACATGTTATCTTGTATACCCCTTCGTTCTTCAGGAGTGGTGTGATATCCTTTGGTTTGCTTGGGTTGAAACCCAAGCATGTTTGTTATATCAGTTATAGGTATTTTCATTTTCGAATATATTCTCTCGATTATTGAGTAATTATTCAATTATCAATGGAGTATTATTAGAATTGATATTGTCGCCTTTCAATGACTTAGTAATTGATTAAGAATTGTTTCAATGTTGTCAATTTTGTTTCTTACATCTACGAGTATGTAAACATGAATTCCAACAAATATTGCCGCGATTCTATTGTTTATTAATTCGCTATTATAATTGTTCATATAGACTCGATGAAGTTATTGTGGCATTTCCGGTTTGACAATTTTGCCTCTTCTTGTTGTTTATCAATATTTAGGTTTCTCGACAATTAAGAAAGTCGATCTAGTAGTTCGTGCGTTAAAAAGATGTGTTGTTATGACGACTTGTCGAATTGTAATGTTTGGTTCCTTTCTTATTAATATTCAATCAATTTGTGCACAAATGGACCCATAGCAGGAAAGTTGTGGGGTAGTTTTGATTTTTTCCGTTTTATATGTTTTTGTGTGCTAAATCCGAATCGGAGTTTTGCTAATTATCGTGACGCAACATTGAAGAAAATGCAAGAAAATTTCTTACAAGCTTTACTATTTTGTTTTTTCTCTGACGAACCGTTCGGCTTAAACTATAGTTGAAAATTTGCGTATGTATTTAATCTGTCTCCGCAAAAAAAAAACAGTTTTCCACTCCAAAACCGTGAATTTATTATTAAGGCCTGTCAATTAGTGAATTCCTCCCAGTTCTCTGTACATACCCCTTATTGGAACGTATATGTAAAGGTACAGAGAATTAAAAAAAAAAAACTTAATATTCAACTTATTTAATCCTGTCCGAAATTCTACAAATTCAGTTACAAGAAAGTTGAAATTCTAATGAAAAATTTTGAAGCTAAGTGAGAATAAATAGAACGAAAAGACTTAAAAGACGGAACTATATTTGCGCAGAATTTGAATACAATGTGTTTTTGAATTTTTTTTATATAGTAGACCCTGGAGATAAAATGTACAAATTTTCAACAATCGCTAGAGCCCGACCGTTTGGTCGAAGAAAAAACCTAAATAGTGAAATTTGTAGGAAATTTTACTTTAACTTTAAAATTGATGTTTCCGTGTTATAAGCAAAAACAACCCAAAATAAAAATGTTGCTTTTTTGCCTTTTCTTAAATGTTGCGCCACGAAATTTTTTTAGCAAACCTCAGATTCGGATTCAGTACCTCAAAAAACATAAAATGGAAGAAATCAAAACTACCCCATCACGGTCATGGTAAAAAAACTATTTACCTGGATTTTAAGCCCAATATTAAAACTCAGTGTGGGGGCCAGCACGAGAAATTTCAACATTTTTCTACTTTGTGGTAATCTTTTACTACTTTGCAGTAAATTGCATCCCTATTCTATAATTCAGATACAAGTGTATCACGAATTAAATTATAAACGTTTACGATACAATTTTAATTTTTATAAATTCCTTATTCCTTTCGTATTTCTACCACCAAATTCAATTTGGGGGCCTCCGATACCGAAGGCCACTAAGCGCGCACTTCTTGCGCCTATAGTACTGTGTAATCCGCCACTGACAATGTGAGGAAGGTGAATTTCAAAACCACTTACTGTGTATGTGTAGCTGTCATCCGTGGAGTAATCTGTAAGTGGGTTGGATGCCTTAAGGTTGGTGACTCTGTTCAAGGAGTTGGACCTGGCTGATGAGTCTCCAGATCGTTCAGTCCTGATCTCTTTGTACGTTGATGATGCGTTGCTGCCTAACGTGCCCTGTGGTCGGCCGACTGAATTTTGTAGATCTTCCAGGAGATGGTCCAAGTTATTGTCGAATTCGGATAAGTTTTGTGTGGAACCTCGTCCCCTTCCGACCGGTGACCTGGTCCGCATAATCTTCGTCTCTTGATACTCCTTCCTCTCCACCCGCGACATTTCTTAAACCTGAAACAATGAAGAAAATAATCGATTAAATTATTTGTAGACAATTAAGAGAAATACTGTATTGAATTTGGGTATATATTTATATTTTAGTTAAGAAGTGAGATGGTTTTCCAATAATAGTCAAATACCCTATTCTGGTGATATTTTGATATTTTGATATTGCTATGAGATTACGCTGTCAATTAACAAAATTGACGGACTACGAGTGGAGTTTGCAAAAATTTAAACGCGATTGAGTTACTAAGCGGATAGATTTGTTTAGAACATTCCTAAAGTTAAACAAGACTGCGTTTTGCAATGTCAGTTTAAACTGCAAACCGACTTTAGATCTCAAGGATTTATGTAAAAATTTAACTTAATATCATTGATAGTAGTAGTGATAAGTAATGTTTGATGGTGGGTTTAGTCAGCTTTTCGTAGCCGCAACGCTATTTAACGTCTTAACTTAACAAATTAAAACATAGGGAAACCGTATATTGGTTTAGACAGTACTGGGATTAAATTAATATTCTCTAGAAAATGACGTAATGTTTTAACTTTCAGGTCGTTTTCTAATTTGGAGCCATCTATCGGAGTATCATTAAACTACTAACAAAATTCTACCAATGAATTATTTACAATGAAAATTAAGGTGCATTTCACAGGGAAAAACAGGGTGTCGCGAAGAAACCCCTATTCAAACAGGATTTATTTCATATGAAATACTCATTTGACAAAACAAACACAAAAAATACACCGTGATACAATATTATTTTTCTACTTTGCGTTCGTTATAAACTCATAACGAAACCGCTTTCGGTGTCGTTATGAAAACACTAGATAACAAACTTTTAGTAACTTTTAGTTTTTCAAGATTGATGAAATTGAGGTCAAGTGTCAATCTCAATCGCTATTGGCTCGCCTCAATCGTATTTGTGAATTTTATCACAACTGCCAACTGTTGAAAATAAATTTACTCTAGATTGTAAGATGACAACCGCAATTTTCGAAATTTATGTAAAATGAATGTCGCAAAGTAGAAAAAATAGTATATAACACTCGTTTTATAAGACGTATTGGCGCACTCGTTCCATCCAAACAACTCGTGCGCCAATTTTTGTCTTATAAAACTCGTATTATAATATACTATTGTAGGTTCACCGATGGGGATGGTTTTTGCTACCATTCAGTATCATATGCAGATTCAAAACAAACATTTGCGGGTTATGTCTGACAGGTCGCACCCACCTCCATATTGTTACATTAAGAAATTGTAGGGTTAAATTCCGTTTATTTTGCTACTACGGAAAGCTCACTAAACCCACCATTATGAGATTACTACTAAAAATATTGCAATATAATGTAGCTATTTATAATTTTTTTACGTCTAATTTCTCATAAAACCAGGATTTATTAATTAACGTCATAGAAACTGTTCCTACACCATTTAAGGGTTTGATCTTAGGTAACAATAAAGATTGTTTTTCTTTTTGTAATGCGATACATGAGCAACTTTAATTTCAACTTCATTTTTAATCAGAGTTATTTTAATTTTTTTTGTGTCCAGTTTATGACTTGTACAGGACGAGTCTATGAAGCACCCCCCCCCCCCTACTTATCTTAAACCTGACATCAGAAATGTTGGTGAAGGGAATTGGATTCGAAGTCGAATTACTGAGAATGGATCACAAAAACATTTATTTCTAATCAAATTTTTAAATGCAATTCGAAAATGTTATAGGGGGTTAATCAGGGTTAGTTTGATTTTATTGCATTCATAGATTTTCGGTTAATAATACATTTAATGCAAGAAAAACAACGAGTTAAGAACTGCATATATATGTTCTATAATTATATTTAAAAAAAAAGTTGACACGATTGTGACGTGTCACGTGTGAACATGTGAATTAAAAACAACAATTTCTACTTATTTCACATGCTCTTGTTGTATTTTGATTGTAATTGTTGATTATCAAATACCAGATCTGTATCATTAGACACTTATCGTGTCGCCTATACAGTGTGTATCAGCCAAATGGAATAAATTCGATAATAAATAAATGGGGGCGTGTTTGAAAAAAGCGCTCGGACACGTCGATTTGTATTTGTAGTTGCGCACTTTTTTCAGTAAAAACTTTTTATACAGGGTGTCTCGTGTAACAGTGGCCAATACTAACTTTCTTATTTTAAATGGAACACCCTGTATATTATTCAATTTTTTGATTCCTCTGTAAATTCTAGACATATTTTATGTACAATGTCCTATACCTATTTCAACTGTTCCAGATTTATTTCCAAAATTAACATAAAAAACTAAAATTATTTGATTAAAGAAATTCGATAGAAAAAAAAACTAATAAATAATACTGTTTATTTCTTGATAACACAAAACACACAAAAAAGTTAATGCTAATGTAGGAAATGTTCAAAATGCTCGCCGCAAACTTCTTGGCAACATCCTAGCCTTAAATAAAAATTTCTTCGGACGTTAATCAACATCTCAGGCGTAACCGATCTAATCGCAAGCGTTATTTGTCTTCTTAAGTCAGCTAAGTCGAGGGGTTTAGTTTTGTATACAATACTTTTGACATATCCCCATAAGAAGTAATCTAATGGCGTCAGATCAGGGAATCGTGCTGGCCATTCAATCGATCCTCGCCTGCCTATCCACCGATTGGTAAACATTCGGTTGAGGTACTTCCGATCATTGATTCGGTAATGGGGCGGTGCTCCATCTTGCTGAAACCATATCATATTCGCTGGAACTTGTGGGTTTGCTGGATCAGGATATAAGTTTGTCAAAGTTGGCAAGACATTATTTTGGAGCAGTGCTAAATAATTATTGCCATCCAAATTGCCATCAATAAAAAAGGGACCTACGATATTATCTCCAACAATTCCTGCCCAAACATTAACCTTTTCAGGGTATTGCGTATGTTCTTCTCTCATCCAGTGTGGATTTTCCCTAGACCAATAGCGGCAATTTTGACGATTAGCATGACCGTGAAGCGTAAAGGTGCACTCATCAGAAAACAAAACATGCTCTAATTGGATGACATTGTTATCTAACATTGCCATCATTTCTTCGCAAAAATACGTTCTCCTATCAAAGTCATCTTCCATGAGCTCGTGAGTTGGTATCATTTTATAGGGTTGCATTTTATTTTCTTTTAATGTTCTAAAAATCGTTGAATGACTAACATCGAACGTTGTGGCTGCTTGTCGAGTAGAAGTATGTGGGTTTTCATCAAACTCAAGCATAATATCCAATTTGGTATCGTTACTTGTTGCATTGCCAGCTGATTTTATTATCTGCCTTACATGTCCAAGCTCGCGAAACTGCTTCTCTATTTTACTAATTGTCCCTTGGGATATAGGCGGCATATTTGGAAATTTTTCTTGAAATAACTTGAAATAACTTCCATTTGTGTCCGTGTATTATCTCCATAACCAATCATTTGTAGAATGGTTTGTTTGTGCATTTCTGTTAAATGAACCATTTTTATGATGTACAGTTAATGAAATTCAAAAGACTATAACCATAACTATAACACTGACAGCTCCTGTCATGCAGTTAGACAACACTTTATTAAGGCTAGGGCAGCTTGGTTTTTATTTCATCAGTACATAAAAAGAACACTGAAATGGTTTTTGCCAATAGTTTTTGCTTACTTTATCGTTATCAATACCTAAATGTTAAATAAGTATTGAGTGTGTTGTATCGAATTTCTGTAATCAACTAACTTTATTTTTTAATGTTAATTTTTGAAATAAATCTGAAAACATTTAATTTTTTCGAAACAATATTGAAGATAGGTATAGGACATTGTACATAAAATATGTCTAGAATTTACTGAGGAATCCAAAAATTGAATAATATACAGGGTGTAAGAAAGTTAGTATTGGCCATTGTTAGACGAGACACCCTGTATAAACAGTTTTTACTGAAAAAAATGCGCAACCACAAATACAAATCGACGTGTCCGACTGTTTTTCAAACACGCCCCCATTTATTTATTATCGAATTTATTCCATGTGGCTGATACACACTGTATATACGTTATTTTCCTGTCTACAGAAATATTGTAAACTGATAAGGAGTATTACAATCGTGCCAAATAGGCGATAGAGCGTCAACTGAACTTTATTTCCGAAAGACGCCAAATATTTTTGCACACAATAAAAATACCTCGCTCCGGGACTAGAATTTAATTTTCCTGGAAATTTATGTTTGTATCGCCATGCTGCAAACAAGCCCAATTGTAATTATTTGAAAATTGGCGAACATCCAAAAGCGTAGGTCAATTTAACTCAACCACAATCTTAGACGATTTCGTCTAAGTCTGATTCACGTGACGACTGACATGAGACTGTTATAAAGCAGTAGAAGTAATATGCTTTGGATCACAAGATTCGTATATTCGGATATGACTCTCACTCTCAATAGGCAATATGTTTGATGCCAATTGTTTTAGCATCATTTTAGTTCTCTGCAGATAACTCATCTTCAGGTACAATGGGTTCACTTCAACAACTCTTTACATACAGGACACTATCATCAAAATAGTTTTATAATCATACATATATAAACATTTGTTTTTACGAAAGTTATTTATGCTGGTCGAATAGTACTACATTATCTACCCATCTAAATTCTGGTTGTTCATAACGGTATTGGGCATAAATGCCTCGTCCGATGACCATGTATGGTGACAACTGACAACAGTCTGAACAGTGAGAACATTTGCAAAAGGCGTGACCTCATCGGACAAATATGGAGATTCCCGATCACGTTTTCATTGTCATCCATGGTCATTCCTAAAACTTTCTACCGACTGGCTGGTTTATTAAATCTGTAGGCGCCGGCCGCAAACTATTCAGCTTATGGGGCCTTACGGTGCCGTGAGTGCGTTCAATAAGTTGTCGCTCGTCCCAGAAACTGAGTCAAGGTTTGTCAGTTTCCTCGAGTATTTGTCGAGGAAAAACTGGTTCGAATGGATTCACCTTAGCCTACTACGTTTGTGTAAACAGATGTCCGAGAAGTGTTAATTTTTGTGACCTCCAGATCGATGGTATAGGTGTGCTTGCTCACATATATAAACACGAAAAGATGTAATCTCGTCTTTTATGGCACCTTTACTTTTTCGACCAAAGGTATGACTAAAATCAAATTGGTTGTCATACTCATTGGAATTATTGAAGACGATACCACAACTATGAGTTTGGTTAATCAAGTTGAACTACTAAAGTCTCGAAGAAAATTACACTGTAGTTGGTCATATTTTGATGCTTCTGTATTTGGTAATGTCTGTTTAAACGGAGGAGAATCCGCTTATACGTATTACGATCCAAAATAATGCAACGAAAGAAAGCAAAAGTTGATTTCTTCTATCATTAAAGTTATGAAGGATGACAAAACCTCTCCGACAAATTGAAAATTTGATATTACCATTCAAGTTATTATAAATCCGTTTGCACTACACGCATACCTCGGTGTCTTAACAATGTTGTGATTACAAACGTTTAGTTTGCAAAATCAGTTTTCAATTTCAGTTTTCTTTTATGTATTTCTTTTCAGAAAGTTTTTTTGAATTTCAATTTCAATTCTCTAACTGTTTCTATGTCACGTATCGTATTTTCCTGTTTTTTTCCCCTGACCTTATGGTTTATCCATGTAGATTTCTTTACCACTACATTTCGGTAAATTTGTAGATCTTTTAATTCTCTACAAAAGAAGTATATACATAGTTTACATACGAGTTGTAATTTTCAACTTGTAGGTCTAAAAAATGTCAAAAGCATGTAAAAGAAACAACGTATTTATGTGGCGGGTAAACCTTTCCGATACCCAAGTCATTGACAACATGATAGACCATCATATTTCATAAAAAGAAAAGCAATAGAATCCACTTAAAACTTGACCATTTCCAAGCCTTGTTTTTTTTTCGGAAATGCAACACAGCTTCTGTAACTATGTATTCAAATGTACGCTTGTTTAAAATATTAGTTTTGGAAATATCCCATTTATATAAAACACTTTTTTCTTCTGATCGAAAACAGTCAACTTTTGACGAACGCATCTGGAGCAATGGAAAAATATTTTTTATGATTTAACACGAGTATAGCTATAGAAGTACACACGGATATTCAGGAATATTGATTTTTGTAAATTTGGGAGCAGTTCGAACAAAAAACGTCGTGTTTTCGACTAACAAATTTGGTCGATATTTGGAGAGTACAACTTTGGATCCAAATACTGGAAAAGTCCAAAAAAACAGAGAAAAACAGAAAGTACTGCAATGAATATATTAAATTTGGATTTACTTATATAGGAACTGAAAACTGCCCTAAACCACAATGTGTAGTATGTGCAGATGTTTTTTTTTATCTAATGGCTGCATGAAACCTTCCTTACTCTTACGACATTTACAAACGAAACATCCTAATTATAAAAACAAGGAGCATACATTTTTTAAACGCTTGGAGCAAAATATGAGTAAATTGCGTTTGAAATCGTGCATCCAGTCATTTAACAAAAATCTCGAAAATGCCGTTGAAGCTAGTTACTGTATTGCTAAATGTGGCAAATATCATACCATTGCTGAGAATTTGATTCTTCGCTGTATAAAAGATGCTGTCCGCTTTATGCTCTGAGAAGACCAAGTACCTAAAATGAACAATACAATATCTCGAAGAATTCAGGAGATGTCTGATGATGTTGAAATGACAATAATAAGCCGAATTAAAAATAGTAAATTTTTCGCTATTCAAGTTGATGAAAGTACAGATGTCGCCAATTTTGCTATTTTGCTTGTTATAGCAAGATATTTGGTCGATAACAAAATTGAAGAAAACATGTTACTTTGTCAAAAGTGTCAGAACCCACAAGAGGTGAGGATATTTTTAATGTTATTGATTCTTACGTCAAAGAAAAGGGGATTGACTGGTCTAAGTGCTGTGGATTATGTACTGATGGTGCCAAGTCTATGTCAGGTATTTACTCAGGTCTTCGTAGTAGTGTAATAAATGTAGCCCCAAACGTAATATGGAGCCATTGCTGCTTTCATAGACAAAACTTAGCTCCTAAAAGCCTTCCTCGTGAATTGAAGCTTGTTCTTGATGAAGCTGTCCAAGTGGTTAATTTTATAAAATCAAGGCCTACGAACTCAAAAATTTTCAAAGCTTTATGTGACGACATGATGAGTCTTCATTCTACATTGCTGCTTCATACAGAAGTGAGATGGCTATCTCGTGGTAAAGTTCTTACCACACTATTTAAGCTTAGGCATGGGGTACAAGTTTTTTTTAAAGCAATCCTTTCAAACTCTCATTCAAATTTCATGACGATAATAGGCTTCAGGCTCTTGCTCATTTGTCAGATATTTTTCTCCATATAAATAAGTTAAATTTGCCACTCCAAGAAAATACAACAATATTTAGTGTCTGACGAAATTGAATCTATGATTAAAAAATTTGACTTTTG
This sequence comes from Aphodius sticticus, assembly GCA_963966075.1. NCBI lineage: Eukaryota > Metazoa > Arthropoda > Insecta > Coleoptera > Scarabaeidae > Aphodius > Aphodius sticticus. The sequence continues at coordinate 97,205,814 of OZ014506.1, read as the reverse complement.
GAGGTCATGTATTAGAAATAGTCAACCTGAAGTATTTGAAACATTGCACAGTTTCTTATCTGAAAACAAATTACGATTTTCTCCTGAATTAAATCAAGAAATGATTGAACATTTGCAAGGATTAAAATCGGATTTCCAGAAATACTTTCCAAAACCTGACAACACAAATTATTGGATGATAAATGCATTCGAATAGGAATACTTTCAGGTAGCCAAATTGTCAACAAAGGAAAACGAGAATTTGATCGAAATTTAAACTGATTCGATTTTAAAATGCCAGTTGTCTTTTTAAATAAAATGTCTTTTTAAGTTTTAGGCAGACATTAACAAGAAATTTGAGCTACTTTCTGATAAAGCACTATAGTTTTTGTTGCCATTTACAAGTACCTACAGTACTTGTTGAAAGAGCTTTTTCTTCCTATCTATATATTAAAAATAATATCGCAATAAGCTGAATGCAGCTCCAGATTTGAGACTATACCTCGGCAGTCGAACCTGACATCAAAAAAAAATATGCAAGAAAAACAAGGATAAGGCTCACACTAAACTTTTATACGAAATCAAATTTTTCACTTAGTTTTTGTGCACTTTTATTTTTATTATAATGTTCATGTTTGTTTTTATATTTGTATTGTAAATGTATTTATTTTTATATGTATGAACGTAAACAATATATTCTCTTTATCAACATTAGAAATTAGAGTTTTTTTTTGATAAATTAACAAAATGTACAAAATGTGTACATTTCCTAAATGAGGGGTACAATCTAGAGAAATTACATATCACGGGGTACGCTAATGAAAAAAGGTTGGGAACCGCTGGTCTAAACGATGCCATGAGTGATTTATTCTTCCTTTTAAGTTCGTTCACCGAATATTTTTCATCCACCCTTGATTACCGGCTGATTTTTATAAAACTCAAAAAATCTATGACAAACCAACAAATTTGTACAATATTCGTTTGTGATTTCGGACCGTCAAAATTGCACACAAGGGTATTCTTGTGGAATTTTACAAAACAAATCTTGACGAAACTGTTTGTTTCATTTTAATGATTGTTTGTTTAATTCATTAGCTTTCTGTATTATTAATTCTCAGCATCTAATTTTAACAGACTAAAATAATTGGTCATTTGATGTGAACTAGTTTAAATAAATTATTATTTTAATGAGAAAAAATATATATTTTTTTATTTAAATTAGGAAGCTATTGCCCATAAAAGAAAGGTTAGATACGGTTTCTTCGTCATCTTTAAAGTTCTACTAAATCCAATTGTACTACTAGGTTCGTTGGATAAATATGTCCTAATATTGTCTGAAATACAGATCAATTAACTTCTGAATCAAACAGTTAAACAAATGAGCTTTCAAAATATAATCTTTTAGTTGAATAAAAAAGCTACACAAAATTGTGTCTACTATTAAAATATTTTTAACCGCTTTCGTTTATCTTCAAATAATAAATATCATAAAAATCGACAAATATATAAATAGAAGCAAATAAAGTATAATTTCCCAAATAAATTATTTTATAGACGTGCTGTCTATAAAATTTTTATGATGTTTATTACTTGAAGAGAAACGAAAACGATTAAAAATATTTTAATAGTAGAGACAATTTTGTGTAGCTTTTCTATTTAACAAAAAAGTTATATTGTCCATAGAAAAGTATCAACTTAGGATACACTCTGTATATGGTGTACGTTTTTCTTGAAAAGAAATACCATTGCGTTTATGTGGACAGGTAAAAACACCAATATTATTTTTAATTTCTGTCTGACGGTTTCCGGAAAACTGTATGTCTGACGGTTTCACAAAATTACAATTTTATGCGGGTTTCGCCTTTTTAATTGTTTGGTTCTAAACATTCTCTCTCAACATGTCCGTGAATTCCAACTAGTATTCTACTTTTTTCAAATTAGAAGATACTAAATTTAAGTTTTAAGGAAATTAAAGTAAATTAATGGTTATACAATAGCATAACAAAACCTGTCATCATCTAGTTATTAACAGCAGTTTAGAAGGCGGGCGCCAGCTCACCATCATATATTTTCAGTTCAAAGACACAAGGTAGGCTTGGCATCAACATCAGATCCTAATTGTAAGGTGCAAAATTATTTTTTTTTAGTCTAGCAGTCTCGTGCCAAGTCTAACTGACTATCCAACGTTGAGTCAGACAGCGCTTTGGAAATAGTGACAGCCCAAACGATTTCATCATCAAAATTTCAAAATACATCATCCTACTAATTGCTAAGAATCTTAAACTGAATCCAATCAATGGTGTGTTGTCAATTCTCTACTATTAGAGATTATACGATAATTAAGTGGGATTTTCACACTTTGTCGCTGCAATTTGTAATGATTATATTAAGTAAATAAGTAAAGACTAACCGAAAATAAATATGTACCTATTGAAGATTGTTTGTTTGTCTGTTTTCTTAAAGACGAAGCAAACTGGCGTAGTTCTATTCCTGTCAGTGACCCAGATTGTAGATTTTTACGTTGCGCCTTTAGTGAAAAGTGTATGTTTGCGGAACCCACTCCTTCGACTGATCTAAATCGAGCAGTTAATTTACATTGACAAGCCGGATGGTCAGAACTGTTATTCGCCATGGGTATCGATTAGAAATTGTCACGTGATACGCCGATACTTGTCAACTACAAGAATTTATTTTACAGGTGTAGTTCTCCTTTTAAATTGTAGGTATGTCTTGTGGTCAACCTTCTTTGTAAGTCCAATATGTATAGGTATTTACTTTCTTGCTAATTACTAAGATGTTTATGTTCTTTCAAAATACGGCAAAGTAGTTATTTGACAATTCTAATTCTACTAAGAGATTTGTGAAAAATATTAAAATAAACCTGCTTTTTGCTAAAATAGGTGCTAGAATTAGCAAACTTCTGTTCTCTTAACTGTCTTGTGGGACATTAAATATGAGCAACGTTCTTCTTAAGACAAAAGAAAAAGAAATACTTTTTCTCTAAAATGCAGCAGCAATTTTTCAGAATTTTGCCAAGAATGGGAGGAAAACCCTCTTAACAGAGTTGTATTACGTTATATTTAATAAAGAAGGTGGGTTCAGAATGTAAAAAGTACGATTTATCAAAATTATTACACGGTAGAATTATGTATGTAGGCTTAAATGAATGCCTCAACCTTAAACTTGGTGAAATGGTTTCTTTCTCTCATAGCTTGACCTGATAGATTGTTCTATTATGCCTTGGCGTATTTACTTCAAAATATTGAGTATGAAATTTTTTATACACACCATAAGTATATTATATATCACCTATTTTACACAACATTTCTTTAGGTATAGACAACAAATAAATTGTTTGTTTTCTTCACTTTATTCTCTAAAATTCGAGTTGTTTTTGAATTACATAGTCACAAACACGTCAGTGGTAGCACTGTATAGTAACAGTATGAATAATTTGATATAAACATCATAGAAAATAATTATACTAGGCTTGTCAACGCTCTCAAGTGACAAGCTTTCATATATTGGTAAAATGCAGCAGCAATTTTTCAAAATTTTGCCAAGAATGAGGAGGAAACCCCTCTTAACAGAGTTATATAGGTTTCCACCTTATAGCTTTATTGTCCAAGATTCAAACTTTTATTTGGTTCTACTTAGACAATTCTATTCCGTTACATTTAATAAATAAGGTGGGCTCAAAATGTAAAAAGTACGATTAATCAAAATTATTACACGATAGAATTATGTATGTAGGCTTAAATGAATGCCTCAACCTTAAATTTTGTGAAATGGTTCCTTTCTCTCATAGCTTGACCTGATAGAATGTTTTAAGTAGACTATGGGTTATATGGGTTTCCACCTTATAGCTTTATTGTCCAAGATTCAAACTTTTATTTGCTTCTACTTAGACATTTCTATTCCGTTACATTTAAAAAAGAAGGTGGGCTCAAAATATAAAAAGTACGATTTATCAAAATTATTACACGATAGAATTATGTATGTAGGCTTAAATGAATGCCTCAAGCTTAAATTTGGTGAAATACTTCCTTTCTCTCATAGCTTGACCTGATAGATTGTTCTAAGTAGACTATGGTGATCAGATTAATACAGGCTAATGCTGGATGGTACTGTATACAGGGTGTATCTTAGGGTGATATTTTGTATCAAGATACTGGTATCTCATCTGAGTCCCATGCTGTATCACAATTAATATATTTTAGATATATTTTAGCCGAACTTTTTTTTTCTATTTTGCTTTAAGGGTGGTATAACTGACTGTTTAGCAATCATATTATTATATGATATAATTTTATGTTTATGTCCATTGTACAACAATTTCCTATATTCTTTATAGAAAAGACTGTTTAATGTAATGCATCGTGGGCCCATTTTGTTTAATTACGTGTTACGTATTGTTGAAATTTGATTTAAAAAAATACAGGGTTGTGACGAGGACTTGAGATAACTTGGGAATTTTCGACACCATTTCGATTTTCGACACCATTTTTTAACCTTTTCCCAAACCTACAACTTTCAATGTTTTGACGTAATTTTTTATTTAGAACGTACCTAAATTCTTCGTCTTTAATAAGACTTATAATTTGTTTTGCTAAGCTTAATAGTTTTTTTTTGGTGGCCAACATTTTGTGTCAAATTTTCGGGAGAGTCCAGGGGCCAACGTAAAAAACCTCTGAGTTGGTGCCATTTGGGAAATCTTCGAAATTAAAACTTGATATTTATTTTCAGATTATTGATTAGCACAAGAATCTGCACAGTTTTTCGTATAACATAATATAAATGCTGTACGTATTTCTAAATGCTTTTGAATGCTCGACTATACTTCAAAATGACAAACCGCCCAGCACATTGCAATCAACGTCAAAGCTATGAGAAAAACCAATGTGACCTCAGTGAAGTGGTATTTCCTTACTGTCAGGTTAAATTGCTTCCTATTTCAATGAGTTAAAAATGTTTTTTGATATTCTGTCGCCAATGAGGTTTGTAATATCCATATGAACTTATTGAAATGGCTTCCCTCGTCTTTTGCTCAACAAAAAAGATTTTACCTACGACCAAGTGTATAAATGTCCCTTACGTCACGGACTGCTTCACACGTATATCGCTTATAACAAACATGTGCTTTTGTGTTTTTAACGCACAACATAATGTCATCACAACGCAAATGTATTCCTATTTGATTATAATTTCCCTCTTGCCACAACAGTTCAACTGCAGTTCCCCACAGTTGACATAGATGTCGCGTAACTATTATAGGTAAAACTACGAGAGCTGAAGGTGACTCATTGCCTAAAAACGTAAGAACAGACGCATGAAAAAGCACTCTGTTTCTTTCTAACGCACGGGAATAGTCTGCAACGTATCAGCAAAATAACAGCTGGAATCGATGACTCACCTTCAGCTCTCGTAGTTTTACCTATAGCAATACATAAAGTACATTTTTGTTGAACTGTCAAATATACTAACCTAATCTAATACATCTACTACTGTCGCAATATTTGTCGTTTATTTAAAGTAAGTGATTGGATCTCTAATTATTGGTCGTAGGTAAAATTATGTACAATACTTGAGCTGTAACGCTTATTATGTGCTCGTGAAAAATACGTATGTTAACTTTCCTCTCGTCCGTAATATGCGAGTTACAGCTCTTGTAATGTAATATACTATAAAAATTGTTACTTCTGTTAATAATAATGGGTGATATGAATAAAGATCAGTTTATGCTCCGAGTATGCAGTCATGCGCTCATGCTCATGCATGAAGTGCTAGTTTATGCTCCAGTTTATAAGAATAAAAGTTAATTCGATAAGAACATACATGGAGCTGATGCTTCTAATACGTTGAGGCGATACTCCTAATACACGTCATAGGTTTTTGGACAAGATTTTAAAACTGTTATATTTTGAGATTGTATAAAATGTACAACAAATGAACTGGATTTGAACTGCGCTTGAACATGGACGGATGTTCTTGGTACCTACGTGTACGTGCTTTCTGAAACAAAATAAACACAATCTTTGCATTTTATAGATCGGATTCTTATTCTCCACAAAAATCTATGAAGCACGCCTAGTCATTTTCAATTCTAATAATATCATAATTTTCAAGTTTTAATAGTATATTATTTGACGAGCACATAACTAAGGATATAAATCGCGAGCATGAAGTTTATACGCGAGCCGTAGGCGAGCGTATCAACATGCGAGCGATTTATATCAGTTGTGTGCGAGTCGAATACGACGTTTTATCTACGACTCATAAATTCCATTTTACATCAAATCGTTTAAATGTATTTGTCAGTGGTGGCGAGGCGAAATGTCAAATAACTGTCATCCACGTAGGTTTAGACTGACTTTGACAGTACATTCGTATAATGATGACAGTTCCTTCAACTAATGAAGTCATTATTTGAACGAACTGTCATTATTATACAACGCTAGTGTCATTATAATCATTGGCGCGTATCATGATCGGGATTATATAGTCATCGATACGTATGCAATGATGAACTTATTATATGTGAGTCGTAGATAATAGTATATTATTATACAAGTTTTATAAGACGTCAAATTGGCGCACGAGTTGTTTTGGGCACGACGAGCGTAGCGAGGAGTGCCCAAATGGAACGAGTGCACCAATACGTCTTATAAAAAGAGCGTAATATACTATTTTTTCTACTTTGCGTCATTAATTTTATACAAGTTTAGAAATTGTGGTTACTATATCGCGCTAAATTAGAATCTAGGGTATTTTGCGGGTACCACGTGGCAGCACTGTAGTAACTGTCAACTTCGTTAAGGATGATATCGATGAGATAAAATCATGTCAAAATCTAATTATGAATAATTTTACTCTACTTTAGCCTACAAGTTTGAATAAACATTCAGCGAGGTCGCAACGATGATCATAATGGAGCTTGGGGCAACACTTTTAACCCTACTGTGACAAATACATGCAACTTAACCTAACAAGTTAACTTTACAATAGTGGTTTCATAAGTATAATAATCAGAATAGAAGTGTTTGGCGGTGACTGATTAGTTACTTCGAAGAACAAGAACTTACTAAAGAATTGTTATAACGCTTAACGTTAATAACGGTGTCTACCTAATTCCGCTACGTAGCCGTTGCGGCTTATATATTTACAAACACTTATAATTGAAACCCAGTTCTAATTTCGGCAAAGTAGTTTATTAGAATAAATTATACTTAGTAAAATTACATGTGATGGAGGTAATACAAATACGTTGCACACAACCAGAACTAAGACGAAGTCGAAAGCCACGGACAAAAACGAATACGAATTGAACCGAGCATCAAAGCGTGCAAAATATTACCGAAAACTTATATGTTACATAAACTAAGAAATCCTCTACACTTTAAATGTACTATAGCTTCGTAGGTGTATGCTGATAAACCATTTATTGCGCATATACAATCTCGCAGCAGTAATTAAAATCGTTCGTATCTACGATGTAGGTTTGATCTTCGCATAATACCTTATTAAAGTAAATGTGGTCCTTGAATTAGGTATATCTGAAAAGGGGATTTGATGTTTAGTTGAAAAGAATGATAACGATCACTTACTAGAGTCGTAAAACATCACCGTAAACGTCATGCTGGCGTATTTTGATGAACACAACAAAACTAAGAAAGCCCCAATCCTTTGGCCATACTATAGCAGGCTACACCCATGTTTAAATATGTATAGAATATTGATATTTCGCAGTTTATATGATTGCAAGCGATTAAGAAGATGCAGTGTGTGGTTATGTTGGGTTATGTATTGTACATTTGACATATGGAATTTGATATCACTGTGTACCAATCAGACAAAAATGTTACTGTTTTCGGTATTACAATGTGTTAATTGTAACACTGAAAACAGTGTTACAATGTGTGCATTGTGAATGCAAAGTAGAAAAACCTTATTATCTGTCCACATACCTTAAAAATTCTTCACAAAAAAAACTGGTTTGCAAACCACTCTACAGTATCCTTTAGAAATACCATATGTATTCTCGGGCACAGGTGGTCGTTTTTTTGTTTATAATATTTTACGGAATGCAAATTTAACATAAACTCTGCCATGACAGCTACGTCAAACATCAAATATAGTATACTAGAATGTAGAATATAATGTAGAATCATTTGCTTGTATTTGTACTTCAAAATACTGAGTCTATACTCATTTTTATTCATATCATTTTTATTGACCTATTTCACACAGCATTCCTTTAGGTATAGACAGTAAGTAAGTAGTTTGTGTTTTCTTCGCTTTATTCTCTAAAATTCGATTTGTTTTTTAATTACATAGTCACAAAAACTTCAGGGGTAGTACTGTATAGTAAAAGTATTTATAATTTAATATAAACATCATAGAAAATAATTATACTAGGCTTGTCAACGCTCTCAAGTGACGAGCTTTCATACAACGGTAGCAAAATGTTATATTTCTTAAAATAGAATCCAACTGACGACAAGATTACAACGATTTATAGTGGAGAAAGAGCAGTTTATCCGGATGCACTCGCTAACCTAATAATTAATCCATTACGACTAATTTTGGATGTGACTGGACGACGCCAGACTAAAATAAACCCACAGCGAAATTGTCCGACTTATTTTAGCCCCTTTACGCCGGAAAATCCCAAGAATGCCATGACAAGTTGATTTATTTCGTAATACATTTGTTAACGGTTGTTTTCAGTTTCTTTGAGAGTATCTGTGTGTTAAATTATAATTAACTAATTAAGTTTATTTACTGCACGTCGCATCGTGTTAAGATGCAGTTAATAATTTATCTTTCGACATCTGTAATTAAGTATTTTGTAATAACGTATTTTCGATAAAAATGACATAATCGTAGTTGGTATTGACATTGATCCAAAAAAAAAAAGTCGATGGGTTTCAGAGAATACCGTAATATCCTTGAAGTTTGACCTGTCGGTGTAATTTGCCAAACATGGATACCGTAATGCGTCAACCCACATAGCTGCGAATCCAAAGACAGTGTGATGATGACGTAAGAAATATTCCAGGAATTTTTAAGTCTTCATGTTCTTTTTCATTCGTGCTTTTCAGGTAGCATTCGAGATCGGAGGCGTGGGCAGGTTTTAACACCTCGAACGAAGTAGGTGTGCAATTCCAAACTAACAATTGTGACCAATTTTGTGCATATGTGGTGGAGCATGTACTACATAAATATTTACAAGGTTCTTGATTCATCCACAAAAGGTATTGCATGGAATTTAAATGGTTTATTGGCCATTTTAGTAATATGGCAATGATCTACTTTGTTGTTGGAACAGTTTTCTTGATTACTGAGAATATGACAGCAAATTAATATTATCATATGGAGATTAGAGCCAAACAATAAAAACGAGCTAAAATAAGATGGTGGAAAATGTATTTGACGAGATGCTACTAAAGAGAATGAGATCTGTTGAGAAGAGAAAAATGCTGATTCAATCCATTGTCGATCCATAGCCCAAAGCCTCAAAGAATTAATGTCTAAACTGAAGAGTTTGCTAGTCGCGCTAGAAGGTAGATGACATGCCCCAGGGTGGAGTCTTGGGACCATTCCTTTGCTTCCTATATAATAGTAACGTTGCATAGTTTGAGAACGTGACTGTTGCCAGGTTCGCAGATGACGCGACTCCAATGGCTAGGGGATCAAAACTAGATTCATCTGTCAGGAAGCTTTATATATCAAGTATGTCTATGGACAAATAGATGAAGAACCAATTTCAACACACATAAATCTCGCATGTCCACTTCACAAACAAAATTATTTTTTTGCTGTATGGGAACACTTAGATATGTGGGGATGAACTTTGAACTTTGAAAATCACTATTCGAGGTTATGTGGAGAAACTCTTAATTTTGTATACGCAATAAATTACAAATATCCAATAAAATACTAAAATAAGTATCCAACATTTGGGTGTTGCCAAAGAGACTTATAACTGATAAATCACGAGGTGTACTGTTGTTTTTCATTTCGTCCTATTTAGAAGTTCTATTGGCGTACTAGGCCTTTTTGGCATTGCTTGAAATCCTTTTGTAGTATTCAAACATGGTATTTTCGAATATGTAACATAAAATTAGACAAAAATAGACAAAATACCTTAGATACAAATTAAAATTTAATTATCAGGAAATTTTATTTGTTCTTTTAAATAAATATACAGTGTGTCCGCAAGTGAACTATCTATACCTGTAACGGACCTAAATTTTAATTTCTCGCAAAAACTCATTCTTTATAAAGTGTTTTTTACTTTCTCATACGCAGTATGTAAAGTATTGTAATCGTGCCAAAAATTTTTTTTGAGATTTTAGCGGAAATATGTCTTTTTGGGTCCCCTGGACATTTTTGACCAAGGTACAAAAAAATGTCTGTGTGTGTGTGTGTGTATGTGTGTGTGTGTGTACCCGTTTTTGTGGCGACGATTCCGGAAAAACTACTAAAGGTATCGGGACGAAACTTCATATTTAAAAGTTTCGTAACCAAACTTAGAGCTGAAAAGGTTTCTATTGAAAAGGGTCCAAAGGAACTGGTGGTTTACTCATAGCATTTTTCGAAGATTTTGCAAATGAGCCGCTATTTGTGTAATGTCGTCAAAATAGTTAAATAATAAATTAAAGGAGAGGAAATTTTCATCATTTATGTATATGACATTTTTTGGTAGAATTTATAGTTTAGCTGCATGAGCAAATTCTATTTGATCGAGATCGGTCGTACTGCTTTAAAACTAGTAGCCAGGATATGTCCGATTTTTTGATTCTAATGACAGTAGCTAGTGTCAAACGCTAATGTTTTGACAATACTACTGTCAATATAGGCTGCGTTCGGATATTGAACACCGTTACACTTTTTACACCCACTAAAACGTAAGTTACAATATCCGAACGCAGCTTTAATCGAGATATCTGTCTAGTTCTACTAGTTTTATTTTAATGCAGACATAGCCGATCTCGATCAAATAGAATCTCATGCAGCTAAACTATTAATTTTATATATAGTATGATAAAGTCATGTGCCTGGCCACATCAGATTTTTTTTGATTGTCCTCAAAACGCCACATCCATAATGATTATTGATTTAATTTATTGAATGTTGATTTACCATACAGCCTGGTTAAATTTGCGTAAGAATAAAGTATGTTTTTTTATAATTAAATATAAAATGTCATAGGGAAATTTATATTATTAATTATTATATTTATATATTTTTACAAAGCAATTTTAATACGTCATCTTTTGTTTTTATCGCTTGTAACAAATTATAATAACAGCATTTGATAATCTACTATTGGTAGAATTAAATATGTCACAATAACTTGTGTGTTCAGTAAAAAGAAGATATTAAAGTAAGCATTTCTTTGTCAGACTGTACAGACTTTTCAAAATACAACAAAAATATCAAAAATCTTCTATAAAATAGACATTAGTATAGTAATTAGGTGTATTGCTTTTAAAATTCTGTGAATTAGTATCTGAGAAAACCCTCAGAATTTTACCTGTTTGGAAACTAAATATTACGTTTTACTACATTTTCCCAAAAAATCTGACGTAGCCAGGCACATGACTTTATCATACTATATGTAAAATTCATAGTTTAGCTGCATGAGATTCTATTTGCTCGAGATCGATCGTGTCTGCATTAAAATAAAACTAGTTAGCCACGATTTGACAGATATTTTGATACTATTGACAGTAGGTTTTGTCAAAACATCAGCGTTTGACACTACCTACTGTCATTAGAATGAAAATATCTGTCAAATCCTGGCTAACTAGTTTTATATTAATGCAGACACGACCGATCTCGATCAAATAGAATTTGCTCTTGCAGAAAGAAGTATTAATTTTACCAAAAAATGTCGTAGACATAAATTATACAAAATTTCCTCTACTTTCATTTATTATTTAACTATTTTGACGAAATTACAGAAGCAGCGGCTCATTTGGAAAATCGTTAAAAATGCTAAATGCTAGTAAACATCTAGTTCCTTTGTACCCTTTTGAACAAAACGCTTTTCAGCTCCAAGTTTGGTCATGAAACTTCTAAATATGAAGTTTCGTCCCGATACCTTTAGTAGTTTCTTCGGATTCGTCGCCACAAAAAAGAACGGTACACACAGACATTTTTTGTACCTTGGTCAAAAAAGTTCAGGGGACCCAAAATGCCATATTGCCGCTAAAATCTCAATTTTTTTTGGGCTCGATTACAATACTTTCTAATACTACGTATGATAAAGTAAAAAGCACCGTTCATGCAATAAAAACCAATTTAGAGTCAGTTTTCTTTTTTTTTTATTAATTTTCTAGTTCTAAAAATCAAATTGATAGTTTGCAACGTCCCATACAAAACGTGAATAAAAATAACATTTTTTAGGACATAGTCCTGCAGTAGTTTGATCCTAATTCTTGATTCCAAACTTTCAGATTCGTCCTGAACTGGACCAATATCTGAGATATTAGATACTACATTCCAATATGGAATTTGAGCATAAAATTAGATTTCAAACAATATTCCCTAATACATTAATAATTTAAATATAAAAAAAAATTTTTACTCTTCTGTCTTAAGTAGCCCTTTTTAGATGATGTTTTATTTTTGTGTTGATTCGTGCTCCTACCAGAAAACAGTTTTATGGACATAGAAAATTGAATTTGGCCGTGTGCGAGAAATTTCCTATATGCCACTATTTTTAGTTCCATCGTGGCCACAAACTACCAGTACGTGATTTTTCTTCATGGCAAAAACATTTACACGTCGGTTTAAAAGTCTGTCATTCCTCTTTCAACAACTATTTGTAATTTTAAAGTCAAATAAGAAATGAGGGCCAAACATTATTATTAGATTTGTATGAGAAAGTATTTCCTGTTTCCTGCTGTGTCTCGTGAAAAGTATATCAAACGTGTTTTTTGGTACCACTGTGAAATTAATATCTAATTAATCATTACAATTATGAAATCAGTAACATAACTTAATAACAAAAGCTGTTGAATTTAAATATCTGTAATTTATACATAAGAAATTTGCAGTTGACTACTATCCTTTCTTGCAATGAAATACGAAATGAGTTTTCAGTTATAAATCTTGAAACAACTTAAAAGAAAACTAAATTTTGATTACCTCCATCGCTTACGCTGCTTTATGAAATCCCTTCAGGCACAAAATTATTATTATTATTATCATAAACGGTGTAAAAGCTTGTTTAAATTATACACGCATAGCAATATAATTAACGTTTAGTTTTGTCATAAGACTTTAAAATTGACGTTCCTACCGGCGGCTATTTGTGGTATTTGCGTCTTAACATCTGCACGACCAAGTGAATTTCTAGTCGGAAACTATCAATTAATGTTGCGTGATTCTTGTAGATGAAGGCGTCTAGGTTCGTTTCGGTTCGAATTAGACGATTAATCTTCATCTAGCTCGCGTTCCTTCGTAATGATGCTGAAAAATGCCGACATGTGCGCATCCATATGCAAGTTGACCGGCATGAATGGCGTTACGTAATCTGCTGTTTTGATTAATTTTCAAGGTAAACAGTAGTTTGTGTCACGTCTCACGTGCGAACACCCACAGGGTAATTCATTGAACGATATTTTTTATTTTTATGTATAAAAGCGAGATTTTTATGTTTTAAAGGTTACCATTCATTGAATTCAGTAGGTATAATATCAATGATTTATTAATACATACGTGAATGAAGTCTGCCCACATTTATTTTGTATGAAGCTTATAGTTGTGACATTTTCATTTCAAATTCTGAAATACCCAGAGGGCACGCTTAAAGAAACTGATTATACTGAAAAAAAAGTAAAAGATGTTTTTTGAGTAAGTTTGGAATCACAAAGACACCCTGTGGGATAACTAAGGAACTTGTGCAGGTTCTTAAGAACTCTGTTACAAATCAACTAATTCGTAACTTTTTGTTTTTCAATTTGTTCTTATATCTTAATTTTTGATAACACGTCACCAAGTTGGAATTTGTTGTCGGTAACCTTAACGCAAATATATATTTTTTTTAATTTGGACCGGCCAGGCACATGTCTTGATCATACTATATATAATATTAATAGTTTAGCTGCATGAGATTCTATTTGATCGAGATCAGTCGTGTCTGCATTAAAATAAATCTAGTTAGCCAGGATTTGACAGATGTTTTGCGGCTAGTTTTCAAAATCGTCGAAAATTGCTAAGAGTAAAAACCACTAGTTCCTTTGGACCCTTTTGAACAAAAAGCTTTTCAGCTCTAAGTTTGGTCATGGTAACTCTAAATTTGAAGTTTCGTCCCGATGTCTTTAGTAGTTTCGACTTGTTCGAGGAGTTTTTTAAAATAACAAACCGTCTCGTGTATGTTTCTCATGTTTCGTAAAGAATATATTCCTGCAATCTTTCTGGCGATAGAACGAAAAAATATTCAACGAATTTTCACCGGGTGTTCTCTGAATTATTCTTAGTATTATGAAGCTTTTGTTTCCATTCAATTCAAAATTAAAGTTTTTGACATATATTGCCGAGTTTCTTTCTGCCAGATATGAGGTGTTCAAGAATTCTGATGCTTGTTCGTTAATACAAAGAACAAAGTAAAGACTTATTTCAGTTATTCTGTAATTGTTTTTTCTTAGCTTTGATGGACTTTCATTCATGTTTGTACTTAGATTGGCAATTTAAAACAAATTAACAGCTCAAAATATTCCCTGATTGATACCCTGGTAGGCTCAAACCTACTGAAAAATTTCCCCCAGTATCATAACTGATAGAAAACAGCAGAAAATAAGTGGAGATCATATTCATCACCTGATAATGGGCATTTTTTGATTTACCCCTATTTCCCAATACCACTGGGAAATTTTCTATACCTGTTTTTATAATATACTCTTACATAGATATAAAAGACATAGTGTCATTACAGTACCAAAACATTGTCGATTACAGTAGACTCTCCTACAACGCGGTTTAATATTACTCGTTTTATGAAAACGCGTTATAGGAATTTGAGGATCGCAAATTTTGACGCATGCGCGTTGTACGAGAATCGCGTTATATGAAGATGTTGTCGCAAAATTTTTAGCGCGTTTGTAGTATTTCGCGTTGTAGGAACCGCGTTATAGGAGAGTCTACTGTAGTGTAATTTTTGATAGTAGGTACCTACATAGTTTTGATAATCATTCTACTAATCCGAAAATATGCCAAACATCTTGATGTTAACCCAGCAAAGATTTTGCAATTTTACGATACAATTGAATAAAGTTCTCGTTTAAATATTTGTTTGTATTCAAAGCACTACCAATGCTTGCTTGCCTTGAATTTTAATGTATTGTATTCCCAAAATAAACAATACGACAAATAGTACGCCATTATTTATGATATATGTATGCAAAATGTTCTAGTGTCCTTTGTGTTGGTTTGTCGAGTGAACGGAAGAAAAACACTAAAAAAGCAACAAAAAGTAAAACTAATGGCCTACGCAGATCTGCGCGAAAATTCAGGAGAGATACATAATCAATGTTTTGGAACAAATTAATTTTACGGAAAGTAGTTAATGTCAATATTATAGTAGGTATTACTTTCTATAAAATGTTAACTAACGTTATTTTTACATTTTTGATGGACATCTTTGGCGATATGGATTATAATAAGTTTCGAATATCATAGGTAATAAGATTCATCCGAAAACGTTAATGTTTTGACAGTTTTGAGCACCATTATATCCGCCATTATAAATTTTGACAATGTATCTTAGATTTGGGATCAGGGAGTTTCAAATAACACTTCAGGAACTAAGATTCATGCAAGATCAAGTTGTGGTCATATTTGACCGCTTTTTTGTATTTTGAATATCTGGGCTTCAGATGCTCACTGAATCTAAAGTTGCAGATATCACATGGAATAAGATTCATGCGAAACCGAGAATAATTTGATACTTTTCGTTGCCTTATTGGTTCCGTCATTCTAAATTTTGCTGATTCATGTTTTTTACTATTCTGTGTATTAGGGTGGTACTTATTTATATATAAAGACATGAACTATATCCATACTTAATTACTGTGAAATTTGAGATCGATCAAAACATATTCACCCTTTTAATTTAATAATATTAAAAAAGATTAAAAAGAAGTTTTTGTTTTGTTGTACCACAATAAATTTACATACCACAATTATAAGCTTAATTAAAAAAATCTGTTAACTTTTGAGTCTATATATCAGAGCATTTCCCTTATTTCCAAGTACGTATTGTAAAATACAATAATCGAATACAATAATTGTAAAATACAATAATCTAATACAATAATCCTGTATGCTTTTTTGTGTACAATCTAAAAGTGGAAGTTGCCAATTATGTCCAGTTTTCCCGCTTTCCATAAAAGCTAGCGTCAAGTCAAAATTTCTGCTTTCAGATGCAAATTCTACGGAAAACTGCTAAAGTTAATAACTGTAGTATGTAAATTTAATGTAGGAAAACCAAAAAAAAAGGATTTTAATTATACTCCTATTTTAATTATGAAATTACACTTATTCCCCATTTTGGGCCCCTTTATATAACAAAAAAAAGGGCTATAAAAACAAATTAAGAAGGACCTGCAGAAAAAAAATAAAAGTTCAAAAATGGTATCACAATACTGTGTATAGTCCGTTTTACCCAAGAATGTCATTTTATTTATTTATCAATGGAAACCTTAAATTTGTAAATTCCGTTTCTAATGGGGGTCTTGCACTAAGTCTCAAAATTAAAAATTTATACTCTATTAGTGCCAATCGTATACCAAAACCGTCCGCAGACGTTTTTTTAAAGAAAAAATCGGTTCGTACACAATTAATAATATTAAAATCGGTCTCGTCTCTTTAAATATGAGTCAGACCAGAACGCGCTGTGATTGGTGTGACGTAGCAAGATTGGTTGAAGGCCACGTGACATGAGCTATTTACGATGCGATTGTCATGCCTTCACTCTTTCTACAACATGTGAAAAGATTGACATTAACGTTGGACGATCATCTTCTCAGACAACTGTCACTTTTGACAACACGCAAAGATCCCTTGACAATACATTCAGGTCGATGGCGTTCTCGTGCCCGTAGGTCCTGTTTTTTTTTTAACTTTGATGTTCAATAACAATTGAGTGCAACAATATTAAGTGGAAAAATTGTACACACGGTTTTCTTACCACATAAGGATTTTATTTGTTAAGTTAGGTAAAATCATGCAAAACCCCTATTTTTAACTGAATACGTGTAGGAATTACACATTTATAAACAAAACAATCTTAAGACATATTTCTACAAAGAATTTGATTTCGCAGAATACTCAAGATGGATGTCAACTTTCAAAGGTTTTTTTAATGTTTTTGATCTCTTTTATATGTAGTACAATTATATTAGCATTATTTACCATCGTGAATTTTAAATCAATCCCACTTGCAATATCTGTTTTTTCAAAAGATTTTACTTTAGTTAGAATATTAGACAATTATTATATTAACAAAAAATAATTATTTCTATTATCTCTTGTAATTATCTTCTAATCAGCACAAGTTATCGCAATTAACGTAATGACTTGAACATATTTTGAGAAATTGACAGATTTAATCCACTACGATTGATGATAGTTCATGATTGATATTTTCGCAGCTTTGATCAGATCTATAATTGATTTTATATCATTGTCTCAACAAAAAACTATTTTGTGTTGATTTTATTAACAAGAAATGTTTTAAAGTCATCACTTAATATATGAAAATAAAAAAAGACCCGTATATAGTTAAGGTCTGTAGTTCCTTTATTTGAGATCCGGGGTTCCACAGGGATGAAACGTTAGCCCAATTTTATGTTCTGATATTATTGCTATGATTAAAATTCATAAGAATTAGCTCATTCATACTTGGGGCTTCAGGAATTTATCATTACAAGAGGATGTCCTCTTGCTACTAAAACAACTTCAAAATAAATTAACCAGGCCATATGCATTAAGATGCTTTATCTAATACATTTTATAAGCTAAGCTTTTAAGAGCAAATTCCTCAACTTTTATGTAAAGATGCATTCATTGACTGAACCTGGGACTTATGTATACTGAAGTGACACGATAATAAAGATGATAAACATGAAGATGCTAATGGTACCTCTAGTGTGTAGGCCTCCAAGAATGTTAATGGTTCATCGATAAATAATAAAATCGCCATTTTTTCGGTCTGTCGCTAGTTGGCGGTTATTTTTTCACAACACAGCCAAATCAGGTTACGTCGATGCGAAAATCTCTTCGCGGCTGCCTCAAGGTCATGATGGGCGCCCGCACCCGTTAGCTAATTTTAGATTTATGTACACACGAGTTAAATATAAGACGGCTTCGGCTTGGCGTCTCCCTGAAAACACAGGGAATCTCTTTTATTTCAGTTTCAGGCTTGTTTCTATAAATCTTTTTTGTTGATACCACCACAGTAAAGTTGTGTTTACATTAGGTCCATTCCTCATTTCAGTATTATTTTTACCGAAGACAACAACACACGTTTTGAGAGCCAAGTATTAGGACAAATATTACACAACTCTACAAATTCGAAATAATAATTGAGATACTTAAATTTACCTTAGCATAGGTGAACATTTGAGTTCAGTTTACAGCTAATAGCGAAGTTTCCAAAAGTATAAGGAAAAATATTAATTTAAATGGCTATCGAATAATAACTGTGCTTGATTGTGTTTTTAACTTCATTTATTACAGTAGAAAGATAACCAAAAATATTGCTGTGGGCCGTAATGTGTTTGTCTAGAATTGATAATATCATGGCATTGACAGGAAAAACATATTTCCAGTCATTACAATTGGCTTTATCGTCAGAGGTAAAAAAATCGGATGTGGTCAGGCACATGACTTTATCATACTATATATAAAATTAATATTATATAAAATTAGTTTAGCTGCATGAGATTTTATTTGATCGAGATTGGTCGTGTCAGCATTAAAATAAAACTAGTTAGCCAGGATTTGACAGATGTTTTGATACTATTGATGTAGGTAAATACGTTTAACTATTTGGCGAAATTACAGAAATGGCAGCTCATTTGCAAATTCGTTAAAAATGCTAAGAGTAAACATCCTCCAGTTCCATTGGAGCCTTTTGAACCAAAAGCTTTTCACCTCTAAGTTTCGTCCCGATACCTTCAGTAGTTTCTCTGGAATCGTCGCCGAAAACAAACACACACACACACAGACATTTATTGTACCTTGGTCAAAAATGTTCAGGGGACCCAAATGGACATATTTCCGCTTAAAAACCATCATGTTTACAACACGCCTTTGCAATTTAAACAAAATACGCGCAATAGGCAAGTGTTGTATGTACATTATTTATTATCTTTATTATTCTTATTAACTATATCTTTAATTTCGTGTATTGGTTTTACGATTCTGTTATTAAATACCTAAGAAAATTCCACTGTAGATACGGGCCAAATTAATAAGTTCATCTATATTTAGAGATGCGCTATTAACAAGATTGACAAATCAGATTGAAGAAAAGTTATATTCGGTAAAATTTGGCGATTTATAGATTTTATCACCATATATATCTATGAACCTTTGGCCACCTTTTAAGCTTTTTGTCTTGATCGCGTATGGACAACGTTTACGACCACGGTATTGTAATAGCCCAGGCAAATATGAAAATTGGTAAGTACTTTCTACTTGGAGAAAAACTGAAAGTGCTAAAAAAATCTCTTTTCTGCATGTGGTTGTTTGGGGTACCTTACCCAAATGTACCCTACCTTGTCTCACATCGCTTAGTTCTTCAATTCCTTTCAAACATGGTTTTATGGGGTTTGAATGACGGGTGTTTGTCAATTTTGGTCTAAAATGGCTGGGCTTAAAGCTTTAAAAACTTGGACACGTGAAGCTGTTCCATAGTTTGTGATTTCTTAATTTAATATTGTATATGTATAAAGCGTTTGCGGACCTATGTTTATATGAATTTTTAATCATTAAATAAACCAAAGAATTACCCCTTTTCATATTTACATGATATTTAGGAACACCCTGTATATGTAATATTTTCTTTATTTTTGTATCCTTTTATTTTTACTTTATCATACGCAGTATGTAAAGTATTGTAATCATGCCAAAAAAAAATTTTGAGTTTTTAGCGGAAATATGTCTTTTTGGGTCCCCTGAACATTTTTCACCAAGGTACAAAAAAATGTCTGTGTGTGTGTGTTGTGTGTACCCGTTTTTGTGGCGACGATTCCGGAGAAACTACTAAAGGTATCGGGACGAAAATTTATATTTAGAAGTTTCATTTAGAAGTTTTCACTTAGAGCTGAAAAGCTTTCTGTTGAAGAGGGTCCAAAGGAACTGGAGGTTTAGTCTTAGCGTTTTTAAAAGATTTTGCAAATAAGCCGCCATTTCTGGAATTTCGTCGAAATAGTTAAATAATAAATTAAAGATGAGGAAATTCTGAATAATTTATCGCTATGACATTTTTTGGAACAATCAATAGTTTGGCTGCATGAGCAAATTCTATTTCTACGAGATCGGTCGTACTGCATGAAAACTAGTAGCCAGGAAATGTCAGATTTTTTGATTCTAATGACAGTAGGTAGTCTTGGTGTCAAACGCTAATGTTTTGACAATAACTTCTGTCAATATAAGCTGCGTTCGCATATTGCATTACACTTTTTACACCCAATAACACGTAAGTGTCATTTGGACGGTGTACCCTGTGTCAACGAAGTACAATATCCAAACGCAGCTTTAATCGACATATCTGTCTAGTTCTACTAGTTTTATTTTAATGCAGACATGGCCGATCTCGATCAAATAGAATCTCATGCAGCTAAACTATTAATTTTATACATAGTATGATAAAGTCATGTGCCTGGCCACATCAGATTTTTTTAAATTGTGATGTTGAAATATTATACCCGGTGATCTAAGGTTGGTATGACTGTTTTTCGGAAATGACTTTCAGTTTTGTTTGCAGAGTTACACCTTATACATTTTTCTCCGAAATTTTTACAATACTATTCTGAACACAAATTCTGCCTTTCCTGATATAGGTACCTATGTTTTTTTTTTATTATATAAAATGTTGGTGATTTTGTATACAGGGTATTTACGGTCTTGTGATTTTATTTTCAAGGGGTGATTAAACATCTTAAAAGAAAGCCATTAACGTGTCTGAACAAAAGTTGCATAATACGTGTGATATTAATGTTATCTTTTTCTTTGTTTTTAATGTTAAAGGGTGCCTAAACACCTTAAAAGAAGGTTATTAACGCTAAAACGATTGATCAACAACTTGTGCAAAGTAAATCTAAACTATCACGATAAGTTATCAGTGGATTTTTTACTAAGTAGGCTGATGTCAGTAACTTAATATCTCTCTTATTATGCAACTTTTGTAAAGAAAGTTTTATGGTAAAGGCCTTCTTTTATGATGTTTAATCACCCTTTGAAAATAAAATCACAAGACCATAAACACCCTGTATATACAAATATACAGTAAGCACGTACAGTATGGAAATATGACAAAACCTCCAAAACGGTTTGATATTTGAAAAAATTCTCTGACAGGTCGATTTTTAATTATCAAAATAGACATATTTACAACAAATTTAATTTCCGACCAGTAATTGTTTTCGACTTACGACGATACATTGATTGTCACAAAATTTATAGCCTTACAAAAGGAAATTTTAGAGAAAAAGACAGTCTGTTTATGGATAACAACTAGGCGTTTTCGACTGATTTATTTGCGCTAAATGCGAATCTGAGCTCAAAAGTTGCATATCACGGCAGGTTATTGCGTTTTTTGAGGTTACTTTTATGGAGCGTCAGCACGCCACTTAAAGAATCGCTGTAAATGCTTTAAAAACATTTGATAACAAACTTTTGGGATTTCAAGTAAAAGTGCAACGATTAAGGGTTACTATGAGACTATTTTGATGTTTCTAGGACAATGGGTTCATCTGGTATAAATTTGTAAACATTACAAAAATAGCGTTTTTTGACTGATAATAATCCCACTGTTTTTCCCCTTGTGCCACATGAAATTTTGGGGCCCTACTTTCCATAAAGTTATCAATATTCTACAATTTTCAATTGACTTTTCTCGAAATTGTTCGTATGTAAGTCCATAAAATATTTGCAATATAATTTAAAGAGAACTAAATGATCTGAACTCAGTAACAATTGATTGTCGAAAATTGACTTTTCACAGAAATGTGTATTTTGTTCATACTAAGAACGCACACCCTGTATACCCGGTTCATTATCGTGCCCAAGTTAATGAAGAATTTGATCTTATTTTTGTCATCTTTAATATACGTAGGGTAACTATCCTACATTTATTTTTGTACCAGCCTGTATTAGGAAAATAAACCAATTTTTTCGGAAATTTTTTCGATCAGTTGTCTCAAAACATTGATTTTGTCAACATAAGTTTTAAACCTATATAACTCCCTCAGGTTTCATCGAATCAAACGTCTCCCTTTTCAAAATATTCCTTACAATCTAGAGAATGAGAAGTACAGTAAAAAGCCAACAAAACATTTTCTGACATATATGTCAGATGTGATATTGTGATTTTACCGAAGTGATAATCTAGCCTTAATTGAGTATATAACACAATTGTTTTTATTACAAGCAATTAATTAATTTATTGTGTCAATTGTTAAAAACCGATCTTTGTTACCTTCTTTACCTCACATGCTACTTTAAACTGTTGAATTGTCAATGTTAAATATACATGAATCCAAAACAATACATTTGAGAAAAATACATAGTACCTATACAATACTAGAAGATAACAACAAATCTGAGTACTTGACGACATTCACAGAATAGTAATAGTATCAGCAATCTTGTAAACAAAGCCTATATAAACATAATCTGTCAGCATGAAACCTAATCGCCAATAAAAATTCCTCAATTTTATAATACAGAGATATTATATTTATATATTTAAACCCCGATATCTACAACGATCGCAACATAACACACCAGGAGAATACGCGTTTATATCGTAAACAAATATTATCTCATAAGTAAATAAAATAAGATTATGTTATGGGATTTCCGGGATATATTCTTATGTAGAATAAGTAAATAAACGATTGTCTATATCTAGAAAGGCCGTAGGTGTCGGTGAATGTTAATAAGGCCCAAAGTTGAAGTCATTCTTGCATAAACGTAATAATTCGGTCTGCGTTCACAATAAAATAATTCGGTGTCATTGCCAGATGTACCAGCTGAATGTTTAATACCAATTTGCCGTTTCTTAATGTCTCAGAATGCGATTTTTTCTCGAAATTACAAATAGTTTAAACGCAAAGTTTTAACCTGCACAAAAATCACTTTCTAGAATCACAAGATGCGATAATTATCCAAGAATAGATTCGCATGTGTCCGTCCGGTCGATTTGGTACAACACCGTGTCTACAAAACCTGTTTTGTGGACACAAGAATCTCTAAACTCCAACCGATTTACAAAAAAATAATCGTATTATCTAAAGTTATGCTGAACAACGCTGAGTTTTTAAAATTTGCGGCTGTAGAATTGGCAGTTGTCTTTGGAGTTTTCTAGGCCAAATTTTATTTATTACAGCAGAACAAACGACGTCCGGTGTCGGAATATCCAAAAATACACCAGTTTTGAATATCGCACTACCAATAACAAATTTTTTCTCATCAATTATTTTCTTTAAACGATTTTATCAGTGTAAGTTGGTAATGAAGAATCCTCACTTACCTAGCTTAGGCTAGCTCGTGTTAAACCTCGAGAGCAAACACTCAAAACTGCACATATACACACTTTGGCAAACTTTGTGCGCGCACAAGCGAGTAGAGACGTTCGTAGGCTATTCTGAGATACGGCGAGATGAAGTTGGCCGCGACGTTCAAATGTCAGCGCGCGTAGGTAACGCGATCCGTCGGTGCGCATGTGCGATGGATTCGCACTCGCGGCGTGGGCGGTAAACTGGTAACTAGATTTGTAAACAACACATCCGCTCAGGTGCTGTAGGACTTGTAGGTATCTTTTTTATGTGTGCGAGTACCTTGAGTCTACTGGAGGTGCTTTTTAGGCGTTGCTGTCGCCTTTCTTGTCTGTTTTGTTTGTTTTTAGTAACGCCTTGATGTGGAAAGTTTTTACGTATCGAAAATTTTTGTACATCCTACATTATTTATCATTGTAGCTCTTTGGGATTCTTATTAGCGAGTACCTATGTATGTAAGTAAGTGAAATATAACCAAACTATACAATGTGTTGTTCCACTTGAAAGTGCACCACGCTTGTATCTTTTTACATGTTAGTTATCATATAGGATTTTTTATCGGACCTTATTACTTGTAATAGTTTTAAAAAACATTAAAAATATGATTAATTTTCCATTACAAAAAAATTGATTTTGAGATTAGCAGTTTACTCTTGTGAAATCTGTCTATCTATCTATTTATCTGTGTATATCTATCTGTCTGTCTATCTATCTGTCTGCTTTTCGATCCGTCTGTCTATCTACCTATCTATCTGTCTGTCTATCTACCTATCTATCTGTCTGTCTATCTACCTATCTGTCTGTCTATCTATGTGTCTGTCCATCTATTGGTCTGTCTGTTTGATTGTCCATTACAAAGAGCAGTTTACTCTTGTGAAATCTATCTGCCTGTCTATCTATCTATCTGTCTGTCTATCTATCTGGCTGTTTATCAATCTGTCTGTCTATCTATCTATCTGGCTATGTAGCCAGTGGCGGACTGGCCAGGTGGTGCCAGGTTGCCCGATGGCAAGTGGGCCCCCCTTAAGTGGGCCCCCCCTTAAGGCAATATGTTGAAAATATTAATAATATATTTATTTATACTGAAACTTGCACGAGACCGCCTTCAGAATTTATTTTTATGTTTGGCAATAAATAAGAACCAATAAGAAAATTGCATGGTGAGTTTTAGGAAACCCACCTTGGGAAACGATAAAAATTCTCTAAACGGTCTTTGTTAAGAAAACTTATTAAAATGTATTACTATTTGAACTTGAAACTTTTTACTGGACGTTTATCTTTCATAAAAAACAAGTATTTTTTAAAATTTAAACATATGAAATAAATCAAAATAAATCAAATAAATAAAGATTGTCTTGGGTACAAAAATGAATCACTTATACAGAATGTTCTTTTATACATGCAATAAAAATAAAATTCAATTTATTTATAGAATAAAATATGTAAATTAAAAAAAAAAGTACAAAAAAAAAGTTAGAAACAAAGTTGCGCATTTTTTGTGTTGCTCAATGATATAAAAAGTAATATACCTTTTTCACTTTTAAAGATATCATAAAATTGATGTACAGGGTGTTATAAGAGATAAATAATCATTCGCCCTACAGCCAGAAAATATTTTCATGTTTACAGGATGTCCCACAACAACGTACAAAAAACTTATGTTTGTTTAAATTGATAAAGACTTTTAGCCTAATTGTTTTGACTTCAACTTGTATTAGGCTATTATCAACTGTTTCTGAGATATTGTGAAAGGATTGTCAAAAATGAGCATTTTCAAACATATTATTCTAATGTAACTAACAAGAATAAAGAAATAAAATAACTCAGTTTAGATAGTAAAAGTATCGCATTTTTTACAGTTATTATTCATTTGCTAAATAAATTAAATTCTATTATGACTTATCCGGAATAACTGGAGATTTGCTAAATGTCAAATAACAAGAATTTTAAATGGAACACCCTGTATATCTTGACATCCTTCGAAAGATCGATAAATCAACTTTCCTAAAATGTCTAAGTCGATAGGTCTATCGTCAACAGCTAAAAAGTTATTAAGCATCTATTTAACATTTATACGCATACAAAAAATATTTCATAAATTAATATAACATATCTAGTTGCCAGGACGAAATTTACCAATCGCACAAATGTAATGATTCTTCTGCAGCAACATTTAGTCATTGCAGACTGCTACTATGAGTTACTCAAGCGAGCAATTTATGATCATCCAAGAATTAGTTTTATTAGTACCAGTCGAAACTTATTTAAAATTTTTATTTATTTACGTAATGTTCTAAACTATTTAAAGAATTTTAATGGATCCTTGGGTTGGTTGTAGTGGTCTAACGCCTTAGCCAGCTAAATCGCCAGTTTAATTTATTTATTTCGGGACATGCTAAGGAATAAGTTTATGTTCCAGTTACTACTGATAGCAAAAACAAGGAGTGCTTTGGTAGCAATGTGGTGTTCTTCAGAAATCCTAACATTTCTGTACTCTCATAAGAATAAATAATTATATAAATGGATAATTGTAAACTGAATAAATAATTATTATTTCAGTACGATTGTCAAGAGTGCACATATCAACCCTGTCAGGTCAATGCGTTTCAGTCTTGCTTCACAATCTTCACATTCTCGGTGGAAATATTACATTTTCCATGGTTTCCCCAAAAATATTTTGATGCCTCCTTCTTCATGTTCGCTATAGTAGTTGTAATATTCCCATAAATTTTTTGCTCAATATGTCTACAGAGTAACAAATCAAACTCGATTAAATCAGGCGATCTAGTTTTTCAAATCGTTGAACCACCATGAGCAATTTAATGTCATTGATACATATTATTTAAACAATTTTAGATTGATATATAAATTATTAATTCTTTGATGAAAATAAATATCACAAATTATACATTTGTATAAATCAAAATTGCAGAATGCTATTACTAAAAGCTGCTGCATGAAAAGAAGAATTATTCTCATTGAGAGATTGTTGAATTTTGTCGAACAATATGGATATTTAATACTAATTTATGAATACTGTGCATAAGTTACAAATGTCACATTAGATGCTTAATAACTTTGTAGCTGTTGACGATAGACCACCGAGTTAGACATTTTGGGAAAGCTGATTTATCGATCTTATATAATATATATATATTGTATTTATTCGTGCTATTTCTTATTTTTAATATTCTATTTCATAATATTTTTGTGAGTTTTTCTTTGTAACTCTTTCATTTTTAATTTTTTTCTCCGCAATTTTTCTTCCGTATAGTAAATGAGATACTGAGTAAAACGTTATTATCGACTTATTATTTTTTTCAATTTATGACAAAGTTACAACCGTTTGAGTTATTAACAACAGTTATTAACCGTATTTTAACCGGCGCCAACTTCTTAAGCAATTGAGAAAACCAATAAGTCCATATGATACTTTTTACTCAAAATGATATTTGTTTTATAGAAAAAAGATTAATAAAAAGCTTCATATAATTTTTTTTGTTCATTTACTAATTCAATTTATGTTGATTTTGTTTTAAATATTTGTTCAAACGGCTGAATTTTTCAAGGAATTGAGAAAACAAATAAGTCCTTATAAAAAATTTATTCAGAATGACATTTGCTTTCTAAAAATAATTTTCGGGGAAAAAAGTGGGACACCTGGCAACATAAACAAAAAAATGGTGGGCCCCCCTTAGCTTCCTGGCAACCAATATTTTTGGACCCAGTCCGCCACTGTATGTAGCTATCTATCTGTCTGTCTCTCTCTGTGCCTGCGTCTGTGTTTGTCTGTCTGTCGGTCAAATTTCTCTGTACTGAACAAATGTTCTTTATAAATATCCCAAACTTCGGCTTAATAAAGCGTGTAGGACGTGAATAAAATTCAATTTCAATTTTGGTTTTTCATAGAAATAAAGCATTTTTTTTTGAAAAGTAATAACAAATAGTTTTCTTAAACTGTAATCTATTAGGATGACCATAATACATGCCATATTTTTAATACAGTCAAATACCCTATTGCTCATTTAGTACAGTTTCTACAATGGTATAACATTTCCTATGTTTTACTACAGATAAAGAAATATTGATTTGACTGTAAAATGAGCTCGTGACGGGCAACTAGTTATATATTGAAATAGTTTCAGAATGAGCTCCTTTTGCACTAAATAGCAATAGCAATATCTTTTTTTTCAATAGTAAAACAGCAATTTTCTAAAATAATTTGCCAGGTGAGATTTTGCTAAATCAATCATGAATCGGGAAATTTTTTTTTCCAAAGGTGTATCAGTATCAGATTTATTTTGGAATGTGATCTGCTATTAGGGTAGCATACTAAAGATTAGAATATGGAACATTATGGAATATTAAATTCATAAAAGTGCCAATATCTCGAAAACTAACGATTTTTAAGGTCATATTACGATATTCTGGTCGATCATAAGCTGCCCTAACAGCCCTCCAAGGCATGACATTTTGGGACCACCTGTTTAACGTTCTGAATATATTTTATAAACTAAATGATAAATACTCAAACGTTGGGATTCGGGCTCAATCATTGAATACCACGTTAAGATATTGACAAAAATCTAGTCAAATTCAAAAAAAAAGGTTGCTTTTGCAATTTGTACATTTCTACGAATTTATAGTGAACGAGTTCCTACAAATTATTCCCTACAAACTTCAAAATGGCCTCAAAGTATACCCTACTCTTGTGTATACCTAATCAAACCTCAATAGTTATTATTTTATTACTGTTTATATTTCTACGAGATAAATATTTTGTCAATTTTGCGAATATAGCTGACAAACCCCTAATAACTTTAAAATGGTTTCAAAATCATCTCTTATAAAGCGAATTTCGTATGTTGTGATGTTCTATATCACTACAAAAAACTACATAGTTTATAAAAAATCTGATGTGGCCAGGCACATGACTTTATCATACTATAAATAAAATTAATTTTTTTGCTGCATGAGATTCTATTTGATCGAGATCGGCCATGTCTGCATTAAAATAACACTAGTAGAACTAGACACATATGTCTAATAAAGCTGCGTTCGGATATTGTACTCCGTTGACATCGGGTACACCGTCAAAATGATACTTACGTGTTATTGGGTGTAAAAAGTGTAACGGTGTGCAATATCCGAACGCAGCCTATATTGACAGTAGTATTTTCAAAACAGCGTTTGACACTAGCTACTGTCATTAGAATCAAAAAATCTGACATATCCTGGCTACTAGTTTTAAAGCAGTACGACCGATCTCGATGAAATAGAATTTGCTCATGCAGCTAAACTATAAATTCTACCAAAAAATGTCATATACATAAATTATAGAAAATTTCCTCTCCTTTAATTTATTATTTAACTATTTTAACGACATTACACAAATAGCGGCTCATTTACAAAATCTTCGAAAAGTGCTAAGAGTAAACCACCAGTTCCTTTGGACCCTTTTCAACAGAAAGCTTTTCAGCTCTAAGTTTGGTTATGAAACTTCTAAATATGAAGTTTTGTCCCGATACCTTTAGTAGGTTCTCCGGAATCGTCGCCACAAAAAGCGGGTACACACACACACACACACACACACACACACACACACACACACACACACACACACACACACACACACACACACACACACACAGACATTTTTTTGAACCTTGGTCAAAAATGTTCAGGGGACTCAAAAAGACATATTTCCGCTAAAATCTCAAAAAATTTTTTTGGCATGATTACAATACTTTACATACTGCGTATGATAAAGTAAAAACTGGCTCTTAGAGCCCAATACTTTCAAAATTTTTTTACTGTGTATCTGCAAACAGTTCTTTGAGGTGGAGATGTTAGCTGTTGCGTCTACCTCCAGCAACATTATTTTATGTAGGCTTGGAAACGGTTGTTAACTAAGAGATATAAATAAATACTTCACACCATTAAGTGTCAACTTTAATTAATATAATTTAGTAGAAGATATTTCCCTCAAATATCTCTACATTAGCTATACAAACTGGTTTGTAATTTAGAGCAATATTTGATACTGTTCGTAAAAATACATTCAAAATGTTATGGTCTCTTGTAAAACTAACTGAATAATAACTGATTGTGTGGCATTTCCCATTAATTTTCTTAGTTAGTCGAATGAAATTATAAATTTCTGGACAACTACATCTTTTGGAAACATTTTAATAATTTTTCTGTGCAGTTTGCGTATACCTACTTCAAATACCACTAATTTCTTAAAATGCTAGCTGTAGTAGTTTTGATTAGAAAGGGGAATAGGTTTTGCAGATGTATTTTTGGGAATATTTTTTTGACTAAAGGGGGTTACACACTTCCACAGAATATATTGTGACCTCAAAACAGTGAATTGCCTATAATTTTGTGACCTAAGAGGAAAACACTACAGTTTCATCATCATTTCACGACTTATCTCAGACAACCATGTATTTTCTATTTCGTTTTTTATATTTCGTACGATCAAGAAACTGCACTGTTTCTATATTCACAACAAGACTTCATTTCACCCTACTTACAAAATTCCTGTGTCTTAAAAATGGCCAGCAATACATTTTTGTACCTTTTTCACAAAAGCAGGTGCCAATTTATATATAAAATCCATCAAAACCAGCGCGCATTAGTTCATTTCTATTTTTATCTCAGAAACAGACAAACACATTTATTTTTGTGGATACGGCTCATCCCCTATTATGTGTCTAAATGCATTTGTGTGATTGAAAATTCCAAAGTTGTGAGGTGAAGGGGTGGAACACAAAAAGCAATCAGCAGTCTGATGAACATTCTCATAAAATATTCAATTATATCTAAGTTTTCAAATCAACACTGCGTGTAGCTTGAATAAAACAAAGTGGAAATTATAGGTACAGCTTTCTAACTTCCACGGACAAAGTTGAGTCCTCACTTCGAGAGATTTAATAAAGAGCAATTTATATGAACATGAGCCATTGAGTGAAGTTTTATATCTCTGTTATTTTAAAAAGGTTTCCCTACTAAGCTTGAATTTGAGTTCCTTTCGTTGTTTTCTTTACTTCTTTCTGCTGAAAATGCCAGATTTTAAATCAAAGTCAAGAAAATTATATTAATTAATCAATGATAGAAATCACAACGTAACCAATAACACATAATGTATTCACATAAATAATACAACATTCTCTCTATACAATAATAATAATTTCACATAAATGCTAAACTAGGAGATCGCTCGATTTTGCCTTTCCGAGTGGTCGAGTGATCAAGGACTTGGAGCGTGGAATACTGGTCAAACTTTGCGCCTGTAACAATACAAAATACATATTATTTATGCGACCTAATACATGCAAGCAATTACATTTGGTTATGCATGTCTGGAATGCACAATATATCATGCTAGTTATAATACTGTTATGGACAGATCTTTATACGTCAGCTGATCTATGAATGGGTTAAAATGAGCAAAGCGTGTTCAAAATTTTCTTGAATTACTTTGTTCCTAGATGTTATTAAAAATAGAATAGAATATTGTGTATTACAAAATTGATTTTGATACCACAAACTGTTTGTCTCTCTTACACTACTATGTATTTTTATTGCAGATTTAAAAATATCTGTGAAAAATATGTCGCTTTAGGTAGGTTAGACAGAGGCTTGCCATAGTAGTGCAGGCAAATTATGTTGAGAGTGGGTATTAATTGTAGACAGGAGTTTTATCATTGGAAATGATAAAGGGGCTTATAGTGAACGTAGAAAAAATAAATGCAGGTCATGGGGTGGTATAATGTTTATTTGGGGGGGTTGAAAGCGGGTGCAAAGTATATTTATGCGTTTTCCGGCGAAACTTGATGTTTTATCCAAAAACGTCCTATAGTGTTGTAGATCATAAAAAAAATACAACATTCATATGGGTCACTTTTTACTATGACCTGAAAATTTCCGAGAAAAATGCGAATGCCAATGCCAAAGCGAATTTTCTGTTTTTAATTTTTTGTAGTCGCAACAATAATTCAATTTTAATCAAATTTGGTGAAAGTGTGCCTTTTTATACCTTAAATAAGTATAAATTTTTTTATTACACAAAGAATGAGAAGTTTTTGAGATATATAGTTTTTGCCGTCAAAATCAGACTATTTTTAAAAAATAATTCTGTGGTGAAAGATCGTCGTACAGAGTACCTTTGGGACTCAATTTTAATGTTTTTACATGTACTTATTGATACAATAATAAAAACAATAGTTCCTATTTAACAACATGCTCAAACATTGAAAAAAACTCAAAAACGGCTTTTGCAACACTGAATTTTTCAGTAATTGTTCATTATTTGCTTAATTTTTTAAGAAAATTGCAATACTGGTTACGACATTAAATTGTACGGAAAAAAATACAATGTAAACTGGCTCTCATTTCTACACTAGTGCTATAACCATTAAATTAGAATAAGAAATCTTCAGATAAGTAAGCAAAATAACAGTTTTTGTCTTAGAATCAAAAAGTATCCAATACAAAAGTTGTAGGTCAAGAAAAAGTCCACAAATTTTGTAAAGGTTACTATATAACATAACCTTCCGAGAAAAATTGCGAATAAGGCAAAGTTAAATAACTATGCCAATCTATAAAAATCAAAAAAAAAATCATTTTTTATTTGTAAATCTGTAAATATATATTGACGAGGTGGGGTCGTTCGGAAAAAGATATTCGAAAATGCAAGTCGCGGTAGGTGCAGCGTGTCGTATACTGACGATGCCTGTCTCTCCGTCTGGATTCCACGATGTCACCAAGGCCCTACGAGGTGCGCCAAGTTAATAGTTTCCTCCAGTCCGGTGAGCGAACTCATGTGCCAGGGTTGCGTACCGTCTTTTATCCTGCTCGGTCCAGGTCGTGTGTCGACACGTAGTGGAAGTGGGCTCCTACGCCGTCGCTGGTCATGGAGCGCATTGGTATTAGGGGCGTGTTACAATATTAACTTTTGTAATTTATTATTATCAATTATTAAAGTACTGTTTCACATTAAATGTTATCACATTTTTAACTACTTTAGTAGATTTTTTCGTAAACTGTTTGTGATTTTTTAAGACATAAATAATTTACTTTCAGAAGTTTCGTCAAAACTAAATTAATATTACAAATTCTAAAAAAAATTAATTTTTCGCATTTTTCTCGGAAGTTCTGAGGTTAAGTTATATAGTAACCTGTACAAAAGTTGTACTTTTGTATTGGATACTTTTTGATTTTAAGACAACTACTGACTATTTTGCTAACTTATCTGAAGATTTCTTATTCTAATTTAATGGTTATAGCATTAGTGTAGAAATGAAAGACAGTTTCCATTGTATATTTTTCCGTACAATTGAATGTCGTAACCAGTATTGCAATTTTCTTAAAAATTTAAACAAATAATGAACAATTACTGAAAAATTCACTATTGCAAAAGTCGTTTTTGAGTTTTTTTCAATTTTTGAGCATGTTGTTAAATAAGGACTATTATTTTTATTGTTTTGTCAATAAGTACATGTAAAAACAACTAAAATGAGTCCCAGAAGAACTCTGTACGATGATTTTTCACCACAGAATTTCTTTTTAAAAAAGTTTGATTTTGACGGGAAAAAACTAAATATCTCAAAAACTTCTTGTTTCTTGTGTAATAAAAAAATGTATACTTATTTAAGGTATAAAAAACACGCTTTCACAAAGTTTGATTAAAATTGAATCATTGTTGCGACAATAAAAAATAAAAAAACAGAAAATTCGTTTTGGCATTGGCATTCGCAGTTTTCTCGGAAATTTTGAGCTCATAGTAAAAAGTGACCCATATGAATGTTGTAGATTTTTTTATGATCTACAACTTAGTATAGGACGTTTTTGGATAAAACGTCAAGTTTCGCCGGAAAACGCAATAATATACTTTGGACCCGTTTTCAACCCTCCCAAATAAACACTATACCACCCCATGACCTGCATTTATATTTTCTACGTTCACTATGAGCCCCTTTACCATTTCTAATGATATAACTCCTGTCTACAATTAATACCGGTTTTGGCTTATAATCAGTTAATTTGCCTGCACTATTGGTTCAGATTTTATCGTTTATATAAAAAAATATAAAATTAATTAATTAATTAAATTAAAATATGTAAACGGCTAAAAACTATTGCTTAATCTTGTTCATAGTTCACATTACGTATGAACGATTATATCACAATCAAAATGACAGTGACGACTATTGCATCGGGCCCAAAAAGTGATATGCTATGATTTCAAAGGAAAATTGGTTTATCAATTATCTAGTTTTGTGTTAAAGAAAAAATAGAGACAAATATCGGACGCTCACAGAATATGTCAAAAATCAAATCCAGGAATAAAAAGGAATGTTCAAGGGCCTAAAACTTATTATTATTATTACCTCTAGCAAGATGATCCGCTGTCTCATTAGCAGCGTTTCTCAACCTTTTTACTCTAGCTGAACCGTTTAAATAGGGTTGGGACCGGGCGGAACCCCAACAAAAAAAAAATCAATGTCCTTTCCAAGGCATTTCGAGTATTTTTGCGTACAGAAAAACGTGTAACGTATTTCAAGTAACCAGATACAAGTCTGTAAAGAAACGCAGTTCAATAATATCAATATTACTTACTACTGTGAAATTAAAGTAATTTTCCTGTAAAATTTAAAAAATGCCCTAAATATGATAATGATGGTCTAAGGTCACATATGTAAACAAAACCAAGTCCTAACTTAACTAAAACATACTTTTATCTTAAATATTTCAAGGCTTTTTGATTAGCGGTAGATAAATGGCAATAAAGTTAAAACTAGGTTTCTAAGCTAGGTCTTTGTTATTCTATAATTTTTAAGATTCTTTTTACATTTTTCTAATGATACAATTGAAATGATTGTACGGACATACCATGATGACCAGTAGGGTATTACGGCACTTTTCAAATTCTGTTCTATTACAAAGTAGGTTAGCTTAGCATCGCCCTTTCACACGTAAAATGCCAAACAACGCTTTAATTTAGGAGAAAACGCGTTTTGAAATTCAAATAAAAATCCTACTTGTGACGTCACAATGAGGGATTATAATGCGAAACTTGACAACGTCGCGCATAGTTATTTTATGTTGCTGTGGTGCCAACAGTCGCGTAGTTCACTCTGTTTACTGTTCGTGTATTGAGGTTAGGTGGTCAGTGATTTTTTAATATATCAACACCAGCAAACACCATACATAATCAACATGAGCAAACAATAATATAGAGTTTGTTGTGTGCCGGGTTGCAATAGCAAATCAGTCGAAACACCAGAATTCAATACAACATTTAACGCTTTAATTTAGGAGAAAACGCTTTTGAAATTCAAATAAAAATCCTACTTGTGACGTCACAAGGAGGGGTTATAATGCGAAACTTGACAACGTCGCGCATAGTTATTTTATGTTGCTGTGGTGCCAACAGTCGCGTAGTTCACTCTGTTTACTGTTCGTGTATTGAGGTTAGGTGGTCAGTGATTTGTTTAATATATCAACACCAGCAAACACCATACATAATCAACATGAGCAAACAATAATATAGAGTTTGTTGTGTGCCGGGTTGCAATAGCAAATCAGTCGAAACACCAGAATTCAATACAACATTTAGACGAAATGGTGTATCTACCTTGTAGTTTCATAAACACACAGGAATATATTATAAGAAATGTATTGTCAATATGTATTATTAACAAACTTCTATTTAAGCAGTTATTTTTTACTACTAGTCTTTCCCTCTACATTCAAATTTCTTTGTGAACCATGTGATTGGGGGGTTTCATTACTTTGTCGTTAATTTACTATGAACAATTGCAAGCTGGTTGAATAATATGTATGACAGTGTATGATCGTGGGCAAATTTTGCGAATTCGCTTTGGTAAAATCATCTTTCACAGAACACATGCTTGCACTGGTAACTTAACAACTTATAACAACTTACTTAATAAGTAATAACTTTACGATACGTTGTAAATAGTACCGTCGAAGTTTGTCAACACACATACAAACAAACAGCGGTGCAAACACTGTTACAAGAAAATTCCCTAGGTTTTGATCAATTTCTTGGCTACGGTGCCAATTCTACACTTGGCCAATCATGACAGTGATCGGAAAATTCAAATTTTAATTGTAATTTTCTCAACAAATTCTGAATGTAATTTAATTTTAACTTAACAGAATTTCGGGTTATATACTGTAAAATCGCTTAATACACGCTTTTGCTTAAATTTCCACATGACCGTAATACCCTTTTGAAATAAGTAGTGTAAACGCAAAAGTGGTTGACACATTTTATTAGCATTGAAGTACTTGCGTGCCAACGTTTTGGAGTGCCAATGGCTGTGTCATCATTTGCTCTTAATATTTTTTAAGAGGCTTGATGAGCTAACCAATGATTCTGACATAGATAATGATTAGAAATGTACCTGGAATATATATTTTTCTTTCAACAGTTTCTTCTCCACAGCCAGACAATTATCAATTTTCGAGACCTTGTAACTTTAAGATATTATTTGTACTTATTAGATGCAATATGTTTATTGTATTTCACTGTCTTCGCCACTAGAAAACTACAACAATGAACGAGATTTGCTTCCAACTGATTTCCAGTAATGGAGTTTCTTTTTCTGAATTGTTGTTAAACTTTTCCTTTGAACCGAAATTTGATAATAATATTTTTCTTTATTACAAATAAGCATCGATTA
This sequence comes from Aphodius sticticus, assembly GCA_963966075.1. Taxonomy (NCBI): domain Eukaryota; kingdom Metazoa; phylum Arthropoda; class Insecta; order Coleoptera; family Scarabaeidae; genus Aphodius; species Aphodius sticticus. Next base: position 97,169,318 of record OZ014506.1, on the reverse strand, counting down.
AAATATAAAATTAATCAAAATCAGTTTGACTAAGTTACAAACGTAATACATGTTTAAACATCGTTTGAATAAGTTACTTATCATTTTTGTGAAAGTGCATTTTTATGACTATAAAATGCCATTCATTCACCCAATCAGGAGCTCAAAGTAGTCCGTTGTCCAACAATATATATGATAGAATTTGGTCAATCCTGATTGACTGAAATTTCTATACAACAGATCTGTTCTTTTACAGAATAAACAGTCTATTCTCTAAACACAAGGAGAATCCGTACCCCCTACATTCTACTCACAAAACACGTAAAAGTTCTGAGGAGTTTTCTTAGCTATTAGTTCACAGAATCGTAAAAGCTATACACCAAATTAAAGATAAAAGGTATACAATTTTCTATAGACTTGTGATATTTTTTATCGTTTTTGACAAGAAATTACTGAATCTGATATAAAATTGACTGATTTTGCGATTTTTTTTGTACGGCGTACAAAAGTTAAAATTTAAAACAGTATCACATAATAGATCTAAGTTACACCTTCCTGTATAAGTGTACAAAATTTCGCGTAGAAATATCAATATTCCATATATCAACATTTCACTTCTTTGAGTACATGAGTCAGACATATTTATCACGTGGCATGGATACAACAATAACAATTATACATATACATTACCACAAGTAATGCACCTTTGTCTATTATTTGATGTACCTATAATATGAGATCATTGATACAAAATTAAGCTCACTATCGTGCTTGTTCTATAGGACGTACTAGCTCTAATGACTCCTCCTAACTAAATACGCTATATGTTTTCAAAATTGGATAGAAAATATCTCAATTACCTACATTTCTTTTGGATACCACAGTCATTTTGTTGAGTACAGTATGGTACACTTTTATATGGTAACAATACCATTAGTTTGATGGCTGGTGAATGGGAAATTCTGGATATTTTTAAAAATCGGGACAAAATTCGGGACGCTTCATCAGGCGGGGCAAGTGCCGAAATGCGGGACTGTCCCGCCCAAATCGGGACGGTTGGTCACCCTACTATACAACCATTTGAAATGTATATTGATGATATTTCCGATTTAACGGACTTGAATTAACGGATGATGAATGTAGCGGAAGTTAGTCAGTCCGTTAATGGTTTTGAAAGTTAACTTAAAAGTTAATTCGTTAACAAAAAATTTAACTGCGTTAATTAACGATTAACGGATTAACGCTTATGTGTCCAGCTTTGCAGTTTGCAAAGTTAATTTATTTAACGTATTTTATCATTCAACACTACTCAAAATGATGGCAAAGAATCAACCAGAATTCAGCCTTGTGGTTAGAAAACAGGCGTAACACAGAAGCCAATACAGTTAGCGATATGCGCCTGCTATCTACCTACCGTGCATCTGTTTGAAAACAAAACAATGCCGTATAGGCAACCAAATCCCCTTGTTGGTGTCGTTCGCATCGCTGGTTGCCTATACAGCAGCAATTTCCATTGAATCCGCGTACAAACAGACGTCCGGCATTACGATTAATCTCAGCCAACAAAATCGAAAGTGTAAATAAGAATTTACCGATTTAGGCATAAAGAAGATTAGAGGACTGGTAAAGCCGCAACTTTAGCTAGAGCTGGAGACAGTCTTCGTTCCACCTGAACGCGCAAATGGTATGTATTTACATACTTGTGCCTATTAAACATATAGATAGTTACCTCCAAGTTTCTTGGAGTGCGACCGTATTCTGTCTTGCACCTTTGGAAGCCGTTTGAGTTGGAATTGAAGCGTTGAGACGCCCTACTCCTCGACATTGTCAACGTGTCATTTCTGTTCAGTCTCCTCTCGCAAAATAACATCTTGAATGTGCGCCTGTATTTGTCTGACAGGACGCAGTATAAGATGAAGTTGCAAGACGCGTTCAGCGCTAGCATCAGGTTGAAAATGTTCCCTAAACCTGAAAAAAATAAATAGATTTGATGAATTAAGTAAGATTTAGTGTATAGACCCACCTCTTTTAATATTGCTTGTGAATATATCGGTGCTGGTGTCCAGGGAATCGTATATCAGAAATGTTGCAGTTGGAGTTTGACAGATTAGGAAGAGGATCACAACGCTTATGAGTAGGAGCGTTATCCTATTTTCCTGGTGCTGGGTCACACTTTCCTAAAAATATAATAGATAATATGCATGAGTTTGAAGTTACAATAACATAGTTAAAATCTACTTTCATGAACAGGGATTGACAACTCAATTGATTGGAAATCTAATTATATACGATATTATTAGCGGTGTGCTACAATAACAAATGTAATAAATATTAAGTTAGACATTGTGTACCTACGTACATTCTTGGCAGGGGAATTGTAAATATCGGGACATTTTAGTGGCAATAAAGAACACGAAAAACAATAACGTACTCTCAATGTACACACGAACAAATTTGGTTATTTTTGGTTTACGAGAATATATGTTGCCATCTATTCCTTAGAGATATTTTGCAAAATCCAAAAACTTTGCTCACTTTTTTGGTAATATTTTCCACTTCTTACACTTTTGTTTATATCTTCTCAGTTCTGACGTCAGAACACGTTATCTGCACAACAATCCAGTAACTTTCTTATGCAGTAAAGAAAAGTGAATAGCAGTAATAAATACAGAAACTAGCCTACTTTTTCAATCTTTGGAATGTCCCACGAAAATTACATGTACTGTAGACATTACGGTGGTTCAAAAACGCCTTGTGGACACGTATTTTTTTTCTTCGAAATTTTGATTTTTAATGGAGCCTATCGATGCATCAAATTTACATAATAAACTGCATGGAAAAAAGACATTTTTTGGTATTTTTCGAATAATTGTTCGTGGTTTGGGAAAACTTAAGATTAAAGTTATAGAACTTGTAGGGGACTTTCCAATGAAGAATTTGAGCTATTATACATATGACTTTCACGCCCCAAACCCATCCCCACAGTGCCCTGAAAACTACCCTTAAAAGAAAAATGTACATTCTTCAGGATATTTACCCTTCTAATCACTTCATTCTATTGTTTCTCATAGAAATCATTACTATAAGTCTAGTTGAATGTTTATAAACATTTGTCAGGTAATTTCCATTTGTTTAAACAAATTCCATTTGTTTAAATAATTCGCTTTTCTCGAAACTCCGTCGGACATCTGTTTTCTGAGTTCGAAATTGCAGTTTATTATCTTAGAGTGACATTAATCATTAAACAAATTCTTCCTATTGATTAAACAATAAATGATTATAAATTTTCAACTGTTGGTCTTATTATGGTAGAAGTCAGCTTTTTTTTGTGAAATTAACTTCACGTTCGAGGTATCTTGCCTATGTTATTAGCTAATAAACCCATATTTGTTTCAACAAATTCCATTTGTTAAACAATTTTTTTGCAATTCTCCATTCATTTTTTTAGATCGGTCTGGTCAACTGTTATTGTCAAGTGACATCATTTATATTTTGGGATAATTTCCATTGTTTAAATAATAAAATATTATTCAAATGCATAATGGTGATATACAAGGTGGTATGTAAATTTTAAAATAAATTAAAAATTACAGCCACAACCTGGATTTGAACCATTTATTAAGTAAAATATTATTCGTTTTCGTATTAAAAGTATTAAAAGTGTATTAGAACGCTTCTATCTATGAGGAAATAGTACAATATATTTTAAAACTCAATATTTTTCAACTTTTTACAAACGTAGATACGACTTCTACTGTTAACACGATAAATAGCAGTTTAAAAAAATCTGCTGTGGCCAGGCTTTATCATGCCCAGTCTTTACCATGACCAGTCTTTACCATGTGGCCAGGCTTTACCATGACTTTATCATACTACAGTCGAGACCGGATATAACGAACTCCGGATATAACGAACGCCCGCTTGTAACGACCAAGAAAGAAAGTCCCGCCAGATCGCCGTATAGTTACATGTATGTTTAGCTCGCTTATAACGAACGCGTATATAACGACCGCCCGGATATTACGACCAAGTTTTTATCCATTTTTAGTTCTACAAGTTCGGTTACGACCAGTTAACGAACACTCAGCACAAAATCTAGTCGGATGTCTCCTGCCCGCAAAACTTAACCTATTTTCGCCAACAGGACTAATAGGAGAACCCCTACCGTTTGTTTCACTATTCCGCGGTTACGTCTCCTCTATTTCCCACCTCTATTTTTCTTATCTCGTAAGACTTTTAGCTTGGATATATGCATTAATACAAAGTTTATTTAAAAAAATATGTAGCTAAAATATGTACAAGGGATCTCTTTAAGAGCGGCGCATTTCGTTTTTTCTATTAAAAGACTTGTGGGTTAGTTATGGAAACGATTTTTATTTCAAATGAAAGTATAATCGATGCTATTATTTATGAAATACGACATCATTCAAATGTCCGCCGCGGAAGCGCTGGCACGAGTGAATACGAATACCCAATTTTCCATAACTCGAGTACACAAATCGGTCGAAATACCAGGAATTTTGCATTCTATGTTGGCCTGCAGATGTTCTAACGTTTCTGGCTTGTTGGCATAGACCAGCTATTTAATGTAACCCCAAAGAAAATCTAAAGGGATTAAAGACAGAAACGTTAAAACACTGCAGGCCAAAATCGAACGCAAAATTCCTGGTATTTCGACCGATTTGTGTACTCGAGTCATGGAAAATTGGGTCCAGCGTATTCACTCGTCCAGCGCTTCAGCGGCCGACATTTGAATGATGTCGTATTGCCATAAATAAAATATGCCATAAATAATGGCATCGATTATACTTTCATTTGAAATAAAAATCATTTCCATAACTAACCCACAAGTCTTTTGATTGAAGAAAAAAAACATAATGCGTCGCTCTTAATGAAAACCACTATACTTATAAGAAATGTATGTAATGGTTTAAAACACAGATAATTTATGTTTATTTTGTTATTCTGTGTTCTTTATTATGTATTCTGTTGATTTTATTTCATTTTTAATCAATTTTAGTAAAGTTTTTATTTATTAACCTAGAAAAAACATCAAATATCGCATGTCTGCTTATAACGAACGCCCGCTTGTAACGAACTAGCGACATGGCCCCTTGAGTGTTCGTTATATCCGGTCACGACTGTATATATAAAATTAATAGTTTAGCTGCATGAGATATGATCGAGATCGGCCGCATCTGCATTAAAATAAAAGTAGTTAGCCGGGATTTGACAGATATGTTTATACTATTGACAGTAGGTATTGTCAAAACATCAACGTTTGACACTACCTACTGTCATTGGAATGCAAATATCTGTCAAATCCTGGCTAACTAGTTTTGATGCAGACACGATTTCAATCAAATAGAATTTGCTCATACAACTAAACTAATAATTTTACCAAAATATGTCATAGACATAAATTATACAAAATTTCCTCTAGTTTAATTTATTATTTAACTATATTGACGAAATTACAGAAATTGCGGCTCATTTGCAAAATCGTGAAAAAATGCTAATAGTAAACCTCCAGTTCCTTTGGACCCTTTTCAACCAAAAGCTTTTACTGCGTATGATAAAGTAATAAGCAACAACACTGCAATATTAAAAATTGGATGGCTACAACGTTATGTTGCTTACACAACAATTTCATTACTGACTCCTTGCATGTTGATGACTATCCCTTTTTATACAACGTTACTTAATTATTAGAAACTATAGAAGAACCAGCAAAAGTTGAATAAGTTTTATTTTAAATTAACCATTCATGTACATGACCAGCTGTTAGTGCACTGTAACGGTAACACAAAGGTTAATTCGAATCCAGGTTTTGCTTCAAATTTTTAATATAATTTAACATTTATATGTTGCCTACATCTTGATACTTTTTTTTGCTATCAGTGTATAATAATTATTAAAACTTTTATGTAATTGGTAAGTAGTATGGTTACGGGTTTCATATACGTTTAGGTGACAATACCATGTCAAATACTTCTGTGTTTCATACATATTGCTTACCTGTGAGTTGGTCATCCGTTTCCTATTTGTCTGTGACTTATAGACGGCATGGATCAAATAGCAATTAAAAGCAGCTATAAGAATCAACGGCAGTATTCCGAATGTTAACGAAGAGAACCAGTTCATTATTTTAATATAAGTTGCATTCATAGCAAGGGAAGTCGATTCCGTATATATCGTATAACTCACTTTACAACAAGTACCGTTCAACAAACTACAGTCTGTTCTATTGTCACATTCACTTTCCGTTAAATAATCCTCAAGTTTACCAGATTCGCCGTTCTGACGTCCGCTTTTATCACAAACACACTCAGTCACATTATGATGATCAGTATTGTTGGTTTCGTTGCTATTTTGTTGTAGTTTGAGTATTTGGTTATCACTGAGCACTTCCATTGGTTTTGATTCGTTATTTATTATGTTGACTAGGTCCAGATCACTGTCTTTTGTGAGATTCATTTGTCTTTCAATGCATAGGTTTGCTTTGGTTTCGTTCTTCAGTTCAATGCAGTATTCTTTCAGGTCGAGCTGGTACTCGAACGTTGTTGATATGGTTGCCAGGAGACACAAGATGCTGACTATGGTTATGATGTTCTTGGCTCTTGTTTCTGTGCATAATACTTTTCCTTTCATTGGATGGCAGACGACGATGTAACGCTCAATTGTGAAGGAAACTGTTAGCCAGACGGAAGTACTACCTACAAAGAAAGAAAAAAAAAACATTAAAACCTGTCTTTTTGTTCTACAATGGTTCCCATTTTAGTAGCGAAAGTGACTCTCATATTTGTATGAGAGAGAGGACTTCATATATTACAGGAAATAAGACTCATGAGTATCAGAGGTTTTTTACCTTTTTAGTCAACATCATTGGATTCGGTCAGCTTGAAATATTATAGGAATTTAGATTTATAAGAATGCGTCAATCTTTTTACAATGTTGGCCACCATTGAACTTTTACAAAGTTTTTGAGGTAGATTTAAATAACTCATTTCAGGTCGCCATAATTGCGTTATTTTGAGTGTCTGGCTTCAGATTTCGAATCAGATTGATAATATAACTTCAGATTTATTGTCAATTGTGTCAATGTCGCCATTTTTTTGGTCTAATTTTTGGTTGCCATATTTGACCCACTATTTTGAATTTTGAAAATCTGACATGATATTTGGAATCAGCAATTGCGCAATATTACAGGAAATTAGTTACATGCAAACCCTACATGTTTTACATTTTTGGATGCCATATCGGATCCACTATTTAGACTTTTGCAAATAAGGCGTCATATTTGTATAGGCTCTTAAAATATCACATCAAATAGGATTCACACTTCTCGTCGCCATATAGAATCCAACAGTTTGGAAATACATGACACAAAATATAAATATAAACCTTTTTAACTATAGTTTTGAAGATATTCTAGCCACCATGTTGCTTTTTTTGTTAAATTTTCTTAATACTCCGAACTCAAATGTTTCTGAATTTCGTTTGGTTTCAGATTAGTTTGGTTTTAAGAAAAGAAACCTGATATAATCTGAAAATGGTGAATATATCTACAGGTTAGGCCATTTTATTCGTAACATTTCACTATCACTATAATTATTTGAATTTTTTATATTTATTTATTATTTGTTATTTATTTATTACTTATATTATTGAACAAAATACACAAACCTTTCTTGAATGAAGGGGGCGTCAAAGACATGGTACTGGATTTGCTATAGATGACTCTAGTGTCGTGAAATGGAGGCCAACTTCAAGTTTTATTTTAACTGAATGGCCTATATGTCTGTATGTTGAATTCTTGGGAGTTCTTGCTTAATTTGTCTAGAAAATAATATCTGAAGTTTTTAGTAGAATTTGTTTGAAATGATTTATGATTAAATTCTATTTAGAAACTCGTTAAGTAGTTTGTATACAGGCGTCTTTATAATATTGGACTACATATCTAACAATTTCTACTCCATATCGATTTTCTTATTGATCCATTTTTATTATTTTATGCAGTGTGTCCCCCGATGGACCTAACTATACCTATAATGGACGTAATTTTTAATTTCTCGAGAAAAAGTCATTCTTTATAAAGAGTTTTGGATGTCCTAAAAAGTCGAAAGCCATTGTTAATATTTTGATTTAACATACAAGATGGTTAGAAAACACGAAAATGTTAATTAGCCGAAGAGTTCCGGTTTTTCGGAATTAGATCAAAAATGTTATAGGTAAATGTTAGTTTGAATTAATTTTATGCTCAAACATCAAACTTGAATGTTCTATTTCAAATTTTACATCTCGGACCAGTGAAAAGCCATTACATAAAGGTCAACTTTAGAGACCACAATTATGATTGATCAGTTGACAGTAGTAACAGCGTATCCCAGCAATTTGTTGATAGAAGCTGATTGAAAGTATGTTGACTTTAGAGCAAAGGGTTTATTTAGTTCTTTGTTACGGGATAGGTGAGGTATCGTACCGCCGTGCTATTGAAGTTTTTAACAGAAAATACCCTGAGATATACGTTTCTGTCAATTGTGTTCGTGAATTGGTTAAAAAATTTCATGCAACAGGAGATGTGAAAAATATCAAGAAAAAAAGCGAAATGGCGAAGATGATGCAGGAGCTATGTTAGCTATTGATTCATTGAACACTTGCCCAACAAAATCGTTGAGGCAAAGATCTCGAGACTTGAACATCAGTAAAAGCCACCTGCAAAGGATCTTTTCAAATCAAAAATTTCATCCTTATAAACCAGTACTGATACACACTTTAGTAAAAGGAGATGATGCTCGTCGATTAGAATTTTGCCTATTAATGGGAGAACGAATTATGGTCGATAGATTTTTTCTACAGAAAAATTATTTTCGCTGACGAAGCGACGTTTACCACAAATGGAGTTGTTAGTTCACAGAATTGCAGATATTGGTCTCAAGAAAATCTAAATTTCCGTATTACAACCAATTCTCAAAAATATAAAGAAGGGAATGTTTGGTGTGGGATTTATTAAAAGAAAATAATTGTACCATACTTTTTTGACGAAGCCAAAACACTTATTTTGATATGTTGGGAATTTTTTTGCTACCTACTTTGGACGAAATCAACTTACAGCTCAGGTGTTCACTACACTATCAACACGACGGTTGTCCTGCTCATAGCGCATATCAAGTCGGGGATTGGTTGAACAGACATTTTCCAAATAAGTGGATTGGACGGTTCGGCCCTATAGGATGGCCACCACGTTCACCTGATTTAACGCCGCTTGATTTTTTTCTGTGGGGTTATTTAAAACAGAAGGTGTATGCGAATAATTTTCATGATAATGTAGACATTCTACAATTAAAAATTAGGGAATCAGTAGACGAAATAAATAAAGAAATAATTGATTTGGTATATCGGGTGTTTAGAAGAAGATTGGAAAAATGTGTAGCTGTAGGAGGGGAACATGAGGAGTAATGTTTTGTAAAATTACTTAAAAAACAAATAAAAAAATAAATAAAATATAAAACTTAGAATACAATATTGAAATTTGATATCTGGGCATAAATTTAAATATAAAACAACTTTTACCTATAACATTTTTGTTCTAATTCCGAAACACCGATAGTTTACTCTTCGGCCAATTTAACTTCTTCGTGTTTTCTAACCATCCTGTACGTTAAATCAAAATATTAACAATGGCTTTCGACTTTTTAGGACATCGAAAACTCTTTATAAAGAATGGCTTTTCTCGAGAAATTAAAAATCACGTCCATTATAGGTATAGTTAGTTCCATCGGGAGACTGCATATATATATATATATATATATATATATATATATTTACTTTATTATATTTTTTTTATATTATATATTTTTATTATATTATAAAAAAGTACATTGTGTAAAGCATACTACTAAATCTACTTTTCTCTAAAATATTGCTTTATTTTGTTACATGGAAAGATTTTATTTTTTTTCTTTTCTTTTTTTATTAGCATGATTCTATATAAAAACTAAAGATACTTTTGTTTGAAACATTTTTTCGCATAGTGTTTGTACCGATAGTTACCAGCGTTTGAATACAATCGACGTAAAAATAAAATATAAAAATAATCAAGTAAGGGTAAATCTTTCATATTTTATGACTATGCTGATTAAAGTCTGCAAAAAACATTACTTTCTTCGCAGTCTTCAAAAATAACATATTCTTGTCTAAACAATATTAGACAAGCACCGCAAACAACTTTGGTTAAAAGCTTTCGCAGTTACCAAGATTTATGTATTTATTCCTGGAAGCTTGAGTGTTTGTATATGAAACGTCAGTGTTAGCAATTAATAATATATTTTACTGAAACCATGACATAATTATCCCTAAAATGCACACTAAAACGGAAACTGTGGCAGTATAATGTATGCGCACATGTGTTAAATGACGGACAGCAATAAATGTTGTTTCGTTTTTGCGTATGGCCTGTGCTTGATGAATATTTGTCATGTCTCAATTTTACTTAAACGTAAAATTTGGCTTGGACCCAATACGTATATATAGACGATGATAATAATCGTATGGATTCGGTGTGTACGTTTTGATTTTTTACGAACGTCAAACTATGAATCTTTCATTTTATTGGTGTAAACAATTGGGACCTGTTCAGGATAATCGTCTATTTCAAAGTTAATCTGGAGATAATTTCCTTATAACATCCTTATAACATGCTTCAACATGGTAATAACATACTGAATATACGTGTTTCACCTTCAGTATACTGTGAATTGAAAATAGAAGTAAACAATTAAACACAGAGGTATCGTATACTTGATGACTAACTTTTATAGATTTGCTGTTTTCGTGGTTCAATCATCGAGAGTTTCCACCCGTTGTATTATTTGAGTTTTACTTAAAACCAGTTGGAAGTACTTCCTAACTTGTGGTCCAAATGTTATTGTTATTACTTTTTTACGAGAAATTTATTAGTGTAAGTCAATTTAAGATAACCTTAAAGATGGGGAAAACCGTCAATTTGAACTTTTGTTTTTCAATGTTAAGTAAAATTCAATTTATGATAACTTTAAAGATGGGGAAAACCATCAATTTGAACTTTTGTTTCGCAATGTTTAGTTGTAGCCAGTTTTTACACGTTTTTGTTTTTTACCGACTGCCTTGGTTTTTGCTGTTTTGTCACAACAGTGACGCTTGAATCAAACGTATGACACCTAGGTTATAAACATTTAATCTGATCTTAGTTTCTAGAAAGTTTTGAAGAAAACAAATGCTAAAATAGTTTTTCCATTTTTGGCGCCAAGTTTTTCAAAATCTGGAGACAATTCAACTATGTTTTTAAATTGTCTTTTACAAACTTATGTGTCACATAATTAGTCACACAATGTGACACTATGTCCAGGCTACTAGCAACCGCTAAATATTATTTTAAAATTCTGAAAACATTATTATTATTGGATCATAGAATCATTTGAAAAATGTGCGCCCGCTCTATTAAAGAGATTTTCGTGACGAGTTTTCGAAAGGTGGCAACCCTAATCGACACCCAGCCTGAGATTTTTCTCCGCCGTGCTTCAGTAGGAACGTAAAGCCGTCCGCTTTAACCAGGCCATCACTCCTGGATTTCACCATTTTCATAATCATTTTTAAATCCGAGTATGTTTTGTTTGTTTTGATTTTTTAATTGTTTTATTCCTCTAGTTTCTGTTTTAATGTTCTCTGTTTCTCAGTTAGTTACCCTAAATCAATAATAACACGAGTTTCAATTTCTTTATCGATGTGATCAAAAGTATCGATATTCTGTTCATGAATATGTTTTTCTACCAGTATGAGCGGATGCCACAATGATAAATAATTGAAATTTAAACAATTTATTTATGTTTACACGAATCATATTTGTTTGCACCCTATTTGTATGTTTGTTTGATAATATGTTGTTGTTAAATGTTCTACTTTTGATCGATTCTTTGAAAGATTGATTTGACCAACATTTTTGATGTGAAATGGCATTGAAAAATAAAATCGACACCAAGTACCAAATATAGACTAATTTGCAGAGAATGAAATAAACCACATATTTTATTTATATTTACAATTGCAGAACTATGATTAAAATAATCATCATGGACATGTACTGTACTAATTATATAGGGTTTTTGGACTGTGATTCCAAACCTGTTGCCATATTTTTTTAAATCAAATTGGCGGTTACAATGTGGGGATAAAATATCTACAAAATTTAGTATTAATAATAATAATAATAATAATAGCTGTAACATTTGAAGAGCGTAGATTCCAAATCCGATGTCCAATTACCAAAACTTAAAATGTTGACAAAATTATTTGGAATTGCTGATTCCAAATATCATATCAGATTTTCATAATACCTACATTCAAAATGGCAGATTAAATACCTACGTCGACAAAAAAGGAATAAAAAAACTCGGATTCGCATGGAACATATTTGCTGTGACAGTGCCATTCCTAACTGAAAGTTGGATTATCTGTTGGATTTGCATGAAACTTATGCCTCGTAATATATGAGGATTGCACATTTCGAATATCATGTCAGATTTTCAACATAAATACAAAACAGCGGACTCTCGGCATGAAACATATTTCGTGTGATATTTGCTCCTCTCTGATTCTAAATCTGAAGTTATAGTGTCCAAATCTCACTCGCCTTCGCAGAAATCTTATGTTAAGTGATGTTTGGATATCAATGATTCCACATTTGAAGCGTAATTGTCAAAATTTTAAATGGCGAAACCCGCGTATAATCCAAAAACGGTTTAGTTTTGTTTCTGTTCGATTAGGTAACTCATATCGTTGTTAGTCGTTTTAAGACACCCAGTACGATGCCAGAAATTGCTCTCACAAGTCTTATCATTACATAATATCCTCAACATGAATTGAGAAGGTCAAAAGTTGGTAACTTGGTTATACTCACTGGCAGCATCACATATCCACCGGGTGATCCCATAGAACCTCCAATAAAGCTCAAACCTCTTCTCGTGGATATTTGGATAGTGTTGAAAGGACAGAAGAAGGACGAATATGAGATATATGACATCAGCTATCGCCAGTGCCGTCAGGTATATAGTTGTGGTACACCTCATCCTCCGTCTGCAACAAAATCATCCACTTTACCTTTCTTCAACATAAGGAAGTTAAATTGTGAAGTTTAAATTACTTAGGTTAAGTGCTTCACGATATGGTTTTCATGACGCGGTGAAGGATTAATATATTATCCTTTAAGCGCAGCACCAAAAGGCAATTGTGCGAGCGTTTAACTGACGGTTATAAATAGCAACTGTTTGAAATATTTTTGACAGTTTTCATGCTTGATTTATGACCAACGTTTCAATAAACTGCCCATAAACCAGATCGTTTATACAAGTAGATCAACAGATGGGTATAGGAGTTATTTTTCGGAAGACGAATTTCTTGCGATGGTGCTGATGGTCTATAAATACGGGGCCGTGATTCTGATCGAGCTGAGATGTCGAAATAAGCTGCTGACATTGAGGTGGGCCGTGAGAAGTGAATTTTTAAAGTTTATTTTTGGGACGCTACCTAGTCAATTCAAGATACCTTGTCAAGACCATCACGGTGACGACGTTTCCGCCGATTCCTATGCAGACCAGGATCGGCACCAGCACTCTCTGTACCCAGAATCTGGAAGACTCCATGAACCTGAGAGAGGGATCGTCGATCTCCATGGTACTGTTGTCTGGATCCATTGCGTCATTCCTAGAAGCAAAAAAGAGATGGTTTAAAAAAATGGAACTTCACTTTTAATTCTTGTTTTGTGTTTTTTCCCTGATTTTTTATTTCTAACTAGCCATATTCAATATCGAAGAAGTGAATACGTTGCTAATCTTAAAGTCACTTCTGGTTATCGGTAAAGTCGTTCAAATATTCGACGGTTATAACTTGTTTCCAGGTAGCACTACAGCCCAGTGGTAGTTAAAATTGTTTAATTGCGGTTTCAACCAATAATAGTTTGCTATTAATTGTTAATATACCTGCACGTAGAATTTAAATTTAAAGGCTAAGATGGGAATCTTGCTTATTAAGAGATATACAGTAAGCGCGTAAAGTATGGAAACATGATAGAATCTCTGAAACGGGTTGTTATTTTAAAAAAATCTCTGAACACATCGATTTTTGATTATTAAAATAAACATTTAAATGAAACGTTCAATTTCCTACCATCAATTGTTACTGAGTTATGCCATCATCGATACTTTTTTTAAATGGCAACCCCATTTTTTTCTTACTGATTTTGGCAGATCATTTAATTGTCTAATTGGTATCGCAAATATTTCATGGCCTTCACATTACAAATTGTAAAATATTGCTACCTAAGTTATATAATAGCTATAAATAGCTTTGGTGAATTGAATATGAAATTGCGTTTTGGGTAGAATTAATTGCCCTGTAAACATTTCTGGGGTCCAATATTTTCTGTCGCGCAAGGTTTTTGAAAAAAGTGCGGTTAAAGAATAATGGTAATTTTTACAAATTGATACCCGACGAACACATTGTCCTAGAAACCTCAAAATGGTCTCATAGTAAACCTCAATCTATGGAACTTTTACCTGAAATCCCAAAAGTTCTTTCCCAAATGTTTTTGAAGCGCGATTCTTTAAGCTGACGGCTGCTCAAAGAACCTTTAAAAAACGCTATAACATGACGGGTTATGTAACTTTTGAGCTCAGATTCGCATTCAGCGCAAATAAATCCACACATTACGCGCTCACCAAATAATATCAACTAAATACTAATACTATAATAAACTTCGCACATGTATGTTACCTCTCCTAAAAAGTGTGATCACATAAAATAAGAAAGAAAAACGTAAAAACCTAATCTGATATGCATCTTTTAATCCCGGATTCGTATTCAACGCAAACAAATTCATGTAAATATCTACTCATAGCTACTCATTTTCATTCCACACTTTTCAATTTTTTTCAGAAATTCAGTTTTGTGTTGATTAATAAGTAAACAAAGAATAGCTTGGATTTCTTTTTAATGACCCAGTGAAAGCGACCTGTCAAGCAAGTAAAGAATCATCCAAATCGCCCGTCAATTGTTACCGAGTTATAACGCCGTTATCGACTCTCTTCTCCAATGGCAAACCAACTCTTTTCTTTCAAATTTTAGTAGATCTTTTAATTGGTAACGGTAACATTTTATGGCCTCCCTTAAGAACTTAAAATTTTGAAGAACAGGACAATTGAAAATTGTCGAATAATGTAAACTGTAAAAATTTAAGACAACATGTGTTTTGTGAATTGATATACAATTCGCTGAAAGCCAATCAGGGCTGAGACATATTTTCTATCGCATAAAGTTTTTGAAAAATGTTGGGTTAAAATATCAACAAACGCGATCGTGGTAACGTTTGCAAATTCATACCAGTTTGTACTTTTACCTGAAATCCTGATAGACCAGGCAATAGAGACTTTTTCGTGACAAAAATAGTATCAGCAAGCCGCCGGTCCCAGGTCACGTGGAACAGTCCGTAGATGTATTGTGATGTGTTTTCGACTAGCAAATATCATTACTTAATTTGTTATTAACAAAAAACCTAAAAAAATCGTGCTTTTTTTCGTTGTTCGCTTGTAAAAGCTGAACCGATGGAGCAATCTTGATACTGTCAACAGACGAATTGTAGAGAATGAAAAGACGAAAAAGATGAACCCTACACGGACCCGATCGGATTAATATTAACGGAGAAAATTCGGAAGAATCGGAGAAACTGCGCTTTTTTCAAAAATTCATAACTCCGCCATTCTCCGCCATTCTCCGCCAAGATGTTACGCAGGCTTTTCGCGAGAAAGTAGCGATTGATGGGTACTTTAAGTGTGCACAACCCAGGCGTTGTCCGATAATTAGTTTTTGCACAATTGCGATTTGAATTTCTTTTAAGCAATATGGTTCGGCGAGCCTGGATGCTTCGGAGGTTGTCCGATTTTAATAAGTATTGTACTACAAAACGTCTATTGTGATTTTGCGTTAAAATGTTGCGAAATAGGCGAAAAATGCTTGCAAACTTGACCGAAATCTGCCGCGCGCTCAAACGCTGTCGAGTAGTAGGGTAGGCGGCCGACTCGGGGAAGCGCGCAGCGCGTTGGGATTACTATAGATACGCGCTTCCCCGCGTCGGCCGCCTACCCCCACTACTCGACCGGTTTGGAGCGCGCCGCAAATTTCGGTCAAGTTTGCAAGCATTTTTCGCCTATTTCGCAACATTTTAACGCAGAATCAGAATAGACGTTTTGTAGTACAATACTTCTACTTTCGAAATACGTAAAAAAAATTAAAATCGGACCACCTCCGAAGCATCCAGGCTCGCCGAACCATATTGCATAACAGAAATTCAAATCGCAATTGTGCAAAAACCAATTATCGGACAACGCCTGGGTTGTGCACACTTAAAGTACCCATAAATCGCTACTTTCTCGCGAAAAGCCTGCGTTACAACTTTGAAAAAATCGCAGATTTTTCCGGTTCTTCCAAATTTTCTCCGTTAATATTAATCCGATCGGATCCGTGTACGGTTGACAGTATCAAGATTGCTCCATCGGTTCAGCTTTTACAGGCGAACAACGAAAAAAGCACGATTTTTGAGGTTTTTTGTTTATAACAAATTAAGTAATGATATTTGCTAGTCGAAAACACATCACAATACATCTACGGACTGTTCCACGTGACCTGGGACCGGCGGCTTGCTGATACTATTTTTGTCACGAAGAAGTCTCTATTGCCCGGTCTATGAATGTTTTTGAAGCAATTAACAGCGATTCTTTAAATAGTGTGCGGATGCCTTCATAAAGGTAACAACAATGAACACAATAACTTGACGTGATGCAACTTTCACGCTCGGATTCGTATTCAGTGTAAATAAATCAATCAAAAACGTCTATTCGCCTTCCATAACAAAGGTTATCAATATTAACCCAATTTCCAATTGTCAAATTTTGTAAAATACCAATAACATAATTAACAGATCTATCCATATCGTACAAAATAAAAATATGGTGTTGCCATTTAAAAAAATTGTCGATGACGTCATAGGTCCAACACCATTGAAGGTCAAATAACAAACCGTTCACTTATACATATGGGTCGAATTAATAACCACCTGATTTTGACCTTTTGCCCTGATTTCCAATTTCAGGACTCGAAAGAAAATCAGACATTTTGCTCGCATATCCCAAAAATAGCTATTTCCAACAAGAAAATAGCGGAAGAATTATAATACGTCAAAACTAAAATATACATAATATAAATTGACGGTGAGCGAACCAGAACGTCTGTCAAAAAATCTAACAGTGAATATGAATGGAAAATGAGAAAATGTTTTTACTTTTGCTACTTCAAATAACAACAAAACTCCTCATAACTGGTCTTATGTGAAAGGAATAAATTAAATAATCGCCTTGTCTGATATACCTAATATGAAATAACATTATTAAAATAAATCACACTAAGACAAGATCAACAAATTCACAAGTGTAGAACTAGTTAGAACTAGCTAGAACTACAGCATCTGATTCAACTAACTAGTTAAAGCTCACTAAATAAAACACAACATAACTTAAGCACAATTAATACATCCCAAGCAAAAGAGATACAGAGCATTATTATTATTCAGGACATTAGTTAGCAAAATACCTTTCTTTTGTCGGGCGAATTTGAACTTAATGCCACACATTCCCTTTTAATTCACACAAAAATGGCAAAAACCGCATCAGTTTTGCAGCGTCTGTTAAACATACTGATAAGCTAAAATAGCTCCCTCTATAAATAATTTCATAATAAATCTATGCCAATGTGTGCGCTGTTATTTATTCCTATTCCTTGTTCATTTCAAATATTTGTGTTAAGGCAATATTTCACTTAGAAATGAGCTTTTATTAACTATAAATTGTTACGGTTTGCGTTGCAGACACGCAATTACATATCCACAGTTGATTGTATTCAAAAACTTAATTTAACTTAACTGTGTGTACATAAAGATACCTAGTTGGTTAGAAAGTTTGAATTAAGTGAGGTTATAGAGCAGATTGTGTGACTAGTTCGAGAGATATCAGAAGTGGGATTGTTTTATTGTGTTTTGTAGTGTTTATTGTGTATTAAGAATGTCAACTGTGGTCGAGAAATTTGGTTGCAATTCAAAATAATTAAGTTTTTGTATACAAATTGATCTCTTTTGAAAAATCGTCACATTAAAAAGGTGTCACAAATAAATATTTGTAATTTTTTTTACCTAGTTCACGTTTTCAAAACACTATTTTAAGAGGATGATCTTATAGTTGGAGGAGATATTTAGAAAGATGAATAAATTAAAAAATGAATCTGACTTATTTGTCACAAAGCTGCCAATAGGGATCCATTTAAAGAAAATCTAGCATGGCCAATTCATATTCGATATATAAATAATACAAAATGTTGAGCGAAATTTTCCGAAGTGAAAGTGTAAACTTTTCCTGGACTAAATAATAAACAGCATTTTCAAGATCTGTTGCGTTGCTTCTAGCCTTTTGTTCCCAGAATACCTTTTACTGAATATACAGGGTGAGTCACTCGAGTCGCAGTGGTGGATACTGCATTTAGATGACTTATAATTTACTACAACGAAAATTATTTTCATTTTTACTGGTTGCATTTAGGCGTTAAGCAAAACATATTATTTTTGAAATGGAATGCCCTGTATATCATACCATATAATGAACACTAAGGCCGTCTGCACATGGGGCAACCGAAAAGAAACTGTAGTAGCGTGGATATCATGAGACTGCGCGACTAGGCTACGTGCATGTATATTTCAATGACTCAACACACACGGGGCAACCCGAGTACCGGCGACTGGGAGACGACGCGATTTGAGTATCAGAGACCTGACATGTTGGGTCGCGCGTTGCCCAGTCCCTTCGTGACGCGCTTATATTGAAGCTGACAGCACTGAACATGGAGCAGCAGTTGAACTTAAAATTTGTGAGTTTGGTATAAAAGTACCTGTGCTGTACAATTATAAAGAAAAGTGCTACATAACAAAATATGTATGTAACGGACAAAGCTTGGAGTGATGTGGGAAAAGAAGTCAATGTGCTTTTAATATCCGGTCCTCAGCACTCACGCATTCCCTCATGTTGGTACTTTCTTTATGTAGGCCTATGGAAAAATCGCTCCAATTCTAAATAACTTTGACATACGATAGAAGCTTAAAAAATTACTATCTGAAATATTGAGTTCTTTTGCTGCAACGAATAATCGGTAGTGGAATTTCTTTTGATATATGGGAGGACCTAGATGCTTCTTTTTATTCCATTTCTTCTGCGACGATAATAGTAGTACAGTAACAAATCCTCATCACTGGAATTATCACTGAAATCATTATTATCCACTATGTAGGACAATGATTGCTGTGAGGGCCCTGCTTCCATGATTACATCCAAGAATGTACTGATTTAAGGGCAGAGACGAGTAAACTGATTTGGATCGCAACTGTGTGACGATAGACCGTGTGCGGACAAGGCGCAACTTGAGTACCCCAGTCGCCCAGTCTCCTGGTATCCACGCTACTACAGTTTCGTTTCGGTTGCCCCATGTGCAGACGACCTAACTGTGAGAGTACCTTAATATTGCTCTGGTATACAGTGTATTGGGTAGTTTGATGTAAAATATTTAAAGGGTTATAGAAAAGGTCATTTAGAACCTATTTAAGTAGATTTATTCATATACAAACTATTAGGATATAGGTATATTACGAAAATTTATCAATGTTTTGCCATTTTTGCAAACGTACTGTAAACCTAGAAACTTTAATTGTACCCCGAAGTAAACCTTAACAGTGTACTTTTACGTGGTCTCTCGTGAAAATTTGTTCATTTGTTCAAAATTTGTTTTTTGTGTGAGCGCATAAATCACATCAAAGAAACACCGTCCGTTCAACACTTCCAGAAGTCAACAATTTTTCAGGATACTTAACCTAAAAGTACTCGGTTTAGGGTATATATAGTAGTAATATGCCAAACAATTGCAAATTATGCAAAATATACTTGAAACAATTCATATAAAATTGTTAATATCTTCATAAGGTTAGTACTTACATCACATTTTCGTTAAATTGCTAATACCACAAAAACTAGTAACATTCGGTGTATGACATACTAGATAAATTGAAGAGAAGTAAAGGATTATTACAGCCAACAGATATTATACAGGGTGGTTCATTAAAAGAACTTAAGAAAAAGCCATTTGAAGATGTTAAAAAATTAATACGTGTTAGGTATTGTGACTCTCTGGTGACTCACTCTGTATAATTAAATGATTTTATTTAATACATAGATATTTATAGCACTAATGCATAATACACATTATGCATAATTTAGTACATTTTGGATAGTAATGGATGACTTGAAAATGCGCATTTTACACTATTTACAGTATTATAATAGATCGACTGACAGCCAAGGATGCTGAATTCTGAATGACGTGCTACGTTAATTGGGCCTGTCAGTTTTTCGGTGTGTAAATCAACAATATTGTTTTGTTTATGAGTTTGAATGTTTTGCGTTTTCACTGATGATGGTTTCAGAATATATAATTACACATTCTTCCTATTAGAAATAATCCAATGTCTCATATATAACATTTGAAATACATACTAAAATGTTCGCTATGTTAGGAAGCTAGCTAACTATAATTAGCCTAAACTTTGACATCAACATGAATTAAGAAGCAATCCACAACAATTAGTGAACATTCCTCCAACACATGCTCGGCAATAAAGTTATTCTCAAACAAATAGTGACTTGTGTAGGTGCAAGAGGATATGATCACAAACTGGCGCGTGTTCATTTTTGAAACATTTGAATCCCTAAATATTTAGATAATATTTAAACTACCACTTGCATGTATAAGTAGAAATAAGCAAGCAGTGTGCGATGATTCAACGTCCAGTAATTACTCTGAAATCTCTTCCTTCTTTACGGTTGACGTTATTTCGAATGTCTAAGGTCAATTTATTTTTGAATTTTCTTTCGCGCATACAGCGGCGCCAGGTGTTTGGCAACGGGATACAAAGACGTCGTCATCAATATAACAGTATCCGTGACCAATTCTGTCATTAAGGTTTTAAATTGACAGATAGCATTTGTAATATTATTAATAACAAGTGATCACGTCCACAAGTTTCACAATACTGTTGTTAGTTGCCATCAATCCATCAATATTGGTCTTAGAATACTGATGAAATGATGACAAGTAGTGTCAGTATTATTAAATGTGGAGGGTCTGTAACATGTGAGATGTAAGATACCTTAAGCTTGTGAGTATGGTAATCTAGCTGCAAATACAGGACAAATAATATAAAAAAATCTAAGTGCCTTTGGGGAGGTTTTTGAGGGTGGTTTAGAAATAAATATAGCTTTAAAGTTCTGAAACTTGGTTCCTATAATTTTGCACCTGCGAATAATAGTATAAAGTCCAATTAGCAATACGGTGGTTTTTCGCAGATTTGAGATTGAGAAATATTTTTTTTTAATCTGAAACCATGTGCATGTGATAACATTATAACTGCACATGTGACCCGCTCGGAAGCAGGGGTCTTACTGCTAAAATCAAGTTTTCGAGAAATACGCGAGTACAGCGCTGCCCTGCGCTAAATAATAGTATGGAGACATGTGTTTGAAGACTCATAACTCTGAAACTACTTATCAAAAGCAAATAAAATAAAGTGTGCTATATTAGTTAATCGTTTCTATATGTAGTGTATCACTATAAAACCTAACCTTTCGGTTTAAAGATGAGCGCGACAGAAGTGTAAAGAGGTACCCGATTTCTGCAGTTTTAACTGTTTTAAATTAACACTCGCCTTTCCATTTTTTTCTTCTAAACCTCTTACTGGAAAAATGTCAGATTTGTCAAATTTGGCATCGTGCCAGTCAATCGTGACAGTTTTGATAGTTATACATGTTATATAGAAATGTTTCAGAAGTATTACGCAGTTTATTTGATTTTTTTCTGTTATTTCATTTCAGAGTTATGAACATCTTTGATGTGTGTTTGAGTATGTTTTAGGGCACAATTCACGTTGCTAATAAAGTCAAGTGCTTCTGTCTGCACATGTTCCGCGGCTATTTATCTTTATGCACTACAAAATAATAAGATTTCTGCAAACTGAAACTTTCGAAACTTCAAAATTTTTTAATTTAGTAGTATATTATCTATTATTTTTTTGAGAAAGGTATCTTAGTATTACGACTTGTCACTGTGTGGCGATGTCGCCATTTATATTTCTATGTTTCGTTACTGCAGTTGCATACTATAATATCGATGGTATTAATCAGTGAAAAGTGAAGAAACCCCGAAAAAGGCAGGCCATTTCTGAAAAGTTTATGAATGTTCACAATTTGTTGATTTTAGGTTTAGCCATTTCAAAAATAAACATTGTAAGACTGAGTTTGTATGATTCTTGAGCTACTGGAGAATCAATAAAAAATGTTTAAAAAGATATGTTATAATTTTGAAAACTACGGTTTCAGATAAAAGTTACAAACAAGTTTAAAGTGTATTTGTTTTTCAAGTTCATATTAATTAGTATACATCATTTTGAATTAAAAACATAAATTATTATTGCTTATTCCAGTCATACATATTATGTAGTCTAAAGGAGCTCCTACACGCAGTGCCAACGTCTCGCCAATATTGGTGATGTGACGCGCTGCGCGTAGTGTGCGCATACACTTCGCCAACATTGGCCAACGTTGGTATTGGGCGCAAGGTATTTCTGTGTATCGTAGAAGGCTCGTAGCGTCCCGTAGAGAATTAAAAATGAACAGTGAAGACGATATCATTGCTGTAGCCGCGGCTCCCATTATTTTAAGCAGTGCATTGTTGCTTAGAATTAAAAAAGGAACCCTCGAAAGAGGACACTGTTTAATAAGGTTGTTAAATATTAAACATGTTTTTCAGTTATTATTTATACAGTACGTTGGAAAATATTATATACATTAAGGAATACAAATATACAGCAATACAGGAAACAAAATTATTTAGTATTTTATATTTGCCACGTGACATTAAAAAAATCTCCCTTTTTATTTTCTTTATGTTTCAAGCAACAAATGCGAAATAAGATGGGATAAGATCTGATACACTGAGTGGTCTATATTTTTATGCAGGACCCTGTTAATTTGTCTCGTTTCTTTATATAAATATTTCATTTCAGTCAAATCGATGAATTCATAATTTTGATTTAAAATATAATTTATATAATAAAACTGAAATTATTTATAATAAGATACAAAGAAAAATTGAGAACCCTTACATACACGGAGTTTTAATTACGTGTATGTATATTATGTAGGTATATTTATTATCAACCCAATATTTTTAAATATACTTTTTGATATTTTTCTGATAATCAAAATAAAGAAAAGCATCCAGTATAGTTTTTAAACTTTGTTGAATATATTAAATACATCAGATTATTTAAATTTGCCGCTTAAAACTAATCTATAAATTGTTAATTAGTAAATACTTAATTGTTGTTAATTATATAAATGCAACTTTGTTTGATTGTAGTCAAGATTGTAGGGAAGAGGGTTGACCGCAGTCCTTGGACCCCTATACCGTATGACTCCCCATCGTGTGTAGATTCATATCCCGCTTCCCTCCAACCCCCTCCCTCACCTTTCCCACCCCACCCTAGCGAATATAGTTGACCGCAATCCTAGAACCTAAATACCGTATGCCTCCCCATTGTGTGCAAATTCATTTTTAAAATTTTAATGATGACGTTATTTCTGGAAAACCCGGGAGTCATACTAACGTCATGACCATCCCATATATTGGCATTTTCTGTCTATTAACACAACGTTCATTCCTTTGGCGTCAAAAACACAAAAATAAACAAACGTACCTATGCCGTGGGTCACCCATTATAACGACTTCAATATTGTCTTCAGAATATTATTTTATTGCTTGTTAATTTATTGTAACTGTAAGATTAATATAATGCTTATAAGAACCATAATTATTGTGAATAAATTTACAAAATATTAAAAAAAGTTTTCATGTTTTTACATTTGGGCAATCAGGCATTTCGGCAAATAATAAATCATCATTGTCCTTAAAGTACGTACAAACATAAATAATGCAGTATATATGATAAAACATAGATAGATGACCAAACTTTTCATCGGTAGTACGTACAATGCTAAAACAGAATGAAATAAAGCGGACAAGGTCGACATATTGGCGATGTGCATTGGCACAGTTGGGTCCCGCTACGCGAAGCACTCCGATGGCCAATGATGGCCCCTATTGGCACTGCGTGTAGGAGCACCTTAAAACTTACCACGATAATATTTCGTTGGTAATATGGCGTAGTGCTCGAAAACAATTTTTTTGTGGGCATAAGAATGTATTTTTCTGTGCTGCATTTACGTTATTCGTTATTCGACGTTATTTAAATGTCTCAGAAAGCAAATTAAAATTAAATTCGATGCCGAAGAAATTCTCTAGCGATGAACCGAATGTTTTTTCTGCGTTTCGCAAACTTGACCGCTTTTTCTCGCGTATAATGTTCTCTACTGTATATCTCGAACACACATGTCTGTTTGAAAATATTTTATTAATTCGATTTCTTATTGATATTGTGCAGTTGATAAATTATACGAAAATGATGCACATCACGCTATGTGACAACGATGTACGCAAACAGTACCCTGTAATATTGATTCCTCCCGCGAAAATATAGTTTTGTGGAATCTTCTATCTTACTTCGCCAAATTTTGTCCGATTGATGTCGGATAAATTGCATGTTAAAGAATAAGATTCCAGCATTCCGCATCTGTCAAAACCCCAAAATCGATCATTTAGTCGTAAGGCAGCCGGTCACATATACACGTAAAATGTTAAGAACAACTAATGGGATAGTATTATAACTACTATAAGTATATAATATTGAGTGTAATGATCACTGAGCATAATGATCAGTTTGTGATGGTGCCACACTTGCGGATTTGATATTTTTACCACAAATTTGTTAAGATAGGTACCTACTGATCTTTGACTATTTCTCTTAATTTTACTTCTGTGCAGCTAAGAAGCAGAGTCGCAAAGGCTGATAGCCAGTTTAAACTGGAAGTACACTTTAAACTGAGATGAAAAACTCGGGCCTAACCAAACTCTACTGTCACATATACCGCAATACTATCTCATAAGGTCTTAGGTTTATATCGTCCACATTCCGCGTTAATAGCAGTTTATTAAACAATCGATAATACATACATGTATTTAGCCGTTTATGACATCTATTTGCTAATCCAAATTGGGTTCGGTACCATACGTGGGCACGGATAATTACTCCTTAAGTAGCGTAATAAATGTGCACTAAATTGTAATCTTCTGATAAGACCTATTATTATTTTTACATAGGTACCTACTGTGAATTTTAAATTAAAATTATATCGTATCGGGATAAGACAATCTGATAATTTATAACTTCTGTGCCTTCACAACACATTAAGCTTATATTTACTTAAACTATGTTCACGTTGTTTGATTTATAATACCCATAAAATCCGTCAGAATTACGTGTCTGAATCAAAGGTCTAAAAATACGTTTCCTGAAAAACAACTATAAAAAATGTAGAATATTTATTGTTAATTCGTTAGCGATAACGTCGACATTTTTAATACATGTTAAAAGATTAGATAAGATTATTTGTGAAAAATGTAACGTACACTAATCATTTATCAGCTACTGCATAATAAAATCTGATTGTTATCGATTACCAAAGAACAACACATAAATTAGCAATAGAAATCGGATCAGTAGCATCGCAATAATAGAAAGTAACTAATTAAGGATTCATTACTATTCCTAACTTTTTTAATTGTTGGTTTATTTTTGTTTTAATTCAATACGTCAGAGGTAATCTGAGGTTAAAGTCACAGAATAAAAATTGTAACATTTTCCAGTTTAGAGGAGAGTACAACAGCTGATCGACAGCGGCTTGGTTGTTTTTTGATAATTTTGGAATATCAGTCGAGAATTAATCTTTGCGTGGGGATGTCGACGTTTTCGCTACAGCTACTTTGCAACAAGATAGACTTCGCCGACGTGCGGCCAACATTATAAGTTCTAACGTCTTTTGACGCTGTTTCATTTTATTTTTGCACACGTATTCAGGCTGTGCCAATCACAAAGCTTTATATACGGACCAATGGAAAGCCGAGAATAATATTTGAATATAGTTCTAAAAATTACTGTCAAAAATTGTCGACGTAACCTATTTTGAGAATTTGATATCTTTAGCATTAATTTATATAACTTCAACATTTGTCTACGGTTTATGAAGTGATACCTACAAAAACACACGTACTATGAATACACGCACACGTGCTATGAATATGTTCGGAATATTTGGAAGAGTAGTGAGGTTATGTGCCGATATATTAATTTATACCTAAAATACGTAAAAACACAAAACACTTAATAAGTTATTCTTTATTTACCAATTTGTAATTCATATTTTATTTATAAAAGACTTAGACAACATAAGCTTTATAATATTATATAGCTTTATTAATATTATATTATAATATCATCATAAAATAACAAAATTTGTTGATCCTCACTATCATCAGTCCACACGCGCATGGGTCGTAATGCTTGTTCGATTCTTCGGGGATAATTCCAATAGACTCTGCGGTTTGTTGTCTGAAATATAAATTCTCCATACACTTTGCACTTGAGTAGAAAAACATCTGGAGTCGCATATGTCCCATTATTTCTCATATAACAATGTTATAGAGACGTCGTCCAGTAATTTTGCCAACAAATTTGATAAAAAATCGGTAATCTTCAGCATACCCCGGTGATTTTATTATCGGTTCATGGAAATTATGAAAATTAGTAGGTAATCAACATCTCTTGTCTAGAAATCCCCTTCGATCAACAAAATTGTACGTAAGGTATTTTAATTCTCCGTAGTGTAATTTGAATCCAATTACAAAACCCGTAATGAGCTTCTGCATCATACCGTACTTGGCGCTTGAATTCTCTGGTAGTAGAATGGATAAAACAGCACTGTTTGTATGTTTATTCTGCTAACCTAACAATTGGCATGGGAGTTTTAATAAAATAATGTACTTCTCTAGTAATCTCCTAGTTTCGATTAAAATTGTTTTTCATGCGGTGTTCCCAAGTTTTCCATACTTTCATATTTGTAGGTTAGAGCTCCCAAAATATGTCCACTAAATAAAAATGTGAATTTTAGCGAGTTACATATGTTTTTTGTGGAATATATGATAGAGACCTTTTACTACCTTCGTCTAATGATGTCTATAGTTCTCGAGAACATCGTAGATGGCCACACTGTCCAAGTTCGTGAATGGGCAAACTCGGTTCACCAGTTTTTTTTTTTTTTTTTTACTTTATCATACGCAGTATGTAAAGTATTGTAATCGTACCAAAAAATTTTTTTGGGATTTTAGCGGAAATATGTCTTTTTGAGTCCCCTGAACATTTTTGACCAATGTTCAAAAAAATGTCTGTGTGTGTATGTGTGTGTGTTTGTGTGTGTGTGTGTGTGTACCCGTTTTTTTGTGGCGACGATTCCGGAGAAACTACTAAAGGTATCGGAACGAAACTTCATATCTAGAAGTTTCATGACCAAACTTAGAGCTGAAAAGCTTTCTGTTGAAAAGGGTCCAAAGGAACTGGTGGTTTACTCTTAGCATTTTTCGAAGATTTTGTAAATGAGCCGGTATTTGTGTAATGTCGTCAAAATAGTTAAATAATAAATTAAAGGAGAGGAAATTTTCTATAATTTATGTATATGACATTTTTTGGTAGAATTTATAGTTTAGCTGCATGAGCAAATTCTATTTCATCGAGATCGGTCGTACTGCTTTAAAACTAGTAGCCAGGATATGTCAGATTTTTTGATTCTAATGACAGTAGCTAGTGTCAAACGCTAATGTTTTGAAAATACTACTGTCAATATAGGCTGCGTTCGGATATTGAACACCGTTACACTTTTTACACCCACTAACACGTAAGTGTCATTTGGACGGTGTACCCGGTGTCAACGGAGTACAATATCCGAACGCAGCTTTAATCGAGATATCTGTCTAGTTCTACTAGTTTTATTTTAATGCAGACATAGCCGATCTCGATCAAATAGAATCTCATGCAGCTAAACTATTAATTTTATATATTGTATGATAAAGTCATGTGCCTGGCCACATCAGATTTTTTTTTAATTCGGACATGGATGGAAAAATACGACGCCGATTCTTCGAAGGTGTGGCTTTATTTCTTTTCATTTATTGGAATTTTCTCAAATATTACATTGACGTAAAGTGAAACTACGGCTCCATTGGAATATGTCATATGTTAATCTTGTATTCGTGTGCCATTTTTGTTTGTGAAACTGTTTTCGATATTCTGTCACCTCGACAAGGGAATAAATCATCGACAGTGTATGTAGTAAGTACGTCCAAGTTCGTGAATGGGCAAACTCGGTTCACTCGTTTTTTTTTTTTTTTTTTTTTTGACATGGATGGAAAAATACGACGCCGATTCTTCGAAGGTGTGGCTTTATTTCTTTTCATTTATTGTAATTTTCTCAAATATTACATTGACGTAAAGTGAAACTACGGCTCTATTGGAATATGTCATATGTTAATCTTCTTCTATTCGTGTGCCATTTTTGTTTGTGAAACTGTTTTCGATATTTTGTCACCTCGACAAGTGAATAAATCATCGACAGTGTATGTAGTAAGTACGCAGTGTATAAGTGTTGCACTTGGAGTCCCCTTGTTTTTGAATCGAAACTTGGCTGCTATGCCTGATCGGGGGTTGTTACAGGATGTTGCCGTATAGGCAATTTCCGCTCCCTGATAAATTAAGCATTACCATTTTCTAGAGTCAAATTTGTCCCGTAATACTAAATTTGGACGTACAATTTTATTTGATCTAAACTTGTAACACTGAGTTTTATATTTGTAGATATAGAGATTTATGTTAGCAATAAAAGCTCGTGTTTTACTTTATATTTTTTTATTTCCTTGCACAATGGACACTTATTCATATTTTACTTTATACACTATAGATTCATGACATATATATTTTTTATAGTGTGAGCTTAACGCAACAGGTGCAAATTGTAGAAAAACAAACGAATGATTCGATTCTTCACTGTTTACTTTAATAAAACTTATCAGTGACCGGTTTCGCCTTTATGGCATTGTCGAACTGACGTGTCTAAAATCTTCTCTAATCAATCAACATCTAACAGAACACAAATGAGCAACTGTTGAACACTCTAGCCTTGGTCTAGCACAACGCATCGTGCTAAACGTAAAAAATAATTTCAAATACTGAATACTATCATTCGTTATTATATTAAGCGGAAATTTCAAACCGGAAGTTGATAATGCCATCATTATTTGTACTTTTCAAAACGTTTCAACTTTTGTGTACAATATTTTTCTCGTGCATTTGTGCTTTTAAAGATATTATATTACACAAAATTCATTAAACTGATTCAAGTATATTAAGTTAGTCTCTGCTATGTGTTTTAAATACTTTTGATTATGTTAGATGAAGATAAACCAAATAAAAGAAATAAAAGTGTGTGTGATAGTTTTGATTGAAAATGTCAATATTTCCGTATGAATAAACACTGTTCGAGCCTAGTAATAATACTTTGAACTGAGACCTAGAAACATTTTTACAAATACTTATTAGTGTTGTTCAAGGTCATGTTCAAGGTATAAAAAAATATTAATTTTGTGTTATTAGAAAATATTGCTTTAATACTAAATGTGACAACGTGTGTTTCAAACCATGGGAACCGTACTAACGGAGTTTTTACAATACTGCACGCACATTAAGAGCAAAATATTCAATCTCATGTTTTTACTTTATCATACGCAGTATGTAAAGTATTGTAATCGTGCCAAAAAAAATTTTTGAGATTTTAGCGGAAATATGTCTTTTTGGGTCCCCTGAACATTTTTGACCAAGGTACAAAAAAATGTCTGTGTGTGTGTGTGTATGTGTGTGTGTGTGTGTGTACCCGTTTTTTGTGGCGACGATTCCGGAGAAACTACTAAAGGTATCGGGACGAAACTTCATATTTAGAAGTTTCATAACCAAACTTAGAGCTGAAAAGCTTTCTGTTGAAGAGGGTCCAAAGGAACTGGAGGTTTAGTCTTAGCATTTTTGAAAGATTTTGCAAATAAGCCGCCATTTCTGGAATTTCGTCGAAATAGTTAAATAATAAATTAAAGATGAGGAAATTCTGAATCATTTATCACTATGACATTTTTTGGTACAATCAATAGTTTAGCTGCATGAGCAAATGCTATTTCTACGAGATCGGTCGTACTGCATGAAAACTAGTAGCCAGGATTTGTGAGATTTTTTGATTCTAATGACAGTAGGTAGTCTTGGTGTCAAACGGTAATGTTTTGGCAATAGCTCCTATCAATATAAGCTGCGTTCGCATATTGCATTACACTTTTTACACCCAATAACACGTAAGTGTCATTTGGACAGTGTACCCGGTGTCAACGGAGTACGATATCCGAACGCAGCTTTAATCGACATATCTGTCTAGTGCTAGTAGTTTTATTTTAATGCAGACAAGGCCGATCACGATCAATTAGAGTCTCATGTAGCTAAACTATTAATTTTATATGTAGTATGATAAAGTCATGTGCCTGGCCACATCAGATTTTTTTTTTAGAGTTCTGCACTTCAAAAGTAAAGGCCGATACTCGTTTAGTGCTTACTCGTTTAGACTGTCTGTCAGTCTTTCGGATGTTTGGCACAGTCGAATTTTGTCGACAAGAATGAAGATATCAAACTGAAATTCTTAAACTCGCGTATATTCCAATAGTCATAACCTACAAATGTTTAACACTCAATTTATGGGGGTTAAAATATGATACCCACCCACGTGTTACGCTTCAAAGGCTTGAAAAATCAATTAGGAATGACGCTTTAAAATTATGATTTTTCTACAAAGTATATAACGTTCAGAATGTATTTTTCAAACAAAATATCAAAATATTACTTCCAGCAACCAAAAAACTGAGTTTTAAAACATAATAATCGACTTGACAACACTCAAACATTGTGATGTGACAATGATCTGATTTGATTTGATAACCATGACAACCGTGCAAATTGATGTTAAAGCAATGTTTTTCTTAAAATTTTCTTAACTTAATTCAAATGGCCTAGGTAATGACCCTAGGATCTTAGGATCTTACACCCTAGGAGCCTAGGATCTTTCGTTTAAAACATCCATTGATTCAGATAAATCTGTTGTTTCAATAGAGGCAAAGAAATATTTCCTTGTGGATAAAAATATATTTGTTTAAAAGAATTATTTAAGAACGTTTAGTCGAGTCACAAAATTTATATCCATATGTAATTAATTCTTCCAGCCACACAACATCGAATCAGAGCCAATCACGAATGAAGATATAACCTATGATGAAGAAGCCATACAGCTAGTTACTCCAAAGGAAGTTGCCAGAGAAATCAAGACAAACCTGAATCCAAAGAAGGCACCTGGATATGATCTTATCACAGGAGAAGTTCTTAAGCAATTACCTAAGAAAGGTATTGTTATGCTGACGTACCTAATAAATGCATCGTTCAGATTAAAATACATCCCACATGTCTGGAAAGTAGCAGAAGTCATCATGATACCAAAACTAGGCAAACCACCGACCGAGGCCAAATCATATCGCCCAATATCACTGTTACCAATGATATCGAAACTCTTTGAAAAGTTGCTTCTAAAGAGAATGAAACCTATCATTGAGAGAAAAGAACTAATTCCTAATCACCAATTTGGTTTTAGAGAAAAGCATTCCACTATAGATCAAGTCCATAGAATAACAGATATCATAGAGAAAGCATTAGAAGAAAAGCTTATTTGCTCAACAATCTTTCTTGATGTGACACAAGCGTTCGATAAGGTTTGGCATGAAGGATTGATACACAAACTAAAGAGTATGCTACCTTTACAATACGTCGAGCTGCTAACATCCTATATATCTGATAGACTATTCAGAATAAAACAGATCGATGAATACTCGGAACTAAAAGAAGTCAAAGCTGGGGTACCCCAGGGTTGTGTATTGGGACCAATTCTCTATCTACTATATACAAGTGACCTTCCACAGATGGAAAATGTAACAGTGGCCACATTCGCAGATGACACGGCTCTAATGGCAGTGGGATCAACTATTGGTGAATCTACCAGGAATCTTCAACAAGCTAGTAACAAAATATACAAATGGACCAGAAAATGGAAGACCAAGCTCAACGAACTGAAATCTGTCCACATTAACTTCACAAACAAAAGAATCGAGGACATACCTCATGTCAAGATTAACGACGCCATAGTTCCATATGCGAACACTGCAAAGTATTTGGGTATGACACTGGATACAAAACTAAGGTGGAAAGAACATGTTAAGAAGAAAAGAGTAGAGCTTGGCCTCAAATACAGAGAACTGTACTGGCTTCTGGGAAGAAACTCTCAGTTGTCAGTACAGAACAAACTACAAGTCTACAACCAAGTACTAAAACCGATTTGGTTATACGGCATCCAGCTTTGGGGCTGCGCAAAAAGCTCCAATATACAAGGAATCCAGACCTTCCAAAATAAAGTACTAAGGAATATGGTTAACGCTCCTTGGTACATACGGAATAGTGACCTACACCGTGATCTTGGTGTCCCACAAGTCATCCAAGAGATAAAAAGACTCGCCACTAAGCATGAATCTCGCCTAAGCCATCACGTCAACGTAGAGGCCCTGCAGCTACTGGACAACCAGAATCTAGTGAGAAGACTAAAAAGAACTAAACCCTTCGAACTAGTGAATCAGTGAAATGTGTAAAAAGCAGAGCACAGTGAGTGACGTGTTAGTGCTTCTTGTTTGGGACAAAGTAAATATAGGGACATCAGTGGATAGCCTATTAGAGACAAGTACCTAGTTTTAAGAATTCAGATTTAAATTGATGGTTAATCTTTTAGATTAGTTTCAATATGTTAAGCATCTTATGCTTATTAATAAAAAAAAAAAAATATATGTAATTAACGAAATTGTTGCTTGAGTTGTACTGCCATATTTGAAGGTTGTTATAGATGGTTGTTTGACTAATGATATTAATGTGGACCTTTTCGATGATACAGTATACCAAAATCACCACGTGCGAAATTTCTCAAAAGTTTCCTAAAACAAAAAATCTTTTCTCTCTTTGTAAAAACTATATTGGGATAGTTTTGATGCGACAAAATGAGAAAGAATCCTATCGAATCATTTGTTTTGATGTCAAAGTTTAATTGCACGTATCTATTGTTTTGTTATCATGATTTACCGACAAAATCAACAAGTAGGTAGATATATGTAGAAGCATTGAAAAACATTTGCTTTCGGGACGACAACGTAATATTATATGGCATATCCAAGGCTTAATCTGGACTGTGGAGTACCCTCAAAGCCAATATGTATTTTCATATATTAGTATCATTAAATTAATGGGCAATTAAAACTTACTTAACCTGTGTACTTGGCGTATGAATTTTGTATCGATTTATCTGCCAATTCACGTCCAAAATAAACACCCAATCGACGTGAATACTATTTTTAAATATAAAAGATTAATGATGAGTTTTTCCGTGGTTATAATTAATTATAGACCGATTTTTCTGAAAATATATCAATTTCCCTTTATCAACGAGCACCATCTGTTACCAACAGATAGAACTGTCAAGTTTGAAAAACACTCGACCGTATATCGAATAGGAACCCAACATGCGGATAACCAAACAATAACACAATAGCCAAAAAAAGCGATTTCTATTCGGGTTATTAAATATTAAACAAAAAACGTGACGTGCAAGACTTACGTGTGTCATTTCCAGGCGTATATCAGGCACAAATTATTCCAAAATATTGCACAAAAAGCGTCACGCGTCTTCCCTTCTTCTTCTGCATTTTCGTTCGATCTGAGATGCCGCTGGAACGTTTCACACTTCACTGATGATTCCGTGCGTCAGATGCTGAAAAATTATCACGGCGCGGCGAGCCGCCGTGAGTTTGGAGAATCATTAATTCGGCAACATCCAACAACGCACTCGTTCGCCTAGCCTGGCTGTTGCTAATCTCGCTGATGGTGTTAATAAATTAACGAGATATCTTCGAAACGTCAATATAAATATTGTGGGTGTTCTTCCTCAACAGATGCCTCCACCACTCTACCTGAAAAAAAAACCCATAGTGATTTATTACACGTGTGCGTCTGTTTTCAATAGATAAGCCGACCGCTAAGTAAACGCGCTGGAATTTAATAAATTGCATTCTTGCGACCTGCTCAATGTTACCTGAAATCTATTGTTGTCTAGATAGTGGAGATTAACGACCTATGTAATTATAGATAATTTGTTTGGATGATATTCGTTTAACTAAATGTTTACACGCTGAGTTGGACTTCAAAAGATCTGTGCGAGTTTATCAATTTTAACGCAGAGGAAAACAATACATCTGAGGTACACTGGAAGAGATAAATCTTTAGGCACCGTATTGTTTACGTCATAAAAATAGATATCTTATATACAGAGCTGACGATTAGAGATGCATTGTGGTAAGATGAAAAGTCTTTAGATTCAATAATCTAAATATTTATAGCGATTTTTTGGCTTGGCTGTTTAACTGATTGTTTTTGTGGCCGTCTATAAAATCTGTAGGATATAAGTTATAGCTTTTTGTTGTATTTGGATTTATGTAGTTTAATTCTTTTCCTTTGTATATAGAAAGCGGACAATGTTTTATAAAATACTCGTACGAACAGTATGAAGGCATAACAAATTTTAAATTGATGATACTTTTCGAAGATTGATTGATTGATTGATAAACTTTATAGATTGGTATTAGAATACTGCCGATAAATACAGGATGTGTGGTTCGGAGTTTTTTAGAGTTTAAAGTTTACGATCAGGATGTTATACTGGATAGATAATATAACGGAAAACCGTGCTTTTATTGGGTTGTTGAAATAAAAGTGCCAACTAGATAGACCTTTTCATTTATTCCAATATTTCGCCAGTAAATTCTGGCTTCTTCAGGGAACTAATAACAAAATTACACAATACCTGAACATGACAGCACTACAGTCTAAAAATGGATGAAACATACCAAATAACAGTCTCAACACAAAGTCACAATAATCGACGATAACGGCATTAAACAGACAAATACAGTGTCGAATGTACCAGTGCAAACGTTCAACTAAGACTGAAGGACTCGACAAGGTGTTTTTTCCTTCCTATACATTCCAAACTGCACACAACCGGTAATATTCGAATAGTCGCAAAATATTAAAAAAGTAAAAATTAAACAACCTGAACAAACTGACAAACTTACAAACGACTACATTATATCACAATGATACAACAAGACAAACCAAAACAAATTGAGGACACGAAAATGACAACTTCCACCCTCTTAAAAAATTAATTCACTGATATCAGCTACACCTATGGTGGTACTATTTGCGTCAGTGAAGTTATTGTAATCTAAATTTAGAAAAAGACTATAAATATTGCTCAAATTTTCTGTGTCCGATCGCAAGTTCATGGCATCACTCGTGCCTTTTATTCCAATCATCTCAAAAAGAGCCTCTCACGCAGGTTACGCTTTTTAAACAGTATTTTAACGTTGTCGAAGTCGATATTGTGGCTTTTATTTATGGCATGCTGAGATAAAGCGCTAGTTAGTTTGTTGTTTCTAATGTCGAGCCTATGTTGGCTCATTCTTGTTTTCAACTAATTGCCGGTTTGGCCTACATAACTAGCATTACGATCCGCACACGGCACACAATAAACGACATTGGACATATACTCTGATGGAGTTTTTTGTTTCAGCTTGGTAAAGAAACTCCCCACTGTGCAAAGATTGTAGTAACCAATCCTCAAACTTTCGGTGCAAAATATTTGAGGGATGCGGTGCGAAAAACCAGGTATGAAGGGAAACCTCCTATAAACAGTCGGATCACTCCTGGTCGGGACCGTTATGTCAGTGACCACTCTTCTAGGATTGACACCAAAAATTAACTTCTTAAGTATGTGTCTGGGGTAACCATTATTCAAAAAGAGCTTAAGCAATTTGTGTTTGTTCCTGGTGTGAAAATCTGGATGCGATAGTTTCATAACTCGGTTTTTCAAAGCCGTGACCATGTTAAGTTTCTGATTAATCGGATGGTTAGATTGCAAGTTCAAGTATCTCCCCGAGTTAGTTTTTTTCTGAAACCAGTCCGTCTTAATTTCGCCTTCCTCGCCCCTCATCAATAAAACATCCAAAAATGGCAACGACCTGTCGACTTCCCTCTCCACAGTGAACTGAATGTGGGCATTAAAACAATTAAACTTATACATGACAACATCAATAAATTGCGGCGGCAGGGACAGCACCAAGTCATCTACATATTTTTTAATAAAGCCCAATTGGCATGGCAATGTAGGTATAATTCGTAATAAAATATAATCTAGTACCAAATTAGCGATAATCGGGCTAAGCTAAAAAGCTAAAAAGGTCTATCTAGTTGGCACTTTTATTTCAAGCTCTAACAATCCAATAAAAGCACGGTTTTCCGTTATATTAATAATAAAGAGCAAAAAAGTTCTATACTAATTGTGGAGAGATAATGGAGATATTTTACTCACAGTGGGGTTTTTTTGAACTTTTAGAGGAACAAAAATGCGATTTTCTTTTAAATCAACTCAAAATAGTGGTTAGATAATCTAAAAAAATTTAAACAAATTTTAGCGGAGAGAGGGATGTTTTTGGTGGGGTTTAAAATTAGATGGTGTGTTAAAATTCCAAAACTTTGTGACTAAGAACACTTTTTTAATGTCTGTTTCAACATGTTTTAACTTTGTTTTAACATTACTTATACACAGTGTTAAAATAAATGTAAAATGTTTGAGTAATATAAAAGAGACTAAAATAATATAATTCGATAATTCTTCATCTGCATGGGTCCAAAACTGAACCGATTATACAGTATGTTGCTTTTCTTTTGATCTTTTTAAGCTCCTCCAGAAATGTGTAGAAAAGGCGTCACCCTATGTTGTGAGCTGCAAAATTTGAGACCACTTGTTACTTTTAAATGTTAGTGAACACATTTTAATTTTACTACTGTCGGATGAATAATTATTGAAGTAATTATTATCAAACAATAAATGTATTCATCATTAATTCATTACACATGCATTATTAAATACAATTGCACAATATTGCAAGACCATACCACATAGACAGATAGAAATTTTGTTTATTTAAAATAAATATGCATTGACTCAAACAAATCTGTTGTTTCAATAGAGGCATAGAAATATTTCTTTGCGGATTTGTTTGAAATATTTGTTTTGTAGAGAGAACGTTTATTTGTGTCAGTTAAAATTTACAATTTTTATATTATGAGAACGAGATTTAATTAGTTCCATTAATGAAGATTGTGAGTAAAAGAATTATAACTATATATTATTAACTATATATTAATTATAACTATATATATTTGTTGAAGGAATTAATGTGGATCTATTTTTTTTTTACTTTATCATACGCAGTATTATAAAGTATTGTAATCATGCCGAAAAAAAAATTGAGTTTTTAGCGGAAATAGGTCTTTTTGGGTCCCCTGAACATTTTTGACCAAGGTACAATAAAATGTCTGTGTATGTGTGTGTGTGTATGTGTGTACCCGTTTTTTGTGGCGACGATTCCGGAGAAACTACTAAAGGTATCCGGACGAAACTTCATATTTAGAAGTTTTATGACCAAACTTAGAGCTGAAAAGCTTTCTGTTGAAAAGGGTCCAAAGGAACTGGAGGTTTTGTCTTAGCATTTTTGAAAGATTTTGCAAATAAGCCGCCATTTCTGGAATTTCGTCGAAATAGTTAAATAATAAATTAAAGTAGATAAAATTCTGAATAATTTATGACTATGAAATTTTTTGGTACAATCAATAGTTTAGCTGCATGAGCAAATTCAATTTCATCGAGATCGGTCGTACTGCTTTAAAACTAGTAGCCAGGATATGTCAGATATGATTCTAATGGCAGTAGGTAGTGTCGAACTTAGACCATCTATAACTAGACGGAGTACGGCCTATCCCAATGCATTGGCTTGTTGTGGCCCAACATACCTTGTCAATAAGGTCGAATTTCGTGTAGATTCTCGTGCACATTGTTCGCGCATGCGCACAGATGCTAGATACCGCCATTATTTTGAACATATGTTTACATCGAGGTTATGAGTTTGTTTACCTATGTAGATGGTACCTTGGATGGTTAAGAGGTAACAATGGGGCGAAACTGCTGCTTTTGTAAAAAGGCAGCATCAAAAAATATAACGTGTCACAGGTATGACCTTTATTACCGCAATACAGTAATATTAAATTATAACATATACCTTCTCGTAGATTTCCGACAGTTCAAGACTCAAAACAAGCTCGGATTGAAGCTATACCTATAAAAGTCGGGGTTTTAAAACAACTGTTGTGTTCAAGACACTTTTCTAATAGCGATTATAAACTGGGAAAAGACGGAAGACCATAACTCTCCCGTAGTGCGGTGCCAAGTATTTTTGTTACGAGTGATCTACCAAATGAAAATACGGACACAGATAGTATGAGCGATGCAGTTGTAGCAGACACTAGTGGACACACAGAGTCAACAATCACTGCCACGGCTACGAGCTTTGAAAGTGCCACACAGCGCAACACCAACGGAACATCCTTCAGCACTGCCAAGAAAAAGGAGAAAATTTATGTAATATGTAACTTTGTTTTAGGTATATTTTAACGTTATTTTATTGTAGGTACAATCCTCGATATATGGGTGACGTACATACTTCAGACTTATCTTCGTCTCCTCAAGCACGGGCAGTTTTAGCATTAGCAAGAACTACCATAAGCAAGAAAATTGCTCGAATTCGCCAATTATCTCGTTACTACATGCGATTAAGACATAAAGTGTGCAATTTATCAACATTAATGGAGCATTATTTGTGTAAAACCATGTTATTAGAATCAGAAAAAAGAGTTCGAAGTTCTTACACCAAGACCATTTTGTTTAAAAACCAGTAGTTAAATTATGTTCAAATAAAATATTTTCCTATTATAAGTTGTATTTTGCTTGTAGTTTATTACCCATATTCCTATTAAAGAAAATAAACAAATCATGTATAGTACAACCAACTTAAACTTGACTCGACAGCGGTGCGCAGAGCGTAAATATAATGAGTACGTGACCTGAGTACTGCGCAACGCTCTTGATGCAACTACTCGCTGGTCAAGCTATACAGAAACAAATAAAATCTTACACGCGAGAATACATTTTGTCCAAACCTATAAAAATATGGATTCTGTTGTTACCATATAAAATTTGAACAAACGTCACTCAAAAAGATTTTTGCAGAGAACTGGAATAGCGAATTAATTGCTCTTGGATGGTTTAATTGCTTTTTTAACAAATGTCACAATTATAACAGGTACTACAAATGTATGTACATTCAAAAACAGAAAAGGATTTTTATTTTGCGTGGTTACCTTTCACGCCATACGCGACTACCTAATTCAAATTTGACATAAAAGTAGTGTTCGATTGCTGGCCGCGCTTAGTTCTGTTCAATCTGATTAGCGCTCAGTTGGCTAAAGTGCAGTTCGATTGCTCGTTTGACGTCTGTGCCAAACTGATTCCACCAATAGGAAGCAAGTATTTCAAATTTGCGATCAAAAAGAACAGAACGCGCTCAGTTGTAAAAGATCGCGGCCAGCAATCGAACATACCTATAGCCGCCAGTTTAATCTGACCGCTCATTGGTGCGTTACATTGGGAACGAGAAAATATACGACTTTCGACCTTATTATCTTTGGCCACAAACAAAGCCCGTCACGCTCCCTCTAGTCATATAAGCTCGATGGTTTTGACAATACCTACTGGCAATATAAGCTGCGTTCGGATATTGTACACCGTTACACTTTTGTGTAACGGTGTGTACCCGGTGTCAACGGAGTACAATATCCGAACGCAGCTTTAATCGACATATCTGCCTACTTTTTCTAGTTTTATTTTAATGCACACATAGCCGATCTCGATCAAATAGAATCTCATCCAGCTAAACAATTAATTTTATATATAGTATGATAAAGTCATGTGCCGGGCCACATCAGATTTTTATTTTTTGAAGGGTACAGTAGACCAAAATCGCAACGTGTCACCGCCTTTTGGGATGTCGGACATCCTCGACCAGTGGTTGATTTTCCCAGACCTACACATACACTGTACTCTATAGTCTATTCTGCCGATCACACGGGCTTTTTACCAATTTAGCCAGATTCATGACATCACCTGAGGGGCAAGCTTTCACCAGTCTGTTATTTATACTGAAAATGTGGCCGAACTGCGAACAGAGAGTTTACAGCGTCATCTAATAATACAGTTGGATTTACACTTAAAATAAATTTATTTGAATCAAAATATGATTTCTTTAGCAGAAGTAAACGTATTTTTTAATCCAAAGCTAAAATATTACTTTAAAGGAAATGAATAGATATTCCAAATAAATGGATCTCTGCAAACAAACAAACTAGAGTATTCAATGAAGTAAATATTGTTGACGGCGTCAAAGAAATATGTTTTGGTCCAAAAGAATAAATTCAAAAATTCGTCGAAACTGAAACGTATTGAGAAATCTCGTACTGACCCGACAATTAGCGAAAGCAATTTCTTGCAAGGAGAAAAAAAGTATTTTTTGCAGAGCGTCGATGGCATATGTTTTCCTCAATACTCTTACAGAATTAGGCATCGAAATTTTGTTACACCTATAAAATAAGTTTTTTGTCCACCAGCGTTTCGAGATGTTGAAACGTGTTTTTGTTAAATCCCCATGTGCGATGTCAAGAATCGATATCAAAGTATTTTATTTTAGATAATATATTCAATTATTTATATTTGACATATTTTCAAAATGTTAATCTCACATTACAATTTGCTAATATTAATATAATAATATACTAGGCGTAATAGAACTGATCTAAACATTTTTGACTTGATTTCTTCAATAAATACATCATTATTTTCAATAATATTTTGTTTTATGTTTATTGAGTTATTTTTGAGATAATCACAAAGCAATGAATGCATATAATCATGTATGATTATAAAAATATTGTAATATTGATTACATTACTACGTTAGTTACTACATTAATAACAGTTGGGTATAGTTTCAAGACCAAATTAATTGTTATTTGATATTCCTCGATTAAAACACAAAATTATCTGGTTCTATACAAATCTAAACCGTTTTTTACTCTATTGTAAATTTTATTATTTTATTGTTAAGTCATTTGCGTATTAGACCGACAATATTCAACATTTTAGTGGCACTTATTTATATGTTGATAATTAAAAATTAAAGTGTCCGAAGTTTTTTAAAATAATTAACGGTGTTTCTTTTAATGAATTTATTTCATTTTTTGCCATTGTATCTAATAATAAACTCTATGCAAAATTTCATATTTTATTAGTTTTAAGTCTTTGTTAAGCCTACTCAGATCTGCCAAAAATGATGGGACGCAATTATCTGGTATTTCC
Source organism: Aphodius sticticus (assembly GCA_963966075.1). NCBI lineage: Eukaryota > Metazoa > Arthropoda > Insecta > Coleoptera > Scarabaeidae > Aphodius > Aphodius sticticus. The sequence goes on along the minus strand of OZ014506.1, from coordinate 97,127,632 downwards.
AACGGTGACGGAAACAAGAAAGAACAGAAAATCCATTGTGTATCAATAAAATCCCGCAGGTGTCAAAGTTCGAAGCGTACCGATGTGGGAGACCCTTAACCTTTTATTATAATTAACTTCTCCTCGAACAGCTCAAATTTAAGTACTACATTGTCGAAAACGTGCACTAAAAAGATTTATGAAGTGTTGTCAACGTAGTAAATCGACGTGACGCGTAAACAACACAAAAAACTCACACCTCAATTGTGGCCACAGGAAACGAAAAATCACGAACGCTGTCTCGTTTAATTTAAAACTGCTTGGCTTATGGAACGATTTCCGTTCGCAAAAATAACCCGATTGGATGATTCAATTAACTCGAACAAAACGTCCAGACCGCTGCATATGCTACCAATGGCACAATACATAGCTTTCACATAAGCAATTAACAATCAAATGCTTTTTACGTGTATGTTGTGGGCATTAAAAACTAATTAGACGAGAGGAATTTTTTTAATTAAGATTGACCTCTGTCACGTATCAAATATGAAATAATGGTTAAAATTAAAAAAACAGTGATCACACATTGCAAACGATCTTCATCGTTCAGACGTATGCAATTTGAGAATGAAACCTTGACACATATAAAATATAAATGAATCAAATCTGCAAGTAACTGAGACGTCTTCCTTTAACTGCTCTGGTTTATTGATCTGCCCGTTAAAAATCATAAAAGATTTATTCGTAGCCGCTGAAGTGCTCTGATGTCCAGACAATTAAATTTACGACCCATACGTCCCTTCAAAGAACATATATTTCTACGATATACGTTTATCCTAATAAATAATAAAAGTGACTGTTTTCAAAAGTAGTGTGAAGCAATATTTCTTCGTTTTTTATTTTAAAATCGTGTATCCCAAAAACAAAGATTCATTAAACTGAAAAACGAAAACTATAATGAATATATTATTCATTAAATTACAGGCGGTTTTCAAATTCGTCTTATGCAGTGTGGCTCACGAAACATGATGTAAGGTAAATCCCCAAACTCAGATAGGTTAAGAAATTTTTGTTACATTTGTAACTATAGAATTTATATTTATGTGGTGCTAATGACTATGTGAACTTTTTTTAAACAAATATTTACTTCTTAAGATATCTGGCTATTCACTTTTAAAGAAAATTGATAATAGTTATGTAATTTATATTATATTTTATAAGTTTTACAATTTCCTCTAATTCCGACAGTAAGCGTAAATTTTGATCCGAAATTTTGACACCTGACTGTACCTAATTCAGACAGTGATCCAAAATCAGACACTTGTGGTACATTATTCCGAAAAATATAAACATACAGTAAATACTATAGTGTTTTAAATATTGTTAAATAAGATTTATTATTAAGAAATGTTAAACATTTCTGTTTTACCATTTTTAATGAAACACAGTCTTCTTCAGTCTGCCCTCTCTACCTCATCTGTATTTTATGTTTCTTGCATCTGGAATTTTCAGGGTTTTCTTTTTCTTGGCACAGCTTTTCATTCTGTCCCTCTTTTGCTTGTTTTCTTATTTCTCTAGAATGATTTTCCTTTGTGCTTCCTTCTTTTTTATGAACAAATATTCTCTCCAAGCATTAGAGATAATGTTCAGAAAAACAGTTTCTTTTTACTTTATTTGGGTGTTACAGGCCAGAATAATGATTTTAATGGAGATGGCATCAGTTCAACTGTTATCTCCAAAGGTGGTGTATCAATGCCAAAATCGCTACTCTGTGCAGCTAGGTTGTATCATTCTGTCTTATTTCATCATCTCTTGTCGATATTTATGAAGGAATTAGGGACTATTGATGATTGTAATTCCGACATCCTGTAATAATTTGGGATTATTGATGTCCGTAATTCCGACACGAGTGTTAAAATTAGGACAAAATGCGCACAACTAATTGTAATATAGCAAACGATGTAAAATATGTTATTTTCTTGTGTAAAGACAGCAATAGAGCCTTCTAACCATGTACACAATTCCGACACACATGTCTGATTTACGGACGTGCTATATTTACATGTACCTAATTCCGACACCCCTTAATTTGTAAATAATAGTGGTTAAAGGAGTAGTACACCGTCTTATTATGAAAATATAAAGCTTTTTTAGTCAGCCTAAATAGATATTATTAGAATTTTTTTAATTGCTGTTATCCTGTAGCGATTTAAAAGGAAGTCGAATTGCAGTTACCTTATAAGGCAAAAAATCAACTTTTAGCATAACACTCAATTATCAAGATCAGTCAATCTTCTAGGTTATATTCTGACCGTTAGAACATTGGTAGAATAAGAAGCGATTGTGGATTGATCAGTGTAATGTCAAATAAAGTTCGATGTTGTAGATTTCTTATTTTATCTAACTAAACATCGTAAATATGTCGGAATTTAGGACAGTATCTGCATTTGGGACGTTTACCTTACATGGGGATCTCGGAAACTGTAAGAGCTAGGATGTCGGTTAAATGGGACTAAAGTTGCGTAAATAAGGATATTTTGGGAACAGTTATCACTTTTCAAAATTTTGCATGGATAACTAGATATTATGGAAAATGTAAAAAACTGTCAATTTCTTTTTTCTTGAATAACTTTGCTATCACGATAAATAGAAAGTTGAAATTTGGTTTTCTTACGTAAAAGCATACTCTGCAGCCATTTTTGTCCATCCGTTTTAGGGAGGCGAATTTCAACTTTTTTATTTCTTATGGACGCCATATTGAATTTTTACAGATTTAAATAGAATATTGAAAGAGCTTTACAACCAGGTACAAGAAATTATCACAAAATACACTGAAGGGGCAACCCCCACTGGCTGTAAAGCATCTTCAATGTTCCATTTAAATCTATAAAAATTCAATGTGGCGTCCATGAGAAATAAAAACTTGAATATCGCCCAGCCAAAGCTGAGAGTTAAAAACATTTTCTGATATCAAAAATGGCTTCAAATCAAAGTATGCACTTTTGTAAAAATACTAAATTTAAAATTTCTATTTCTATCCTAATAGCAATGTTATTCAAGAAGAAAGAAATTGCCAGTTTTAACTTTTCCAGGAATATCTAGTGATCCATGCAAAATTTGTGAAAAGTGAAAACTGTTCTGAAAAGGGTCCATGTTGACGCAACATTTGTCCTATTTAGCAGACATCGTAGCTCTTCTTAGTTTCCGAGATCCCCATGTACATCATGTTCCGTGAGACAGCCTGTATATAAAAATTTGTTGGAAGAACACAGGTGAGAATAGTAAAATATTGATAACTTTGGGGCACATGTGAATGTCATTGAGTAGGCGTTTTCGATAGATTTGTTTGCGCTGAATACAATGTAGTGTTTGCTTTATTTGTCTAAAAACAGCATCTTAAAAAAATTGTTGCAGAGAAGTGGTTATTTTTAAATTGCCGCGCACTCGGGCTACATAAGCTTTTAAAATCGTATCTTTTCATGCAACGCTGGTGTAGAGGCTAAAAGAAAGGAAAAAATGATCATAAAACTTTGATTGCTGTTGGTTTGGTTAAAAACAATGTTAAAATCATTAAACTCTATTTATTGCAAGAATATTCTAATTTGCTCTGGTGGTATGGCAGAACCACAAAAGCAATGCAGTTTTATCACTTAGTTGCCATAAATCAGCAACACGTCATAGCCAAGGCAAGGTCCCAGGTAAGAACCTCGACAATGGAGTTCATTACGAAAATTCATTTCAATTGAATATTTTTTTTTCTTTTACACGACTAGTGCCAAATCATGATTGATGTTATAATGAAGTTTTTATTGTAGTCTGATTTAGTCAATCGATTTCATAAAAGATTGCTGTCAATGTTTTTGGCCTGATCGTTCAGTCGATATGCAACACCATGGGAAGCACATAATAGTATGGACGAAGATGTAGAATTTGTTCAATTTCAACCAGAAATGCCACACATCACTACATCTCAGATCTCAGTGATCTAGTATTTATTTGAAAGAAAATGTTTATTTATGCTAAAGCTGACGTGATATAAATAAACTTGTTGGTTTGTCATTCACAAAATCAATGCCTCCAGAGTTATCATTATTTCCCTAATTTTCAATTGCCTTTTGTTCAAACATTGTCTGAGGCTAAAAATGTTTTGTGCTGGCATGATGACAATTTAGGGGTCTATCAAAATTAATAAGAAAAATAGGGTATTGCCATAAAAGAATCTCTTGATGACGTCATACGACGAACAAACTTGAAGATCAGAAGTTCAATTTGATATAAAAATGTGTATTTCTATAAAATAAAATGGACTAGGTTTTTTCAAAACAACAAACAGCAACAAAAAGCATTTATTTTATTTTTCGTCGATCGTTTATTTATGAGTCAGTTTAGTGAATAGGAAATCGTTTATTAACAACTCAATTAATGCACGATTTCTATTAATGCATGATTTGTTATAGCCAATCACACGACGCACGTAAAGACGTCGTTTGAATGGCCAATCGAACATATGTGAAATGAAACCTTCCAATCAAAACATACCGCCCTGTAGAACTGTCAGTGTCAAATTACATAAATTGTCATATAACCTAAAAAGACATCGGCGAAGAAAAATCTATGTAGACGGCGCTAGAAGAATACGATCGACGAAAAAATTTTGTAACCAACTCGAATATTAAACGGCGATTAATGATCTCGACAATTAAACTTACGTTAAACAGTCTCGATCATTAATCGCTCTTTTTAATATACTTGTTGGTTAAATAACTATTATCGTTGATTGTCAATGAATATAGATAGTCAGCCATGGGTAGTTGGGGCCTTAACATCCAGAGGGCAGGGTTTTTTGCAAGATTCATTCACAAATTATAGCCTTTTCGACTTATATATTTAGTATATATTTATGCTCGACCTCAGCTAGTTCGCACCAAGTGCGTGCATAGAACTGTATAAGTCGAAAACGCTATAATTTGTGAATAAATCTTGCAAAAAACCCTGCCCTCTGGATGTTAAGGCCCCAACTAACCCATGGCTGACTATCTATATTCATTGACAATCAACGCTATTATTCTACACCAGACATGATAGGAAGAAACGATTTTCTTTGGGGTTATCTGTGGCCACAGTCCAATAGAAATATACCATTATAAGTATAGAAAGAACAATATTAAACGAAAATCAGAAGACAAATCAAACTTGGCGAATAAATAAATATCTCTAATAAACATCTCATCATAATCGTTATAATTGTTATGTAGATATCAGACTGATAATATTGATCAACCAAATATATTCATTCAACAAAATTCATCATTTGCACCACATCAACCTTAGAGATGTATTTAGTGTAAGCATAAACATAGTTTATTTATTTAGCATTGAAACGTAGTGGGATGGCTGATTGAAGATTTCCTTGCAGATGATTTATCTCATTACAGTAATAGTGAGTTAAGTAGTGCGCTGTTTTTCTTGCGCAAATTGACCAGCACATTAGCAGCTAGAGCATAAATAAACTGTCTGTTTTCTTGCTTAATATTCACTGCCATCTTTACACTTAATATCCTTGTCATTCCCTAGATCGTTACAGATTTTACCTACGACCGTATGTATGAATGTCCCTTACGTCACGGACTGCTTCACTCGTATATCGCTTATAACAAACATGTGCTTTTGCGTTTTTAACGCATGATATAATGTCATCACAACGCAAATGTAGATTCATATTTTCCTATTTGATTATAATTTCGCTCTTGTCGCAACAGTTCAAACGCAGTGCACAGTTGAAATAGATGTCGCGCGAATATTTTGATTATTTATTTGTCATTTTTGATACAATTTATATTTATTGAAGTTTTCGGTCGTAGGTAAGTGCAATACTCGAGCTGTAACATATATTACATGCTCGTGAAAATTTATGTTGAATTTGTATTGGAATTTTCGGTCGACACTTCACACAAAGCAGGTCTGTGGAGTTGGAGTCGTGGAATCGGAGTCGGAGTTGACAAATTTCAGGAGTCGGAGTCGGAGTCGCAAAAAATGTATCGACTGTGAGTCCAGGTTTAATTACTGTAGAAAAAAGAAAACATGCGAGATCGACGTTGCCTCAGTAGGCAGTAAACAAATAAAACCAAATATTCTATTAGGTCTTTTACAAAGTATCTCCCTACATACATATGTAAATAATCAAATTACAAAACACACTTTCCAAACGAAAGTGAAAACGATTAACAAAAGTAAACTGTCAGAAATTTGAAAAAAGAAATTTTAACAAGAGAGCTAAAATGAGATTGAGCAGTAGGGCCGTAGTTCAATGTAGTATCATTTATTCAGAAATTGTACCTGTAGCCATAATTATGAATTTTCAGCTTTCAAAATAATTAAAAACGATTTAAGAGCATCTTTGTAGGGGAATTAGTTGAAGCTACTGTCCCTCACAAAAATTTTATAAACGTATATTGTACTTAGTTTTGTTTTTATTAGAATGAATTTTATTTCGTATTATACACTGTGTCTTATGGGTGCTTTTGTTATTATTAGAGATAGAAAGTCGGTTAAATGGACCACGATTTTGTTCATAATTATGATTGTTTTTAGCTTTGAAAATAACTAAAAATGATTTAAGGGCATCTTAGAAAGATAGAAAGTCAGTTAAATGGACAAATTCGTGACGATTTGTATGTTCTCTAATGAGAAAACAACTTAACACAGATATTTTGAATAAACATAGAAATTACATTTTATAGATAACTTTTTTATTTGTGGTCCGTTTATTTGTGTTCTTACATAATTATTCTATTTGTGGTCCGATGAATACGTTTTTTTTTTTGATATCTTAATAGGTCGTTTCTATTTACATTTAGACTGTCAGTTTAAATATTTTTGCCAGCAAATTCGCTGGACACAAATAAAACTTCTGTTTTTCCTATGGGTTCAGCATTTGTTTGTGAGTAATTTGATATGCACAAGCCCTATGTTTAATACAATGACAATACTCGGATAGAAATTTAATTTATTAATTTTGTTTCTTTTTTTGGTAGTATTTTTGTTTTCATAGCAAATTTAATATTGCTAGGTTGTATTATTCTGTGTCGAATTTGTGATTATTTACATGTAAGAATTATATTAAAACAATGTAACCTCTTTATTGCAAAATTATTTTTTATTTACTTCATACATGTTTCGCCTTTCGGCATCATCAGTGAAATCTGCAAATCGTACACAATTAGGATAATAAATAAACGGGAGACAACAAACTTTCAGTCCTATTATTCTAAAACAACCAAAAAGTAGGTGCGGAGGGAGAGTCACTCGGTCGACACATGGTTTAGAACGGCGAAAAAGTCGCAAACACGAAACGTCACACAGTCAAGGATTAAATCTTATCCGCGAATTCTATAAATAAACACAAACAAATAAACAAACCGTAACAAATGAACAAGGGTAATCAAAACTTATAGACTCGTGTTCCATACACAACCAGCATCATCAGTGTAGGACAGTCAAGAAAACAAAACAATTTCTCTCTTCCTAACCTCAAAAACGCATGTGGCCGAAGATTTAATCCTTGACTGTGTGACGTCTCGTGTTTGCGACTTTTTCGCCGTTCTAAACCATGTGTCGACCGAGTGACTGTCCCTCCGCACCTACTTCTTGGTTGTTTTAGAATAATAGGACTGTAAGTTTGTTGTCTCCCGTTTATTTATTATCCTAATAGGGTATTCCGGTCATGTCAAAATTTAAGCAGATATTCGGTTTAACCTATTGTACAATTTATGAGGATTCATAAAGTTAAGCTATGAGCTTTTTGATTTAGTTTTTCTATGAGATAATTGCAATTAAAAGTGCATTTCGTTTGAATTCACCGACCACCCTCGGAAATACACGATGATTACCGATCCCTAGTAGCGGTGGCAACAGCGGACAGCTCTCGAACAGCTGATCGGCCAAGTTGACGGTTGGCGACCCTGTTGTTTGACAACGAATAAAGGTAACTTTTTTGAGAGATGATTTGATCTTTGAAACTTGAAGCCAAACATCTCTCATCTCGCTAGTCGGCAATGTAAAGAAAATCTTATCAGGAGTTACTGTTCTACTGCTGTTACAGCCCGGCACAGAACAATGTCGGCGTTGGAGTTTATACATTTTGAACAAGTTTTTGATGTAACCTCAATAACCAAAGCAGGTGTCAACAAACGAGCGATTCTAAACGTTGACACAACAGAAGACAAAAATTTACTACGTGCTCCCTAGATATAGCAACGTTGTCAAGTCGCTCACTTTGAGCGGTCTTTGTGACGTCACAAAGACCAATCCTAATTCAAACTTCAAACAACGATTTCTCTTAATTTAAAACGATGTTTGATATTTTACTTGTGAAGTAGCAAACAGTAGCACCCATACTTTGTAAAAAATGACAATTTGCAGATTTCACTGATGATGCCGAAAGGCGAAACATGTATGAAGTAAATAAATAAATAATTTTGCAATAAAGAGGTTACATTGTTTTAATACCAAGTTTTGCAAAATGGATCTACATCTTATAAGAATTATATTACACAGAATTATTTGAGAATATTTTTGTATGAATTTTTTGACGTCAGAGTCGGAGTCGGACCACGAAAAATATCTGGAGTCGGAGTCGGAGTCGCGAATTTTTTTACTGACTCCGCAGCCCTGACGCAGAGTTCTCCGTAGTTGCAATAGATGTCGCGCGAATCCATTGGTTCACCGTCAAATATCTTTACCTTTATTTATATGTCCAATATTTGTACAATACTCGAGCTGTAACGCATATTACGTGCTCGTGAAAAATAACAAAACTCGCCGCTTCACGGCTCGTATGTTAACTTTGCACTCGTCCGTAATATATGCTAGTTACAGCTCTTGTAATGTAATATACTATAATGTCTAATACGAAATATGTTCCGGTTGGACCAGAATTTCCAATTCTGTCGGAATTTGTAATGTCAGTTTTTCTGACAATTTTTAACCACAGATTTTTTGGTATCGACGTTAAAGTCTTTAGAAAATAGACGTTTCTATAAGACCAGCAGTGGCAAACAAGAAGCGACGATTCGAGTTTTTGTGTCAGTCACAACATTGGCAGCATACATTCATTACAACTTTAAATAATAATGAAGTAAAAATAAATTTTATATTCCCAGTTATACCAATATTTATTATAGTTATTCAAATGTTTTTTCTACATATTTGTTTAAAATAACACTTGAAGCAGTTGATTTGCGAGTAGTTTATAAAAATACGCTTGTGTATGCGTTGGCCGTAAGATTTATAGTAGCATGTAGCACTTTTATTATCAATTGGTATTCTAAATATGTACGAAGACTCAAACAGTGGCCTGTGCCATCTCTATCCATAAATCTATATCAGAATGTATTTTAATTTAACAATAATAGGCTTTGTTGATTTGCATATCACTTTGTTATTAGTAAACTATTCATGTACTCACCAGTTTTGGTGTTGAAAAGAAACTTTAATTTATTTGTTTATTACAATAACTATTGAACTACTGTTTTTTTACACGAATAACCAGAGAATACGTATAAAGTAAACATGTAATGGTAACAAAGTACCAGTTTGCTTTTTTGTTAGATGTTTATAAAGCTGCTTGTTTTTAAGGTGGAAACAATAGCCGCAATAAACATTTTTATTTGTTTTCTTTATGACCTGGGACTGGTATTCGCGCATTTGAAACCGCCACATTTCTTATAGCATATAAAATTTTAAAGGCAGTATACGTACTGGCCTAAAGTCCATAAGTCCATTATTGTGCCGCAAAAATTATGAATGTTAGTGAATGTTAGAATAAGTTAGTATATATGGTCGAAGGTCTCCAATGTGTTTGACAATTCGACACCGCTGAAACGATAAAGGCACTACTTGGCACTACCGCGGTTACTTTGCTTGCCACTATTTGTTATTAGTGTGACTAGCGGAAAATATTTCATTAAGTGCCAAGAGAAATGAATACGATAGTTACTTTTTTATTATCATTTTACACTTTCTTGTGTTTCATAAAATTCTTAAGCCACATAGCAGTGGCATCGTACCCCTCGGATAATCGATAAATCTGTTGTCTTAATATGCTTCCAGATCATAAAAATAAATGTTAGGTCTATTATATTATATTTGTGTGATATACAAGGTGTCCCGTGCCGTTATGATCAACCTCAGCGAGCGTAAAGTAGATTGGATTGTAAGTGTAAAAACGCAAAAGTGGTATAGGTCTGTCTTTAATTGTTCATTGTAGGAAAAGTCAGTAGTGGAGGTATAACTGCCCTTTCCTTTAAACAGCTAAACTTTTGTCTGTACCTGGTTAATAGCAAAATGAGGTCCAATTGAATACCACCAACATCTCCAAGATTTTTAACCAGTAAAACTGTTATGAATTAATAACAAGAAAGACAGCAAGATTTCGAAAGATTTCGAAAAACTGACACTCAATGAGCCTAGTTTTTTATGATGATTTTGTATGATGACTCCAAATTTTGCAGTTTTGTGAAGGAGGGTGTTTATATAAGTGAGTGTCTTCCAACCAATACTATTCTTTTACATCCCAACTGAATAAGAATCTAGATTTTCGAATTTTTTTAAGTTTTCTATTGTTGAATATTTTGTTATTAGAAATTTTTATTGAAATTAACATGTTTGTACGATTGCCCTTTTTCTCATTTTCGTATTTTCCGTTTTCTCGCTAATTGAGTGAATTTCAATACAAAATGGTCGCGTTTACGTTGTTTATTAATTTCTTATTAGGAATTTAATTGCAGATTCTATGATTAGAAATGAGTCTACGTGTATAGTATTTTGGTTTTCTCTCTATTTTCTATTTTGTCTATTTTTCTCTCTGTATTTTCGGTTTTAAACGTTATTTTTCAATAATTGAGTGAATTCTAATTAAGTAAGATGTATTTTTTTGGTTGGATAAACTCGATTTTTGAATGTTTGATTGTGTCCAGTTTTCTCGGTATTTTTGGTTTCAAATATTCTCTCTCAATAATAATTGAGTGAATTCCAATTAATATTGCCTTTTTTGCAACCTCGACGAACACTATTCTAGACTTTCTTCACTGTATATTTCAGCTTTAAATATATAATGTGATGAGTTTTTGTCAGATTTTCTACTAAAACTAAAAAATATTGTATTTTTTGCTTTTAACATTCGATCTCTCAATATTTGAGTGAATTCCAACTAAGATTGCTCTATGAGAACATCGATTAACACCATTTTAGAATTTTTGATTTTGTCAATTTCTTTTCTGTATTTTCAGACTTAAATATATATGTGATGCCGATATATTAAGTCGCCCGAGGTTATAAACATCAAGTAATGCCCGTGGTACTCCGTTTAAATACTATTAATAAAGATTTTGACGTTATCAAGTGACATGCGTATCTACCGAGTTGAATAACAATATAAACAATTCGGAGTGGAGTGACAGTACAGACAATTAATTGTCAAACTTATAACCTTAATTAGTGGAAAGAAGAAAACAGCCTCTTTATCTTTGCAAGGTTTGCAATAAACCTTGCAAAAATAAAGAGGCTTTTTTCTTCTTTCCACTAATTATATTTCTTTGCACTCTGGGCCACACCCAGATATAACCTTAATCGTCAATAATTGACATTGATGATTTAAAATTTATAATTTGAATGACAAATATTTGATATATTTGACATATATCCATGGCAACCCTTAATGCCCGCGCGGGCGTTAAGAGTTAAAAAGCAGTTTTTGCCCCGGTATCTAAGATGTAAAATGTCACTTTATGATCATGTAGGCCATAAATAGTTATTTATGTTACAAGTACCGAAAGTACGGAATAGCGCGACGAGCGTCGCATGTGAGCGAGTCGCGCTATGTGGTTTTCGGCAGGAGTGACAACGTTTTTTGTGCTGCTTCTTGAGTAAATATGTATTTAAAAAATAAAATAAAAAATGGTTATATTTCTGTATAAGAAATGTTAGGTTGGTACCACTTCGGCGAATAGTCAAGAATAAAAAACTAATTCAAATTCTGACAGATTTATATTTGTTCATTACACTGTAGATGTCACATGCGTACCAACATACTAAAATAAAACTACACTCGTCGCTATACTTTATTTACAATTTTCTCAATTTATCGTTTTTAGAATGGTATATAACAACGGGTTGCTATTCCTTATCAACAATCAAATTGGTGATCTTAGTTTATTTGAAATATGTATTTTGTACTTTGCCGCACTAGAGGGGCAAAGTTCCATAGCGGTTCTCCAACCCGAACGAAATCAGCTGTTTGCGAGTGTGACAGCACAAAAAATATATACAGTTATTATCATTTCTTTTAGACATTTTAGACAAGTGCGGCTCTTCTTGTAACGTTGCACTAATGTTTTATGGCAAAATATGGCGAGATTATTTTCTTATTTTATTACATCAAATCAAGAAGTAAAATAGATATTTTATTTCTTTTTCTGCCTTAAAACCTGAAAACTAACACTGTTGGATTCCTCGTAAAAAGTGGCATAATAATGTTTGTGTTACATATCTTAAAAGCAAATTTGAAACAAAACTTAAGAATTTCAGTTTTCTGTTGATCAGGTTGTCCTTCTAATACCAATCATTTTGTATATCCAAAAAGAACTAAGGTACTGGACGGAACGTAACATTCAACTGTTCAAATATACTGAACAAGATCAAGAATCAATCCAAAACATATTAATTTAACGAAAAGATGTTGTATATTTTATTCTTTCCACTCATCACTCTCAAATTGGCGAAATTTTCATTAACTAAACGTAAATCTAAAAGCATATTAAACCCAGGCAAAATAAACTGACCATTCGATATGAATTGTGCGTTAGTCTATAAATCTTTGGGTATCAAAATAATTCCTGCACTTACCTTGATATTGTTCGGGCGTCCAGAAAACCGATTGTTATTAACTTATTACCAATTAGCAACATGCGAATATTAAACAAACTAGATACTTATTTCGCGAAGGTCTTGTAACATCTACTCACCGCTCTATTTATAAGAATAATGGAACAATTTGCGACGTAAACCGCGACGCGGCCGGTGCGTGCCGGTGTTCTGAAAATTCGTCAGACGTGTACTGAAGAAGGCCTGAAACTGGTCCTGAATCACGGGCTACTGGTGTTGTTAACTGCGATGTTTGTTTTGCACGTACAGTGCGGTACCTACGTAACTCGTGTGCGTATGATTTTGGACACCAGTACTGAACGGAGGGACAATTTAAAATTAGCTCACGGTACATGTCTATTATTATTATTGGGCAGTTTTTCAGTGGCCGCGAAAATTATGACAGTAGTCGAGCGCAAAGCTGGTCACGATCAAACAACAAACATTCTGTATCGGACGGGTTACAGAGGTGTTAACGACTTTTAGAATATAATGGAAATGACATTGCCGCTTTGATGCATTTTGATCGGATTAATTGTCTTCATAAAATTGTCGATCGGAAATATATTTAGGTATATGGAAATGGATCAGGGACTGTGATTCATATTATAAGAAATTTTAACGTAGGTACCTAGCTAATAAAACTATTTGTCTATTTGTATATACAGAGTCTTTCACGACGAGCTGCCATTAGAAGTATATGGAGAACCAAATGAAATCAGAAATTGAAAATGTGTGCACTTATGTTATTTAGGTCCACAAATATTCCAGTTATTTTCCGGTTTCATCGGAAATGGTGTCAACTTTCATATTTCAAATGAAAAACTCCATATGCTATAGCATTTACGAAATCTTCGTTATATTTTAGGTCAATTATTGTATGTTACATACCCTATACCTAACATGCCATTTTTGAGATATTGAATTTTTCAATAAAAATGAAGCTGCAATGTTGCCTAAAATTATTAATAAATTATTCGCTGTGAACGTTGCAAAAAAATTGTTTGACAACACTATTGTGTAGGCAACCAATTATCGACACATCGACAGAAGTTTTCGCAAAGTTGTACAGGTGTTCAAATTATAAGATCAAAGTTGAACTCGAGAAAAGTAGTAAAAGTCGATTTTTTCAAATGGCAACTATCATGTCAATGCAATTTACATACTTACATCGATTTTTAAACATAACAAATAAATTGAAAACATCGCCAAATCTAGATTGCGTCGGGAAACAACTGAACAATTAGAAATAAACAGAAATTCATTAAACAAGGTTTTTAGGTCATTATTAAAGTCAGTTTGAAGATGGGTGCATTGTAATACACAGATATCCACTGCGCATGTTTAGGAGAACAGCAATGTTTTTTAACATTTACTAAAGTAGAAATATATAGTTTTTGGAATTTACTTAATCGATGTTAATTTATTTTAAATTCGGTCTGTTTCATTGTTGCTAGTCTTATAATTTTATAAAGACCAATTTAATCGGAATGACTAACGACTTAAATGACAAAATGCTTGTTTGTTTTTAGTTGTTTCCTTTGCAAGCTAGATTTGGCAATGTAGGGCAATGTAGGGAAAACATGCATTTTAGGTATAGGCAATTTTTCACAAAGTTGATATAAAATAATTTTCTATAAAACGCCAAAATGCATTATTATGATAGAATTTCTTTTTAACTTTTAGTAGGTACCTTAACTTAACATTGACTTTTAGTACCTTAACTTTGATCTTATAATTTGAACATCCTGTATAACTTGTCGAAGAACTCTACCGATATGTCGATATTTTGTTACCTTCACAACACTTTCGCCGGAGAACTTTATTACAACGGTCACAGCGGATAAAGTATAAATAATATTTATTACCTACGACCGTATATCGCTGATAACAAACATGTGCTTTTGGTTGTACTTTCGTGTTTTTAACACACGACATAATGTCATCACAAAGCAAATGTAGATCCATATTTTCCTATTTGATAATAATGTCCCTCTTGTCGCAACAGTTCAAATGCAGTTCTCCACAGTTGAAATAGATGTCGCGCGAATAACGAGAATAGATAATACATTTTTGTTGAACTGCCAAATATACTGACCTTACCTAATACATCTACTTCTGTCGCAATGTTTCTCCTTTATTTAAAGTAAGTGATTGGATCTGTAATTGTCGGTCGTAGGTAAAATTATGTACAATACTCGAGCTGTAACGTATATTACGTGATCGTGAAAAATACCAAACTCCCCGCTTCGCGTATCGTATGGTAACTTTCTACTCGTACGTAATAGTAGTTACAGCCATACAGTTACAGCTCTTGTAATGTAATATACTATAAGGCAACCTTACAGCTGTCAATTTTTATTGAAAACATTGAATATCGCAAAAATGGGACATGTTAGGTATCGTATAACATACAATTGACTTAAAATTTAACTAATATTTCAAGGGTGTTCCATTCGAAATATGAAAGTTAAGGAAATAATAAAAAAAACTAACAACATTTTAGTTAAAAAGAGCATATCCAACAACAGTCCACAAGTTTTCAATCCCTCACTTCTTCAGCTCGTCGTGAACCAGCCTGTATAGTGGTACACAATTCACCACAATAAAAAATAAAAAAAAATATATTTTGTAAAAATAAAATTTGGGTATTACTTTTAGAATTCCGGTTTACAGAATACCGATGGCGTAGAGGTTAATGAAATGTATACATAATTAATAATTAATTAGGAAGCGAATGGTTCCCTTGAATTTATAAATAATAATGTAAATTTAATAAAGTAATAAATATTGGAGCGACAGTTTTGTCAGGTAGTACAGAAGCTTCGTCTACAAACATGCAGATATGTGGATCAATGAAAAACTCGACAGAGCGAACGAACGTAGACCACATAACATCAATTTTGTTCTCCCGGTATAATACCTGCATTCCAATTGCACATCTCCAAGTTGATTTTAGCTCAGCTAATCAAATTTAAGTTACTGAACTGAATTGCTGCCGGATGCGTTCCTTTTGCTAACATATAGGTTGGCTTAGGTGAACTTAGACCGAACCAAACAAAGTTAGATTAATTCAGCTAAGATCAACTTCAAAATGTGCAAATGGAAAGCAACTAATACGCGAGACTTGTACATGCAACGTGCTAAAAAAATATCAAAATCGCTGTAGTATAGTATATTATGATTTCGTAAACATTACATGCATTGTTAATTTATTTCCTAAAAGTTAGAATAATATTAAAGAAGGTGAAAATTAAAGCGAACCCATACCCCCTACGTTCAACTCGCAAAACACGTAAACGTTCTAAGGGGTTTTCTCAGCTATTATAAAGTTCACAGAATTGTAAAAGCTATACACCAAATTAATGATAAAAAGTATATAATTTTCCGCCTAGTGGTAGATTTTCGATATTTTTGTTCGTTTTTGACAAATCGGTTACTGAATCTGACATAAAATGAACGGATATTGTAATGTTTTACGGAGAACAAACGGTTAAAATTGAAAAAAGTAGATGTTACACCTTTCCCTATAAGTATACAAAATATCACGCAAAAATCAATATCTGACATGCTTTTTTTAGTCAAAACTTTACTTCTTTGAGTACATGAATCAGATTATATTTTATCACGTACCTAGCGTAGATACAAGTACGCATAACAAGTAATACCTTTATCTATAATTTGATGAAATATATATTAATTTATTGTATAGTGATTGGTATGGTATAGTCTTTCTTTGTAAACGAAACAATCAACAATGTACCTTAAAAAACGTATTTTATTAACTAGTATACAAAATAATTATGCACAGACACATTAATCAGACGGAAATCCCCAAACTTTAAGACTCCCTGCATCCCTTTTCCTATCATAAGTATCTTTATCATCACAAGCATACGCCAGAAGATACTGCGATGGATGCCAAGCAACTGTAAATGTCGCAGCATCCACAGATATATCAGCAATCTTATCTCCAGTCTCAGTAAATCCAATATCTATTATTAAATCTTCTGATGCTGATGCTAACAGTTGCCCATCATGGCTGAAAGAAATTGTTCTCACAGGCCAATCCATTCTGAAAATAAAACATAAAAAATAAGGCTTTTTTAAAATTATTTTGTGTGTTGGTATTTACCTGGTAAACACTTTTTTGCAAGCTAACTCATCAACGTCCCAAAGTGACACCAAAGCGTCTGCACTTCCTGTCGCAAAATATTTTCCTGTAGGATCAAATTCTATGCAAATGCAGGTACCTGGATGTGCGTTTAGTATATGTTGTAATTCTAAATCAGGATAACTGCAAAATATTCACAATTAATAAAAAAATTAGGTTGGTTGTTACATATTTCAAGCTATGAATTTGTTAAATGTCACGTGTAGTTTTGGGGTTAGACTTTGACATGTAACACAAATGTGAGGTTAAATATTTGACAGATCCTGAACACTTACTGGTACCAACTTGAAACAAGTGATAACCAACATGCATTTTTTAAATAAAACATACCTAAGAATATGTATACAGCCTTGACCGTTGGTCAAAAAGAACAAATCACTCGAGTTGTTCCAAGAGATTTCATTAACCTCAAAATTATACTGCTCCTCAGTCTTAATTCTGTGGGTACGGGCATCGATAAAAGTAACCAAATCCTCTTTGTTACCGACAGCAATCGTATCTCCGTTAGGTGCCCAAGTGATGTTTATGTTTTCTCCCTTCGTAGGGATGGTCGCAACACACTTCTGCACTCGGGAATCCCATATCCTCACTGATTTGTCACCGCTGGCGGTACTCAACAAATCAGGATGAGACTGGTGCCAACAAAGTTGATCTACCGAACCCCCGTGACCTTTGAATGTGATTTCTTTATTCTAAAATTTGAGTACTTACGTATTGATATCTCTTGCATTAAACGTTAAAGACTTACCAAGCGATCCTTGTCCAACGTATAAATACAAACACATTTATCGAAAGATCCTGAAGCTAGTCGTCTACCATCACAACTCCAACCTACCGAATGTACTTTTGACGAGTGACCAGAATATTCCTTGTGTTTGTTATGGGATTGGAAATAACTACGGAATTCTTCAATCTTTTCGCTGTACATCGTGAATTTTATTGTTGGTAAACAATGCTGCTGAGGGAACCTAACCTAAAACTTACTTAAACGCCGGGCAGTGCCGCCAACTGTGGTTCTAAAAAATACCAAACTTCATAACGTAAGGATAAATTAGATGGAACTTTATTCATTGATCATTACTGATCATTGATCATTATTATGAACTTTAGATGTATTAAAAGACAAATTTAGTACCTATCTTTGTAGTTTAACTGTGCTTATTTTATATTTTAATGTATATTTCGCATATCTTCTGAGGCGTTGGCGACACTGTAGAGCTTGTTTGGCGACGCGCCTGAAGTTTCCTTTTATAAATTTAAAAAATAATTTAATGGTATATAAAGACAAGCCTTAAACTGTATAATAATGTGATACATCATTTTGTTCTTAATTGTTAATGCATTCTAGTACTGTGTTAGACTTGAACATAAACATAACCTAATTTAAGTTCAAACTTATTGTTCTCACACTATTGTTTGTTTAAATTAAGTAGTTATGACAGCGTGTAACGTAAACAGTTCATTTGTTTATGGAAACAACTTAGAAAATGTGTTGATAAAGGTAATATCTATTTTCTCCATACAAACTTATATTAAACTGACTGATTTTTAGAAAGCTCTAGATTTTGCAGAGCACGGAAAGTTTGTTTGGTTCATATCACCGGAGCCAATCACAAAGCTCCCACAGAACATAACACCCCCCGAAAAAGAAGTTTTAAAGTTGCTAACATTCCTGTAAGTTGTGTTTACGTTGCTTTAAGTTATTTATTAAATGATTTCCTTTACAGGTATTTAAAGGAGCCTACTGATGTTATTAAGCATCTGAATAGCGTTCACACTTGGTATAGAATCCCAGAATTAATTATAATTAATGACTTTCATATATTTGTCTCTCTAGACAAGGATACTTACGATAATGTAACAGGAGCTTTTTTATCCAGTTCTTTAATAGACGCTGGTTTTGCGTGTTTTAAACAACTCCATAAATCAATAAACGTAATAGTAGGTTGTGATTTAAATAAATGTAAAGATAAAAACAATGTTCAAGTACTTATAGATGTATATTTTAAAAACTTAGTGAATACAGACGTTGATTTAATATAATAAAAACTAAAACAGTATAATAATTATCATTTGCACTCCTCGTGGTATGGTTCTAGGGTTCTTAAATCTCTCCATGTTGGCGGTAAACAGCTATGAAGGTGGTTTCCGCATTTCTTACAAGGGCTGCTGAATAGTGTGATATAGCTGTGTAGCCAGTGCTGGAATTTTATACAATAAATAAAATGTCTCGATAATTTATTATTAATAGAGAATTTTTTACCATGAATGATCGAACTGCTAACTCGGGCATGGTCGGGGCGTAGAAGTGACACATGGCTGCGTGACTATTCTCCGTTACTTTTCGAAAGACCTTGTACCTGGATTCTGCCCAAATATCGTTGGATTCCGTCTGCGCTTTTACCATAATCCATTCGATCATCAGACCTTTGAAGGCTATTATTGCTTTCAATACTCTACCTAATGTAACCTAAAAAATATAGATGTTTTAACTGTGTGGTACAAAATACTTTTTATTTATAAATCTATGTGGCTGCTTAGTATTTAGTGGTGCATGATATGTTGGAGAAGTTATTCGACTCACAATGCCATTTCCAATAGGAAAATAAATCGTTTAACGCTATTTGTATTTTGCATTGTCTTCTTATTATTCTAATATTTGATTCTTTTAACATACACTTTGTGTTTTTTTAGCTTCTTTTCATATTTTGAACTATTGTTACCATTTTTTGTATGGGCAAAACAATGACGGATCAGTTTCTAAATGTAATCAAGTTGGAAAAAAGAGCATTTTCTACATGTCAACAAAACGGGAAAAATAGAATCAGTTTTAATATTTGTAAATGAATTTAATGAAAATGGAGAAACTATTAAGAAATGCAAAGCATTTTTAAAAAAATCCAATTGTCCTTCATAGTTCTCAAAACCAACTATGCTTTTATTAGTCACCGTACACAGGTCATTATTTTTCAAATTTGAACTCAATTTGTTTCTTTATATCCACAAGAGAATAAGTGTAATTTAATTAATTAAGAAATAATCAAAAAAAGTTTTATTTGACTTTACTACAATAAATTTACAATCCTGACGAATAATGGACAAAATATAAGAAGTGATTACTGTCTCTGGTATGCTTTTTCCTGTAGAATCTAATGGTAGAAATTTTGACTTGAGCCTAGTTTTTGAGAAAAGCAGTGCAAAAAAATCATATTTTTTTCTTAAGTAACTATAGACACAATTTGGAATTTCAGATTCAGATTGTATGGAAAAAAGCATATCAGAAACAGTTTTCATATGTTCGATTTTGTTCTTGTTGGTCAGTATAGTCACTTAGTTTGGATTACTGTGTTTTTAATAAATTGTGTACTTGGAATTGTGTGAAATGCTCCAATATCTAGACTCAAAAGTTGATGAATGAATTATTGAAAATTATTGAATTATGTAAATATTTTGGTAAAAGAAAACAGAAACTTGATCAATTTCACAGGAATTACTTATGGACATAAAAGAACAAATTGAGAGGGCCTGCAGAAAGTAAATTAAGATATATTTTTTCTATACAAATATGTACCACCCTTGTACCTATAATAAAAATAGAAAAACAAAATAAAATTAAAATTTGGACACAGTTGACTAAATATTGTCAATAATACAATGTACAGTGATGATACATACTCATAAATATGTATGCTTAGTATTATGTATTTTTTACCACAATCTACCACAATCATTTATATCAATCTTTTATTAAAAGAGTAACCAAAAAATTACACAAATAATAACAGAAAAAAAATAAAATAACACAATATAATAAAAATCTGATGTGGCCAGGCACATGACTTTATCATACTATATATAAAAAAATTAATAGTTTAGCTGCATGATTCTATAGGGTTTTTCATTAAGAACGACGCATTTTGTTTATTCAATTAAAAGACTTGTGGGTTAGTTATGGAAATGATTTTTATTTCAAATGAATCATGGCCCTGTAGCGATCGCCGTTGAAAGTTGTTGGCGCGCCGTTTTCATCAAAAAAAAGAAAAATATGGGCCGATAACGCCGGCATGAAAACCGCACCGTGTATCTCTCCATTATTAAAACGCATAGATTGACGTTGCAAACTGTGAAAGAATTGCGAAACCACCTGCACTCCTATTCGAGAGAAGTAAAAACAGTACGTGTCATTCTAAATGAAAAGCCGTATATTTGATCGAGATCATAGCCAGGATTTGACAACTGTTTAGATTCTATTGACAGTAGGTATTGTAAAACATCAGCATTTGACACTACCTAGTGTCATTAGAATGAGAAATATCTGTCAAATCCTGGCTAACTAGTTTTATATTAATGCAGACATGACCGATCTTGATCAAATAGAATTTGCTCATGCAGCTAAACTATTAATGTTACCAAAAAATGTCATGGACAAAAATTATACAAAATTTTCTCTACTTTAATGTATTATTTAACTATTTTGACGACAATACAGAAATAGCGGCTCATTTGCAAAATCCTTGAAAAATGCTTGGAGTAAACATCCAGTTCCTTCGGACCCTTTTGAACAAAAAGCTTTCCAGCTCTAAGTTTGGTCATGAAACTCCTAAATATAAAGTTTCGTCCCGATACTTTTAGTAGTTTCTCCGGAATCGTTGCCACAAAAAATAGTTTTACACACACACACACACACAAGTAAAGAAATTACATTAGTAATACTTTAATTTAAAAAACAAATCGACAAACCTGTATTATTGGATTCAGTGCAAATGGTCTTGTTGCCGTTATGTTCATATCAGTGAACAACCGATCTATTGTAGAGATATGATTTTCTATAATCCTGAAAAATTATATTGTTAATTTTGCTTTAATAGTAGATATAAAAGTAGCATCTATACTCACTCTGGCTGCACATTATGCGTACTAGTTTGTGTTTTTCGTCTCTTAGTCGTACTGAAAGTTTTATAAGTCTTCTGAATGGAATTGGCTTGCAAAATATTGCTTGCTACAGCACTGTAATCCCGAATCTACAACAATTATAATTTATATTTTGTATAATAGACCCAAAAGTATTTTCCGGAATAAATTACCTTATCAGTCCACTTATAACTGTTAACTAACTGGCCGTACAGAGTCTGCCGTTCTTGCGTAGTTTCTTGTCCCAAATAGGTCGTGTTGCCCAAACTGAACGGCCCTGGAGGTGGAGTTAGATTTGATACAGCATTTTCAACATCCCTACAATAAAATTCACATGTATTTCTCCACTAAAATAAAACATAAACACAACAAACCTAAGGTTATTGTTTACTGTGGTCAACAGCACTTGCAGCTCTGTGATAAATTTCACATCTTTATTTTCCTCGCCGTGATCAGATCTCAATCCATTACTAACTGATTCAAATACACTCCCAACATTAGATCTTAAAACTTTGATAGCGTTTAACGCTGAATACAGTTGTTCGATATCGCGATCCATTTCGTTCATGCTGATCCTGACAGCCGCAAGAATTTGTAGGTTAAGTTAAAAACAACAAACACTCGCCAGGTGGCGGAGTAGGAGATCGATAAATAATAATCATCCTAATCATCTCTAGGAAGAATGGGCGCGTATTTTAAACTCATTAGTTAAATCGTAAACATCGCATTCCATTCCAATTATTTCGTTTAATATTTATAACTTCCGAGCAGATAATCGGTTTTTAACTTACGCACGGTTCTGCTGAAAATGAAACCAGATAAACAAAATAATAGCCGAGGTATTACGTAAAAAGTCAGAAATTTAAATAATTAGCTAAGTTTACGTCAGTTTCCACACGAACAGATAAGAGAGCGTAAATTTATTCGGCACGTATTATCAGTTCTTAAAAATAGATGCAGCGGCAATGTCATGGCATGTCATGGGCAAAGCCGGATTTCTAAAGAGGGGGTATATTCCTAAAAACCAAAGGATTCGTTATTCCGGTTTTGCGGTCAGTTATGTTGACCGATAATAATTATTCCGGTAGCATTATACGCGAGAAATAGAAGTTCAGTCGTGTCTGCACAGATCTGAAGAGCCATAGCAATGGATTTGAAAGTATTCGCGGCGTTTGTTGTAATTATTGTTGTTGCTGCACAATGTGCTGCTCAAGGTGAGTTCAATTAACAATAATATCAAAGCATGGGTTATTTTAAAGTATACACGATTGTGTAATATGAAATTTGGTATCTGCATTGTAATATTGTTCGCTTAATATTTATCAAATGAACGAGCACAGAATTGATTTGTTGTTATTGTTGTGTCAAATTCTCCATAATATGTATGACACTACTCTTTTGTTTGCCCAAATATGAGGTTATCTTATATGCAAAATTATTATTAGTTTTGTTGCAACATAGGCATAACATTTGCTTTTGTTATTTTTATGGAGAACCAGCACAATCAACGTATTGTTTTGGTTTTCGTAGTTCGAGTCTCGAGACATCCTGTGGATTAATTAACTTGAACTGGTTCTCAGGTAGGTACTCTGTTAGTATGGTTAGAACCCCATGTCAATTCCAAACATTTGTTTTTATTCTATTTTATATCTAAATTTACTAAAATACTTTTGCAATCTTTGATCGACTTTGATGACCGTAAAAATTATCACACGCCTTCGAAATATCGAAACAAAATCCTACATATTGTTATACCGGGAAAGCCACAGTGATGATTTTCTGGTCAAGTGTGAGACATCCTTTGAAGTAATGACTTGATCAGGTTCTCTTGTCTTCAAAAGTCCCAAATCTCCCAAATAAAAAAAAATCGTACCCAAAAATGTACCCTTTTCAACATAACTATTTTTCTTTGTAAATTTTATAGGAATATCCTTGCAGTGATTTAGACCGTTGTTTTTTCCAGCAGTCATGAATTAATTTAGGTAACGTGTATGATCCTCTTGCTACAATACCAATTACAGAGCGCTGTCGATTGCCTTCGAATTGATACGGATAAGGCTTCGACCATCCTTAATTAAAGCACGTGTGTCTCGAATACTTAATACCATATTGGCAGATTGATAAGATTGTTAAAGAACTGTTGTGACATAATTTTCAAAAACAAAATGTAATCAGAATCACATCTTCTTTGTAACTACATACAAAGAAAAAAATAGTGAAAATTATGTTCAAAGAGCTTAAATTACAATGTTTTACTTGGAACTGTACGAATCAAACAGTAACGTGTTGAGAAATGAAGGGACTCTGTTATGTGTACAAAAGAACATGACCAAGTTCCTTAATTACATCACAGGATGTCGCGAACTTCGAAATCACCAAAATATTTGGTTCTGCCGATATAATAAAATGTGACTTGTTTCAATATTTTAAAGGAGTGCCTAAAATGTGCCAAAATAACCTCTAGAATTGGTAAAAAGTTTCAAAAGTTATGGAACAGTAAGAAAAATTTTAGGTTTTGTTTTTTTGTCGTTTCATACACTCGTTATAAATTATATTCCCGTATAAAAGAAACAAGCGTTATAGCCAGGGCTGTGAAGTCGGAGTCGTGGAGTCGGAGTCGTAGTTCAGACAAATTTCAGAGGAGTCGGAAAAAATTTACCGACTCCTACTCCTACTCCGAGTCCATGTTTAAATAATGTAGGCACATACATACGAGATGGCCGTTGCTTCATTAGATAGTAAACAATTATTAACTAAACATATTATTTGGTCTTTTACAAAGTACCTACCTACATATGTAAATATAAGTAAACTACAAAACACACAGTTATACAAATATCTACAAATAAAAGATCGGACTTCGATGCATTCTTAGATGAATTAGAACTTTCCAAAGTGAAGCCACAACGTGTGGTTTTCCGTATTCATAAAAATTAAGAGGATTTGCTCGTATTCGTTCGGCCACAAAGAACAGCTGAACAATTCATTAAATATTGCAAAAAGTACTTTAATGATTTTCCCTTGCACTTTTAAGAAGAAAAAATAGTTTAATACACCTGTTTTACCAGAAGAAGCAGTGTGATATCACAGTCGTAGCAACTCCAAACTTTCTTTATTTTTATTCGCCCCAATATCTGAACGTTTGTAAAAGATCCAGCTTTACTAGTAAAACTTTGCAATTTTAGCTTAATGTTCGATTGCTTTAAACCTTCTACCGAAATTAATTATTTTTTTTTGCCAATGAATAAAATTATTAAAAGTATCACACCCCTTTGTAGAGATTTTAAATGGCTACTGAGATTGTGAAATAGGACCGGTTTTATTTAAGTTGAATGTATGGTCGTCATAAAAAATGTGACGTCATTGACACTAACAGAAGTAAGAGTTGAGATTATATCCAGCTTATTTTGCACGTAATTTTGTATTCATTAGAAATAACTTTACTTTGTACTATACAGCGTTGTCATTACTTTTGTTATTATTACAGATAGAAAATCGGTTAAATGGACAAACTAGTTCAGATCTGTGTGCTCTCTAATGAGAAAAGCAGTAGAATTTCTAATGATTTCAGAGATATTTTAAAAAAAAATTAAAAAAGGCGTAATTTTTAAATATTGTCATAACTTTGTGGTCCGACCAACAGGTCTTTTTGACTTTATTTACATTTAGATTATGTGAAGTAATTTTTTTTCGCCAACAAATTCGCTGGAAACAAATATATTTTTTCCGGAGTTGGAGTCGGAGTCGGACTACGAAAATTATCTGGAGTCGGAGTTGGAGTCGAAAGTTTTTTTACCGACTCCACAGCCCTGATTATAACCCACCCCAAACTTATTTTTAATATATATATATATATATATATATATATATATATATATATATATATATATATATATATATATATATATATATCGGTTCATTTTAGAATTCTTTGGTAAATTAGCCTCAAGTTTGCAGTTTGTATAAAAGCAGCAGTTCAAAGAAATATCAGTTTTATAACGGGAAATCATTGCTACAAACACACTAGAAATTGATTCCTAGAAATTGAAATTGATTGCTACTTAATAGTTATTAATTCACATTTTTATCACTTAAACGATCACTGTAATATCTTTTGTAGTTTTTATTCAGTTTATTTTTTCTTAATATTAATATTATTTAAACCATTAGTCCCAGTGGCGGACTGGGTCCAAAAATATTGGTTGCCAGGAAGCCAGGAGGGGGCCCACATTTTTTTTTGTTCATGCTGCCGGTATATACATATACAGATGTCCCACTTTTCTCCCCGCAAAATTATTTTTAGAAAGCAAATGTCATGCTGAATAAATTTTTTATAAGGACTTATTTGTTTTCTCAATTCCTTGAAAAGTTTCAGCCGTTTGAACACACCCACTACACCTTACAACGATAAAAAGTAAATAAATTTAAATAAAAATATTTATTATATATATATATATATATATATATATATATATATATATATATATATATATATATATATATATATATATATATATATAATATATCATAAATGTATATTTATCGATCTTATATATCTTTCAGCTTTCCTAAAATGTCTAACTCGGTGGTCTATCGTCAACAGCTAAAAATATATTAAGCATCTAATGTTACATTTGTAACTTATGCACAATATTCCCAAATTACTATTAAATATCCGATTGTTCGATGAAATCCAACAATCTCTCAATTATAATAATTCTTCTTTTCATGCAGCAGCTTTTAGTAATAGCATTTTGCAAGTTTGATTTATACAAACATATAATTTTTGATATTTATTTTCTTCAAAGATTAAGAATTAGTAATTTATGTATCAATCTAAAATTGTTTAAATAATACTTATCAAAGACATTAAATTGTTCATGGTGGTCCAACGCATTGGAAAACTAGACGCCTGATTTAATCGGGTTTGATTTGTGACTCTGAAGACATATTGAGGAAAACATTTATGGGAATATTACAACTACCTACGATAGCAAACATGAAGAATAGAAATAAGGAGGCGTCAAAATGTTTTTGTGGAAACCGTGGAAAATGTAATATTTCCACCAAGGATTTCCACCGAGAATTTGAAGCAAGACTGAAACGCATTGACCTGAGAGGGTTGATATGTGCACTATTGACAATCGTACTGAAATAATTTATTCAGTTTACAATTATCCATTTATTTAGTTATTTATTCTTATGAGAGTACAGAAATGTTTGGATGTCTGAAGAACACCACATTGCTACCAAAGCACTCCTTGTTCTTGTTATCAGTAGTAACTGAAACATCCCTATAAACTTATTCCTTAACATGTCCCGAAATAAATAAATTGAACAGGCGATTTAGCTGGCTAAGGCGTTAGACCACTACAACCAACCCAAGGATCCATTAAAATTCTTTAAATAATTTAGAATATTACGTAAATAAATAATAAAAATTTTAAATAAGTTTCGACTGGTACTAATAAAACTAATTCTTGGATGATCATAAATTGTTCGTTTGTGTAACTCATAGTAGCAGTTTTCAATGACTAAATGTTGCTGCAGAAGAATCTTTACATTTGTGCTATTGCTAAATTTCGTCGTGGCAACTAGATATTTTATATTAATTTATGAAATATTTTGCATGCGTATAAATGTTATATTAGATGCTTAATAACTTTTAGCTGTTGACGATAGACTTACCGAGTTAGACATTTTAGGAAAGTTGATTTATCGATCTTTCGATGTCCAGATATACAGGGCTGTTCCATTTAAAATTCTTAAGTTATTTGACATTTAGCAAATCTCCAGTTATTCAGGATACGTCATATTTGAATCGCAAATTAATAATAACTGTAAAAAAATGCGATACTTTTACTATGCAAAATGAGTTCTTTTATTTCTTTATTCTTGTTAGTTACCTTAGAATGATTTTTTGAAAATGCTCATTTTTGACAAACATTTCTCAATATCTCAGAAACAGTTGATAATAGCCTAATACAAATTGATGTCATAACAATTAGGCTAAAAATGTTCATCAAAAATTGCAATAATATACCTAGTGTTCATTTAAACAAACATAAGTTTGTTGGTACGTTATTGTGGGACATCCTGTAAACATGCCAATATTTTCTGGCTGTAGGGCGAATGATTATCTATAACTTTTATAACACCCTGTACATCAATTTTATGATATCTTCGAAAGTGAAAAAGATATATTACTTTTTATATCATTGATCAACAAAAAAATGCGCAACTTTGTTTCTAATATTTTTTTCTAAATTCACGTTTTTTTTTAAATTTATTTTGTTTTAAATTACATATTGTATTTTATAAATAAATTTTATTTTATTTTTATTGCATGTATAAAAGAACATTCTGTACAAGTGATTCATTTTTATACCCAAGTAAAATTTTATTTATTTGATTTATTTTGGTCCCTTTCATATGTTCAGCCAATATTCCATAATGTTTTCCTATATCAATTATCCGATTAAGTTTTAATTTTGTTCATCATAGCATTGATTTTTCTATTTTTAATGTTTCTTGGTAAAAACTACCACATCATGCCATAATAATTCTGTACTCTGTGACGTATTGGTATTTCAATTTCGGATGAATAATATTTTTGCCAGAAACTGGTCAATAAAATTTTTAAAAAAACTTGTGTTTTTATGAAATTTAAACGTCTATTAAAAATATCAAGTTCGATTATTAATAGATTTTAAGTTCTCTTAACAAGGGCCTTTTGGAGAATTTTCATTGTTTCCCAAAGTGGGTTTCTTAAAACTCACCATGCAGTTTTCTTATGGGGTTCATATTTATTGCCAAACATAAATATAAATTCTTACCGAATTTATTGCAAATAGGTGGGGCCCTCTTATTGCCTGATATCTTTTCGTGCGGCGGTCCAGTGATAATTTCAGTATAAATAAATGTATTATTAATATTATCAACATATTGTCTTAAGGGGGGCCCACTTAAGGGGGGGCCCACTTGCCATCGGGCAACCTGGCATTATGGCCAGTCCGCCACTGATTAGTCCTACTTTTTACCATTATACCAAACACAAAAAACAAAACGTAATAACTACTATCTAATAACAAAAATATCGTACAAATGACAAACTTTAAAACAATTTTATTGTGGCTTTAATTTAGGAGATAATAATTATTAACATCCTTATGTTATGTTACAAAATATTTCAACCGTTCTAAGAATATTAAAAGAAAACAAGATTGTTGGTTTAAAAGAAGTTAATTTGATGCGATTACGATTAGTTGTTGTGTATATTATTGCCCCTTGAACTTTTCTTCTATCTCTTATAATAAAGAAAATATTTTCTTGAACAGTTAAGATCACACTGTATATTCCCCAGGTCACTAGTATCCTGATAGTGCGATCTCAGAAAATGGCATCCCTACTCATAACTAAGGCAATCTTCCGATATTGCACTCCTAAATATTCTTAATGTTAATACAAGGGCATTATTTGAAAAAAAAAAAATTTCCAGGCTATACCGTGCGTCAAAATTAATAATTGCCCACGACTGGAGAATCACGTTGTTGCCACTATGGACCACTATTATATTATCTAAATGATTCTGACCGTGAAAGCCTTATACTACTTATATAGTACTTATATATCGGGCATTTAGAGCCATAATAGCTAAAGTTTTCGTACTAGAGAACAAAAGCAAAAGCAACCGGATATTACCAAATTTATTTTTCTATCATTATATATTATTAGAGCAGCTGACGTATAATTTGGAAAATCCAGATCTCTTCTGCACACAGACAGGATATACTTATGAATATAAGTAAGCAACACTACTTGCCTTTGTATTGTTTGACTACAATACAATTTATTAGTTTGCGGTTCAAATTTTCATATCATTTTCTCTGTCACAATGATGTGATTGAAGAACCAGCTTATCTGATTATTGTATTTAAATTACTAAAATTGAATGTTGGTCTATAGATTATTTAAATTACCTCATACTCGATCTATTATTATTTAATATTACGCATGTACAATCGTGAAAAAAAGAAAACCACTCTTCTACCAAATAATCTTTTAATTTATTCTATTATATTTTTCTATTCTTTTTAGATGACATTTTTGTTAGCAACGTGAGTAAAAGTTGTCTAAGATGTTTATGTGCTGCTTCCACTAAATGTAAAAAGGATTCTGGATGCTCTGGAGGATTCTGTGGACCTTTCTTCATGAGTCATGTATATTATATGGATGCAATTGAAAATACTTCCATGGACAAGTCAGAAGAAGGTACGTAATAGTTTATTTATTGTGGATGATTTTAATATACCTACTCATCTGAGTGACGTGGAATTTGCAACACTAGTGTGTATTTTGATACGACATTGGGGCAAATGAGGACAACTCAAGGGTCACAACAAAAAGGTTACTTTTGTTTCTTGTAATAATTTTTGATTAAAAAGTGTAGTTGCAAAGCAAGCTTGATAAAACATGGAGAGCAAAGCTGTAAAAAATCAGTTTTGTTTCAGAATAATATGAATTATAACTTATAGGTAAAGAAAACTTCCTCCCCTTCTTGATGTTGCAATTTCCATGTTAATTGTTTCCTTAATGTTAATTGTATTCTGTCTTTCTTGTAGCTTTCAAAGAATGTTCCCAAAACTACGCGTGTGCCGAACGTGTTGTCACTTACTATTTAGCGAAGTTTGCAAGTGTAAGTTTGCACCATTACTCATTTTTTTATCACCACTTCTTCAATACTGTATTTCGCGTCCATATTTCCTTTAAAATTAAAACAAAAATACCCTGTTTTGTGTACTAAGTACACACTACTGAAGTGAAATTGTTTACACAAACATACCCAGCAGTTGTCGAACTAATACCGTTAATATTGCTGTTAGATGCCTGTCATAACAAGCAAATTCAACACAAACCTAACCTCAACCTGAAATATTATCAAGGCA
This sequence comes from Aphodius sticticus, assembly GCA_963966075.1. Lineage (NCBI taxonomy): Eukaryota > Metazoa > Arthropoda > Insecta > Coleoptera > Scarabaeidae > Aphodius > Aphodius sticticus. The sequence continues at coordinate 97,096,702 of OZ014506.1, read as the reverse complement.
TCGTTAAACTACTATCCGTAAAACAGACATAATATACATCTGGCCACCATCTTAACTTACCTTAGCAACCAGACGTTTGTTGACTTTGTTTCGTTAGAAACCACTTTCACACCATCCTGTGAGAAGTTTTCCTTCAAAAAGTTCAGGTTTAATTTATATTAAATCTTTTTCTGGCATATTGTGATCAATTTGTATGAAATTAAGTAGATAACGGTTCATTTTATTTTGTGAATTTTAGGATTGCAACGGTGATGGTGTGACTGATTGCACTGATTATTCGATGATCAACTTCAATGGTGGATACTCATGTAACCAAGATCTCTTCCGCAATGATGCTGGAAAGCAGTACGCCAAACGATTCCTAGATTGCCAAGTCGGTTAATATAATTACTCTGTTTAATGTTTCTAATAATTTATTATCTTTTTATATTTGATATGCCCACATACAGACAATCAAAATACATTTTTTGTGAACAAACATATATGATAAATAAAGACCGTCTACTTAATGCTTTTTTAATGCGTAACTTTTTATATTTTCTTAATGATACTGATTATCTTGGAGAGTAGGACGTCCCACTGGTTTTCTTACAAATGGCGTTAGTGTCGTGAAAACTTATTTTTTATTTAATATTTTTTTTGTTTCTGTGTATTTTTAAATTCTTTGCAAACTTTTAGTGTATAAAGTACTAATGTTTAGTAAATTGTACGATATGTGAACAGCATTCGAAGTTATAGTTAAATTCTATTTAAGATAGACGATTCTACCAATTTCAAGACATTTCCTTACTACTTAGCTTAGCGTGTTCACATTGTTGGACTACATCTATCAATCATGTCCATTCGAAGAATATCGTTTTTCTTATTAGAACCTGTTTGTAATTAAGTTTTTGGAATGTAGATATTTTTTACTTTATCATACGCAGTATGTAAAGTATTGTAATCGTGCCAAAAAATTTTTTTGAGATTTTAGCGGAAATATGTCTTTTTGGGTCCCCTGAACATTTTTGACCAAGGTACAAAAAAATGTCTGTGTGTGTCTGTGTGTGTGTGTGTGTACCCGTTTTTTGTGGCGACGATTCCGGAGAAACTACTAAAGGTATCAGGACGAAACTTTATATTTACAAGTTTCATAACCAAACTTAGAGCTGAAAAGCTTTCTGTTGAAGAGGGTCCAAAGGAACTGGAGGTTTAGTCTTAGCATTTTTGAAAGATTTTGCAAATAAGCCGCCATTTCTGGAATTTCGTTGAAATAGTTAAATAATAAATTAAAGATGAGGAAATTCTGAATAATTTATCACTATGACATTTTTTGCTACAATCAATAGTTTAGCTGCATGAGCAAATTCTATTTCTACGAGATCGGTCGTACTGCATGTAGTAGCCAGGATTTGTCAGATTTTTTGATTCTAATGACAGTAGGTAGTCTTGGTGTCAAACGCTAATGTTTTGACAATAACTTCTGTCAATATAAGCTGCGTTCGCATATTGCATTACACTTTTTACACCCAATAACACGTAAGTGTCATTTGGACGGTGTACCCGGTGTCAACAGAGTACAATATCCGAACGCAGCTTTAATCGACATATCTGTCTAGTTCTACTAGTTTTATTTTAATGCAGACATGGCCGATCTCGATCAAATAGAATCTCATGCAGGTAAACTAATAATTTTATATATAGTATGATAAAGTCATGTGCCTGGCCACATGAGATTTTTTTTGCATAAAAAGGTACCAAATTGTCCACTATTGTGTACAAAACTGTTTTAGTAATAATTGATTTTTTTGTCGATTGGATCAAACTCTATTCGAACGAAGATGTCAGATAAAAGTATTTTTATTTTCAAAGTAGAATGAATTGATTAAACAAGTTTAGTTTGAATATTGGATTTAGCGGTTTTAGCTTGGATCCCTTTGTTTCAGGATTGATTTTGATTGGTAAAATACGGATTTTGCTCGAATATAAACTCATGGAACTATATACAGCACTAGAAAATTATATAGAATGATGTAAAAACGAAATGAAAAAAGGTGTATGTTGGATTTTAACTGGTATTGCATGTTTGCTTCTCCAGTTAGTGAAGTGCGAACTCTTAAAGTAAAGACTCGACTAAGAATCTTACAATTTACCGGGGGGAAGTTAGCCATAAAAGTTATCCATAAAATTTTTTTTCAACCGATTTTAATAAACGATACATTTTTGGAAAGCTCACAACGTGCTGAGTCTACAATAGTTATGGCAACAGGATCAAATCATAATTACTACCTCAAAAATTGAAAAGAAAGTATTTTTTTTCATAAATTTGCACATTTGTGAAACCTCATAACTCCGCAAATAGTTGACGAATTATATCAGTTGTTGCAGCAATCGAAAGCCCAGACGTCGCTTTAACTCCCATAGTTATGGCAACTTAAGATTATACTAATTAGTGATGTAAAAAAATTAACGAACTTGTAACGTTTTTACAATCGGATGAGCGCCTAAGCAGAACAGGGCTTCATAAAAAATGCTGCCGGTTTACAATTTTGCTAGTTTTGATTATGAAATACAAACTTCGTGACATCTACTTCGTTACTTTTAAGTCAAAACATTGGAAAAAAAATACTAATCCAACAATAATTTATAGTGATTCGTCTTCAGTTCAGGAATGCCAGTTAAAGGGATAGCCTTTAGATACAGGAAAAGTCTAAAAGCCCTTTTTTTTCTTTTTCCTTTAATTAAAATTAAATTAATTTTATTTATTTTGTAATTAATGGTTTTATGTAATGCAAAATACAACAAAACTACACAGAAAAAAGTTTGGGAGTGTTATTTTGTACTTCATAGTTGTCATAGAGACCGGACTTTAGGACACATTTTAGGACACCATTGGCGCGCCGCACATATTTTTACTGGGGTATTTGTGATACTATACTGCCGTATTAGCACAGACCTAATATGTACCATTAGTGTCGTATCTTCGCTGATAGATATATTAAAATAGATATTTTTTAATTCTTTGTCAGCGGTGAAGAAACTACAGACCTATGGAGATTTAGAAGCACACGATTTTTGCTTGTACAATGGAGGTGCAAAATGTTCATCGATATATGTATGTAGGTAGGTACATAGTTTTTAAGGATGGTCGACTAGTCCGTTGTATTATAAACTTCGAATAACATTTTACTAGCAGAACATGTTTTTGTGAAAAAAGTACAACGTTAGTAAAATATTATTCGACGTTTATATACGAGAATATTATTTATTTGCATTTATTTTGGAAAATTTTGTTTCTTCTGTTATTGACCTCGCCAGATCAAAATCATACTTAAATCAGTTACGATTTAGTATAGGTAAAGAAATACTAAATATTAATAAATGTTTAAAATATTAATAAATGTGTTAATATATTATTCCGAAATCCCCAGCAATTTCGCAGGCAACGCCAATGAACCGCCTCGATACTCTCGATAGCGTAAAAAAGCCCAAACCACTAGCTGGACCAGTTACACACTTGACTTGAATCAACGACTCAGACGTTGAGTAATCGCTTGGTGTGTTGTAGTATAATACCGTACGCGTATCATCAACAGAGCGGACCTACTAGTGACGTTGTAAGCGTACTGTTTTGTCTGGTTCCTGGTGCGCCGCTTACTCCGCAAAAAGACTGAATTTTAGTGTACTTTTTTGTGAATGTCCGGTCTCTACAGTGAGTCATGATAAACTTTGCCAAGCTATTGAAAAAGATAACGCGACTGGCATGTTATTAACCGGGCACGTGCAGTTTTAGCGTCGCGTTTGATATAGTAAGGAAATACCATTTGAAATAGTAATATAATAAGAGTTGTTCGTTTTTTGTTTCGAAGCATTGACACCTATGTGCAGTGGCGGATTAAGAATAGTCAGGGCCCCTACGCAAAATATCTTTGGGGACGCCACTCCCACCCACAAAGTAAAATAAAAGAAAAAAAGAATATTTAGGTAGCAAATAAATATTTAAAGTAGAAACAAGGTCATTCAACTGTTTCTACTTTACATATTACCAGCTGTTTTTCTGCATCTGATATAGGTACAAATAAAAATTGTTTTTAACTTTTAATCGTTTATAGTTATAATAATAAGAATTCTTTCATATAATAACAGTTTATAAATAATAAAAAATCTTCTGGATGTTTTTTGTAGTTTTTACAAATTTATTTAGCAAAAAAATTCTTAACGTACATTTTTTAATGGACAAATTTGAACATGCAATATGTTCAGGTGATTGAAAATTATTATTGTATTCCTTTTTTAAATACCATCTTAATGCCATTATAGAAGAAGATCGTCCACCTTCATATATAGGGTTAGTCAAAATTGCGGAAAATCTAAATAATTCTTCAACCCTAAAAATCAGAAACAAATTTCAAACAAAAGTGTTTTGGTTTTAAACAAGCTATCTTCTAAATATATAAATTTTATATTTCATTTTATTCTAGAATATTTGTAACCATTTCTTTTTCAAATAGAACACCTGTATATTGTTTAATTCTAACATCTTTAAGTTATAATCAATTAATCGATACTTAACGAATAAAAAATAAAAAATCAAGACAAAATTACAAAACAATGAAATAGAATTATTAAACTTAATGTTGCAAACTGCCAAAGAAAATGTGTAAAAGAAATGTGTACCTATGCATGTGTAAAAATATTGTTAATTTGAAGGTCAGGAGTTATGATTAATTGATTAATATCAAAACTGTTAAAAAAATCATTAATTTAAAAAACATTTAATACTAGAATTAAAAAATGTAAAAGTATACAGGGCGTTCTATCAGAAAAAGGACCAAATTTCCAGAATAAAATGGACATCCCGCGTATTTTTTTTTTATTTTGTTCAAACACAGAGTGTTTGTGGCATAACACCTAGTCAATGACTAACAAATTATTTTCACTTAACCTAAACTGATAAAATAATGAGTGTTTCTACAATTTTGCCCATTGGCCCAAGTTGTTTTAGTCTGACAGTTTTTACCACTCAAGTAGACGGCGGTTGTTTTCACCTACACCTACCCACGACGCACTAGCGCACTGTTGTCTAGCAGCTGGATGGCTTCAATGTTGTCGTGGTGGAGTAGACGATCCTCGTGCTTCTTAGCACATTTTGATATTTCGCTAGTTACCATGCGAAGGTCCCGATGAAGATTGGTGTTTTTGATGTACCATGGTGCACCAACAATGGCCCTTAGAACTTTATTTTGGAACCTCTGAATGAGGTTGATATTGGACTGCTTAGTGCATCCCCATAACTGTATCCCATACACCCATACTGGCTTTAATATTTGCTTGTATAGTAGGAGCTTATTTTGCACTGACAGGGCTGACCTCCGTCCCATTAGCCAATACATTTTGCGGAATTTTAGGTCGAGTTCGTCCCGCTTTTTCTTGACATGTACTTTCCATCTAAGCTTGGCATCCCGTGTCATGCCAAGGTATTTCGCTGTATCCGCGTATGGAATATCGTTCCCATTAATGGTTACTGGAATATAGTTAACTCTCTTATTGGTGTAGTTTACATGCGTGGATTTTCCTTCATTTAGTTTGATGCGCCATTTCTTTGTCCAAAGGTTGATTTTGTTTGCAGCTATCTGTAATTTTTCAGTTGCTTCTTCGACACTGTCACTAATCGCCAAAATAGCCGTGTCGTCTGCAAATGTTGCCACTGTGCTTTCTCCCGGAACAGGAATATCATAAGTATACAGTAGGTACAAAAGTGGTCCCAATACACTTCCTTGTGGTACTCCGGTACTCGTCATCTTGTTTCATCCTGAAGTGACGGTCCTTCAGATATGATTTTAACAGTTCTGTATATTCAGTAGGAAGCTGCTGTTCCAGTTTCTCAAAGAGTCCATCATGCCACACCTTATCGAAAGCCTGAGCCACGTCTAAAAATATTGCTGAGCAAATTTTCATTTCCTCAAGAGCCTTTTCTATAACGTCGGTAATTCGGTGTGCCTGATCGATTGTTGAATGTCGAGCTCGAAAGCCGAATTGATGAGATGGAATAGTTTGATTTTTCTCAAGAATTGGGTATATTCTTTTGATGAGTAATTTCATCCCGCGTATGAAAAATATATTTAAATCCAAAATTGCTTACGGGTCGAGAATTATTTGGATATTCTGTTAATTTCGTCTAAGTTTGATTAATTGCTTATAACTCAAAAGGTATGCATTTTATAAAAAAAATGATTGCTACAAAAGATTCTTAGTATTAATCTTAGAATTAAAAAATGTCAAAATATGCTTGGTATTATGTGTTATGTATTCTGGAAATTTGGTAAACTTTCCTTTTCAAATACTCTGTTCTATTTGAAAGCAGGATTTACAGAATAAAATAAGCACCAAATTTACAGAATAAAATAAACACCTGGGTATTAAAAATATATATAAACGATAGCTTGTTTAAAGCAAGACAACTTTTATTTGAAAAATTTGTTGAAAATGTTTACGGTTGAAGACGTATTTAGGTATTTCGATAATTTTGACTAGCCCTGTATGTACCTACTCCGCACACCACCGTCAAATTTAGTCGAAATGCCATTGGACAGCCTTTCATGACCAAAATGTGTTTCAACATGTTTGAGATATTTCCTTCGGTATAAGCCGTTTTCCTCCATGTTCTTCAATGTAAATCGCTACATGTTGATGCTTTGAATTATTTCATGATTAAAAAGATCTTCCTGATTGGTTGAATATTTTGCTACTAAGTAGTTGCTTAGCGGCTTGTTGTTTGCATTGTAAATTCAAATTATAACTTTGCGTGAAGGTTTTACCATTTCTGCGATTAGACTTTTTTGAGCCGATCTTTCCCGAAATATATCCTGGTGTGTTGAACAATATTCATTTGGGAAAAACTTCAATTTGACTTTACGCTCCTTCAATTGTCGGTAGTTGTCGATCAATTTAATTAAAACCTTAGTGGACTCCAAAATGTGCCTTCTGATTCATATTCATATCCTACATAAAGATTATTTTTTACCTTCCAATACAATTCTGGATTAGACTGCCTAAGCAACATATGATCAATGCATGCAAAAGTGTGGGAAAATCCGCCAATCTGGAAACCGTGTTATCAGTTTGATTTCCGAGAAAAAAAATCGAGCTGCTTTACTGAAAGACAACGATAATTTATAGAAATTACTAGGTATGCTGCTCATTATTCCAGAATTAAAACATAACACAGGAATCTCTTCAGATGGAGATGGTAATCAACGAAATAAGAAAGTTTGCGACCAGAACAGGCTTCGGCAACACATCAACATCCGTCATCCGCTTTCTCGACAATAGTGATCTAGTATGTATAAAGGATCAACATGACCAAACCTTTTGGCTTGGTGGAGTGGTAGATAAGATAATGTAAATGTGCGCAATTTATTCATACTAGTTTTTTTTTTGTTGGTTAAAAAAATTATATTGTCATGGGGAATGCCGGGATATCAAAAGTGGGAGTTGGTAGATCAGTTATATTGACCGATAATTAATTATACCTCGGTGACAAAGTGCGCAAAGCTAGAGCAGAAAAGATCTCAAGAGCCATCGCTATGGAGTTAAAGGTATTTTCGGTTTGTGTTGTGGCGTTTATTGTTGCTGTCCAATGTGCTCCTGAAGGTGAGTTAATTAACAATTTATTAACAATACGTAATACCTACTAAATAATAAAGTAGTTTGTGGTCCCAATTTTCATGTTAGTTCGTGATGTTAGTGCATGAGCAAGGTTAAATGATTATTGTATTTAAATTCCTTAAATCCAGTGTAAAAGGTACAACAGGAACAAGCCAAATAGTGTAAAATTTACAGTAACTAATTTGTAGCTCTGTGGAAAAAAATAACAAGTTTCTTTTGTGCTATTAGAAAGCCCAATTCGCGCATTTTTCTCAGTTTTGAGAAGAGTGTTCCTGACCCTTTCTAGAAATTCTGTAGAAAATCTATTGTTCCAGCAAATGGGGGTTTTGCTACACTGAATTCAGAATTTCTGCCTTCAGATTCAGGTTCTACGGAAAAATTCATACCAGAAACAGTTTCTACGCAAAATTTTGTTATTTTTTCGCGAGAATAGTCACTTAGGGTGACGTAATATTAAGGACTATGCCATTAACTGTTTTGCACCATTTTCGTCTTGTGCTATTTTGCATACACTCTGAAAAATCTCATCGCTTTAAGGTAGTGAAATGTTTTTGTTCACATTTTTGTGTGGTAATACCCATCCACGGTCGTGATCCCTGTATGCTCGACAACACTTACTTATTATATATTGATATTCGTTGAATTTCAAGTCATTTTGCCGTCTTTCTATCGTTTATTAATGTGGGATTAATATTTTTAATTAATAATTGTTTGTAAATATATTTTGTTTCTGAATCATTAAACTATTATTCTCAAATTAGGAGTTAAAGTGGAGAAAGAAAAGATTTTGTATAATTTTTATCCACTATTGTAGCCTTTTGTATTACCTTTTAATGCGTTAGGAGAAATTGTTGTTAATTTCCTATAATAATTTCTAGCTCGTGGTCATCGAGAATCTGATACAATATCTTAATAACAATTTGATAAACAATAAAAAGGCATCATTATTATTTTCAAATTTACCCCGTTAACGAGAAATAATGACTAAATGTAGAGAAAAGTGGATTAGTTTGAAAATTCTGTATTAAGGATAATCGACGACGAAATAATATTTTTTTATTTTACTATTATACTTGAACACTTTTAAGGCGACAATATTAGGTCAACTACTAACTTTTGAACGAACTCATGTACGGCAATGTATTGTGCCAACGCTGGAGAGTCATAAAATGGTACCAATATTACAAACAGCATAGAGAATCTATTGTCATGGATGGCCCTTTTAATACCAAATAACTTTTGTCTGAAATCTTTTGTAATTTTAGTACCAATTTTGGCCAATAATGGGTTATCTATAAATCTTTTTAAATTAATTGGTTTTAAAATAGTTATTCTATGATGCTTTATACAACCTACTTTACTAAAGCAATTTCTAAAGTTGGTACAATATTCCGGCTCTCTGCTGTTCCTAAACGGCGTCTATCTGGACATGAGTGCGTTATCAAAATTTGGTCTACTACCAAAAGTTGACTATTATACCTTATCTATATATTCTACGCTTATTAGTTTAACACCCAGTGTAATTAAGATAAACTGCTTAACAGTGCCAACAATTGCGAAGTAATGGAAACTAATAAGTACGATCAAATAAAAGTGCATATAATAATACTTATTTTGGACTGCAGCGCAAAATTTAGATACCGTGGCTTGTCATCTTGTGGCTCCTTCGCGACTGTTACGAGAGGGCAATATCGCAATATCAAATAAAACTGACATTGGTGACAATAGCCGATAATAATCGGAATAGTGATCATTTATCTAGTAATTTTTCACTATACGAAAATGTCATTTTTGCATCTTTGTAGGGACACGAAAGATGGTAATTGCCCGCTAGGCGTTTAGTTAATAACTTTCAAGCCTAGCCGCGAAAATATTTTACATACAGGCCGAGCGGCGACTGACCTGTCTGTTAAATAAATACATAGCTTTCAATTCGATTTGATATACGAGATCCATCTGATCAAAAAGATCAACCTGATATTTGATCAAAAGATCCATCTGATATGATAATAACCGATTTATCGATCAGTTCTATTTATCGGTCTTCAATTGTGATCAAAGATCGATCACAAATTGCTCGCCCACTCCTATCTTTTTCGTTTTTCGCGTAGCGGTAGTTGGGTTCGCAATCCAGAGGGGGGGGGGGTAAACGCCCCCCCCCCCCCTGCCCATATGTAACGGCGCCCATGATCTCAGGGACATGCGGTTTTCACTGTTCAATTTGTAATTCAAAACAGTAAAAAAAACAGGAAAAATATACAGGATGCTATAACTGCTATAAAAAATGCTTCTTACAAATACGTAACCCTGTATATTCAAAGGTCATTCAAGTTTCTAACTTAAGTCTTTTCATAAACCTTTTATTTGGCTCCTTTCTTCTAAACTTTGAGGACCACACGTTACGTTTCTTCTTGTTAAAACTGATATAGCAGAATGCAAAAGGAATAATTGCATTGCAAGATAATATATTTTACTTGCAACGAATTTTGATTCTTAAATTGTTAAGCGACTTATTAGTTATGTATTTTGTAATTCTTAAGAATAATCTGTTGTTACTTTAAATAATTATGTAGGTACTTATATATTAAATGTTGTTGCAACAAGGTCAATCAATACCTTACCTATTATTTATGATTTCTGTTAATTGTTACGAAATGTTATATCAGTATTATTAGTATATATTATTTTTGTGTAAAAAAGTAATTCTTCTTAATTCAGCATTGTATATGGGGGCCCCCAAATTCAAAATTGCCCGGGGCCACCATGATGGCATAACGCGCCGCTGCTAACAATGATTACAACCTAGTTGTATTAATATAGATAGTTCTAGTGATATTTTATATTTATATTACTGCTAGGTGTATTATTCCATATAACTGAAATTTATTTACAAAGATACAAACACCACCAAATATTTTGTAATGATATAATATTCAGAATGTTCATAATAAGGTCATGAAACCAACAAAACCAATTAATATATTTTCTTGCGTTGTTGGTATAAAAATGCCTCCACCACGAACGCGCTAAGTATACAAATATGACGCCACCGACATTTTTAAACGGCTACCTTATATTTTCTATACTTATTTTAATCGATCTCCTAGTTGTGTTAATGGAAACATAAGAAAATTTTCAAAAAATACCATCATTTTCTTTGTAGATATGTTTACCTCACTTTTGTCTAAAACCTTACGCGATAGGAGATTTTTTAGTTTGGTGTCGTCTACCTCTTTACCCATACTTACAAGCAGTTTTATATATTCCATTTGCAAGATCCGTGTTTCTTAGAGTTATCAATATTTTACAATTTTCATTTGTATTTTTCTCGAAAATGTTCTTATGTAATTTCATAAAATTTTTCTGTCTCCAAGTTAAAATACTCCCCACTCTCGTAAAATATATTAGATTTTTATATATCCGACAGACAGACGGATATCGCTTTTTTTTTTAATAACAAAACGTTTCAGAGAGATTCTCATGTTTCCATAGTTCGGGCACAACACAACTACTTTTAGAATAATGCGCAGTACTTATATTGTAAAAATGTTGTGTCTGAAGTAGGTTCTATCAATTTTTACAAAATATTTCGTTACTTACTGTACCGCTCTCTAGAAGTTATTTAGGAACTTTCTTCATAGTTTTTAAATACCTTTTTAATTTGATTAATTGTTTCTATTCTTTCTAGATGGCGTTTATCTCAGCAATGGGGATAATAATTGTCTAAAATGTTTATGTGCTGCGGCCAGTAGTTGTAAAATAGATGCTGGTTGCGATGGTCCTTTCTGCGGTCCCTTCTACATGAGTCAGGCATATTATTTGGATGCAGTTGAAAATACTTCCATGGACAAATCAGAAGAAGGTACGTAACACATTATGTATACTTATTAGGCATCTTATGAGAATACACCTATGTATCTATTCAAGTTTTTAATATTTATTTGAGAACAATATGAATTTCTTCAATGAAAATATAATGAATATAATGATGTAGTTATTAGTTAATGATCGGCTGATATTCCTACCAAATATGATACAGGAAAACTTCACATTCCTTCTTGAAGTTGCCATTTGTGTATAAGTGACCATTTTTTTTAGAATCATTTAATTGTATTATCTCTTTCTTGCAGCTTTCAAACAGTGTGCCCTAAATTACAAGTGTGCCAAACGTGTTGTCAGATACTATTTAGCCAACTTTGCAAAGGTAAGTCTGTACCGTAACTTTACAGTCCGTAGTGAACAGCATTTTTCTTTGCGTACCTGGAATGTTAAACTTTTGGGTGGTCTTTTCTTCAGTTTCAAATATGATGTATCACAAATTCTAGACAAATGCTATTAATTTTTTATTGATTTTGCATAAATTGCGTTAGAATCAACGACTTTTTAGTATGACACATCACTTCAAAGCACGTCTATTAATTTTTTGTGTGCATCTGACATTTTTTAATGAAAAGCTTATGCACGCATTTTATTGAACTAACCTTATTTGTTTCAGTTTAACATTTTAAAGAAGATATTTTAATTATATATTTATATAATTAGTATAATATGTGTATTTGAAATTAAGTGACTAATTTCTTGAATTTTAGGATTGCAATGGTGATGGTGTAACAGATTGCACTGATTATGCTATGATCAACTTCAATGGAGGATACTCATGTCACCTAGATCTCTTTCGCAATGATATTGGTAAGGCGTACGCCGGAAGATTCCTAGACTGCAAACTCGGTTAATTTACTCTACATAATAGTTTTAATAATTTATTTTTTATATTAACCTATTATTATAAGAACCTTCATATTTGTGATATTTATTGTTGTGAAATAAAGTTCTTTAAATACGATTGACAAATATATTACTTGATTATTATAATTTATATTATTAGCACATTATTAGCACATTATTAGCACATTATTAGCACATTATTAGCACAGAAACAAAGGAACCAAACGAAAATTAAAGAACATCTTCACTTAATATTATTGTTTTCAAGTGTTATAATAATAAAATATGTTATTTTATTATTTATTAAGAGATATTTATTCGTCATTGATCGGAGATATTTTAAATTTCTCCATTTTTCGCTCTATATTTAATCATTGTTTCTCATTAATTCGGTAAATTTTAAAATAATATTTGTTATTTTCATCGGATGCTTGATAAACACGATTATAGAATTTTCAATTCTTGTGCATGTTTTAAACATTCGCTCATGATAACATTTAGTTTATAATCCTCTTGCATTTCTATTCGTTAATATTACTTATCACTATATATCTATACTGTCTATTACTTACACTATTGTTATTGTTGTTAAGTATTTTTATCAGTAGACCGTTTCAAACATTCTTGACAACTGATTAAATTTCAGCTAATGTTGTCGTCTTTCTAATGTCCATTAATTTGCTATAAGAATTGTTGCCTCGTGTTCACGAGAATAGTAGAAAGGGAAGACAATAACACTTCCGGTATCGAGACAGAATATACAAAACTGGAAATACAGAGAAAATTGACGAACTTTAATACCTCTTCCAGACTCTCGCGAGACATAGCAGATAGTTGGATAAAAATCACGCGTTTGCCGAGTGCCTCGGTTGTTTTGTCCGCTCTCGCTTCGATCCATTCAAACTGGATTATTGACGAGGCGCATCGCAGTTTTTGTGTGTACCCGAAGGTATTATTTACGACAGGGGTCTGATTTATGACATCAAACACGTGCGGTCAAGGGGTTCTTCGAGCATCAATGCAACCCGAAATGGAATAAATTATTTAGTATTGAAATAAAAAGATTTCAAAATATTGAACACGATAAATTTATATGCAAAATACAAATAGTTTACATTGATATTAAATTAAATATCTGATAGTATTTTTTTCTCTATTTGTGACGTCCCCATTACTATAATTTGTCATTTCAAATAGTTCAAATAATTCAGTCTCTTTCAAATAAATCTTATCAGTTCCAAGTTATTCCAGTCTTATTTTTCTATGATGTCTGAATCTATTGTATCGTTTTGGTACAATTCTTTGATGCAAATTACGACTGCGATCTACATAGAGCAATTACTAAGTTATTGATTGATAATATCGTTGTTACATACCAGTATACAGGGTTGGTCAAAATATCCGGAGCACCTAAATAATTGACCAACCGTAAACATCTTCAATAAATCAAGCGTAAGTTGTTTGATTTTAAACAAGCTATTATCTAAATATATTTTTAATATACACAGTGCTTATTTTATTATGGAAACTGGCAGGCAACCTTTCCGTTTTCTAATAGACCACATACATTTACATTTTATAATTAATTCCATGAATTTTTTGTAAGAATCATTTTTTATACATGCATCATTTTTTGTTATAAACTTTTGTTTTAACTAAACGGATAAAAAATAGCAGAACAACAAAATAGAAAAATGGAATTAAATGGAAATTCTGAATAATTATTTTTTGGTAAAATTAATAGTTTAGCTGCATGAGCAAATTCTATTTCATCGAGATCGCTCGTACTGCATTAAAACTAGTAGCCAGGATATGTCAGATTATATGTCAGATATTATTCTAATGACAGTAGGTAGTGTCAAACGCTAAAATACCCGGTGTCAACGCAGTACAATATCCGAACACAGCTTTAATCGACGTATCTGTCTAGTTCTACTAGTTTTATTTTAATGCAGACATAGCCGATCTCGATCAAATAGAATCTCATGCAGCTAACTATTAACTTTATATATAGTATGATAAAGTCATGTGCCTGGCCACATCAGATTTTTTTAGTTATAAGCAATTAATCAAAACTCATAAACTTTTGTTTTAACTAAACGGATAAATAATAGCACAACAACAACATAGAAACATAAAATTAAATGTTAATTAAATGTTCAAACAACAAATTAAAATAAATGTGTGTATGTATGTGGGAAAAAAATCAGTTTCAAAGTTCAGCAGTTTTAATTAAAAATGTTAAAAATTTAACTAAAAATGATGCATTTTATGAAAAATGGTTCCTACAAAAAATTCTTAGAAATAATCTTAGAATTAAAAAATTTAAGAACATATAGTATTGTTCTATTTGAAAAATAGGTAGTTTAAAACAAAAGAAAATATTTTTTTCTTTATTTTTTTACGGTTGTAGAATTATTTAGTTGTAATTTTAACTAACTCTGTATATGCACTATAATATTTGATTTATAACCCAATACATTATACAAAATAATAATTATGCAATTATTTAATTTTGTTTTATGGACAATCGTATTACTATGTCTTATATTAGTATATGGTAACTAATATAAATGATCAGAATAAGAAATCATAGAAACGTGGCAATATTAGATGAAATTCATATTAGCTTTTATTGAGCTTGGTTCGAGAGCCAGAAATTCTTTCAGCAATATTACTTACATTCGCAGTTTAATAAACTAAGGAAAACACCCAATTTTGGTATAAAGACAGACCAAATGAAGGCAACAAAATTAGTTGAAATTCATTGAAATACCGAGGGACGTCATGTTTAAATCCGAAAATACAGTGATAAAACAGTGCATTTTATACCGGGGGGAAGTTAGCCATAAAAGTTATCCATAACTTTTTTTCAACCGATTTCAATAAACGATACATTTTTGGAAAGCTCACAAGGTGCTGAGTCTACAGTAGTTATGGCAACAGGATCAAATCATAATTACTACCTCAAAAATTGAAAAGAAAGTATTTTTCTTCATAAATTTTCACATTTGTCAAACCTCATAACTCCGCAAATAGTTGACGAATTATATCAGTAGTTGCAACAATCGAAAGCCCAGACGTCGCTTTAACTCCCATAGTTATGGCAACTTAAGATTATACTAATTAGTGATGTAAAAAAATTAACGAACTTTTAACGTTTTTACAATCGGATGAGCGTCTAAGCAGAACAGGGCTTCATAAAAAATGCTGCATAAGTCATTTCTTTTCCTCCGATCGTGACAATATGTACATCAAACGGTAGAGGAAGGCTGCCCCTACCTACGGTTGTTATGGCAACTCGAAATTACGTTAATTAGTGATGTAAAAAGATTAACAATGTTTGATCATTTTTACCTTCGGATATACGCCAAACCAGAAACGATCATACATGGTATACCGATCACAAACTATTTTATTTGTATTCCTGGCATATGATATTTACGCCAAATTAGATCGAAGCTCGTCATACATTTTGTAAAATGCGAATATGCAATTCGCGAACAAATCAATTTTAACAACTGATTTAATGATTTCAGTGAATTCTAATAGTATCTGTTATTTATGTTAATTAAATTTCAAATGTTATTGTACACTGGCGCTCTTGTTTTGGCGCCGTAGTGGCCCTTAGTCGAACGGCGCCACCAGTGATGCCGGCACCAAATGCCGACAAAGACACAAAGAGAGTGCCGACATTAGCGCTCTCGTTTACTAATATCAAAGGGTGCCGGTAGATCGTTTTTGTCAAGTTCTTGCGGGTAGTTATTGAGTGCAGTCGGAACTTTTTATGTCGTTCTTGGGACCGCGGAGAAGTTAGCCAAAAAAGATAAGCATAACTTTTATTTTTCGAATTTTGTTATGAAACATACAAATGATAGGGGTGTTCAAGTACTATACGCCAGAGTTTTGCTCCAATCCAATTCATTAAACGGTATTGTCGCAAATTTGATTTATTTCGTTACGCGTCACCTTATAAGAGCTCTTGTCATCTCAATAAAGAACTGGCCATAACTTTTTGCAACAACCCCATAGAGAAACAAGTGATACAAATTCGGAAAGCGCATAAAATTTTGCATCCAATAATGGTATTGGGAAGGTGCTACCCCTAATATCAGCTACCCCAATACACCTATAATACAAGAAATTGCGCGCCGGACGACTAAGAAGTGGTATTAATGAACATAACTCACGGTAAAATTATTGCATAACTATTGTCAAATTATAAGCCGCTAAATGCATTATTTACCCATGAACGCACAGAGTTTTGCAGGTCGTTGAAAACCCCTAGATGACGATAAGGTCCGTACGAAATCAACAGGACCGGCATTTTTTACATCACTAATTAATCTAATTTCAAGTTGCCATAAGGTCCATAGATAGTTGTGGACTTCCTCTATCGTTTGATGTACAGATTGTCACGATCGAGTGAAAAGAAATGACTTATGCAACTTGTTTAAAAAACATTCACCGTAAAATCGTTCACACTTTGTTAATTTTTTTAAATCACCAATTAACGTAATTTCGAGTTGCCATAACAACTATAGGTAGGTGCAGCCTTCTTCTACCGTTTGATGTACATATTGTCACCATCGGATGAAAAGAAATGAGTTATGCACAGTTTTTTATGGAACTCTGTTCCGTGGGGAACTCTGTTCCGTGGAGGAGTTTATCCGAAGGTAAAAACTTTCAAAGTGTGTTAATTTTTTTACATCACTAATTAACGTAATTTCGAGTTGCCATAACTCACATAGGTAGGGGTAACTTTCCTCTATCGTTTGATATACATATTGTCCCCATCGGGTGAAAAGAAATGAGTTATGCGCCGTTTTTTAGGAAGCGCTGTTCTGCTTTGGCGTATATCCGAAGGTACAAATGATCAAAGATTGTTATTTTTCTTAAATCACCAATTAACATAATTTCGAGTTGCCATAGCAACCGTAGGTAGGGGCAGCCTTCCTCTACCGTTTGATGTACATATTGTCACGATCGGGTGAAAAGAAATGACTTATGCAGCATTTTTTATGAAGCCCTGTTCTGCTTAGGCGCTCATCCGATTGTAAAAACGTTACAAGTTCGTTAATTTTTTTACATCACTAATTAGTATAATCTTAAGTTGCCATAACTATGGGAGTTAAAGCGACGTCTGGGCATTCGATTGCTGCAACAACTGATATAATTCGGCAACTATTTGCGGAGTTATGAGGTTTCACAAATGTGCAAATTTATGAAAAAAATTACTTTCTTTTCCACTTTTGAGGTAGTAATTATGATTTGATCCTGTTGCCATAACTACTGTAGACTCAGCACGTCGTGAGCTTTCCAAAAATGTATCGTTTATTGAAATCGGTTGAAAAAAAATTTTATGGATAACTTTTATGGCTAACTTCCCCCCGGTGCATTTTATTAAGTTTCGTTCAGTATATGACAGTAGCTATAATAGTAACATGAAAGGATATGTAAAAATGTCAACATAAGAACAGTGAAGACTTGTCAGTTCATGTAACGGTTTTAAGACTCTCATGAGGATCTTAGAGAGTTTTAGGTAAACGCATTGCTACATCATACTTCTGGCTTGTATGTATCTGATGTTACAACTTATAACATTTATAACAAGACACCGACACAGTACTGCCACAGACGGAAAATAAGAAAAATCTACACCACAGTTATAATTAAATTAATTATAAAAAATGTATTATTCTATAAATCTATAATCTAAAAACTTTTTCCAATCATTGTAGAAGGTATATTTAACAAACCTTTTGGTATTTTTGAGGCGAATTAATTGTTCGATATAAAAGACGACAGGTTCGGTGAGGAACTTTATTGTTTCACCAATTGTTTGGTCCACTTGTGGCCCGTTGTAGTTGAACATAAATTCTACTACGACACGACGACCAGACCAACCGTTTGAAGTCTAACTACAATACTAGAATGTTTACTATAATAGGGGCTTCTACTTCTGACCCAAAACGCTAGACAACATGCGCATGTTCACTTCCATATAATTATTGTTTTCAATGAATGCATGTCATTCTCACACTTATCTTTTATCAATTACATTTCATTTGATACTAATTAGGTTTTTTACAAAGCACAGTTGCCAACTGAATTTAGCCCTGGGTGGTCCTGGGAGAAATGCGCGCGCACATCGTAAGATCAAAATCCAGAACGAGAAACGTCTATTATGATATTAGTCGAAAGAGTATTTTGTTATCCCAGTGTTTGAATCAATCGATTATCCAATCGGAAGATCAAATATAATATTATTTGGCTAATCGATCATAACAAACAAACAAGCAATCAAACTACATTAAATATGTCGCTCAAACAATTAGGATGAACTTTTGTAACGTGATGAACTTTTGGAACGTTGTAACTTATTTACCAAAAGTGGACAATGAATATAATTCTAAATATAGATATATAATTCTAAATATATTCTATATTTCTTAAATCCAAACCAATAATCTATTTACTATACCATAATATTAATGCTACAATACTACAAAAATTCTTGCTCATCCCCTCCTGAGCCATTTTGTAACGACCAATATTAAGTTTCTGAATTCAGGAGTTCTAGAAATTGCATGAAATCAGTACATTCCCCATATTCTTCCTTCTGGACGTTCACATTATCATGGGGAATTTGGAAAAGTGGGAGTTGCCCGGTTAGTTATATTGATGATAATAATATCCTGGCAACAAACTGCGCCAGCCAGAGCAGCAAAGAGCTGAAGAGGCATCGCAATGGATATGAAAGTGCTTACTGCTTTTGTTGTAATTTTTTCCGTTGCTGTCAAATGTGCTGCTGAAGGTGAGTTTGTTAACAATATGAAACACCAAAACTAAATTAGTTTGTCGATCCAGTATACATATTATTATTTTTTCTATCATATTGATTACAAGATCACGAGGTTATCTAGAAGTATTGTAATCTACATACTGTTCCTACAGCTCATAGCACCAAAATATTTAATCAATATGATTAACATTTTACGATATTAAAATTATCTGCCGACCAGGTGATATCCAAAGTTTCTTGTAAATTCAAAAACGCTATGTGCACGTTATAGGGGTTGTGTTTTAGGTATGTCTTATTTCTGATTCCTTTCAGAATCTAATTTTATTGTGACTATAATGTATCGACAAATTATGGCAATTTGAAATTAAGAACATCGACACAACACATAATAAGAAGAATTTTTGTAATTTGTATTATCCACAATTACATAATGCTATAGATATTGTTACGTAGCTCTTAATGGGGGACGGCTCTAGGTCAGGATGGAGATGTATAAATAAAAGTCGCAGTGTTGTTTACATCGTTCGTGTATTGCTGACCATACAAAATTCCAATACTACAGCTGATATCTAAAATACAATAATCGCGCTACACTACTAGTAGGTGCTGCAAACTACTGATCCCGTTCCCATCATTTGCCGTGGCTTTTATATTGAATTTGGCAAGACGTCATGACCTGCTTTGAGTCCCCAAAAATCCTGAGTTAGGATTTTTGGTTGCACACGGCCTTTGATATAAATCATAGTTAATTTGCACGCTTGCCACAAAGGAATGTCTTTGTTCCGATATGAAAAGCCTGACGTCTGCATTTGTGGACAAGCAACTGTCTGCAGGATGGGTTGGATGACCTGACCTCAATTGTACAATGCAATTGAACTATACTTCGCAACAACCCTCCTCGCAAACAATTGCTCGACCCAGAGCAATGAAAAGAGATAGACAAAAATTGTATAGCCACGGAGCGGGATAGGAAAGAACGCACCACTTATAATTTTATTTGCCTAACATAAGAAATAACAATACAAAAAAAACACCCATAGAAAAAAGTTCAATGTCGTCGTGCCAGTATCGTATGCGATTTGCTCCGTTCTCATCCGTCTCCGTCTGGTTCTTGGGTCCTCCTGCTAACCTTTTTCTTCTAGGATTGCGATGGTCATCTATGTGAGAGATACCATTACGGTCGGCTTTGACCGTGTACCCAGATTCGTGTTTCAGAATCATCTCCTGTTGCCTCTCAGTATTCTCCTAATTCTTCTTCTCCTTCTACTTCTACTTGGACTAGTCGGGACCCCTTGTCCCGTGCGAGGTGGTTTGGTAGAATCCATAGGACCGTTCCTCTCTAGTCGATTTGTTTGTTTTTTCTCAGACTGGTCGAGACATCCCTTGTCCCGTGCGGGGTGGTTCGGTAGAATCCGTAGCGCCAAATCCCCTCCAGTCTACATCGCCAGCTTCCTCTGGCGGTATCGGCAACCCTAAAACTTGCATATAACTGAATTATGCCGGTATGGTACCCCGTTTCGTCATGTGTCGACTGCTTCTTGTAGATGACCACCATCCGTGTATTTCTCTGTTCGTGATCTCGGACCAGCCAGCTGCGTCCATCGAAGTGAAAACTGGCAAATGCATATTCTTCCTTACAGTGCTGGCATCAACCTTCAACAATTAAACTACACAAATAAACACACTAGGTACTAACTTATTTCTAAGACGAAGAGTTGAGCGTTGTTTGACTCTAACCCTAACGCTATCCATCCATGCGGTTGTTAGTAGCTGTCCTTGGAACGGCATATTTCTCATTGGGGGAGTGAGAAATTTTACAAAACCTCCCTGCAGATTGACCGCCAACCCAATTCGTCTTGCCTCCGAGTCGCTTCAGCCATGCTTCTTCTTCGTCGCGCTGGATTTTCTCACATGTTTCCACCCTGACCAAAATGTTCCCAATCTTCCTTGGGACCGTTTTGCGCCTCCACCATGTTACGTAGCTCTTAATGGGAGACGGCTCTAGGTCAGGATGGAGATGTATAAATAAAAGTCGCAGTGTTGTTTACATCGTTCGTGTATTGCTGACCATACAAAATTCCAATACTACAGCTGATATCTAAAATACAATAGTCGCGCTACACTACTAGTAGGTGCTGCAAACTACTGATCCCGTTCCCATCCTTTGCCGTGGCTTTTATATTGAATTTGGCAAGACGTCATGACCTGTTTTGAGCCCCCAAAAATCCTGAGTTAGGATTTTTGGTTGCACACGGCCTTTGATATAAATCATAGTTAATTTGCACGCTTGCCACAAAGGAATGTCTTTGTTCCGATATGAAAAGCCTGACGTCTGCATTTCTGGACAAGCAACTGTCTGCAGGATGGGTTGGATCACCTGACCTCAATTGTACAATGCAATTAAACTATACTTCGCAACAATATTTCGTTTTTTTTTGTAGATGTTGTATACCTCAGTAATGTGGATAACAATGGTTGTCTCAAATGTTTGTGTATGGCTGCCTCTGCTTGTAATCTGAAGGCTGGCTGTTATGGTCGTTTCTGTGGCCCTTTCCATATGACTCTTGAATATTATTTGGATGCAATTGATAATACTTCATTGCAAAAATCAGAAGAAGGTACGTATCGTTTTCAACAGCTTTTATGTCATTGTTTGAGTCACCATACAAAGTGTACGCTAATGTTTGCTTACCTTGTTTACAATTTGTTGAATATCTATTTATTGTAGCTTACAAAGAATGTTCCCAAAGTTACAAGTGTGCCGAGCGTGTTGTTAAATATTATTTAGCAAAGTACGCAAAGGTAAGGCGAACGGAGTTTCAAAAGAATTTTCAACTGAATCTATTTATTTTTTCGAAATTTAGGATTGCAACAATGATGGCGTAACGGACTGCACTGATTATGCCATGATTCACTACAATGGCGGTCATGGTTGCGAGAACCTTCTGTTTCGAACTGCAGAAAGTAGAACATTTGCAGGGAGATTCCTAAATTGCACAGGGTACTGGTCTTCTTAAAATTTCAACAAACGGTTTTTATTTGTAATATGCACAGATGCAAACAAATAAAAGTATATAAATAATTTTGTATGTATTAAAATGTTTACAAAATATAGTCAGTGCAAATTAATTAATAATTAACAATGGTTTACTCATCGGGAGCAAAACTTTTTTATAAAATGACAGTATTCTTTCCTTTCTGGCTTTCCAGCCATTCGACACTGTTTTTTTTAATACTAATTCCTTCTTGATTTCTTTATTTTCCCCTTAAAGTGATTAATTTTCACCCTGAAGTAATTCATTTTCATTTTTCAGTTCTTTAATTTCCTCATTGAATTTCCGTCGTTCTTCTCTGATTAGCTTTGATTTTGTTTTCAGGTCCTTTACGATGTTAAGAATCATTTCAATTTTGTCCGCGCCTTTTGCGCGCGATCTTGACGGGCTTCCCACAGTTCTTTGCTTGTTAGTCAACTTGTCGGTCGAATATTCGTCACTATCTCCCAATTCACTGCAATTTTATTTCAAATCAGCTCACCTAGTACGGCCCTGATTTGTTTTCTTCGACCAGCTGCGTGGTATATGCGCACCGCGAGTGAAGGTCACTCCAATGGACTTGTCGATGTCGATGTTTATACCAACTATTTTTATAGTTCTTAGTTTTGTACCTTCCTTATTCACCTTTTCACTTAACCTGCTCTCGCTTTACTAAATCAATCTACTAGTTTTGTGAAACCAATCACTCGAAATAGCCAATAGTACTGGGATTATTTCGGAGCACTATTAAACACGTGTCAGCGGTTTGACTTCCTTCTCACCATCCATCACCATCATTCGTTCAATATTTATATTGACCGATAATTATACCACGGTGATAAAGTTCTCAAAGCTGGAGCTGAAAAGATCTCAAGAGTCATCGCTATGGAGTTAAAAGTATTTGCGGTATTTGTTGTGGTGGTTTCTGTTGCTGTCCACTGTGTTGCTGAAGGTGAGTTAATTAACAATTCATTAACAATACGTAATATCTACTAAATAATAAATTAGTTTGCGGTTCCAATTTTCATGCTAGTTGATGATGTTAGTTCATGAGAAATGTTAATCATTTAACATTTCTCCCTTGTATTTAATTTCATAAATTCCTGTGTACACTCTTGGAATTAAGTAAGTTCTATAAATATTCTAGCAATGTGTCGATGATACAACCAAGTACAAGTTTTTTGTTATTCTGGTCGACCACTCGGCCGCTAAGTGCAAAAAATTGTCCGTTTACGCTTCAACTCGTATATCGGAAATTTATTATTTGCGAAACCTTGTTCGAATGCTTTGAATTGGTTTATAATGATTTATATGTTTCTATTTATTAGCTTAATGTGTAATTAATTAATGTAATTCCTACATTGCAATGTAATTGTGTTTTTATTAAATATGTCGTTAATTTTATATTAATAAACATAAAAGTTTTCGATTACATGAAATGAAAATCTCATTTCAAGATATTGCATACAACACAACAAACTATACTTACAACCTTATTGCATCTAATAGCTTTTTTGTGT
Source organism: Aphodius sticticus (assembly GCA_963966075.1). Taxonomy (NCBI): domain Eukaryota; kingdom Metazoa; phylum Arthropoda; class Insecta; order Coleoptera; family Scarabaeidae; genus Aphodius; species Aphodius sticticus. Next base: position 97,072,973 of record OZ014506.1, on the reverse strand, counting down.
TAATAAATACAAAAATCAATTTGTTGTTGTCAATATTTTTACTTTTCAGGTTATTTCAGAACTGACATATGTATTAACATTTATTCACAAAATAGAAATAAATTAAATTGCTTTAAATTTGTCTTTATGGTAATTTGTTAATTGTGATTTACTGGTGTTTTCGAGATATTTAGCTTCCACGATATTTTGCAGTGTTTATAACTTAATAAGCAGAAAGGAGTATGCATTTTGTATAGCATGAATGTATCATTACTATTTTGTTATATTATAATTTTGTATTTACTTTACAGCAATATGTTTCAAATATCTGACAACTGAAAATAATGACAATTATGTATATCACTAATTTACAAAAATTTTTGGAAGCAAGCTCTAAATTTTCGACGAATTTTGATGGAATGTAAATATGTTATAATAATTATTAAAAAAATAAAATAAACCAAAATATACGACCATCTAAAAGAACATTTATACAACATAAAAATTCTTTCATCAAATTTGACCTGGGATGAGTATAAATTGTGTTGGTAACGGGTATGTAATTTCCCAAAAGGAGACGCTTCAGAAAAAAAAGTTGTTGGTTTCTCTTACGTATAGCTTTTATTGCTTATTAATTACACACAATCATATGCAATAAAAGCTATACGTAAGAGAAACCAACAACTTGACGATTTGAACCAGGAACCTTTGCGTCGCTAGCACAATGCTCTCCCATCTGAGCTATTGACATTGTGCTAGCGACGCAAAGGGCCTTTGTTCAAATCCAGGTTGTGGCTGTAATTTTTGATATATTTAAAATTTACATCCCGCCTGTATGTTACCATATGATTAACTTATAATATTACTTTGACAAAGTATGTCGTTAAACATTTTCAGTTATAGTTTATATTGTTTGGAAATTAAAAAGACCTTCATTTTTAATGTATATGCATTTTAGCTAACCTTACAGTACACAATTCATAAGTCAAAATGTTATTTATAACTTATTATCGTTTTTAATGCACGCCTCTTAATTTATTTAGAAAACAAATTTAGAAATAAAATTTCCAATAATGTTCCAGCTTATATATAGTAAATGAAAAATGTGTGCTTATTGAACTGGAACTATATTACAATAAAACTTGTAGAGCTCTTTGAAATATTAACAAAAAAAGAAAAATAGAAAATTAATTAGTTATCAAACAATGCAAAACCAAAAATGAAACACAATAAATACATTACATTACAACAATAAAAAATTATTAATTATAAGTAAAATTTTAATAATTTGTCTTAACAAATGAACAAAAGAAAATACCAAAATGTTTTGTTTTTTTTTTCTAGAAAGTAGAAAGTAATATGTTTCATATGGTCTTATTGGTTTTCTCTGTTCCTTCTGAAGTTGGAGCCGTTTAAAATAAGATATAGTTAATAATTCAAACGGCTGTAACTTTTAAATGAATTGAAAAAGTAATTTACTTTCTGAAAAAAATTGTTTTGCGGAAGAAACGTGGGACAGCCTGTATATATTGCTATAATTTAAATTATTTTGGTTGTCAAGCATGTATTAGATGTCATGAAAGATAATTGAACATTAAGTGCTGTAAAGTAAATACAGATATAAAATTTCCATTGTCCTTCATACAAAATACATGCTCGTCCTAAATGTAAATTTAAATTAAATTTAGAGAATTTATTTACATTTGGTCAATATATTTTAATATTATAATTCTGAAATAGTCTATATATAATCCTTGGCATCAAGTTGATTTGCGCATTTACTTACTTACTTACTTAAGCCCGTCATCCTGCTGCTGGGCAAAGGCATTTACTTGCGTAATTAATATGTGTATTAGTTAACATAAATTTATATAATATGTCATGATGTCTTAAAATGAGCTTTTCGTATCATATTATCAAATTTCATGTTTATTAATATTATTATAAAAGTAATTCTATATTTAATTAAATGCATTACCTACTCGTAAACTTAACTGTAGTGATCATATTTCATTTATTACATTGCAATGAAGATATCACATTAAGGAAAAGGTCGGACACGCTAAAAATAAACTAAATCCCGTTACATTACGTCCATCGAAAAACCACCTCGTGACGGACAACTTTTTGTGAAGCGGCCGGGTCGAGGTAGAGCAGTACACAAATATATATAACCGACATACTATTTTCAAATCCTGCGATAGCGATACGAACTTACTTATTTCCATGACTGTACAAGGTATGATAGAAACAAGTCAAATAGTGGCAAGTTTACTGTAACTAATTTGTAGGTCTCTAGCGAAAATAAAAGGTTTCTTTTTCGTGCTATTAGAAAGTTCTATACGCGGATTTTCTCATTTTTGACAAGATTGTTCCCGACGTCCTGTCGAAAATCTACTCTTCTAGCAAAAGGGGATTTTACTACACTCAATTCAGAATTTCTGCCTTCAGATTTAGGTTCTACTCAAAAATGCATACCTACAAGAAACAGTTTTCACTTTCTGAATTTTGTTCATTTTGTCCAGAATTGTCACTGCTGGTATTATCAATTATCAACATTTTAATGGAGCTTTACGGTTACCTTAAAGCTCCATCAACGTAAATGGGAGATGAAGTAGTAGTTCAAAGGAATTTACTGTGGATCAACAGCTAATGGATTAATTTTGTTTGTGAGATTTTTTTGGCATATAAGCATGCTTTAAGTTTGACACATAACCAAAAATCACTATTCTGTATTAGTTATATATGTCTGTATTATTTATATTTACTGCAATGCAGGTAAAATCGTTGTAGGATAATAAATATTACTACATAATAATCTGTTATAAACTAGTTTTAGAAGTCACCACTAAGTATTTTTAAATGATATTTAGAATTATATTCAGAAAGTTCATAATAAGTCCATGAAAGCATAAAACATTTTGTCGTCTTCAGGGTAAATAAATAATTCTACCCAACACGCAAGATATTCACGCACAATTTTATATTCCATTCGCAAAATCCATGTTCCCTAGAGTTATCGATATTTTACAATTTTCAATTGTGTTTGTTTCGAAAATTTTCATATCAGGTCATATAGTTATTTATGTACGAAGGGTTTATCCGATGTTTATGCCCTGAGGGTGACGGGTCTCGGGCCTATCGGCCCTCGAGCTTTTTAAGTCGCCCGAGGGAATAAACTTTAAGTAATGTCCGTGGTACATACAAAATTTTATGTCCTACAATGCTTTTGTTCCTCCGTTTGATTAATATTAATAAATATGTTGACGTTATCAAGTGACATGCGTATCTATTGAGTTGAATAACAATACAAACAATTCGGAGTTGAGTGACAATACAGACAATTAATTGTCAAACTTATAACCTTAATCGCCAATAATTGACATTAACGATTTAAAATTTACAATTTGAATGACAAATATTGGAAGATGTAAAATGTCACTTTATGATCATGTAGGACATTTCTGTCGCCATTAAGACAATTACAAGATCTACTAAAATCAGTAAGAAAAGTATAACGTTTGCTATTAAAAATGGATTAAAAAGATGTCAAACGTCATAAGTCAGCAAGAATTGACGGTCGCAAGTTGATTTTTTTCATAAAAATGTGTATTTTAATTATTAAAGATCGACGTGTTTGAGGATATAAACACAAACCGTTTCAACGGTTCTTCGATACTTACACTGCTTAAAAAAAATTAATTCGGAACACAACTACTTCTAGAATAGTGTACACTGTACAGTACTTATCTTAAAAAAAATTTGTGTTGTAAAAATGTTGTGTCTAAAGTAGGTTCTGTTGAATTGATTAATAGTACCCAAATTTTCCGAATAAAAATCGCCTACCTATAGTCTATTCTTTCAGGTAACATTTATATCAGTAACGCGAATGACAATTGTCTAAAATGTTTATGTGGTGCTGCCAGTGGTTGTAACAAAGATGCTGGTTGTGATGGTCCTTTCTGCGGTCCTTTCTCAATGTCTCATGAATATTATTTACATGCAACTAAAAATACTTCCATGGACAAATCAGAAGAAGGTACGTAACACATTATGTATACTTATTAGGAATATTATGATAATACACCTATATGTAGGTACTATGCGGCATGCGCGCCAAACATGCAACCAAATATACCGAAATAGTATATTATAATACAAGTTTTATAAGACAAAAATTTGCGCATGAGTCGTTTTGGGCACGACGAGCGTAGCGAGGAGTGCCCAAATGGAACGAGTGCGCCAATTCGTCTTATAAAACGAGTGTTATATACTATTTTTTCTACTTTGCGACATTAATTTCACATAAATTTCAAAAAGTTGCGGTTGTCATCTTACAATCTAGAGTAGTTTTATATTCAACAGTTGGCAGTTGTGGTAAAATTCACAAATACGATTGACGCGAGCCAATAGCGATTGAGATGTCAGCGTTATTTGACACTTGACGTCAATGTCATCAATTCTGGAAAACTAAAAGTTACTAAAAGTTGGTGATGTAGTGTTTTCATAACGACACCGAAAGCGGTTTCGTTATGACTTTATTTATTTCCATTTCCAACCGTCAACCGGAACCAAATCGAACCGTTTAACCACGCGAAATCGTCTATAATAAACTAGTAAGAAAATTATCTGCAGTCGGGCCAAAGTAAAAATACTCTCCCACCGTAAAATATTTTGGTGAACTTCCAAAATTATGGCAGTTATCGTGTGAATTTAAAATAAAAATGGAGTTAACCGATTTTTCCCATTCACGAACTGTCATTTCAGAAATACTTCAAAATTACGGTGGTATCGTGTACATAGACAGACATACAGACGGACAGGCGGGCAGACAGACGGACAGCTAAATCGATTCATATGTTAGGCCACCAATAAGTACGTAATATAATTAATAATTATTTGAGAACAATTTAAAATTTTTCAATCAAAATTTAATGATGTAGGTATTATTTATTGGTCGGCTACTTTTTTTTACCAAATACGGAACAGAACAACTTCCCAATCCTTCTTGAAAATCTATGTCAGTATAATGTACACGTACGTATGTACATAGATACTAATTCTTAAAATCTTTTAATTTTATTATCTTTCTTGCAGCTTACAAAAAATGTGCCCTAAATTATACGTGTGCCGAACGTGTTGTGATACACTATTTAGCAGAGTTTGCAAGGGTAAGTCCGTACAGAAAATCAAGCATTTGGGGGTAATAATAGCGGGGTAACTCTATGTCAGATCAACGTAGGTTTAGTTAACTTAAAGATTGAGGAGAAACTATTACCTTCTTTTAGTTTTGTTATGGGCGTCCTGCTGTTGAAATCAACGTTTTTTTAGTATGACAAATCACAGATCACAAATCGAACCAAGACTTAACTGGCATTTTTGAACGAGAACAATTTCTAGGATTTTCTTGGCATAACCGTTTCATTTTAACATTTCAAAGAAGTTTAATTATATATTTAAATAATTAATATACAGGGTGGGTCACTAGAGTGGCGCTGGTCGATACTGCATTTATCTTAAGAGATAGGAAAACATATGTTATACAAAAGTTGTCTGGCCCATCATTTCTATTATTCCTTTTAATGGAATGCCCTGTATATCATAACATATTATGAATACTATGGAATTTTAATATTATTAGCTATTTGAATATATAAAAAATCGCCCTATATAGCGTATTCATTTTTTTTTCAACCACAGCATCTACCTACTGGCTTTAGTGATTATATGACTAAATTGTAAGATAATATCTGTAATATATACTTTTCACGTAGTTTTTAAGATTTTTTCTTCCAAACAATTGAATATCTCACAAACTATTTACTTTACATAGGTACAACTTGATCCAGTTGGGAAGACAACTTCCTTAGTATTCAAAATATGGTATATATACAGGACATTCCATTAGCGATTATATTTTTTTTCCTTCACGCCTAAATGCAACATCCTGTATAAGTGAAAGTAAATTTGTGTTGTAAACAATGATAGCCGAGAATCTAGTGACTCACCCTGTATATATTTGAATATTTGAAATGAAGTAACTTTTTTTTTAATTTTAGGATTGTAATGGTGATGGAGAAACAGATTGCACTGATTATGCTATGATCAACTTCAATGGAGGATACTCATGTCACCTAGACCTCTTTCGCAATGATATTGGTAAGGCGTACGCCGGAAGATTTCTAGACTGCAAACACGGTTAATTTACTCTACATAATAGTTTGAAGTTTTTTTTATTTATTTGTTTATATAACCTAATAATTATAAGTGGTAAGTACGTACCTATTTGTGATATTTACTCTTTGATAAAATATTTTATATCATTTTATATCAAATAATTTACATTAAATTAATAATAAAATCGTGTCCGGGTACAAAATCTTAAAAGAAAATGTTTGTTATATGGAACTTTATTTATTTAACATCACTAAAAGATAATTATAGATATTGGCTAAAACTTAGGTTGTCATTAACTACTTGGTTTTAAGTTGCTTTACTTATGAGTGGTATTACTGTATACCCTTTAAACATTTTTCTTCTACATTTTAACACCCTATATATTATAAGCAATAATTAGTAATTCAATCTATTTATCCTAATATTATTGTTTTCATGTGTTATAATAATAAAATATGTTATTTAATTATTTAGTAATAGCCTTGATTATATATACAATATAGATGGTTAACCAAAGCGCCTCCACCAAATTCTGCTCGCTGCATAGTGGCGCACCTAGCGGGAAATATGCGAAGTAATAGTTATCAATGAAACCCGAAATAATATGCATATGCAACCAAATTAGCTCGGGTATTGTGAATGTATTGAAGTGCGATTGAAGACATTTTAATAAGATTGAATAAAGAAGCTGAAACTAACTAGACGTTATTTTAATAACTTAAAGTTCAAGATTTCATTATAATTTAAACAAACTTAATTTTGAAATACGAAATAAACTACTAACAAACTTAAGTTTAGTTACCTAAAAACTTTATTAAATTTAGAAATAATACTACAAATACATGTACTTCAAAATGTTAAAAATATGTTACACAACAGTAATTTCAAAGCTCTTTGTAAACCAACTATAATATTACATAAAAATGCTAAAATCATATCTGTCTATTGCGCCGAAACAGCTATTTTTATTGATTGTCCAATGTGTTTTAATGACTTTTCGTAAGTCTTCAGTTTTTATTCTTATGCTCGTAAAATGATAGGTCATCTGCAGTATCCATCTACAGTAAAGTTCCCATATGTGGTCAGAGCAGGCTTTCAATCGATCTCTCGTAGGTCGTCCATGTCCATTATTCTGCCTTCCTTTCTAGACAACACTGTAGCCACTTTCCTGCACATTTAAAAATAAAACAACTTTGCCAATAAAAAGAGTTCTGGCAGCATTCAGACCAAGTGATATTTGTCAGGATTTTGTAGTGGATGGCAAAGCTAATCCATGTTTCCTAAAAAGTATATGTAACACACTCCGACGAAAGGGACCTTATGACAAATCGGCACAAGGTCAAACCTCAAGCTACACTACCTGCACAACGGAGCTTATGACAAACCGTCAAAAAGTCCATTTCTTCAGAGCGGGTCATATATGCATCTGGAGATTTATAATGTAATCTGGCCAACTACCTTCTTTTCTGCCAGTGTGACTTGAGAATGAAGAAAACAATGATAAACGCCTTGTAGATGTCTTCTTAATCTTTCTGGAGAGACTAGCTTTTGCTGGCAAAGATAGCATGTTAATTATATCCTCAATAATAGAAAAAAATTCTAATTTGATATTCTCCTGTCTAACAAGCTTCCATAGTGGTGAAATTATACTGAATTTCATTTTCATTATTACGATCACATGATCAAGTTGGTGTTCTTTTCTTGTACTTCTCTACTTGTTCTATGCTGGATCCATATTTCCCATATTCTTCAGTAAGAAAATTGTAAGGTCTTGAAGGTGTAACGTGACTTATTTCCTATAAATAAAAATCACATAAGAAACGTTACCACTACAATTATTTTCCAATAATGTTTGCAAAAAGTAAGATGTGATAAAGAAGAATTTTTTGTAATTAATTGCATTTGTTATTTATTTATTTACTATTATAACTTTATTTGTTACAAAATGTAACCAAAAAAATAAGAAATATTGGAATTATATTATAATCTACATGTTGTCCCATAATTTGATGGACATAGCTTAAACATTCTTGGGACAATAGATGACAATGTATCCTTGCAATTCCTTTTTATTTCTTTGTTAAACTGCTTCAAAGATTACTTTTCAAAACCAATTTTTTGATATAACAAAGTTCTAGTACAACCTTTATTCATAATTGGAACAATAAATTAGAAAGTATTTTGCAATAGCATTGAGTCTTGTCATTATACCATTAGTACGCAAAGCCAGGGTGTCATGACAAAATACACGAAACCTTCTTTATTGCAGGAAGAAATATTTTGAACAATTCTTTCTGAAAGATAGATTTGTATGTGATATTTTTTGTATCCTTACAATTTTTGATAGGAGGAAAAATAAAAGGAATGTGATCATGAAACTTGATTTAGAATTTTATAGACCATCTAACTTGATTTAGATTGTGTAATGAAATGAAACTATGAAACTAAATTATTACTTTTTACAAAAATGAATCATTTACAATAAAAATTTTTACATTTGTATTAAAAATATTATTTGCAATTTCATTCAATTAAACAATTTCCCTCCAAACCATACCAGATATCAAAAATTGCAAGAATTAAACAAATATATATTCTAAATAATAATCCTACCTTATATTTGAATCACTTATTATTATCGGGGACTAACTCATGCTATTTTCCTATGTAGTTAGTCCCTTTTAATAATAAGCGATTCATTTACTTTAGAGTTGATTGGTCATAACTCATAAATCAAGAATTTAGGATAGTGTTGAATTGTAGTTTTATTTATGAATTCATACCATAAAAACAAATAGAAAACTACTATAAAAAATTTAGCAGACAGCTGGTGATGTCTGATGTGTATTAAAAATTATGTTCAAATTTCAGATAACAATCTTATTGAATTCCTTTAACGCACCATGCATATTGTATAATATCAAAAACCTCATGGTAGGAGACTTTATTTTGAGCAAAATGGTTTACCTATCTTATATTATTTATTATTATTTTTCATATTATATTATACACATATCTAATCGGTGTTTGCTAAACAGTTCCATTTTTAATTCCTTTTTTTATTTACATAAGGTATATAAATAGATGTTGTCAACACTTTATAATCGTCTATAAGAAAAACTTTCAGAATATAAGGTAAACTGACAAAGCTTGAACCTTTTTTCATAGATAACATAACAATCAACAATTTCAAAGTTGAGAATTAAATGTCAAAACTTAAAAATAACAAAAGGGTCTTACAGTAAACCTTAAACTTTGCACGAATATGTTTATCAATAATATTCTTGAATCAACGCTTCTTCAAGTGGTGCGCGTAGGCGGCCAAACAATTAAACAAATTCAAAATTGCTATAACTGGTCAACCAAGACTGATCGGACATTAGTTGTAATAAAAGCTGGTTTTGTTTGACGACTGGAGCACGCAGGAGTACACCATCATGTTTTTTCACTATGCTTTTATATAAATATATGTATATTGCATCGGTGTGTGACATCGAAAGCAGTTTACTCAAAATGACATCCTCTATAATTTGTCTTTTGGCATAAGTCATAGATCACCGTGTATATCCTATACTACGTGTTATATGTTGCATAATTGAGATAAGTATTCAAATCAAGAATTGGCTTAGAAAACTGCAAAAATGTGTACTACCGGAGTTAATAATCACCCATTCGTAACAATTTTCATCTTTAACAGGAATTGTAAACATTCGTAATGATGAAGTATCAGGTTCCCTTTGTATTTGCCGTATATATTTGCACACAAAAAGTACGAACAACTTCTAATTTTCAAGTTGTACTGTAAAATGCACTACGAATATAAATATCAAGAATAAAATAAATAAATAAATATGAACTTACCTGTAATCGCATTACAATAACAAGAAAGCTTATTTTATAGGTTAGAAGTTCAGAACGCTTTCCGCCGCCGCAAGAATACGCGCGAATTTCTAAAATCCGCGGCCTCTCGCCGGTCCGCCGAGGGTCCATCGACCGACGACAAATCAAGTAGGTAACATTTTATACAAAATAACGAGGATAACAGAAAAAAAAAGGAGAAAGAACGCGCGCTTATAAAAGACGGAGAAAACAAATCTGGTGGATCGATATGGATCGATATTCTCATCACGACTAGACGGGAGAAAACACATATTATGCACATATTTGTTAAGTAGGCTATAGGCAACCCATCAATTACTATGGAATGCGCTGCGGACGTAAAGATTTACCCGCCAATTTTAATTTATGAATGAATCTTGCCAAAGGTCCGGCCCTCTGGATGTTAAGGCCCCAACTACCCCAGCTCTAACCATCTATATTGTATATATAATCAAGGGTAATAGGTATTTCGTCGTTGATGATCGGACATATTTCAAATTTGTCCATTTCTCTTTTTATATGTTTTGTTATTGCTTCTCATTAATTCGGTAAATTATAAATATTAGCAGTGTATTAAGGTGGCTACTGGACCCTCAATTGAGGCTCAGAGGATCATAGGATCAGTGGACTAGTCACTAGAGGATCAAATGTATATATTAATGGAATTTGATAATTTTAATTGGCGCATTCTGGAATTCGGACGACCATATTGCATTAACTTTTATGTATAAGGCAATTAATCAATAATCAACATTAGTTAGTATTATATATGTGTTGTGTAAACAATTCTTAGGGCGGTTAGATATTGCCTCATTGCCATTTACCAATTGACGCGCATTCGGAACTACCCTGTTAAATTAAATATTTCTTGAATTTCCCCATAGATGTAGCATCCGAACGCTGATCCGGTAGATGGCGCGTGTCGTAAAACGAGATATACAGGGTGATTGTAGTAGTTTACAGGATGATTATAGTAATCTAATACTTTAAAATGGCGATTTTCTTGTGAGTTTCCTTTTTAGATGTAGTAGAATATTAACATATGAATATACGGGATGTTTGCGAATGTAGTATACAGGGTGATTATAGTAAATTTTAACATTTTAAAATGATTTTTTCTTGTGTTTGCCCACAGATGTAACATTCGAACGCTGAACGGGTAGGTGGCGTGTATCATAAAACGAGATATACTGGGTGTTTGTAGTAGTATACAGGGTGATTATAGTTATTTAATATTATAAAATGACGATTTTCTTGGGTGTTTCCAGTTAGATGTAGCGGAATATTTATGTAGCACACGCCTGACTAGTAAGGTGAAACATATAGTTGTCAAATTCTTTTCTAATCGATTATTATCTTCTGCTCGTTCTTTGAGGGTCAATTTTTAAATTTTAGGTAAAAACACTAAAAGTTTGTTTTTTTTTCTGGCTGGTAAATTCTAGGATGAGTTCGTTAGTTATGAAATAAATTATAAAGGCGCCAAAATTAGTTGCATTTTACTGCTTACTGAGAGATCATGTTTGAATCCGAAAATACAGTGATAAAACAGTGCATTTTATTAAGTATCATTCAACATATGGATTCACGACCGTGGTTAGTAACACGAAAGGATATGTATAAATGTCACCATAAGAGCAATGCAGATTTGTAAGTTCAGATAACGTGTTTAGGACTGTCATGAAGATCTTAGAGAGTTCTAGGTAAACACATTGCTACATCGTACTTTTTGGCTGTACGTGTCTTATATTATAATATTATATATTAATATTATGAGTATATTATATATAACTTATAACATTCATAACATATAAGACGAAACACAGACGCAGTACCTAGACGGCTGAAGAAATATAACATAATTCTATTGATATGGAAATTTTTCCAATCATTGTAATATGTATATTTTACAAATACCCGTTGGTATTTTTTAGGAGACCCTTTTGAGTTTTAAATTTAAACGGCACCCTTGAATACTACAAACATTGTTTCACCTCCCCCCTGGAACATTTTGTGATGGCCATGAACCCAATATAACGTTTTTGTATTCAGGAGTTCATGAAATTACATGGAATCAGTATATTCCTTCTGGATGTTAACATTGTCATGGGGAATTTCGAAAAGTGGGAGCTGCCCGGTCAGTTATATTGAAGATAATAATATCCCGTCATCAAACAGCGCCAGCCAGAGCAGCAAAGGTCTGAAGAGGCATCGCAATGGATATGAAAGTGCTTGCGGCTTTTGTTGTAATATTTTCTGTTGCTGTCCAATGTGCTGATGAAGGTGAGTACAATCAATTAACAATATGTTACACCGAAAATAAGTTACTTTGTCGTACAAATATACATATTAATCTTTTTTCTATCATATTGATATGATTTGAAGATCACAAGGTTATCCAAGTATTGTAAATTACAATCATACTGTTCTTAGAACTCTTAATACCAAAATATTTATTCATTGTCATTAACATTTTACGACGAAATAATTATCTGCTACCCAGGTTAAATTAAAATTTTAGTTTAAGTTGCTTAGTTTTTTGCTTCTATGTTGCTATGAATAAAGAATTTATTTATTTATTTATTATTATAATGTATCGGCAAATTATGGAATTTTGAAATTAAGGACATCGACACAACACATGATAATTATACAGATATTTCGTTGCTTTGTAGATGTTGTATACCTTAGCAATGTGGATACCAATAGTTGTCTCAAATGTTTGTGTATGGCTGCCTCTGCTTGTAGTCTGAAGGCTGGTTGTCATGGTCGTTACTGTGGCCCTTTCCATATGAGTCATGAATATTATTTGGATGCAATTGATAATAAGCCATTGCAAAAGTCAGAAGAAGGTACGTAAGTTTTTCTTGCCTTGTTTAGATTCCGTTAAATATCTATTTATTGTAGCGTACAAAGAATGTGCCAAAGATTACAATTGTGCCGAACGTGTTGTCAAATATTATTTAGTAAAGTATGCAAAGGTAAGTTTATAGGGAGTTTTATAAACATACGTAGCGTTGCTTAAAAATAAGAAGAGTCTCTTGGCTGCACAGTCGACTAAATTTTATTCAGTGGCGTAGATATCTGTGTTATTGAGTTTGCATCTATATACAAACTCGGTAGGTAACAGTTGCCTTGCCAGTAATGATTTTATTGGCGAAAAACTACTCGTGCAGCTATCATGGAAACCATTTTGTCAAATAAGAAGGTGTGGCTTGAATAAAGATATTGATCTTGTAATTCTCCATTATTTACTATATAAACTTCAGTATATTGTTAGTCGAATCACTTCAACATAAGATTTTGCAATTTTAGTAGCATAAAATTTAGAATATTTAACAAACGACATTGTTGTTCCTTTTGTATTTTTCAAAATGCCTCTGAAACGAGCCGGTTATGCATTGCCTTATATGGGCATCTCAAGGTCATAATTTTTTACCCACCGTGCAGGAGAAAAGTGGTGATACCCTCTTCTTACTTTGAAATATCTCTACTAAGCAATACATAATTGTATTATCTATAGTATTTAAAACTAAAATAAAAGATATAGACACATTTTATGTTATTTAGGTGGTCTTTCAAAAGAGTTTACATCTGAGTAAATTATCAATCTATTTTTTTTTAATTTTAGGATTGCAACAAAGATGGCGTAACGGACTGCACTGATTATGCCATGATTCATTTCAATGGAGGCCACAGCTGCGAGAAAGGTCTGTTTCGAACTGCACAAAGCACAACGTATGCAGGGAGATTCCTTAATTGCACTGGGTTTTAATTGATCTTCTTAAAATTTCAACAAGAATTTTATTTGGATAATATGCTCATCAGATACATACAAATGAAATTTTTTAAATTTTTATGTAATAAAATGTTTTCAAAATAAAGTTAGTGCAAATTAATTAATTAACAATGTTCTCACGACAATCCTTCCTCATAAGGAGCAATAATAAACATGTTTTGTCAAATAACGTATGGTCCAACCTAATGCATTCTTAAGAAAATTGAAAAAATTAAAAACTGGGGGGCATGGGAAATAACTTTGATCAACCACGACGCGCAGTTGCGGCGTTAAGTCACTTTGCTTTGTCCGACGGGAATCAGTTTACAATAACAATTTTTGTAAATCCACATTTCATTTCTGGAATAGGTACGTGCCTAATTTTTCAATTGATAATGTTCGTACGTACCTTTGCAATCATTAGTTCATCATAACCGCGTTCTTAAATGGTTAGCACAAAGGTTAGAAGGGTTAGACCAATTTAAACTTCAAAATGGCAACTCTAAATTATGTAAATGAACTAAAATATAAATTATGAGTATGTAAAAGGTTCTTCTATTAAAATGTATATCCTTAATAATGTTCTGACAAGGTTGATGTCATGGCCAACCAAAAAGCTTCTATAAATTTACCATTATTTGACGACAACCTCTGCTCTTATCTTCTTAGCGTGCTCGTTGTATATTTGCTTTATATACAGGCAGTATATTAAATGAGTGCAATAATTTCTAGAGGTTATAGATCTTCATAATTGGAGTACGCTCTGCAGTTGTTACTGTTTATCGGGTTTCTTGGTAGTTATTTTGTGGTTTTGTGTTTCAAAATGTACAACATTAGTAGTGGTGAGTACGTGGACATGTTACTTGTTTATGGTGAGTGCAGAAAAAATGCAGCGGTCGCTCAAAGACTTTATTCGCAACGATTTAGAAACCGGTGCGTCCCTAATAATAGAACTTTTGTTTCCGTGTATCAACGGTTAAGGGATAGTCCTGCTCGGGTATTTTTGCCTAACCATGGAGGAAGAGGCCGTCCGCGCGATCGTAATATGGTAAATACCGAAGAACAAATCTTGCACATGGTCCACGAAGATGATCGACGAAGCACTAGAACAATTGCTCGACAAGTCGGAGTTTCCCACGGGATAATGCACAGAACACTACGTGCAAACTTACTTCGGGTATATCGGTAAACGCGTGTACAAGATTTGCTCCCACAGGATTATTTACAAAGGGTCGTCTTTTGTGAGTGGTTTCGTGGTCAATGACAAACCAATGAAAACTTTCCTAATTTGGTACTGATGAAGCGACATTTACCCGAAACGGAATTTTTAACAGCCGGAACATGTGCCACTGGACCTATGAAAATTCGCGAATTATACGACGTACCAATTTTCAGCACCGATTTGCCATTAATATCTGGGCTGGAATTATTGGTAATTGTTTAGTATGGGGCAGTGGAACTGCCTCCCCGTCTTAATGGTGAAGAATACTTGAATATTTTACAAAACACTACCAGGTTTGTTAGAAAATGTGCCGCTTGATGTTTGCCGTGAAATGTGGTTTTTGCACGACGGTGCTCCTGCATATAAGAGCAGCATTGTAGTGCAACATTTAAGTGAAACATTTGGTTTTTTTTTTTCAAATTTTATGTTCAAATTGGAGGCGCCGGGCAGAAGCGTGTTTGGATGCAACCGGTGCGCACTTTGAGCAGTTTATTTAAAATTTTTGGTAAGTACTGTTAAATCATTGAATACATCGTTATTTATACGCATTTTGTGAGCCCCGTGTGCTACATATAGGTGCGGGCTAGTTTTCAACGGAGTACTACACATTATGAAAACATGTGCAAAATTTTATTAAGATTTTTTGTTCCTCATATTGAGTTACATCACCCATCTAAATGGTTGCACTGAATTAATATACACCCTGTATAGAGTCATGACAAAATGTTTGGGGTGTCTGTTGAACAGCCACTAGAGCCATGTCACATGAGATTGTGGTAACAATCATGTTCTCCAGCTGTGGTAAATGTGTCTTGTATTGCAAAAAGAAGATTGGTCTTCAGACGGTACCCTGGGGAATACTTCATATGATTTGTCATCATTCTCGCTGAAGGTATGAAATAAAACAACGTGTAGTCATAGAGATAGAATTTATTGCGTTTGGAGGAAACTTTACATGTTTCGTAATTTCCATAATTTTTATATAACATAAGTCTAAAACCTAACCTCTCATCATTCGTGCCATCATCATCACTCCTAACACGCACTCAACAAAGTACATACATATTTTTCATTTTGCTTGTATTTTGTTCTCGATTACAAATTTTATGTATTCTAGTTCGCGTTACATATGCAGTCTTGTCGCATTGCGATCGAGACCGTCCCGATTTTTGGATCACGTACAATATTCGTTACAATTTTAGTTAGAATCGTGTTTTGTTCCATATTTTTCTTTTTTGTATTCGCCCGCACAAAAGTACAAAAACTATTCTGTTCGAGAGGAACATAATCCGTACTCAAGGTGAGAAATTTTGATATCTTTTAACAATAATATTTAATAATATAGTTAAAAAAAGAACATCCAGACCAGGTGCACCAGAGGTGAATTGTTGGTAATGGGTATATTTATTTCATTTGCAATAACAATAGGGTTCTTTTATCGCGACTTCTTTAGTAATTAACTATTTTTTAAAAAATATAAAAACCATCCCTATGTAACAAATCAAATAAAATCGCAGTCACTCACGAACACGCATACTCGATCAAATGCACTGTCACCCGATTGAAAAATTTAAAACCAATAGAAATACAAAATCTCCAAATTAAAAATATGTATGTATGGTAAATACACCAACAATAATAATAATCATAATAGTAAATCGGTAAACACTGCATTCAAGTTTAAATATAATAATATGATTATTTATTTATTTATATGTAACAATATATACATTTAGAATAATCATCTTGTTTCATCTTAGTGGGTTTTTCCATATCCGGCAGTGCAAGATTGGTGACGTCACGTCAGCGTCGGCATTGGGTTTATTTAGGCCTGCAGTGTGACGCGTACGCCTATGGTTCGTCCCGACATTTCATGAATTTAATTGACTAAAATACACGGACAAAAGCGCACAATTTTTCATTTTTGATCAACACGTGACATGGTGACGCGATTAAAAAAGTTTATGCCCACGATGATGTGACGTCCCAAAACGCACGTGTTTTTTGTTGTTTTTTTTTTAACTTACCGATTAATTTAATATCGTCAACTTATATATTTATAGCTATAGTCATTTCTTCTATGGAATTTACCTAAGAATTTATGGTTCGGGTTATACGTCATTGAAAAAGCAGGTATTATTATTTTAAATTGTTTAAGAAATTTAAGAAACCTCGAACTTTGAACATATGCATATCGCTTATAACCAGTTTTTGACTTGTTGTAGAAATGAAGTGTCAAAAGTCGTTCTTCATAGCAGTTGAGCTAAAGATCGTCGAAGATTTTCTTGAATATCTCGCTTGCTATCGGTCGATCAATAAAATAGTCAGTATTAAATTTGTAGATAAGACAATTCTCTACAAAAAAAGGTAATATACATTATTTTCCTCCGAGCTGTAGTTTTAAAGTTACAATCGCTTTACATCTTTCTCCACTTTGAATCTAGTACATTGAGTCTGTAACCTATTAAAACCACTGTAACCTATTAAAACCATCCGTGCCATCGAGGATTGTTTTGCACTTTATTTATAACAACAAAATGAAGGGGTAAACTGTATAGTCAGTAATAAATTACTGGGCTGATTTAATGCTGAAGTCAACTGAGATCCTAAATAACTTACTAAATTTGAGACCTCGATCTTATATCCTATTGTTAAAATAGTTTATTTACCGTACCTAACAAATTTGTCCTTTGTTTCATATAAAAATTAAACTTCCGGTTACAAACGGAGGTTTTAACGGTGGTATCAAGTTGAGAAATAGCCTAGAGAAATTTGGGCGTGTGATGTATCATAGGAAACCTCCTTTAAACTATTGATCCGTAACTGGCAACTTTCATCGGTAAATGGCTCACCCTGTATGTAGAGGATCATCTTTTAAAACTTCTCCCCTTGAAATATCTATGTATAAACATAATAGTATATTATAATACAAGTTTTATAAGACAAAAATTGGCGCACGAGTTGTTTTGGGCACGACGACCGTAGTGAGGAGTGCCCAAATGAACGAGTGCGCCAATACGTCTTATAAAACGAGTGTATAAATAGCATATATATTTTTTCTACTTTGCGACGTTAATTTTACATAAATTTCGAAAATTGTGGTTGTCATCTTACAACCTAGCGTAATTTTATATTCAACAGTTGGTACTTGTGGTAAAATTCACGATTCAGCGATTGAGACGTCAGCCTTATCTGGCACTTGACGTCAATATCATCAATCTTGGAAAACTAAAAGTTACTAAACGTTTGTGATCTAGTGTTTTCATAACGACACCGAAAGCGGTTTCGTTATGAGTTTATAACGAACGCAAAGTAGAAAAAAAATCTTTTGGTACGTTTGAAAACAAAATCACATCGTTTTAAAAGTGTTTTTTCCATTTTCAGCCACATCTCTCTAAGTTTTACAATTTTCAAATAACTGATTTTGATAACTTTGTTGTGACAAATATGGTATTCTCAGCAAAATCTTCATAATTCCACTGCAAGGAGCACAGTTATTGCAGATAAATCTGTATGAGAATATCTTGACAGTTGACAGACATTACCAAATTGTTGGATCCGTTGGTTTGTTGACATTCATGGCATTTTTCGTACACTCCGAATACCTCCACCACAGTATATAGACTATACAGTAGGTTAACTCCTCGTTGCGCATGGTTTTGGCGCATCAAACGGCCGACATTTTGCCAGTATGCTTGGACCTCATTCCTAGTTGATCTCTCTTTGGGGGATGTAGTGCGTTTTGACGACCGAGCGAGCAATCCGACGAATTTTCAACTTAAGTGCGAGCTGTTTGAGTTTGCTGTGTGTGCATTTTGTTGGACTACGAACTACGAAAATTGTTTTTCTGTTTTGCCAATGCCTTCCAGGTTTTACTATGCATTCAACGTACCTGATGCTCAAATCTTCAGAGCTGACAAATCTACTTGTTCGGCATTCATTAAAAAAAAATTTATTACTGCAGAAATTATGCATAACTGATAAAAATATAGATGTACAACAAATGTACCCGGTTTTACCAGCAAAATAATTATTATTCAACAATTATTATTTAATAGTGAAATTATGAACTTCATATTTGCCAATATTTTTTCTGATATTTAATAAAATCGCATAGTAAATAGTTTTAAACAAATGTTTATAACAATTCCTGTAGATATAATGCACTATGCTATAATGTTACGGGGCTGGTGGACCGTGCGTAAATTGTAGTAAGTCCGGTATCACAGAATCATACCAAGAAAATGGCGCAAGGTTATTTAATCCGGTTCCAAAATAACATGGGAAGTGGAGGGGAGTTCACCTACTGTATAGTCTATATACTGTGCCTCCACCATGGAGGTAAGCAACCCAATTAACACCTGTTTTACTGTCAACTGTCAGTACTATAACCTTACATTTTAGCCGATTTTAAAGAAAAGATTCATAAAGAGCCCAAAAACTGGTAACAGCGATACTAAGTTCAAAATTCAAGTTAAGGCAACTTAAGATCTATTTAATCATACAGCTGTATCACAGAACAAATAAAATTAGATACAACAGTATTATTATAGATGCTAATTACATTTTGTTTACAGTGCGATTTTGTAAAAGAGAACGAACTTGTCTATACGCTATCACTATGACTACAATCGAAATATTTGATCCGATACCACCTCGTGAACTACAAAATAAATAGGTAACTAAAAACGAGAAAAGAGGTAGTACCTTTCGAAAAATATTTCTGTTCGAAAATAACGGTTAAATTTGGTGAACATCGTCAATTAACTAAATTACAAAACTAGTTTAATATGTAATTGTAACATTTAAGCGTCGGTGTTATGTACAAATTATCATCATTTATTATTATTACAAAATACGCGTGAGTAGATTCGTTTATATTATGCTTCAAGATTTTTGTCACGTTATTATTTATATTTTATATATATTATATGGTAATCATAATATATATGTATAAGTTCACCTTACTAAAAACTGAGCCATTTTTTTTCTCTCTACAAGATCACAAAATACGCGAAACTCATAACCTCATAATTAATAATTATTATAATATACTTTCTTGGTTTGTTTCATTGATACTATTATACTGTACCCGAGTACTTTAGAATGTTTTAGCTCAGAGAAATAGCAAAGTTATCGTCTCAAGGATAATATATGTTGCTCTTAATTCCTAAAATTTTCTATAATATTACGACGCCGACGGTTAGACTTCGTGTTTGTTTGTTATTCTTTTGTGTTATTGGCAGTGAACTTAACGAATGGAAAATTTTAAAATTTCTCGCAAAAGTTGCAAGACTGAGAATACCACACAAAGAATAAATGCGTTATTCTCTGTTTTTATTATCTCCTATCAATTCTTCTTTGTATACAGGATGTTCAATAGATTAATTTGGGAAAATACTATCGTTCAAGCAATCAAATATACCCATTTCGACGTTTCTACTGTATAATTGGTTGCCTACCTCCCTCATACAGGATCTTTCACGACCAGCTGCCATCAGAAGTATGTGGAGAACCAAATGAAATGAGGGAATTGAAAATTTGTGGTCTTATGTTGTTGTATACGATCTTTTTAACTAAAATATTTTGAGTTTTTGAAATGGAGTCAACTTTCATATTTCAAATGGAATACCCTGCATTTTATAGTATTTTTGAAATCTTTGTTTTTTTTTCAATAGAAAATGATAGCTGCAAGATCACTTTCAACGATTTGTAAATTAGTCGCTTTGGCCGTCAGAAAAATGTTGTTTGGTAAAAGAATTATTGTGAATGGAACATATTATCGTCACATCGGCAGTGTTTTTTGAAAAGTTATGTATTCAGATTATAAGACTAATGTTGAATTCCAGAAAAGTAATAAAAGTCGATTTTTTTTTCAAATGGCATTTTGAAAATCTATAAAATTTTAGATCAACGTTGTTTAAAATGTCCTATATCTAAAATGCGTGTTTACCTACTTACATCGATTCTTAAACATAACAATATAAATTGAAAACATCGCCAAATTCGTCGGAAAGCAACTGATCTATCATAAATAAACATAAATTTATTGAACAAGGTTTTGAAGTCTTTATTAAAGTCAGTTTGAATATAGGTGGATTGCACTTAGAGTTGATCTAAAATTTTCCATAATACTCCAAAATGCACTCATGCCATTATTTTTAGCACCCTGTACATTTTGTTCGAAGAACTCTTCAGATAGGTCGATAATATGTTGGTTACCTTCACAACAAATTGCAACGAAAAGTGGTAAATTTAAAAATTCTGTGGTTTGCAACGATGTCTACTTTAGAGCATTTACTTTCAGTAAGGTTGCCATCCCTGTTGTTTACTTGTTTGGAAGCCATTTAAAACACGTCGCTATCAAACAAACATCAAAGAAAAATCGCCCTTTTCATTTCTTGGCAGTTTACAAATTTCTCATCCGGCGTTTCTGCTGACACAACAAGCTCTATAATTACATCGCATTACATTATATCAAAAAATACTAGAATCGTACAAGGATTGCTAAATCCCTATCTTTCAATGTTACCAAAAGCTATGACGTCACACGCGGTCATTGTCAAGTGGTCGGAGCGAAGACGAACTATTCTCGGGCGGCGAAGCTGCATCGGCACTGTCAGCACAATGCTAAAATTGTGATTGGTCTGTTTTTACTGTCACACTTGACACGTAAAACGCGGGAATTTCAAAACGACCAATTATAACGCGATACTATGATGCAATCTCACAAACACAAAGTGGATTTCTTCCAAGAATACTAAAGCTACAAGGATTGCTCAATCGATGTTTTTAGGTTTTTGACAATGAACGCATTTCACGTCATCATCCCTGGGTTACCGCAATACAAACATTTCAAGCTTCAAATGTCTAATGTGTTTTTTCAAGGTCTACTTTTGACGTTTGAGATAATAACAAGCACAGCGTGTATTGTCGGGCTTTGATTGGTCTGTTTGGATGTTTCAAACAAACATAACCACAACATTGATTATTGCGCCACTGTTGGTATGTTTGAAATCCCCGCGTTTTTGCGTGTCAAGTGTGACAGATCTGGGTAGGCAACCCGGTACGCCGACTCGGCGAAATCGTCCGATCATTGTTTCGTGTGTCCCGACAATTTGACTATGAACGCATGTGACGTCATAGCGCTGTTAACATTGAAAGATAGGGATTGAGCAATCCTTGTAAGAATCTAGTATTCTTAGATTTCATCGAGTGTGCTGTGGAGTTTGCTTTTATTATCGGTAAAGAAATGTCAGTGAAGGTGCTGTGCCGTTGCGGTTTGCAAAAACTTTTATGGTCAAAGCCACAAAGACAGAGTCTACCATCGCTTTCTAAAAGCAAATGATGCGACGCTACATTAGAAGATTGGACAAGAATAGATTTGTTCGCCGAGCAAAGCGAACAAAGCTATTATGAGAGCTAATAAATTTTATTCAACAACAAGTTATAATGTTTAAAATAACTTCTCGACAATTCAGGTATAAGTTCAGTCAATTTGTAAAAAAAAGTTAGGTTAACTTATGCATTTGACATTTCGCGCTTGAATTGTTTTGCTGTAACCTAGTAACGCTGACGTCAGCTGCTGTCATTGTCATTTAGGTAGAATTTAGCCATTGAGCAATCCTTGTAAGATTCATTATTTCAAATCATTCAAATTTCAAACGGCGCTTTCTCTTAAATTAAAGTTTAAATTATTTGTAAAATGAGTATCAGTAACGCACATTCTTTCTAAAAATATGTTATTTAAATATGTTATTTAATAACCTATTTTGCCGGACAACTTTTTTACAACGGTCACAGCGGATAATTTATAAATAATTGAAAGTAACTGTCAGTGCAGCTGTCATTTTTTATTGAGAAAATTTAATATCTCAAAAATAACACATATTAGGTATAGGGTATGTAATATACAATTGACCTAAAATTTAACGAAGCTTTAAAAAATGCTTTGATATGCAGGTGTTCCATTTGAAATATGAGAGTTTACACCATTTCCGGTGTAACCGGAAGTAAGTAACCCAAACCTAAAATAATTTAAGTTAAAAAAATCGCATCCAACAAAATGTCCACAAAGTTGCAATCCCTGATTTGATTTGGTTCTCGATATAGTTCCATAATTTTTCCAGATAGCACTATTGGAACAGCCTGTATATATTTATTTATTCTGTTACAATAACTTCGATATTTCACAGTATCGCTCGTAAATTGCATCTCATCTATCTACAACGTATTGCGTATTCTCTTTTTAATGAGATAATCCGCATACTTTTTAATTCTATTAATTTAACGTATAATAAAAACTCTATCACCACACTAGTTTTTTTTTGTTTCGTTTGAGTCCTACACGAGTCCGTACTGAATTATGTTCACTGTGGTTGCCATGGGTCACGTCAGAGTTGTCAAACCAACATCGCTCTCTCTTGGTGCAAACTTCCATGTCCCCCGAGTATCAGTGCCGTTCGGACTCGTCTTGTTGCTAAAATCGTTCACATTTTGAGTGAAATATTCGACGACTATAATACAATTGTTTCTCGTGTATAAAAAAGTTTGAAGTTTTGACAAAATAAAATAATTTGCTATACTCCGAGTAAAGACAAATGAAGAGATGTGTCTCAGAATTAAGGTATATCACAATAAATGGGTGCATGAAAGTATTTTATAGTTTTGAAATTTATATCGATTCCTTAGTTCTAAAAGACACATTGATAGAGTCGAAATTAAATTATGATCGATACGTGTGAAAGAGTTTTGTTTATGTTTATTATTGTCACCAATCATAAAAATGTATATTTATTTTTGCGCAATTACATTTCGTATTTTTATTCAATTCCGTGTGTAGTTTCAGAAAATCAAAACTTCAAACTTCGATCAACATAAAATGATATCATCTAGACGATTAATAACATTGAGCATCTGATCTTGACGAAATGTTTCTTGTTTCGTTAAAAGTAAAACGTAAAACTTGCGATATAACAATTTCCAATTTACCGTTTCGTAAAATACACGCTACCAAACTAATAAAAGTTTTTTTTTCGAACTGCTCAACTATTACTAGTATAGGTACTGATTTTACAAAATATTTTAAGCTATTGTGTTCCATGTCTGTCCGTATGAAACACAAAATGGCAGTGATTTCTATACAAAGATATCGTCTCATTTTCATATACACGCATACCGTACAGACACAGATCGACATGATAATTTAACATTAAAACAATAACAAAAATCCTAATGTTTTTAGGAAGAATACTGATTGTTTCGCTATTTTGCGCTATACGTGTTAGCAATCAGTTTAGTTTTCTGTGCAACAAAGTCCATTAAAGTGTAGATTTTCTTTGCAAATACTACTGATACTTGTTGCGACATGTATGCATGTGAGACCAGATTACAGATATCTAGAGACCAATAATGCTTTACAATTTTATCGTTTGATCTTAAAAATTCTGCACCACTATTATCAAATCGTCAGTTATTGAGTAATGTTAAGTTACTGATGTAAACTCCTCAGTGTTTGGAAAAATAAAAAGTGGTCCTTGATGTTGAATATACTTTCCTGTTACTTACAATCAATAACAAGTAATTTTTTATGTTCTTGCTCTGATAAATCTCTCAAGTATATTTACACGTATTCTGTATCACCCTGTACTCATAGTGTAACTTCACGTTGGTTTGGCGTAGGCTTCGAGCCAAGGATCGACTGTTATGGCAGGAGAAAGTCATTGGGTTGACTTAAAGTAACGATTACTTACTAGAAATAGAATAGAGTATCCGTTGTTTCGGGTATTCGCCAGTAAAGAATACAAAGTAACGGGTACGACACAACGTCCCAAAATAGTGTTTTTGTTCTTCTGATATAATTTACAAAAAAATTGATGACGTCAAAACTACACTGTACTTACGTCCATAATACCTAGATCTAATAAAATTATTTATATTTTCCAATTCATTTCAAAACCTTTTTCAAATGTTAGGTACGAATTGTCTACGGAAATCTACAGGTGTCCCGTAATTGGACAGTCATGGCTCAGATGGACTTTTAGGACAAATATAAAACGGCTTAACAAGACTTATCTATATAATAAAAAGCGTATGGATTCCGTTTGCGTTTGCGTTCACTTCTTCTTATTCTTGTGGATCTTGGAGAACATAAAACGTAGATTACGTAGATCGCGTAGATCACTACGTAGATCACGTAGATTACTTTTATGTTCTCCTAGATCCACACTTGACGAAGTCGCCTGAAGAAGTGCCCAGTGGGGCACGAAACATGTAGCGATAGACATAATTAAAGAAGAATAAGGAATCCAAACGCTTTTTATTATATACAGGGTGTTTATGGTCTTGTGATTTTATTTTCAAAGGGTGATTAAATATCATAAAAGAATGCCTTTACCATAAAGCTTTCTTTACAAAAGTTGTATAATAAGAGAGATATTAAGTTACTGACATCAGCCTATTTAGTCAAAAATTCACTGATAACATATCGTTAGATTTTAGATTTACTTTGTACAAGTTGTTGATCAATCGTTTTAGCGTTAATAACCTTCTTTTAAGGTGTTTAAGCACCCTTTAACATTAAAAACAAAGAAAAAAATAACAGTAATATCACACGTATTATGCAACTTTTGTTAAGACATTTTTACGTCAATGGCTTTCTTTTAAGATGTTTAATCACCCCTTGAAAATAAAATCACAAGACCGTAAACATCCTGTATATACACCTTATTGGACAACGAAATTATTAAGACTTATCTACATTCACATGCATAAACAACCGGCCCATCTAAAATGTATGTCAAACTTTAAGGTATTTTTTATTGAAATTTCACTTTTGAGCATATAGAGGCCGTTCTGTTTTCAGAACATCCGATCTTTTGATCGGGTTACTGTTTTCTTTTAGTTGATAGAGCGGTAGTATCAGGTACACTCCACAGGGAGCTGCAAATTTCGATAAAAAACTTATCTTCTTACAAAAAATATACCCCAGTGCTGTTGTTGAGAAAATATCATTCAATTAATCGAAACAATCATAAAAATTGAATATTTAACTTTAATGTTGACATACATTTTAGTTGGGTGGTTATTTTTGCACACAGGTGTATTTCTATATGTTTTGCATTCTTTTTAGCAAAAAGATGTCTTTTAAAAGTGAACTTTGAAGCAGCGTAACAACGGAGCAAGGAATTACATATTGGTAAGTTGGGTTAAATCGTCTTATACAGGATGTTTACGGTCTTCGTCGATTTTATTTTCAAGAGGTGATTAAACATATTAAAAGAAGGCTATTACGTAAAAATGTCTTTATAAAAGTTGCACATTAAGAGAGATATTTAGTTACTGACATCAGCCTACTTAGTAAAAAAGTCACTGATAACGTATCTCTTGAATTTAGATTCACTTTGCACATGTTCTTGATCAATCGTTTTGGCATTAATAACCTTCTTTTAAGATGTTTAGTCACCCCTTAACAATAAAACCAAAGAAATAAATGACAGTAATATCCCTCTTATTATGCAACGGTTGAGTCATTTTAACGATAATGATTTTCTATTAAGATGTTTAATCGCCCCTTGAAAATAAAATCACAAGACCGTAAACAGCCTGTATTTATCCCAAGAATCTGAGGCTGAAATGTCCATCGAATGACGGGAGACCTGTATATTTTTGTTAAATTTTCGGCAATTAACACCGATTGACAATCATTCACTCAATTTTGATAAGTTGTGTGAATAAATGAGCCCTGTTGCGAGACTTCCTTGATATTATATAGAGTTCAACATAACCATAATTATATGTGAGCAGTGGTAAATTTTAAAGTACTGAAAAGTTTTAACGTCTAATGAACTTCTGATGTACTAATTTTTGGCTACGCCATTGGATGGTTACATCAATACATCAATACACACATAACCAACAAAATGCTAAGAAGATACTCCTGGCTATTAGTGGAAATCTGTAATCTGGTCTAACTTAACACGTTAAAATTACAATGAGAAGACACCAGCGTAGGCATAGGTGCGATTAGGCGACAACTGTTGACTTGCTGTTTATTTGACCTTGTGATGTAACTGTCCGCCATCCAAATCGCCCGCATACCTACTTACCAGTCACATACAAACGTAAGAAATAGAAACAAAATGCAGCGGTACAAATTACACCTGAACAGTCTACAAACTGCTGTGTGGGATATCATCATAAGGTAATATAGATTCATACGCATGCCATACACTGTTAGTTATGTAGAAACAGAAGGATGGAAGATGCTTTTGTGTCGTCTAAGCCTACGTCGATCAATCGATTTAATTTTATACTTAGTCCGGAAAATTATATAGCGAGAACGATTCGGAAACGTGTTTAATTTTTAAATGTAGAATAGATTATTCATTATTTATTCATTAGTGTACGCTATTCTTTTTAAAGAGAAGATGGAGAGACTAGTCTCCGGGCAGCCATTTTGAGTAGTTGCGAGTGCTATAAGTCCGTCTCATCGGTGTATCACTTGAGGGCGCACTGATCAATTTAGTAGTTTCAAGGCCATGCGAAACCTCTCATATTGGAAGCAGAGTCCAAAAAAGAGTGGATGAGGAAAAAGTTTTTTTCTTTCGTGTTTGAGGAAGTGTTTTTTTCGTATTTCTTTTCAGTTTATTCCGGGTTTGATCAAGCACAGAGTCACTTGTTGTTGTTTTGAGGATAGACAACTGACATCAGTTGCGATGCGGTCGCTTGAAACTGTGCCGAAGGAATGTCGCGCACGCCTTGCTCCTCTGCGCGATCAGTTCGAATAGATGGTCCTCGAGGGCTAGAAGAGGTCCCGGAAGAGGCAGGAGGTTGAGGGTCGCCACGGCGTTGAAACTTTCCCATTGTCAAACGGCGCTGTTTGGGAACCGTGGAGGTGGCAATGGGGGCGGAGGGCGGCTACCGGTGTCCCCGGCTCTCGATGAGTGCTCCGAACCTGCTGCACACATAAGCAAGACATCAAGTAACAATTCATTATTTGAGGATAGGTACATTTTTAAGCGAAAATAGCCATAACATCATAGAAATGAAGCGTTTTTGTTGCTAACGTCTTTCTTCTCTTTTACTTAATCTGTGTCCACTCTCATTTCATATGATATTCAATAGAAGCTACATGGTTTGATTTGAATTTAGCAGCATAGTTTTGCACATATTCAGGTCATAAGTCTAATTGGCATCGAAAGTACGCAGTGTGTGAAGAAGAAAAAAATCTGATGGTGATCCTGATGGTACTGATCAGTACCTATCTGTCAGAAATATCAGAACCTTCCCGTGGGCTTTCAATTTTAATATATCCAGGTGAACTTACAGTGTTATATAAAAAACGTTTTATGCCCAGCAGATAGTAAAATATTTATTAAAAATGGACGGGCGGTTTGTAGTAAAATAGCGGTTGATTAATTGTAGAAATTAAAGTAATTATTTGATGTTATGCATGATGTTTGCTTGAGTAATTCATACTTCTCCAAGCCACTTTTGTAATAAAATGTTAGCATTACGAATAGTAATTTGAAAGTGTCTGTGTATATTTTAGGTTAGAGGTTGTGGTAATTTTGCTTGTTATGAAATATACCTGTTTATTATACCTATCTGTTGATTTTATTGTGATATTAGGTCAAGTAAAAAGTTATGAAGAATAGGTACTCAGTTAAAATTGAGACTTCCTATACACTGCGATAACTGCCTGAAAAAGAAAATAAAAATAAAACACTACCTGAAAAAGAAAATATTTGACAAATGAAAATGAATTCAATTTCATTGTACTTTTTTTTTTCAATAGTTAACAAAATCCTTCTTATATTATGATTTTTAAGCATATCTTCACAAAATTGAATATTTTTTTTTATAAAATCGAAGATCCTTTTGGCTATAGTAATAGGTACCAAGTAATTTTCAGAAATCCAAAACTTAAAATCGTATCATTTTGGCACGTGTAAGCCTATTGGGGATATTATAGTAAATACCTTTTCAATGTAGCATTTAATTTGACATCATTAATTATTAGAGGGCATTAAATACGAAATTATAGTTTCCTTCGTCGTTGCATAAATATGGAACGTCAAAGGTGACTATAATTTCATATTTAATGCCTTCTAATATTTGGAAATACTTTTTCAAATAATATTTTTGCATAGCTATGAAGATAAAGGTACTTTAGTCTTATGACATTTTAATCTTTTCGGCAACAGGCAGTATCAGTGACGGAGAAGGTGATTATAATTTCGTGAAGACCACTATTATTTCCAAATGATTTGTGCAAATAATATTTTTGCATAGCTTTGAAGATAAAGGTACTTTACTCTTATGACATTTTAATCTTTTCGGCAACAGGCAGTATCAGTGACGGAGAAGGTGATTATAATTTCGTGTTTAAAGACCACTAACATTTCCAAATACTTTGTGCAAATAAAATTTTTGCATAGCTTTGAAGATAAATGTACTTTATTCTTATGACGTTTTAATCTTTTCGGCAACAGGTAGTATCAGTGACGGAGAAGGTGATTATAATTTCGTGTTTAAAGACCACTAACATTTCCAAATACTTTGTGCAAATAAAATTTTTGCATAGCTTTGAAGATAAAGGTACTTTATTCTTATGACGTTTTAATCTTTTCGGTAACAGGCAGTACAAGTGACGGAGAAGGTGATTATAATTTCGTGTTTTTAGACCAATAATATTTCCAAATACTTTATGAGAATAATATTTTTGCATAGCTTTGAAGATGAAGGTACTTTACTCTTATGACATTTGAATCTCTTCGGCAACAGGCAGTATCAGTGACGGAGAAGGTGATTATAAGTTCGTGTTTGAAGACCACTAATATTTCCAAATACTTTATGCAAATAATATTTTTGCATAGCTTTGAATATAAAGGTACTTTATTCTTATGACGTTTTAATCTTTTCGGCAACAGGTAGTATCAGTGACGGAGAAGGTGATTATAATTTCATGTTTAAAGACCACCAATATTTCCAAATACTTTGTGCAAATAAAATTTTTGCGTAGCTTTGAAGATAAAGGTACTTTATTCTTATGACGTTTTACTCTTTTCGGTAACCGGCAGTATCAGTGACGGAGAAGGTGATTATAATTACCTGTTTAAAGACCACGAACATTTCCAAATACTTTGTGCAAATAAAATTTTTGCATAGCTTTGAAGATAAAGGTACTTTATTCTTATGACGTTTTAATCTTTTCGGCAACAGGCAGTATCAGTGACGGAGAAGGTGATTATAATTTCGTGTTTGAAGACCACTAATATTTCCAAATACTTTGTGCAGATAATATTTTGGCATAGCTTTGAATATAAAGGTACTTTACTCTTATGACATTTTAATCTTTTCGGCAACAGGCAGTATCAGTGACAGAGAAGGTGATTATAATTTTATGTTTGAAGACCACTAATATTTACAAATACTTTGTGCAAATAATATTTTTGCATAGCTTTGAACGTAAAGGTACTTTACTCGTTAGTGTTTCTTCGTAGTTTTGATACATGCAAACAATACATACATTCTAATATCTGCACTTTAGGTTTAAGACAATCCAGACACTTTTATGAAAAATATTTTTTTTAGAAATTGATAATAAAAATGTTAATTGTTAATAAAAACACCCGGTATATGCAGCGGAGAAAGTGATTATAATTTCGTATTTAATTACTTTTAATATTTCTAAATACTTTTTTCAAATAACATTTGGCAAGCTTTGAACATAAAGGTACGTAAAACTCGCAAGAGTTTTTAATAGTCTTCGTAACACCCGGTACATGCCAGCAGATAATTACATTCTAATATTTGCGTTTTAGGATTAAAACAATCCAGAAGCTATATAAAATTAATTATAAAAATTTTTCTTGCCATTGTCCAACTTTCTGCTGGACACAGTATATTTAATTAAAATAAATTTTAGAGACATTTTCAAACTGTTTAAAATTGAAAACAGATATTTTTAATAAAGTTGCTTGTGATTTCAAGGACCAAACAATTTTTAGGCTAGGACAATCTAACACAACTGACAGGAAATCTGCAACCACCAACACAAAATTGAACTTGAACCTGCTATGACAATAGTTTTTAGAACTCGCGGATTCCAGGGCATGAATTAGTACGTCTTCGTAGAAAAGAAAATATGATTCTAATTCACAGCACTTGGCTAGGGTTCAGTGCTTCTTTTGTCCCATTATTAGACCCGCCTTTATTTATTTATCGGCTTTGTTTGGGAACACATTTTGCCCATCATTCAATAGAAGGTTCACACATCATTCTGTGTTTGCATCTTTTTCAGTTTGCTTTAAAATCTGCTCCTATAAATTTGTATACATGGTAATGACGATATAGATTTAAAGAAACACGAACAAGAAGCATTTATAGAAGAAGTTAGTTTTGTTACCCATATAAGTATTATGTATCTACATGCATAGCTTTCCTTCGACAATATAATTTGATAAGATCTAGTCAAAGACCCAGCTTAATGGTCAATTTTCATGCATATACGA
Organism: Aphodius sticticus; assembly: GCA_963966075.1. NCBI lineage: Eukaryota > Metazoa > Arthropoda > Insecta > Coleoptera > Scarabaeidae > Aphodius > Aphodius sticticus. The sequence continues at coordinate 97,041,424 of OZ014506.1, read as the reverse complement.
TACCGCAATTAACATTAGTGTGCAGGACATGCATCAGTACTACAGCTGATTGATCAAGAAACGGCAGTCGTGAACAGAACTGGCCGCACAGTCTTCCGGACCTAGACCAAATTAAAATTCTCCATTCTCTTCGAACACTTTGCTTTCGACATGCGAGCGGCGACTTCGTGAGTAATGCGACATGCAAACAGAAACTAAACTAGGAGAGGTAAAGTGAAAATGCATGCATTTCTGTGCTGCAGCTGATGCAGGTAGACCGTTTTAAGTATCCCCGCAAATTGCAGGAGGTATTTTTTAGTTCTTTTTTTATGTTACTGGGGATTCGGGTGGTACGTACATAATTTCGGGTTGTGGTCGTGTGGCGTGTCAAATACGGAATGTTTTCTCCGGAAAATTAGCTTTTAGAAAGAGTAGAAATAAGTCGTGTGACTGTTTGCAAGCAATAATAAACTTATGTAATGTTATGCAATTTCAGGAAGAGCTACTAATAAATCCTGTTGTTGCTTGATGTAAATTATATATAAAACCAATTAATAAAAAAATACTAGGATAAAACTTGTTACAGTTCTTGCCGACGTTTGTACGTGTTACGTCTTCATAAGACTTGTCACTCCATAACCCTTACAATCCCATAATTGACACTTGAAAGAGAATACCGTTATATAGCAACAACGATCGACGTGTTTTATAACAGTTCTCCAGTTTGTGTATGTCTTCCTGAAACTTGCAGCTCGCTGCAAGTCATAAAGCTGTTACATCCACTTGCAACACACTATCTTGCAATCCCAAACTGACTCTTAAAAGGAAAGATCGTTATGTAGCGAGAATGATCGACGTATCTTACAGCAGTTCTTAAGTTTGTTTTACGTCTTCATTAAGCTTCTTACCCCCTGCAACTTGCAATCCCAAAGTGACTCGTAAAGGGAACATTCTTATGAAGCAACAATAATCGATTTGCTATGCAGTCAAGTTTGTTTGCTTTGCAGGCAAGTTTGTTTTACGTCTTCGTAAAACATCTTCCTCGCTGCATGTTGCAAACCCAAAGTGACTCTCGAAAGAAAATGCTGTTTTGTAGCAAGAGTCATGGACGTGTCTTGCTGCAGTTCTCAAGTTTGTTTTAGGTGTTCGTAAAATTTGCTACTCGCTGCAAGTCGCAATCCAAAAGTGACTCTTGAAAGGAAAGACTGTTATGCAGCAAGAACGATCGATGTGTCTGACAGCAGTTCTCCAGTTTGTTTTACGCCATCATTAAAATTCTTACCCCCTGCAACTTGCAATCCCAAAGTGACTCTTAAAGGAAAGATTCTTATGTAGCAACAATAATCGATGTGCCATGCAGTCAAGTTTGTTTGCCTTGCAGTCAAGTTTGTTTTACGTTTTCGTAAAACATCTTCGTCGCTGCAGGTTGCAATCCTAAAGTGACTCTTGAAAGGAAATGCTGTTTTGTAGCAAAAATGATCGGCGTGCCTTGCAGCAGTTCTCAAGTTTGTGTTGCGTCTTCATAAAGGTTCTTACTCGCTGCAAGTTGCGATCCCAAAGTAACTCTTGAAAGGAAAGATTATTATGTAGCAAGAATGATGGGGTGTCTTGCAGCAGTTCTCTAGTTTGTGTTACGTTACGTCTTCGAAAAAATCTTACTCGCTGCCAGTTGCAATCCCAAGTGACTCTTAAAAATAAAGTCCATCATGTAGCAATCATAATCAGTGATGTTAAATACCCGGGTATTTATTATCAAGGGTAAATACCCCGGGTGAATACCCGGGTATTTACCCAAAGTGGGTATTTATAGGGGTATTTATAAACATTTTATATTTATAAACGTTATTAAAAATAGCAGTTAAAGGAAATATTTAATTACTAAATAAAGATTTTTCTTCTATCACAAAATCAAAAGGTACTCTCTTATCACAAAATCAAGGTCATTTTATAAAAATAAAAACATTTTTAAAGCAAAGAATAAAAATATCAGTCTCATCTGACGATATATCAAGTGCAGACATTTCCTCATAGTCATCATAGTCCATTCAATCGTGTGAATCTTCCATATTTTCGGATTCTGTTATCGAAGAACATGTAGCAGATACTTATGATTATATGTTAAGTATGTCAACTTAGCGGCTTTTGTCGTTGTTAATAAATTTCTTATTTTGCTATGAATCCAACTAAATGTACTGAATGTTCTTATATAACTCAAATATTTTACATTATTTGTAATCAAGAGTACACATCTACAGAGTGTCCCATTTTTTCCCCGAATAACTTTTTTTTTCAGATAGTAATTGCCGCACTGATTAAAAAGTTTCATATGGAACTATTTGTTTTCTTTATTCCTTAAAAAATTACAACCGTTTGAAATAATTGTAAATTAATTGCAAAACTCTGAATTAAATGAGTTAACTTCTTTAGGAATTGACAAGAATGAAACTTTATACTCAGAATGACAATTACTTGTAGAGAAACAAATGTCTAAAATGTTTCATATGTATTTTGTTTTCGTTCATTTGTTTATTTAGTTTATATTTAACATTCTGAATTTTTTACTTAAATTTATTTACTTTCAATTTTGTTATGGGTATTTATTGTGCTCTTTCTTTGTTTTAGCATTGTTTAATATGTAGTTTATTGTTTATTTTTCTTTATTTAGGTAATATTTCAAGCGGTTGTAACTTGGCGTTGAGAAAACAATTACGTCCCTATGAAAATTTATACTCAGAATTACATTTACTATCTAAAAGTAATTCTTGCGGGAAAAAAGTATTACACCCTGTATAAATATCTCTGAAATGTTGTTAAATGGTGTTTTAAGGATAAAAAGGATAAATACCCAAAATTTAGGTATTTATCCTAAGTAGGGGTAAATACCCTGGTAAATACCCATTTTATAAGTTCCCACCCGCCGGGTATTTACCCGGCCCACATCACTGATCATGATCAACGGTCCTTGCAGCAGTTCTCAAGTTTGTGTTACGCCTTCGTAAAACTACTTTCTCACTGCAACTTGCAATCCTAGAGTGGCTCTTGAGAGGAAGGAGCGTTATGTAGAAACACTGACCGATATGCCATGCAGCAGTTTTCGAGTTTGTTTTACGTCTTCGCAAAACTTGCTACTCGTTGGAAGTTGCAATTCCAAAGTGACTCTTGAAAGGTAAACACCGGTATTTTGCAACTATGATCAACGTGCCTTGCAGCAGTTCTCAACTTTGTGTTACTTCTTCGTAGAACTTGCTACTCGCTGCACGTTGCAATCCCAAAATTACTTTTGAAAGGACAGACCGTTATGTAGAAACTACGATCGACGTGGGTTTCAGCAGATCTCAAGTTTGTGTTCCGTCTTCATAAAATTTGGTACTCGCTGCAAGTTGCAATTCCAAAGTGACTTTTAAAAATAAAGACTGTTATGTAGCAACAATGATCGACGTGTCTTGCAGCAGTTCTCAAGTTTTGTTCTCAATAGTGTTTAATTCAACTAATTTGAAAGTTCAATACAATAAGTAAAACATTCCGCATTTATTGTGACATGTGCAAAGTGCTATTAAACACTGTGGACTGTACTGCTTGTTCTAGTAACCAACATGTTCACACGGGAAAGTGTGTGTATGCGATTGGTCGTTACCATGTGTATTGAGGTTTTGTGTTCTGTGGTTTGGTGCATTTTTGCGTCAGATTATATTACATCGAGTACCTGAAACGCTGGCATACGCAGAATGTCTTCTGTAGTTGTATACGGCTTTGTAAGCATGCCTCTCGAACGGATTTGGAACTATCCACCCCAGAATTGAAGAAAATTCAGATTGGGAACAAAACATGGCTTCGCTGATATATTTTTTTGGGGATGAGGAAGGGTCAAATATATCATACTTCATATCTACGTAAATAAATTCGTATATGTGTATAATTTGCAACGTATTAAGATTTATCTTTTGTATATGATGTCTTTTATTTCTGTAGAAATATTTCATTAATAGAATATTTAGCAAAAATCTCAATCCATTGCATAACCATACACGTATCATCATCAAAAACTAAACCATTCTCATACCATACCATTGTCATCGTTAACATTACACAAATAAAGAACAAATGAAAATAATAATCATTCAAGCATTCAGTAAATCCTTTCATGAAACTATTTGGAGGAATCTCCGTGACTACCTCAACTATCACAACATACGAAAACGATAAAGTAACCAGAAATGAAAAATATAAAAAGAACGAGCATCAAAAGATCATGCGGTGCCCAGTTTGATGCTTACATGAGTCTTGTTGAACTTTTTCTTCGGCGACTACCAAACCTGCCTGCTCCGTCACGGGAAGATGCTGTTCGAGAGCGTTGACGCAATTCAACATGCTCCTGAAACACATTTTTCATCTTCAAAATCGCTAATTTGCGACTGACGGTGGAAACATTTAACACACAGTGGAAACAAGTGGAAATTGTGAGAACTCTTGTGTTGTTTACAGCTTGTGAAGTTTTGTACCAATATACATCGTGCGGGATGGAGTGGGGAATGGAAAATTAATTCAATTAAAAATAAAATAAAATAAATAGTAACTATAATAACATAAAGTGTATTTTATAACTGTGCTTTTTACATAAATATATTACAACTGCGACTTTTGGTCTTCTGTGTTGACATTGTTCGTAACGGCTGGTGCAGGCATTTCTACTGATTTGTTGTCGTCGCTGAAATGAAATAAAATTATATGATAAAAAAATAAATAAATCACAAATCCTAATACGTAAATAATAAATGTGTTGGACACTATATTACAAAAATAACTTAATAATGATACTGACAAAAAATAATTGGAGAGTTATTTTGGAAAACAGACAACTTTTGCTTTCTTGATGGGCGATAATCTTGGTCTTTGGCATTCTTTTCTGATTTCAATGATGTATATCAACACTAAGGCCTGGTATTTTCACCTACCTACAATGCTCTCAATCGGTGTCTGACAAATCTGTCTTTTGCGTTATTTTACCCGTTAAATGAGAATATGTATTGGCGACGATGAGCTGAACGTGAACAGCATTTACACAGCATTTAACGGTCTAAAATAGCGCAACAAATTTGACAGATCTATCAGATAGTTATTGAGGTAGGTAGCTGAAAATATACCTACTATGTACCGATTTTCATTATTTTCTTCAGCACAATGTAAAGAAATTTCACTAGATTGTCACATGCTTTCATAGTTTTGCAAACAAATGTTGCAGCTTACTATACAAGGACAACCAAAATGGTGTTTCAAAAGTTTCAGACACTCTGTGTCACAAAATGTACCGTTTGCAAACCGTCAGTTATGATAGACCAACACAATCTCTCACTAGGATTCCCCTATACCCTTCTCATACTGATACATCTGCTCCATGGTAAGCAACGGTTTCAGACGTCATTTTAGTTACAGCACATAGCCGACGTGGCATCGCGGCATCGCGGCATATTGAGTCTAAACCACAAACTGTGTAGTTAGAAAACTGTCTACTTTCTAGTTAACTAGAACCGATATTACAAAGTTTTACTTGAAACTATGTGTCTTGTACAGAAATTCAGATATTGCGATAAATAAAAAATGATGGCAATAGCGTAACGTAAGCCTTGTGATAGAATACTTAAAAACGTGACAATCTTGATCATTTACAATGTGGCAAAAAAATAATCAAAATCGCTGATTCCGAAAGTTGAATATCAAACTACATATTAGGTGACCGGATTTTTTTGTCGACGACGGTAGTAAAAATAAAATTATATTATTTGATCATTTGATATGTATGTACATTATAAACTCAGGATGACATTTACTACAAAAGATTACTAGAAATAGAAAATGTGATGTAGAAAGTTCTATGTAGATTTCTTTCTTTATTAATTTGTTTTTCTATTTATTTTTATTATTTATTTTTTGCTTAAATTTATTTACTTTTTATTATTCAAATGCTTATTAATTGTGTTCGTTCTTCGTTTTCTCATTGATTAATATACTAAAGTAAAAAATATACCGGGTGGTCGTTTTAACTTGAAACTCCTAAATATCTCGAGAAATATACATGGTACGACAAAAGTGTCTGAAATAAACTTGTAGGACGCAAAGGGGGAAATGAGATGGCGCTATCAGTTGCATTGCAGATGGCGCTGCAATCGGTGAAAATGAGGTTAACTTCATTTTTTTAAATGGGAATACCAAACTTTTTTTTATCAAATTATGATTTTACGCTAAATAGGAAGAATCTTTTGTCTGAATATTTTTTTCGTACGATGCATCTATCAAAAGTTATTGACGTTGGAAGTTTGTGGCGTCTGCGGTAGTTACAACCGCTGCCACTGCATGGGATGCGCTCGCCGTGTTGCAGTCAAAGCGACGACTGTCATGGCTACTCATGTTACAACGACTATAGCATAACGGGGACACGTCTTGTACACGCACCGAAAAAAATGCATCGTACGAAAAAAAAATTTCAGACAAAAGATTCTTCTTATTTAGCGCAAAATCATAATTTGATAAAAAAAAGTTGGGTATTCACATTTAAAAAAAAGAAGTTAACCTCATTTTTACCGATTGCAGCGCCATCTGCAATGAAACTGATATCGCCATCTGATTTCCTCCTTTGCGTCCTACAAGTTTATTTAAGTCACTTTTGTCGTACCATGCATATTTCTCGAGATATTTAGGAGTCTCAAGTTAAAACGACCTCCCGGTATATATATTTTTAAAATTTTCTTTCTTTTGTTAACATTTCAAACGTCTGCAACTTTTTAAGAACTTGAAAAAACGAATACGTACGAAATGTCAAAAAGGTATTATGTACATAGTTGTGTAAATTGTGTTAAATTTTTTGAACAAATTCCGTAGTAATAGAAAATCTGTACCGTTTTTTGTCTAAACTAAAAAAAACTAAACTTGCCCTGTTTAAAACACTGTTTAGACACGGCAAGTTTAGTGACGGAAAGTGCTTTACGCTATCAAACTCGCTAAGTGTTAACCACAGGAAAGTACTTGCCGTCAAGTAGAAAGGTTACTTTTCTATGGTAGTAACAAAATTACTATATTACTTTCATTACAATTCCTGTCAGCTGTCAGCTTACTTTCTTACTCCTGTCAAATATTAGCATTTCTAAACTAGTGCGGAAAAATATTTGCCAAGTGTGCTCATTTATTATCGTCGGTTTAAATACACTATCCTGTATGGAGACAATAGATAATGATAATCTACAAAACAAATAAACAAAATCAAGAACACAACAACCAAAATCATAAGATGTGTAAAATGGGGATAGGCAGTGTAGGTCAACACTCAGTAGTCAGTACAAATTGATGATGAGCGTATAGGTGATAGTGACAGTGTTAGTAAGTAACAGTATGAATAGAGACAGTAAGTAGAGATGAAGAAAGAGATATATTAGAAGTAGAGTAGAGTGAGAGAAAGACCCACCGTCGTCAGGGCTGTGGATCCGGCCAGGTCCATGAGAGTGCGGTGAGCGGCTGGGCCGGGACCCTTTCCCTTTCCGGCCGTTCGTCACGGCCTCTGCGGCACGGCCAGTATAAGCACCTGATTGCGCAACGCGTAAGGCTGGCCCGAAGACTGTCTTGGAGCAACGGTCAGCATATCGCACGATGGCAAAATACAAGGCAACATCATCGTACTCTCTTACTCTCTCTCTCTCACTGATCACTATTTCACCAGGGCTTTGTCAGTCGCATAATCGACCTTTCGACAATCGGCCGCCGGCGCTACAATATTGCTCTCCCTCTCAACCATAGCTCTCAACTAGAGAGGCCCTGTCCTAAGGATCAGCGCTGCTCAACCTCTCTCTCTTGCATGTATAGCGGCAAATCAACCAGAATTAAATAGGTAGCACCCATACACATTGACAGTAATCAGTAGGACTAGTCAAAACGGCAAGGGATACAGAAAAGAATAAGATAAGGAAACCTCTTGGGGACCCAAGGTTGAGTAACACTGATCGAATAGCCAAAAGCCAATTTTTGGTATAGTGAACACGGCGGGGGTGGTATTGATCAGAACATTACACGTCTTTGACAACTACTCTCCTCAAACTCTCAACCAAAGTCTCTTCGACCTTGTCTTATTTGTCAAATATCTTTGAGAGCAACTAATGACCCCAACCCAACTATTGCGCTTTTTCTTGTCTGGTTTATATTTTGTTAACTTTTAAAAATTCGCTTTGCTTTTGAACAAAGATGTTATATATATATATTTCTGAAATTAGACGTGAAATTTATTCTTTTTGGTTTGTGTATAATGTATTGGGGTTTGTTGCTTTTTAAACAAACTTTTTTTTGTATTTTCAAAAGGATCATTAAAATTGTGTAGTCTCACATAAGGAAATTTAGGTTTTGGATTTATTATACGCTGAATACGAATTTCTGCTAAAAGGTTTCCTATTACGCAAGGTTTTCGAAAAATTCTGAATGTCTGAATGTGTTTTTGACATCTTTTGAGAATGTCTAGCGGCTCAACTTTAAGCCCTAGAACCAACAGAGGGAGTCTATTGTCGTCATCTTTTTGAAGCGAATGCGAAACTTCTCGAATAGTTAGGTGGACGGAGTGGGGATATCAGCGGTTTCCATCCGGAACGTATCTATGAGCAAATGTGCTTGTCGCTAAGTACAAGAACGCACGCGCCACGCCCATACGAACGTATCTATGGGCAAGTTTGCTCGTCGCTAAGAACAATAACGCACGCGCTACGCCCATACGTTCCAAACTCAGGGCAACCGCCGATATCCACACTCACACCTAACCATTCGAGAAGTCTCGCATTCGCTTCAAAAAGATGACGAGAATAGGCTCCCAGGTCTCATAATAAACCAAGTTTGTACTTTAACCTGAAGTCCTGAAAATAGTTTCACACGTGATCTTGAAGCATTGACAGCGCGGGAATACAAACAAAACATCCCTGACGCGTCCGGATTCGTATTCAGCGTAAACCAGCCAATATTTTCTTATATAAGATTACACAATTTGAACAAAACTCAAAAGATAAAAAAATCTCTATTAAATTTCAGCTAAAAATATACAATACCAAATTAAATAAATATATAGTAAATGGTGATATCCAGGCGGGATGCAAGTTTTAAATAAATCAAAAATTACAGCAACAACCTGGATTTGAACCAGGGACCTTTGAGTTTCTAGCACAATGCTCTCCCATCTGAGCTACTGAGGCCTATGACATTGACTTTTGATTTATTTAAAATTTGCATCCCGCCTGGATATCACCATTTACTATATGTATATTCATTAATCATTACGGTAAGTCCGGAAAGGTACGGTATGTGCGTATATTTATATTTAGTACAAATTAAATAAGTTTAAACAAAGCAGTATGCATAAACTGCAACAAAATCACCCAATACTTTTGATTAAATCAATAAGTCGAATATTTCGGCCAATTCCAGTCACCATGATTTGAAATTTTTGGACAATCTTCCCTGATACATAAACCGTCCAGTACATAAAATTTTTACTAAATATTTATTTTTTTGCATCTTTGTACACCATTGATCACTTTTTACTCGACAGTTTTGGTAAACAAATAGTTGTAACGAAAAGGGTTTTCAACAATTTTGAAAAATACGAAGAATATGTTTATGTATCAGAAAAGATTGTTTAAAATGTTCGAATCAATCAAGTTGGAATTGGCCATGATATCCGACTTAATTCTTTTTTACGTGATTAGAAAGTTAAAGACTGTAAACAAGTATTTGATTTTGGAATAAAATTGATGTTTGTGATTGTGACAAATGCTTCTGATAAATGATTGTGATAACCATAATTTTTAGACCTTTAGGGGTGACGTTACCCCTCAAGTACAATGACTTATTTTAACATTTCTTATCTGTGGACACAGTTGTTTTTCTTATATTGTCTTTGGAACATTTGGGAACTTTTCCTTTTTTTTATTATTTTCATATGTTTGTGACGTGATTAAGGATTGTTTTATTTCAACAGATTATCTCCAGAACTCTTGCAAAGAAAACACGTCATACGAAGTTTTCCAAACCCAATGTTATCATTTTACTTGCAAAGAAATGGTCATGTATAAATTTTCTCCAATATAAAAAATATCAGGCTTGTTTTAAATACCTGTAAATAGTTTAATGTCCGATTACTTGTTAGATTAGATATCAAATTGCACTAATGGTACAGCTGAACAATCGATAAACGACCAATTCAGTAATACATTTACATTTAATTATACAGGGTCAATTATAACTAGCGTAAAACATTGAAAACCCCCCACATAAAGACTATCATTTAGGTATGTCTAATTACGAAGAATGAAAAATGCATAAAAAAGGAGTTTTCTGATCTTGACTTCTACACACGACATCTACATATATGTGTACAGGGTTCAATTTACAACTTCTCGCCCGTCAACTTTGTTCTTGAACTTTTTTCTTTCATTTGGAGAGCTTCAAAACTACTGCTGTTTGATATCTGCGTTTGTTATCTGTGTCCAATTTGTAGTCATAAATACCACGATCTATTTTAAACATTATTTTAAAGGAGATCCATATCAATCATTCTTTCTCATCAATTTTTGGCTTTATTTTAGAAACGTATTATAAATGGTAACAGAAAGTTTAAACAGCAGTTTCAGCAGTGGTTTTAAGTTCTTTCTCAACGTAATTTTATTTAGAATTGAGGTTCAACTGTATTTGATCAACCCTGCTACTGCCAGTGTAAAAAAATATCGCTTTTGCCGGCTTTTGTTTGAAAATATCAAACACATGAAGATTGTACACATGTTTGCAGTGTTCTTACAGTTTTTAGTATTGATTTGTCCCACATTTAGATTTTAGATGTATACTAAATAATTTTGTTTATTTTATTTAAAAAACGTCGTATCATATTTTCAATAAATTGCTTTTGCGGTGATTAGGAGAAAATGAAAATGTTGCCTCGTAGAATGTCCAATCGTGCGAATATTGATAGGAATGATTCTTTCATGTTTGTTTTTTTTCTGTTTTTCTCTGTGGCATGCTACTACAACCGAGGGCCCACAAGTTGGGGGCCCGGGATCCAGACCCGGCCCTGCATTCGCGAGCTATTATCGACTTCAATTCAAACTTTTTGGCTCCAGTTTACAAGAAGTATCATATAAAAAAAAACTCAAGAAGACCATGATTGTTCTTTTTTTGAATCTAAGGCTTTATGTTGATATAACCTGATGTTTAAAGTGTCAGGAAAAGACAGACTGTCACAACAACATTTTTAGAGGAACTTTAACCTGAGAAACAAATCGTTTAAATCATGACCTGCTTAAAATATTTCTTTTTTTATTCAACATCCTATACAACAGGGATGACAGACGTGATTTTTAATAGTTTGAAATCCATCGAGTACATCGTGCTTTTCTGGCGTGAATTGAAATCGAGAAATTACTAACTGAATGAACATAGAGATTAGGCCCAAAATAAAATCGTTAGTTTCGAGTTATTTAAGTCTCTAATCCCATCAAATCGTGCAAAACAAAGGACAGAATTTATTCAAGTGATGTTAGTATGTACACCATAAAATAAAATGAAAACAAACATGCAGACGAAACATCAACCCCGGCCGGGGTTGATACACAACATCGATATCTGGTACATGGAAAGAAGCTCCTAATGCATGCGATTTTGGCCGAAAACGGAAAATATTGAACTCACCCATACAGCCGACTATCCCGAAAACTAGCCCTAATATCGTATAAATGTTTAAACGTTAATAATTTCCTTCTATGGTACGGCTTTTAAGCGATCAGATTATGTTTTAGGTTAGAGTTAGTGGTTTATAAATATTACCTTCCGTTTCCGTGCCTGAAGATGGCCAGTATCTCCTCGAACGTTTTGTTCTTCGTCTCGGGCACTTTTTTGTACGTGAATATCCAGAAAACAGCTAGAAGAACGCTGAACGGAAGAAATGTGTAGTTCTCCAGTGAATTCTGTAACAAAATATAATCATAAATATTTACTGATAATGTCATACTAAGTACATAATAATAATTATTTCGCAAAACTATGAACGTAGCCTTTGTAGTTCGGTTAAAGTAGATCTACAAAACTTCTTAGAATCGAAAAAATACTAACAAGCCTGGCCTAACTTTTGTAGCAAAACCTTCCCGACGTCGCATATCGAAAAATGTTCCAGTTGGAATGTGTATGATTTTTGTCAAAACGCTAATATCAACTAATAACCCCAAACCAACCCGTTTGTTTCTATCACGTCTGGTATAGATTAATAAAATAAATGCTCTTTGTTAATAATCGCATTAAAATCAAAACCATTTGTAGTTTTAAAAAATGCTTTTTTCTACTTTGCATTCACAATGCACACATTGTAACACTGTTTTCAGTGTTACAATTAACACATTGTAATACCGAAAACAGTAACATTTTTGTCTGATTGGTACACAGTGATATCAAATGCCATATGTCGAACGTACAATACATAACCCAACATAACCACACACTGCATCTTCTTAATCGCTTGCAATCACATAAACTGCGAAATATCAATATTCTATACATATTTAAACATGGATGTAGCCTGCTATAGTATGGCCAAAGCATTGGGGCTTTCTTAGTTTTGCTGTGTTCATCAAAATACGCCAGCATGACGTTTACGGTGATGTTTTATGACTAGTAAGTGATCGTTATCATTCTTTTCAACTAAACATCAAATCCCCTTTTCAGATATAATTCAAGGACCACATTTACTTTAATAAGGTATTATGCGAAGATCAAACCTACATCGTAGATACGAACGATTTTAATTACTGCTGCGAGATTGTATATGCGCAATAAATGGTTTATCAGCATACACGTACGAAGCTATAGTACATTTAAAGTGTAGAAGATTTCTTAGTTTATGTAACGTATAAGTTTTCGGTAATATTTTGGACGCTTGGATGCTCGGTTCAATTCATATTCGTTTTTGTCCGTCGCTTTCGACTTAGTTCTGGTTGTGTGCAACGTATTTGTATTACCTCCATCACATGTAATTTTACTAAGTATCATTTATTCTAATAAACTACTTTGCCGAAATTAGAATTGGGTTTCAATTATAAGTGCTTGTAAATATATAAGCCGCAACGGCTACGTAGCGGAATTAGGTAGACACCGCTATTAAACGTTAAGCGTTATAACAATTCTTTAGTAAGTTCTTGTTGTTCGAAGTAACTAATCAGTCACCGCCAAACACTTTTATTCTGATTATTATACTTATGAAACCACTATTTTAAAGTTATTAACTGTTTAGGTTAAGTTTCATGTATTTATCACAGTAGGGTTAAAAGTGTTGCCCCAAGCTCCATTATGATCATCGTTGCGACCTCACTGAATATTTATTCAAACTTTTAGGCTAAAGTAGAGTAAAATTATTCACAATTAGATTTTGTCATGATTTTATCTCATCGATCTCAATTCTCAATCTCATCCTTAACGAAGTTGACAGTGGTTGACAGTTACTACAGTGCTGCCACGTGGTACCCGCAAAATACCCTAGATTCTAATTTAGCGCGATATAGCAACCACAATTTCTAAACTTATATAAAATTAATGACGCAAAGTAGAAAAAATAGTATATTACACTCGTTTTATAAGACGTATTGGCGCACTCGTTCCATTTGGGCACTCCTCGCTACGCTCGTCGTGCCCAAAACAACTCGTGCGCCAATTTGACGTCTTATAAAACTTGTATAATAATATACTATTATTTTATAGAATTACACATTTTTATATGACATAGAATTTTCGATCTCGTTGTATGACGTCACCGATCTTTTTATGGCAACCCCCTATTTTTCTTATTAATCTTGGTAGATCCCTTAATTGTCATCATGGTAGCATAAAACATGTTTGGCCTTAGATCAGAAAATTTTGCAACAAACAAAACGCAATTGAAAAATAGTGAAAAGTGTGCTAAGGGGTCGAAAGCCAAAATAATAAAAAAAAACTTCTGACAACCACAAACCAACAATTTTATATTTATCACATCTGCTTCAGAATAAATCAATAATTATTTAAAATAAATATTTGGTCACTGAGATCTTACTGTGGCACATTTCCTTCCTCAGTGTTTGATAATTCTGCCACATTTTCATCCATACTTCCATGTGTTTCCATAGTGTTGCAGTTGGCATGGAAACTGACTATAAGCGTGATTGAAATTAATCTAGTAGTTGATGGTAAATGTGACTAACTAATTTTGTTTGTAATTTTTGTATCAAACTCCAAACTTTTCCTGATAGTATCAATCCTTTGAATGGTTTGTGTATTGTTGCTAAATAGTTGGCATTACCAGTGGCATACTACTGTTCTTTGTATTAAGATAAGCCCTCAATGTAACCGCACAAACCGCATAACATACAGGCCGTTCCAACTTTTTTCGCATATTATTTATAAAGCAGATGTCAATCATGACTAATCGTCTGAAATTAAAAAAAAATCATTTCTAAAATGGCTAACTTATTAGAGACAAGAGACTCAAACACAAATAAATCTAAATGAAACTTTTTACTCGGAATGGCATTTAGTTTCAAAAAAATGACGGGGAAAATGGTGGGTCAGTTTGTAAATGCGAGGCCTACGACGTGTCCCTGGTATTTGAATTCGAAACAGAAATAAGGAAACTGAATGGGTGTTTTGTCCAATTTTCAGAATTTCAGATAAATACAAATTTTGAGGGTATTTTGAAGTTTTAGGCACATTTGGTTCAGCTATAACATTTATCATCTTTTTTAACATCATCACGTTTTTATACAACAACCCAATATTTTATTTTCCCTAAAAAACATAATCTTCAATAGCTTTTTTCTTAAATTTTCTACCATTAAGTGAATTAATGGACATAAGTAAAGAGAATTGATGGTCGGAAATTCAATTTGTAATGATTTGATAATTAAAAATTGACGCGTCCGGGGATATTTTAAAATTAAAAACGATATTTGGCATTGTATATGATAATAAAGGTTATGCAAATTTTCTCAAAAATGTGACGTGATGAAAAAGTTTTAATAGCGTGTTTACAACTACGATGAACACACAAATAAGACATATCCATCAGCATGCAGAAATATTTTTTGTTGCTGCAGTGTTATTATTCAAAACTAAATTTAAATCAAATATGTTATGTCAAATTGTATGGCCTCCGTGCCGCTACGTCACCTTAATTTGACAAGGGGTTTCATTCGAATTCCTAATTAATTCAGTGGCCGGACAAAAATGTATGTCTCGCAGTGCTAGAAGTCGCCCAGCTATGACTGTGCGTAGCGCTCACGCATGAGTCAATGACGACTTATGCGGTCGATTGGATTGATATCTATAGGCGCGAAGCGCCTGGCGGTCGGTAGTAAACCGAGTGAATTTAATATTAAATGTTTGTCGTAACTATATGCAACACGTGCCCACTGAAATATTTTACTCATTTCTTGGATATGCATTGAACGATTGTATTACTACATATTTTTCTAAATTATCTTCTGTAAAATTATTTCGCTTAGATGTTAAAATGTCTTTAAACCCTGAAAATGATCTTTCTACATCGCACCTAGTCACAGGCGCAAAAGAATAAACCAACACCAAATTGGAATATTTTTCAAAAATTCCTTCATCCGTAAATGAATTCGTAGAGATTTGTTTTAAAATATTAAAATCCGGATTTCTATGTACTACCGCATCAATTTCTTTTTGTAATTTTTTACTGATTGGTGCTTCAATGCGTCGTAACCTTTCGTACAGAGATTCAATCCTTTGAAAACTGTTTGCAAGTTCAACATTTTGTTGTTCTAGAAACTTTATGGTTGGCAATACTTGCGCAAAATTTGTATCAATAAATTTTAATTGTTCATGCAAATCTTGTAATGATAGTACTTTTTGCAGTCTTTAATACTAACTTCTTCATCAGGCAAATTTAAGACGAAGGGTTTGATGATATCAAAGTTTCTTGCATAAAAAATTGCCGCTTCTAACCATGTACCCCACCTTGTAATAACTGGTTGTGGTGGCAAAGGTACATTAGGGGACTTTTCCTTGTAAAGAGACAATCTGGAAGGAGCTTTCAATAATTTTTTTTTGTATGTGCTTATTAGCGTATTCACATCTGGAAATTCTTCCCGAATAAATTCACAAATTCTATGAATAGCGTGTGCAAAACATGAAGAATATTTAAAAAAATGTTGTTTAAGTAAGTTTCCAACTTTTAACATAATCGCAGCAGCGTCAGAAACAAACAGTAATACTTTGGTAGCGTCTGTGATTCCTACTTTTTTTATGCCGTCATTTACTATTGTACATATCTCTTCAGCTTTGACGGTACAGCGAAACTGAGTAGATATTAAATAGGGTTTATATAAGTCTTGCGGGTCCAACAATCCGACAACGACGTTGACCACACATCTACCCTTCATATCCATAGTTTCATCTGCAGAAACCCAAATATATTTATCGGATAGTTTTGACTTTATTTTAGAAATTGTTTTGTCATATTGCCCTTGTACGTAATATTTTCTAATTGTGGATTCATCGGGTAAGTCTCGTCCAGTATACTTCTTGATAAATTTTTTAAAAACGGGATTATTAATTTTTGTGAAAGGTATATTAGCAGAAATATATGTTTCACGTAAATCATCAAAAAAGTTTTTAGTTGACGTTCCTGATACATTTTCCATGTGTTTTTTGTTTTTACATGGGCCCGAAGACATTGTTTACTACGAATAATTAAATTTCGTGAGCAGAAATTGCAAACTACTTCCCCTTTCTTAACGAACGTGAAAGTATTGCCAAACTCAGCTAGCAAACGATTCATTGCAGGATTTTCAAACTAAGTACAACTATAAAATAAAAAAATAATTCAACTCTAAGTATAAAACGGAAGAACAAATTCGAAATGGAAAATAAAAACAGATATTCACACAAAATTTCAAGAAACAACACAATTGAAAGAAACTGCTCAAATTATCTATCGACGAAGCGGAAATTTAAACAAGGCAAGCGACTGTACTCGATCAACGCCAAAGCAGGTGTAGTGGTATGTACACCATGAGCCGAAACCAGACCGGCTAGCCGCGTTCCCACCAGCACGTGTCCCATGTACGACACTGGAAAATATACATTTTTGTCCGACCACTGCAGTAATTATTGAAAGAATTTCACAATAGGCTCCTTTTGCATTGAAATAGCAAAAGCTTTCTTTTCAATAGTAAAACAAAGCAAATATTATACCATTATATAAACTACACTAAAAGAGCAATTTCTAATAGCCCCTTTATACGAAGTTAGGTAATAACAGCCAACATGACCAAATTAATACGGCCTTTGATCAATTTGGTCCACAATGACCTCGAACACAATATAATGTAAAGAAAACGAGAACCCTCCATTGCTACGGCAAGCACAAAGCTTATGTCTCGGATTATGGAAAATTGTCAAACTTTCAAACTAATTGCAACATTTTTCGACAGTATTACCCTTAAGCCACGATGGAACTTGCACTTTTTGGTTAAATTTACAATTTACCCTTACAAACTTCCGACACGGTTACAGGGTTGTAGTCTTGAATTGATGAGTAGTCCTAATGACCTAGTGTCCATAATTCCGAGCCATTGGCTTGACAGGTTTTGACCAACCCTCTGCCGCATGATGAGCACTAATTACACCATCTTGGAGAGGTTTTGGTGTGATGCTTTCGGGACAGATTAGGCCCCAGCCTATACGACCCAGAAGGGTCCGATGCAAATTTATCTGAATTATTCAAGACCGAAGCGTACCGTAACGTGAACAGTATGCCAAGATGGCTATGCGTGTACTGAAAACACTATCACGCAAATGCCTTACTTACATTTTGCAACGTGTTTCAAATTTGCACAGGTAAGATGGATATCTCGATGGTAATTTACATTTGTGGCCCTACGATTGGTTAATAATGCGATTATTGTAGAAATAATTTACGAATAACACAGATCAAAAGTACTTATTTTGTTTTTTCAGAAAAAAATCTGATGTGGCCAGGCACATGACTTTATCATACTATATATAAAATTAATAGTTTAGCTGCATGAGATTCTATTTGATCGAGATCGGCTATGTCTGCATTAAAATAAAACTAGTAGAACTAGACAGATATCTCGATTAAAGCTGCGTTCGGATATTGTACTCCGTTGACACCGGGTACACCGTCCAAATGGCACTTACGTGTTTTTGGGTGTAAAAAGTGTAACGGTGTTCAATATCCGAACGCAGCCTATATTGACAGTAGAATTTTCAAAACATTAGCGTTGCACTAGCTACTGTCATTAGAATCAAAAAATCTGACATATCCTGGCTACTAGTTTTAAAGCAGTACGACCGATCTCGATGAAATAGAATTTGCTCATGCAGCTAAACTATAAATTCTACCAAAAAATGTCATATACATAAATTATAGAAAATTTCCTCTCCTTTAATTTATTATTTAACTATTTCATTTACAAAATCTTCGAAAAATGCTAAGAGTAAACCAACCGGTTCCTTTGGACCCTTTTCAACAGAAAGCTTTTCAACTCTAAGTTTGGTTATGAAACTTCTAATTATGAAGTTTTGTCCCGATGCCTTTAGTAGTTTCTCCGGAATCGTCGCCACAAAAACGGGTACACACACACACATACACACACACATACACACACACACATACACACACACACACACATACACACACACACACACACACACACACACACACACACACACACACACACACACACACACACACACACACACACACACACACACACACACACACACACACACACACACACACACACACACACACACACACACACACACACACACACACACACACACACACACACACACACACACACACACACACACATTTTTTTGTACCTTGGTCAAAAATGTTCAGGGGACCCAAAAAGACATATTTACGCTAAAATCTCAAAAAATTTTTTTGGCATGATTACAATACTTTACATACTGCGTATGATAAAGTAAAAAATGACACCAACATTTTGACAGTGCTTTGGGCCTTGGGGTTTGTCCAAAATCAAGTTTTTATTTCAGCATACTTATAGAATTCTTGTCGACAAACCGAGTTTGTTCATATACCTTGTTTATTGTAAGCACCTTAATGTTTTATTAACTAGATTTATTAAGTTTTCCTCAAAATCACGTTTAAAATACTAAAATTTCCTTGCCCTGGCCTGTCCTATTCCCGTTCTTTTGCAAATACGTTAGTATAAAACCCATTACATTTCCTAATACATTACAATACCACTACATATACTTACTAGACAATCTAAGCAATTCTATTTCATGTCTGGAACTAATTTCTTATCATCGAATATTTTCAAATTAAAGTTTGTCCCACACTTTTCACACCCGGTGTTCCCTTCTTAGTCTCTTTCCATCAAATGTCCTGATGGACATTTTTACGTCACGTACATTCACGGTTTAATAGCACAATCACTCATGCTGCATAGACTAGACATCCAACAGGGGTCTAGGAGACAGACCCCTGTTACGACGAGAAACTAAAGCTCCATCTATCGGCATCCTATGGCACTATTTTCAAAGCAACGACTAACTTAAATCAAAATAATCGTTTTCTTAAAGCAAATATTTAGGTTTGTTTTTTATATTAAAGAAATATTGTTATTAAAAGTATGTGTTGTCTTATTACATACAAATTATGTTATGAATGTTATTTTCTTAATATTAGACAACTATTTCCCTGTGTGTACATGGAAGGGGGAGGAGTGTTTGACGTGAAGGTGTAACGACCATTCTACAAATTGTTCAAATGCTCTCATTGGTTCGTGAGAGTCACGGAACAACGTGGTACCCGTGTTTAGTACGGTGACTGGCGCCTCTACCCTGGCGACATTTGTTATAATTCAGATTATCATTGTGTTTTTACTATCTATATAACCATCATTATTTTGGTTATTCCCAAATTTTCTTGAAAATGTTCTTCCCAATGAATTGCCCGTGTTTTTGTTTTAAAAGTAAGAAGAGTTCGAGTAAAAGTAATAAATAGACTTGATTTCTTGCAGACATACTCTCCTCTATGATAACATTTCTAAATAACCTAAAATTAACAGTTAGTTTCTCGACGACAACCTTTCGTATTTTTTGTCTTTTAGTATACTGCAAAATGACTTTTTCTTCTGTTGGAATTTAGGTATAATAGAAACAATATCTGTCTCAATATTTGTCCGATAGATTTGAGCAACCGGACATACTTCTTGGTTTATCATAGAACAACACACTGTAACCATCAGATTCGTCCCAGAACCTCATGCGTCACAATCAATTTTTTCTCTTTTAAAGTTTACCCACCTAAAGAGTTTGAATGCGCAAAATTATGTGTAGACAACCAATCAAAGCCAAATCACTAATATAATTGGAGATTGTTTTTCAATTTCATTTGGTATCTAAAATAACAACATTATTATATCAACTATTCATTACGAGGATAATGTTATTTAATTTCCAGAAAATAAATTCATAAAATCTGTAAAGTTTGATTCATCTGATAAGATATTATTATAAATTAGCAACTGGCTGCAATTAACTCGTTCTTTTTTCAATTAAATGTAACAAAAGGTTTGTTAGAGCCATTTGGAATTCGAAAACCAGTTTTTCCAAAACCGTATTTTGTAAAACCCAAGTAGCCACTGCAAATTAGACTAAAAAAAGGTAAACTTCAGAACCCAGCTGGTTTTCTTAATACACTTTGGTTGGGCATCACAAACAACGTGTAAAAAGTCTCCATCGATATCGTTTCTTTCTTCTTGTTATTTACGGGCAAACATGACCGAGTTGAGTATGTTTACAATATCTTGCACAAGCCATTGATAACATGTCGGTTCGGTCATCATATTAACAAGTGTCTTATGTATTGGCCCTGTGCATACCCCCTGGAAGGGAGATGAGAATCGATCTAGGTGCCCGTAGTGGAGAAACGGAGAAATACCGGCCCACACTATAGCGGCTCACACTATGTGTAGTAGTTTAAGGCGCATTATGTTTTCTTGCTTATCTGTCATAAGTTCACAGATGGTTCGTCGATATCATAGTAATGGCGGTCACGATCAGTATCAATCCAACGAATATAAACGGTTCTTAACGTTCACTACTATAACAGCTATTCGCCAAAAAAACAATATAATAATACAAATTTGATTGGACCATTGAAACACTACAGAGAAATGTAACATATAGTTGCGAACTGCTCCATTTATGCCTTATGGACATAGTACCCGCCTACCCCGGTAGAGGCGCTTGCAACACACACTCGGCCAATATGTAAATTTATTTATTTATTTAGACAGGTAAAATACCCAGTAAAGTACCCCAAACATACATCGTTAATAAAAATTGATCCTAATTAAATTCAGCAGTAGGAAAAATAAAATTAGAAAAAATACAAAAGATTATAAAAAATACAAGTAGGAAAATCGCGGCATAGAGAAGCTGTTTTTGCCCCGGTATCTATGATGTGAAATGTCACTTTATGATCACGTAGGACATAAATTATGATAAAATATGTTTTTCCAGACCTATAACTTGAAAACGCGTAGTGGTACTATGTATAGACGTCATGTTTTTGTTGCCATTGTCGTCTGATCAACATAAAGCAAGATATTGTAAAAAAAAATCAACGCACCGCAGAAGCAATACCGATGTGAACTTTTTACACATTATTTGTAATGCCCAACTTAAGGTGTATACAAAAATCCAGCTATTCTGGAATTTTACCAAAGTGAAATCCTTGTTTGGGTATTAACAAGGGCTGTGTTGTTTTTTGATATGTTTATAAAAACAAATCCCCTATTGAAGTCCAAATACCATACCAAATTGTTAAAAGTTTCCAGTGAAAGTATATATTTAAATAAAAATTTATTTTAAATTCATATTAAGGATTAGACGAAAGTATTTACTAATTTATGTTTATAATTCTCAACACATGGCACAATAATCTGTGCGGCAATGACACATTTTTGAAACAATCCACCACAGAACGTTAAAAACCAACAAAAAAGAACATCGGAAATGAATTTTTATGAGAGCCATTTGAATTGCAAACGAACCATAAGCTCCATGTAACGACTGCTCATTACACTGCATTATGTAAAAGAATTTTCAAAGCGGCCTTAACTAGCTTCGTTTCTTCGCGTTCGGTGTTCATTGTTACGGGATTTAATTAAACAGAGAAATGGTACGCGCGGTGTCCGATTATATCTGCCATTGTAGCAGCGTAAACGCTTTGTTCCTAATATAGTAATTTCATTCACGTTTCACAACGACAAGACACGGCCAGAACTGCATAAACGGTCGCAAATCTGTTGTGGCTCGTGTTCGTCTGTAGGTTTTACTTTCAAAGGTAAAACTAGATCATGCCATGCAAGTTTACCGGGTCAGAGTTATTACAGTCATTCGTTGAAGATCTGTCTGTAGATAATGATTGATTTGAGGTAATTTTATGGCACTGTCACGAATTTAACTGTTTCTGGCTTTGCTGAAATTTATTGGAAGGTTTTATTAGTCAGTTAAAATTACCTAATAGAGTAATAGCTTTCAGTTATATTGGCGATATTACTTGTTTTATGGTGGGTTTAGTTTTAAAGATAACTCAATACCATTTTAATGTTTTGGATTCGAACTAGGGTTTATAAATATACCGATTTTTGCAGAAACCGGTTTCCGAGTCCAATTTTTTTTTGTTTTAACATAATAAATAGAAAATAGATCTCCAACTGACTCTCAACGTGGTGTTATTATTCTCAGAGCATTTCTATCTTTATTTGGTATTTTATTGATTGTCTCAAATAGTGAAAATTTTGCTTTTAGTGTCCTCAAACAATTATTTTTCCAGGTTCTCGAAAAACCCTAGAATTAATTTTTCCATTAGTTTTGATTGGCCAATGAGCATTTCTCTGATAATTATAGCTTTTCATTTATCATACTATGGGTTTCTATAATAGTGGTTTATAGGAGAAAATATTTGCTTTCTTGTACGAATTTAATGGAAGTATTGTGCTGTTTTATATACCGGACGGAATTGAGACGGAATTGCCCGCCAAATACCTTTCTCGTTTTATATACCTACATGTCTTTTCTGTCTGTTGGCAAAGAAATTGTTGAAAGTTTTTACAAAATACGTCGTAAAACGCCAAAAGAATGTCAACATGACATCGGACAGAAAGTTCTCTACCAGATTTACTTTTTTTTCAGATAGTAAATTTCGTACTAAATAAAAAGTTACTTACGGACTTCGTTGCTTAAAAAGTTACAGCGATTTGAAATTTTAACAGGACGAAATTTTAAACTACTTTAAGGAATTGAGAAATCAGAAAACCAATAAGTAGACATAAGGTTTAGGTTTTTACTAAAAATTTAAATTGTAAAAAAGTACAATAAAAAGTTTTAAACGGATTTATTTGTTTCTTCATTTGTGTATTCCTTTATTTTAATTGTTTGACATTGTTTATTTTTTATTGTTGTAATGGTTTTCACATTGTTGCACACGCATTTTATAACTAAAACATTGAAAAATTTTAAAAAGGCTAGGTCCATATGAAGTGTTCCCCAAAATTACATTTACTGCTTTAAATGTTGGCATATTTTAAATAGGTTTTCAGAGGGCAGCGTCTTTTTTACATGTTTTTCATTTCAGCATACCTGAAGAATTCTATCACATCCCATTATTTATATATAGATAAATACCCTTCAGGGTACTTAAATATTTAAAAAGGTAATTCATAGAACTTATATACCTAAAGGGAGAATCAACATGATGTTTTGGCAATTTGGACAGATTCTCAACATTTATCTCAATACATATCTGAATTTTTGTAAAAGATGCAGATTTACAAGTAAAACATAGCAATTTTAGCTTTAATGTTCAATAACTTTATGTAACTTGAACCGACTTTCATTATTTTTTCAACACGAACAAATTTTAAAGTAAATAGAGTGATGTGCTACAGGATGTTCCATTTAGAAAACTCAAGAAAAAGCCATTTGAAAAATATCAAAATTTACTAAGTTCTATGAACACCCTGTATATTGTATCTAATATCATTGGATACTATCATCTACCCACTGGCTTGGACTATTGTCTCACGTAGTTTAAAGGCAAGATCGGCAAAAATGTCGTTTTTACATAGCTTTTAAAAAGATCCTGCAACGGGCATATTTTGGAAAAACAGTTGAATATCTCTGGAACTATTAACGCTGTGACTTAGCAACATACACGGTTGGATATACAAATTTAGTAGTATTCATAATATAATAAAATACACAGGGCGTTCCATTTAAAAAAATGTACATACTTTCCGTCACACCTAAATGCAACACCCTGTATAAATGAAAATATTTTTACGTTATAGAAACTAATGAGTCAAACAACTTCTATATAAAATATTTTTTCTTTCTCAAACGATTTCTTAACTATCGACCGCCGGGATACTAATAACTCACCCTGTATAGACATTTGTAAAGTGTATCAGTTAATGATAAACTTGGCAAATCAGTCTTTTTTTCAAAATTGTGCAATTTGCTAACACATTTTATTTTATTTAGTTTGGAACAGTAATTCATTAGTAAAATTCATAGATAACTTTAAAAAAAGTCACATGGCGACTAAATCAAACACTTCCGGTAAAATATGGTGTGACTAAATCACGCACATGCCAACTTGAATATTTTTCAAAATGCGAGGTTTGAATACGCTGAAAAAAAGCTAAAATTTGTATTTGGAGTTCCAGGAATTTTTTTTTTCAAATATTGTAAATCAGCTGATAATCCTGATAACTTTATTTATAATGTCCTAAAAAACATTCAAATTAGTCAAAGATTTGTTGTGCCCCGAAGGGTATTTTATTAATGTTTGTATTTTACTGTAAAACAAATTTATTTCAAATTTAGTTAGTACCTATTTGTTGGGATAAAATTAGGTTTAATTAAAAATGACACAATACAACAACATACGGAAGTAATCCTTATTTAACAGAAATATATTGGTCTCAGTTCGACGCATTATTACAACTTTGCTTACCCATTATTGCGCGCTATTTCAAAACTTTTGTCGCGGTGGACGCGTTTTTGACATTCCTGCACACAATCACATACACACAGCTACAATGACGCGAGATAATTAAGGAAGCAATCCTTCACCATGCTCCGAGACTAATGCTGTCGAGGTTTTCGCAACTAGAGACTATCTTGGAAATTGGGCCGATTTTCACTACTCATTATAATAAATAATTTTCACTTTTTTATGTACTCATGTACGATACCGCTGCATTACCATCTTAACGTCGCCAATGTCTCCATTTGCAGATTTAACATGCCGTGAAGCATTGCATGCATTATTAATCGGTCGCCGAACGGATTATTGGAACATTTTAATAGATCATTTGCTGATAATCTTGTGACATAAATAACTGCTGTGACGTGGCAGGTGTGTGGTATGTGTATGTAGCATATGTTGAAAGACGTATTGCGAAGAAACTGCTTCAAGACGCGAGGAGAAAACGCGAGAAATTTGTTTTTGCACGAAAATTCGGTAAACGGCAAACGCACAGTGTATTAAATTGAAGGTTAAGGTAATTTTTATTCGATCGGTGATTGCAGAAATCGTGTCGATTTATCGAGGTGTCCAATTGTGCATATTAAGCAACATCGTGATGGGAATAACTAGAATAATTAGCGATAATTACGTACTTGGATTGTAAAGTTTCTTCATTGCTAGGTTTGTAGGTTATGTTATTACTAACGAAACCACACTCCATCTATCACTACTTGGTGATAGTGCTGACAGACAAGAAGGTGCACTGTAGTTCTTTATAAGCGACTACATGAGTGGTCAAATCTAATTATAATGATTAATAAAAATAAATTTAATTAAGAACAATGGAATGGATCCACACAACAACAACGGTATTAGAGAGAACATAGAAGAAAAAAGCAATTCGAACACAACTCTTCGAAAATAACAAGAGCAAAATAAGTAATCAAACGCATAAAAGGTGAAATACCACAAGATAGTGTACTTGGACCAATTTTATACCTTCTTCATAAACTAATTTGTATTGCTATAAATCTTTCTGCTGACGACAATGCTGTTATCGCAGTAGATATCCATGTTGAAGCAGCAACAGTAAAACTGCAATGTGATGTCAAGTATATTAGTGAATAGATACAACGATGGAAGATTGCATTGAACAAATGCGTTGATATGAACTTCAGCAACAAGAGAATAGAATACATTCCAGTGAAAATAAATAACTCCAACGTACCAATACCACGTTAAAAAGAAATGAGCATAATTGAGCATACATTGCAAAAAAAAACTATTTGCTTAGTACCAGTATGAAGTCGGCTTTATCGACATAAAAAGCCCTGACAACTAGATACGCAATCAAACCAGCGTTGACCTATGTTGTACTAAAACATAATAATCATTTATGTATAATCGATTATTAGTCAAGAACATCTCGAGAACCAAATCGTAACTTTAAATAATACGATTATGCCCATCACTAAGCGGCCTTCAGTACAGACAGGCACAATACTGCTTTTAACACTTATTTTGCAAAATATATACTAGAACTATTTGTGATGAATCTACATTACGTAGATATTTTATTCTTAAATGTCATCAAAGTATAATTAATCAATAAAATAAAGACAAACGATAATTATATTTGGGTTTCTGCTGACGAAACAACTGACATATTAGGACGATGTGTCTGTCCTAAGCGTTGTCATAGGAATTTCATGTACTAGAAAAAGTTAACGCTAACCATCGAGATATGTTAGGTTTTTCGTATACAGAAAATTCAATTGCGTCAATAGGCCCGTACTAATTATAATGTAAATTTTAGAAGCGTTCTTTAGAAGTAGTAATATGTTTAGTACAAAGAACAATGCACTTTACCGCAGTACAATTTCTATCAACAAATTGTATCCGCAATTCGTAGTGTACAGAACCTCTGAAAAGCTAACATTAAACCAATAATTAAGTGACACTTTTTATGTTTTTTATGAACAGGTCATTGTCCCGTTACTGACATCTAACGTCACTTATTTAACAAGTCTTATTCGCATAAGATAAACAAGAAAATGGCGTTAGGCAACCCATCAAAAAAACGAGATTATCTAAAAACTTTTCATTCTGCATTTTTAATAATTAATTACTCAAAACTATAGCCAGATAGAGCAAAAAAGAATTTGAAAGTTTTACTCTAATTGTCAAGATCTATAACCTCTAGAAATTATTGCTTTGATTTCGTATACACTCCAAAATATTTGGGTATGACTCTGGATACAAAGCTAAGGTGGAAAGAACACGTTAAGAAGAAAAGAGTAGAGCTTGGCTTCAAATACAGAGAACTGTACGGGCTTCTGAGAAGAAACTCTCAGTTGTCAGTACAGAACAAACTACAAGTTTACAACCAAGTACTAAAACCGATTTGGTTATATGGTATCCAGCTTTGCAATAAATAAGGAATCCAGATTTTCAAAAAGAATATAATTATGAATATATTAATTTAATTAAGGAATATGGTTAACGCTCCTTAGTACATACGGAACAGTGGCCTGCACCGTGATCATGGTGTCCAAAAGTCATCCAATAGATAAAAAAAATTCGCCGCTAAGTATGAATCTCGCCTAAGCCATCACGTCAACGTAGAGGCCCTGCAGCTACTGGACAACCAAAATCTAGGGAGAAGACTAAAAAAAAACTAAACCCTTCTAACTAGTGAATCAGTTAAATGTGTGAAAAGTAAAGCACACAAATTGATGGTTAATCTTTTAGATTAGTTTCTATATATAGTAAATGGTGATATACAGGCGGAATGTAGTACATATTAAATAAATTAATAATTATAGCCACAACCTGGTTTTGAACCAGGGACCTTTGTGTCGCTAGCACAATGCTCTATCCAACTGAGCTATTGAGGCCTATGATATCAGTTAGATAAAATTGTCATATCAAGGAAGGGAATTAGCCAACACTGCCAAACCTAACCTATCATGACACCTATCAAATGTCAGATAGTTTCTATAGTTTTTTTTAGTTTCTAGATGTTAAACATCTTAAGATTATAAAAAAATTGTATACAACCTGTAGAAACTTATTATTCGTGAGAATAATATCCTTGCTTTCAACAGTCCAAGTTTGACGGTCACTATGTTTAGACGTTCTTTACCACCATATTTTCGTCAGAAAATATTTGAATGGCATCTTTGCTATTAGGTGGACACGACAAGGAGATCTTTTTGAATATCCGTCAAGATATCCAGAATTGTCACCTATCTTTTGAAGTCATCCAAGATATATTCAGCAAACTGCTAAACAACACGTGAGTATAACTATATGTCGCAAAGCATATGTAAAGCGGACGAAAGAAAAGAAAGTATCAGAACTGGTTAAAAGTAAACGATAAATTTTGCAGAACTGTACAAATGACATATTCATGACATGTAAATATCTCATACACATGTTTAATATTAAAATATAAATTATAAAATATCTGCTATAGAATAATTAAGTAATCTACAAGAAATATTACCTTATTACGTTTTAAGTCAACGACAGTGATAATTTAAATGGGGAATATATATCGGCCCGACAAATTAGGTATTCTCAACGTCAAATTGAGCACGACAAATTTGGTATTCCCCACGAGAATTGTTAATACGACAGAGTATGTATTCAGCACGACAAATTAGGTATTTACAATTTACAATTTACAATTTACAATTTAATTGCCCAGCACGACAGATTATGTAATTTTACTTTTATAAGGTGTTTGCGAAAAGTATTGGTTATATTAATTTGATATTTTGGTTTTAATGATATAATTTTGGTTTTATAAAACTTAATTAACAGCGGTAGTGTGGGGTATGCAAAAATTTAATAAAAACAAATGAAATTAATAATATTGTATTAAAATAAAGAAACAAATAAACAATAATTCAAGTACAATAAATACATATATATCCGTACATTCTATAAAAATAAACAAATATTTGGATTATTGTATATTTGAATATTTTTATCTTTTGATTTTAGTAGAACATGTGGTAATATTTAGTACCCACTTCAAGAACTTTTTTGTTTAATTGTAGCCATTGAAATTCTTCGGTCCAGTCCTTTAATGAAGTTGTTTGTTGTGAGTGAAATTGTTCATAGTTAGGTGACAATGCATCTCGATATCAAAACACTTCACATATTTACTAAGTATTTAATGTGTCAAAGATACAATGGTCGGAGCTAAATGACTATCCTGGCCAACAATTAACAAAATCGAGCAAGTGAAAACTATTTTTGGTAGGGTTTTCTCCATAGACTGCTCGATTGTGTATATTGATGGCACTTAGCTTAGATTATTGCATCTTTGACAAATTAAGCTACTTGGAAATATGTGAAGTGCTCTGACTCAATAGTTCATTGATAATTTTTGTTATGTAAGTTTATAACAGTGGTATGTAAATTTGTTGTAGTAAACAAACCAAAAATATTTCCTTTTTAATATTATTACATTAAACGTATACTCGATTTTGTGCCCCCTGGCGTATAGGTCAATGTACTGTATCGATCGATATCAAATTTCACAGCAATTAAGTATTGATATAAATGAACAAATTGAGAGAGTCCTGCATAAAAAAATAACAGTACAAAAAATAATCACCACCCTAATTGGCTTAATAAGAAATTTTACAGGGAACTGTAAAAAAGTACTAAAATTTTAACTTTTGCAACCGACAAATATTTTAGTTAAAACGATCATATCAAACGAACAAGCAATTACCTACAACTGATCGATTTCTAGTTGTACTTTGTTGTCCATATTATCTCTAACTCAAAGTTTTGTACGGCTGGCCTAGCGGCGCTGCTTGTCATACTGCTGTCATTTATGGTCTTTGAGGTTAAATCACATAATTTGCTGATTTTATCGTTTAAATGCAAATATATTCGTTCATTTACATTTTTTTGTGCATATTTTGTCGTTAAGGTACCGAAATTTGTCGCGCAGAAAAATGCCAACCCGAATTAAATTAACAAAACAAATATATCTACCAGTGGGGCTAAGTTTGTATTAATGAGAAGTGGACAAAATACACGTGGATCGCAAGAATTCCTTCTTTTGAAAGGGAAAAACTATGCATGCTGTAAATACCAATGCTTGACGTACCTCAAATCTCAAACCACAAAGGCGAATAACTTTTCGTATACACGTATATAAAACCGATTCGTTTCCGTCGTACGTACACGTAACGTTAATGGTATCGCGCGCTGTGTGGACATTAGGAAGTCGGGTACGGTTGCCAAGATCAAGGGAAAGTGTACGTTGATTCATAATGTACGGTACCTAAACGCACACGGGCTCTCAAATGGACGGACGCAAAGTGGTGCGAAAATATCGAGTGGGATCCAGAAGTCTATGGAGAGATGGAGCCTTTCACAACTACCCGGGTATAAAAGAGTTTCAGTTAAGGACCGTGGACCAGTTTCTGTTTCATTCTTTTTCTTCATCGTCTAGATTTTGAGCAGTGTGTGCCCCTTTTGTGGAAAAATGCAGCTTTATACAGTGAGTATTTTTTTTTTAAAAGGGGCGGTAGCTTTTATCGACGTCAGGGTAGGGGTTGTTGAGTTTTCGATGCAAATATTATGGGATAAAATTTTTACTCAAAATTGTTTAATTTAAACCAAATTTAGCCTACTATAGAATTTGATGAGTTAATCCAATATAGTTAATTATTATTTATTGGAGAAATAAATGAATTTGGAACATTGTGGGCCGAGAAAACGGAACACATTTTCAATTACAGTTTACAATGTTATTTAACCCATTCAAATATTTCGTTAAAAATATATTAGTTTATTTTAGCTGGTTTTTCTTCAGTTTGAATCAATCACACTTGCTGTTTAGCTGCACATCTTAGCGAAATGTTACTATTTTTGTTGTTGTTGTTGCAAACACATCGGCTGGAATCAACGTTTTTTATTTATATTTTTTTATGAAAAACTAGCATTTTCATAAGATTGAGTTACTTCTAATTTTGCACAATATTTTTTATTTGACGATGTTACGATGTACGTAAAAAACGAACATAAAAGGCAAACTATCATAATTCATGGTGAAAAAAAAATAGTATGTTGAGTTTAGTTTCAAAACACACTGCAAAAACAAAAATAGTTAAATTTGTCAAGAATCTTCTGCCAAATAAGTGTGGTACACCACGGAAATCAGAAGAAAAAAATCCTAACAAAATAACAAAATTAAACATGCTGCCCATACCAAAAGTAAAAGTTGGCCATGGTTTCAGCACCAAATTTAAAGTTAACTCAAGTATGCAATTGGATTTTTCGTGCCTGTGCACAATGTCTTTGTTACACACATCAAACTCCACTGCTCTATTTGTAAAAACAATAAATAACTATGTTTCACTTTATATACGAATCAAAAATCACCCTGTATACGATGTTTAAAAGAAAGACGCTAAAATAAAAACAGTTTTATTCTGAGTTTAGATGCTTCGTTACAAAATAACAATGATATTTTATAAACCTGTCTATCGTGGAAACTAAGTAACTTTTGTATCTCAGGCTACAGACCATTAGCATAAGAGTTATGTAGGATACTAAAAAATAAAATTAAAATATTTAAAAGGTATTATTCAGGGGGGTCATAATGGACTAGCGTTCCACCAGAAACTGCAGTGAATCTTTGTTTTATTTCACATTACTGAAGAGAATTCAAAATAATCTATATATGTCTACGGTGCCAAAATTACGAAACATCGGTTCTCACTAACTCAAAAGAAAGAGTATATGATGCTGCACATATGATTGCCCATTGGCACATTGCCACTTTCCTAATACTATTTCTAGAGGTGGTACCATCTTTAGGGTGTCTTTAACTCTTTGCTAGTTTATTTTCAAAAGTCGGACTACTATGATCCCTTTGTATGCCTTTGTAATATTTTACCCTTATTATTTAACACCAACTATACAATAATATATACATAAACGAAATGATAATTTAAACCTAAAAATTTAAAAATTGAATATCATGTAGCCGAGTATCTAAGTTCAATGTTCCTACATATTTTCCCTACTTTTATTCTTAATTTTATAGATTTTTTTGGAAAAGTTAATAGGAAGAATTCAAATTCTCATGTAAAAAATTCGAAATACTCTAGTTCCGATCGCTCTCTGAATTCTAGATGTTTGACTATTCAGGACCACAGCTAAATTTATACACAAAAAAAGTGGCGAAAAGAATGCGATAACAATAATAATAAATGAAAATAACGCTGATAAGAATACAGATACCTACAAATAAAACGGACACGTTTTCTTGTAAACTAATTTTATTGCTTCAAAGTATTTGATTGCGATTTAAATTTCAAACTTGCTAAATTATTGCAATTGTTGATGTTTTTTATCAATTCATTTTACATCGGATTGTATGCATTTTCGGTTATCATGAAAGCTTCATTGATTTTTTCATGTAACAGCAATTCTCATAAACTCAACTAGTTCAGTAGGTGGTTTAAATAATTAAAATGTAATGTTTTTATCTGTCTTGTTATCTGTCTATTATCTCTAGTTTCCCAGTTTATTGAGTACAAACACTGTTATTTTTTTATGAAATATTTCATAATTGGGATATCAACGCACATTTAGTGCATAAATTTCATGCGTATCAAGAACGAATTAAATGCTTTCTCCCCAATATAATCTCTTAATTGTATGTAAATCTAATTACTCCAAATCAACTCAATTAACGTAATTACATAAATATGAAGATATGACCTAAACTGAATCTAAACTTAAAATTATGATGCAAATTGCAGTAATTACAATAATTTTATAATCAAAACTATTATATGTCTTGATTGTGAAAGTTCTTTTCGTAAAGTATGTTTATATTTCTTCTCGATTACTAATTTGGAGACAAATGACCATCAAACCAAACTACAAACTTTGGACTTCACTACAGTCGCTAATAATATATTTTTTGACAAGGTGTGCGCCCTTGCAATCCTTGCGACGATCAAGATAGTCCAAGGAGGCATCATAGGTCACTACGATGTAGGAGGCGGCTACGAAGAGCACACAGGACTCGGCGGCTACGGTGACGGTGACGGTAGCGCTAATGAAGTTTACGGACATGCAGGCTCAGAGGGACACGGAGAAGAGGAAGTTTTCGATTACTACGTAAGTAACACGGTTCAGTATTTCACCTGGACGTGCTTTTGCATACCGTTCGCTTTCCACGCGTGAAAAAACGTGCGTTTTCACTCTCGTTTTGAAATTCCTCACACAGTTTTTAACCATATGCACCAGGAAATGTGAGGTTGCGATCGCAAAAAGTTATATGCGGCAGGAATAGATTGTTGGGAACAGTGAGCTGAGATTTTATCTGAGATAGTATTTTGCTTAGTTTATTAATTAGATGAGGAAGTTGTTTTACTCACTTGTAATTATACATAATTATTTACATGCAGTGCCTAACTAGCAGCAAGTAAGAACGCCATAAACAAACGAATATCATTTTATTTTATTTGTTGTCGTAATTCATTATCATTAATGTATAATTTAGTATTTATTTTCTTGAAATTGAATTGATAGTATGTATTTTTTCGTTAACTGTGGACACCACTGTAAAAATACGCCGGTGTTTTATGGACATATATGAAGAATTTTTGTAATGTGTCCATATCGACAAAGGTATATACAGGCTGTTCCTAAATATCATGTAAATACGAAAAGGGGTAATTCTTTGGCTTATTTAATGACTAAAAATTCATATAAACATAGGTCCGCAAACGCTTTGTTGCCAATCTACAGGGTGTTGAAATTTCAAGATTTTTTTAGTTTTTTCTTTATAGCTCTTGTAGGTTTTGAGATACTTAGCTCTAATTTGGAATATGGGTTACGCTGTAGGACTTACATCATTGGGCACACCAAATGGTGTTAAGAATCTACAGGGAGATATTTTTTCAGGGGTCATGCCCCCTTTTCTCCCCATAAACTTTTTTCCGGTGCGCCGCTGGTGGATTCTAAAATACAAAATGCATTTTTTGTTTTGTTCTAAAGCATTTTAATCTCCTAGTAGTTTTGTTGTATTCACCACCGTTATCGAGAAAAAAAAATAAAAGCTTTTCTCTGTTTCGCTAGACGAAATTAATTTTTTTTAAATTATTGGTCTAGTATGCCTTTGCTTGATTTAGATAACCTTTTGTTTGTATTTATTTTACATTTTATTCGCCACCAACTGGTAAAAATTAAAACTAGGATACAAGAGCTATAAAGAAAAACTAAAAAAATCTTGAAATTTCAACACCCTGTAGATCGGCAACGAAGCGTTTGCGGACCTATGTTTACATGAATTTTTAGTCATTAAATAAGCCAAAGAATTACCCCTTTTCGTATTTACATGATATTTAGGAACAACCTGTATAATAAAATAAAATACGGAATAAAAACCTCTTTTCTTTTGTAACATTTTAAATGTCTTTCACACATGGCACACGTGTTCTTTAATGTTTTTAATTATCTGACTATTTAGGCTAAAGATGTTTTTTTTAGAAACGAAACCGGTACCTAAGCAATTAAAACTTATTACAAAGGAAAAAATGTTTTTATTCCGTATTTTATTTTAATATATGAAGAAGGCATCTGAAACATATATTTCAAGTTTTAAATTCCCAAGTTTAAACACACTTATTTAGGCATTTCAACCTAATTTCTTTGATTTCAGTGTTAATATAATTTATTAAATTATTATTTTATTAATCTTATTTTTTTTAAAATAATCCTACCGAAATAAAAAAAAATCAAAAAAATGGGTTATGATTTAAAAACATGTGAACATAAAGAAAAAACTAAAAAAATCTTGAAATTTCAACACCCTGTAGATCGGCAACAAAGCGTTTGCGGACTCATATTTATATGAATTTTTAGTCATTAAATAAGCCAAAGAATTACCCCTTTTCGTATTTACATGATATTTAGGAACACCCTGTATACAGTGAGCGGGGAAACATGACAAAATCTCTGAAACAGTTTGTTATTTGAACAAATTCTCGGACACGTCAATTTATCATTATCAACATACACATATTTACATCAAATTTATTTTCCGACCTTCAATTGTTTTCGAATTATGACGTCATCGACACTTCTTTTTTAATGGCAACCCCATATTTGTTTGTAGTTTTGTACTGATATGATAGATAATTTAACATATCTTAAATGGTAATTTACAAAATTTATGGCCTTACATACTTTTGTTTATGAAAAGCGAATAGGAGTTTCCGATTGATTTATTAGCGCTGAATACGAATCTGAGCTTCAAAGTTGCATATCACGTCAGGTTACTGCGTTCTCGTTGATTCTTTTATGGAGGTGTCCGAACACCATTTAAAAAATCGCTATAAATGATTCAAAACCATTTGTGAACAAAATTTCAGGATTTCAGGTAAAAGTCCAAGCATTAAGGTCCACTATAAGACCATTTTGAGATTTCTAGGACAATGGATTCAGCTGGTATAAATTTTTAAAAAGATCACAATCGCTCATTTTACATTTAATTCTAGCCCCAATTTTATTTTCAATTCACAACATCCATTTTCCATAAAGTGAGAAATTTTTTTTTGAACCGCTGCCATTTAGACATAATGATCTGCCAAAATCAACTCAGTAACTAACAGTAAATAATAACATTAAATTGACGATGGGATATTGAACTTTTTACAAAAATGTGTTTGTTAATAATTAAAAATCGACGTGTTCGCGGATTTTTTAAAATAAAAACAGTCTCAGAGATTTTCTCATGTTTCCATAGTTTACGCGCTCATTGTATGTATAATATGTATAAATTATCGGTTCAAGTTAGCATAGTAACTTTGTTAATCAAATAGCTCATTATTTTTGCATATAAACTCTAGTTTCTAAAAACCTGTTTCCCATATAAAAACCGGTTTTCTAATACCATAAAAAAACACGGTTTGAAAAAAAACCGACAAAACGCCTAGAATAGGTTGACCAAGAGCCATAGCTACGGCTGTATATTTGTTATTTATGAAGAAGGGCGATAATTAATTTTGAACAAGTGTTAAGGGTAAAAATACAAATTTTCGGGATTTTTGAGGTTAGTTTAATTTTCGATTTTTTTTTTTCGAAAAAACATATCAATCGTAAATTCCTCATCACCAGAATAACGAACAACACAAAATCTAATTTTTATGAAATTTACTCTAATACAGCTAATATTTTGCTACATTTATGTATTTATAAGAGTTATTCGGTGTTATTAGTCCTCTTGACTTCGGGAACAAAACGAATTCATAAAAAGTACACATGAACTCACAATTAATAACACGAAATTAACCTATTTTTTAAAGTCCGACAATTTATTACATTCTAGCATGCAATCATTACCCTTATACAAGCCATAACTCACTTAGGAAAGAAAATCTATCGACTACATTTGAGGAACGCTTGTTCGAAACGCAACTAATACAACTTCACACATGTAAAATTTAACAACACGTTAAAGCTTACCAACTCAGCGCTTGTGAGCGATTAATTATTCGATAACGCACGGCGTTGTACACTTTTCAGCAGTTCGTGCCCGCAAACTATCAGCAAGTAAACAACTGCTTTGCATACACACGTGAAATAAATCATTGCATGCTGCACTACATTAAAATTTAGTGTAGTAATAATTCGGCTTTTAAAGCATTTTCGATCAGGTTAAGCTTATTCTGACCTGGTTCATAATTAATATATATATATATATATATATATATATATATATATATTAATGGCAGATTTACGGTACAGAACGGATATCTGAATTTTCTCACAAATTGGTAGCGTGGACATATCGTTTAAAGTAGAGATAAAGAAAAATAAATAAATGATGGGTTAATAATCAGCTTAGTGAACTATGGATGAATGCTAACACTCAAATTTGACAGTGTCTGTATTACTTATTGTTTGAGGTTATTGCCAGGTATTTTTGATTATAATTATTGTTCGTTTTGAATTGTTGGTTATTGTTAATTCTTATTTAATATATTGTTTGCACCGCAATTTTAGCTGTTTGCATTGGAATTTGAAAAATGCCTTTCGTAAATGCAACATTATTTTCATCAAGACGGCGACGCGCAATGTCAAGAACTGTCAAATGCGGATGTTAGCATTCATCCATAGTTCACTACGCTGACTTTGATTATTAAAGCATATTTATTTTCTTTATTTCCCTACTTTAAACGACATATTCAAGCTACCATTTTCAGCAAAATATCAAGTATTTGGTATCATTGTGATCGGAAAAATGTTTTCTCTCGAATAACTAGGGGTTACCTATGAATTACACGGGGAAAAAATGACCCATTGGCCAAAAACCACTCAAATCACTTTAGGGGGCGCCAGTAATACTATATTTAGTTAGTGTTTATTTGACAATTTTCGAGTATTTTCACTCTTTTCATTTCCGGAAGTAGTCATAACTGCACTGAAATTGAGAATTTCATATTAAAACATAAGTCGTGCGTGGTGTCATTGGATAGATATTTGAAAATAAAACATCTTTCGTTGGAAAAAATCTTACTAAATCGTATGTTTCCGGAATAAACCATATGATATCGGATTATGCAGAAAACTATTTTTTTTACAGTATCTAACTTAAACCTAAACTTAAAGAGTTTACAATCACCGTCATGAGATGCGCCTTCTCTACTAACTAAATACAAAACAATTACCTGTAATCTTCCTCGGGATGATACACCTTATGCTCATGCTTTTTATTAAAATATCTATCGAATGATACCACACACGACCTACGTTGTGGTTTGAAATTCCACCACAATGCAGTTATCACTAATTTCTGTATATTCTGGAAATCAAAACTGTTAAATTCATCATATAAGCTTATGTTATGCCAATAATTCTCCTGGGCCTCTATGGCGTCATATAACCAAGAAAAAATACAAGATTCTAGCGGGTGACACTAAATGATAGTATATTACAATACAAGAGCTGTTACTTACGGGTGGAAAGTTAACATACGGGCCGTGAAGAGGCGAGTTTTGTTATTTTTCACGAGCACGTAATATGCGTTACACCTCGGGTATTCTACATAATTTTTCCTACAACCGACAATTACAGATCCAATCACTTACTTTAAATAAAGGAAAAATATTGCGACAGAAGGAGATGTATTAGGTTAGGTCAGTATATTAAACAGTTCAATAAAAGTGTATTTTATCTATTGCTAGTTATTCGCGTGACATCTATTTCAACAGTGGGGAACTGCATTTGAACTGTTGTGACAAGAGGGAAATTATAATCAAATGGGCAAATATGGACCTATATTTGCGTTGTGATGATATTATGTCGTGCGTTAAAAACACAACCAAAAGCACATGTTTGTTATAAGCGATATACGAGTGAAGCAGGCCGTGACGTAAGGGACATTTATTCATACAGTCGTAGGTAATAGTATATTACATTACAAGAGCAGTAACTAGCATATTACGTACGAGTGGAAATTTAGCATACGAGCCGCGACGCGGCGAGTTTTGTTATTTTCCACGAGTATGTAAAATGCGTTACAGCTCGACTATTGTACATAATTTTACCTACGACCGACAATTTCAATAAATTGAATCAAAAATGCCAATCAAATACAGGTAAGAATCCAGTTTTCTTCTATCGACTGTACTAAGTTTGGTAGGGAGTATTTAAGCGCTATTTTCAGTCCTTTATTCTTTATTTCACAAGTCAATTGCTATTCATTTGCCGACGTTTCGCACAATTTTCTTTGGCTTCGAGCTTTAAGAAAGCCAAAGAAAATTGTGCGAAACGTCGGCAAATGAATAGCAATTGACTTGTGAAATAAAGAATAAAGGACTGAAAATAGCGTTTAAATACTCCCTACCACAGGTAAGAATATTTGACGGTTAACCAATCAATGTACTCGCGCGACATCTATTGCAACTACAGAGAACTTTGTCTGAGGTCTGCAGTGTCGATCAAAAATTCCAGTACAAATTCAACATAAATTATCACGTGCAAGTAATAATATGTTACAGCTCGAGTATTGCACTTACTTACGATCGAAAATTTCAATAAATATAAATTGTATCAAAATGACAAATAAATAATCAAAATATTTGCGCGACATCTGTCATTATGACATTATGTCGTGCGTTAAAAACACAAACGCACAGCCAAAGGCACACGTATGTTATAAGCGATATACGATCTAAGCAGTCCGTGACGTAAGGGACATTTACACATACGGTCGTAGGTAAAATATAATAAAGCAAATATGTCATATTATGACCATCATGTCTACGTGGTTATGTAACCAAGTAAGTAAGCAAAGGATTTAGCAAAATTTGCGTCTAATTATTGCAAAAAGCAAAAAGGTAATTACATTTCTAATCCAATCAAATTCTGGAAAGGAGTAGTTTTGATTTCTTCCATTTATGATTTTATGTTTTCTTTTGTGCTGCTGAATAGGAATCTGAGGTTTGCTAACAAAATTTCATTAAAAACAATGCAAGAAAAATAAAAATTTTCACTTGCCAGTCAAAATGAAATTTCCTACAAACGTCACTATTTAGGGTTTCCTCCCACAAACCGTTCGGGCTCAATCTGTGGTTTAAAATTGGCGTATTCTATCGGAATTGAGAGGTTATTTACGAAAAGTTGATTTTTATCCTTTTTTTTGCATTTTCTTCAATGTTGCGTCACGAAATTGTGTGAGTAAACCTGATTTGGATTCAGCACCCCAAAAAATATCTAAAATGGAAGAAATCACAAGTACCCCACAACTTTCCCGCTGGGGGCTTTTTGGAGCACAAATTGACTGTATTAATATTTTAATTAATATTAAAGTTAACAGAAACAACATTTACAAATCACTTGGCAAGTGATGAGTAGAAAAATCTACATTCGAGTTTAGCCCATTAGTGTAGGTTATCTAGATATTTTAAAAAACTAATTGCAATACACCAAAATAAAGATAAAAGGTATATAATTTTCCGTCTAACGGTAAACTTTTGATATTTTTGTTCGTTTTTGACAAATCTGTTATTGAATCTGACATAAAATTGACGAATTTTGCATTTTTTTACGGAGAACACTGGTTAAACCTGAGAAAAGTACCACATAATAGATATAAGTTACACGTTCTATAAGTGTGCCAAGTTTCGTGCAAAAATATCAATGTTTTTTTTTTCACTCAAAACTTCACGTCATCGATTTTCTTTGAGTACATGAATTAAATCATGTTTGATTTTTTTTCTCACGTAGCGTGGATACAACAAAAACGATTAACACATATACATACATTGCCACAACCAGTAATACACCTTTATCTATAATTTGATATATAACAGGTGAGAATTGATTCAAAATTAACTTATTTATGGATACTTGTTTTGTAAGGCGTACTAACCCCACTAATTCACATTAAAATAACTATTGAAGGAAATATCTTAAATAATTATAGACAAAAGCGACCGCAAAGTCTATTGAGACGTTAAATTCTCAAATGTGAGTGTCGTGAAGTCGGCGAGATTCGTTTGTTCCTGGATGTTACGGACGTATGGCTGAACGGGCTCAGTTCCGCCACAAAACGGTAAATAGATGGCAGAATCATCTGCAGTGAACGCTTCACTGGCTGCTTGATCGCCTGTGGAAAGGGAATTTATCGATGCGGCGAGTCTCTGGAAGAAGTTCCGGGATGTCACCGACAGGAAACGTTTTTATTTCTGATGGGTATATAAAATAGAAACTGCGAGAGAAGGAGAAGAAAGAGTTTGGCCCGGGGATATAAGAAGGGAACGGAAATGGAAGAGTGGACTCCATATAGATTAAGTGTTCGGTTCGAGTCAAGTATAGAGCTAAATTTGAGATATTTGGATAATATTGATGGTAAATATTACTAATATAGAGGTTTTGTGAAACAGCACTTTATTAACAAGGAGAAATTGTTTTCAGATTTAACTTTATGCTAATTCTAATTTAATTAACAATTTTAGAACATTTGTGTGTTCCAAAACGTATGAGAGATAATTTCGATAGGCCCTTTTTCAGCTTTTCAAATTTCGGACGTGGCAACCAAAATTCTCCTCTAAAAAATTCTACCATCAAAATTATAATACTCTAAAATAATGCTAGGCTATGTGAGAATTCTTACTTTTGATTATTTAACTTAATTATTGAATCTAGACAGACTTTTTACCATGACATATAGTAATTTTGGTTTTATCTTCACAGCTTTCAAGTTGACCATTTAAGCTTTCATTTTACCCTACTCATAGAATTGTGTTTTAAATGGATATCAAACAGTACTGTATTGCGCTTTCTTTAATCAAAAAGTAATTAAAATATAAGAAGTTCTGAAGAAAAATGTCAAGTCGGATGTGGTAGAAACAAACGGTTTGCTTTGATGTAAAGTATTATTAAGGCTATTTTACATCACTCTACTTTCGTATTTTCTATACTTTTTTAGTAACTAGAAAAAAGTTGTAAAGTAACCAGAGATGGGTAATGTACAGTGATGTGGGCCGGGTAAATACCCGGCGGGTGGGAACGAAAAATGGGTATTTACCCGGTTATTTACCCCTACCTAGGGTAAATACCTAAATGTTGGGTATTTATCCCTTTTATGTATTTATTTTTAGATAGTAAATGTCATTCTGAGTATAACTTTTCATAGGCACCTAATTGTTTTCTAAACTCCAGTTACAGCCGCTTGAAATATTAACTAAATAAAGAAAAATAAACAATAAACTACACATCAAACAATGCTAAAACTAAGAAAGTGCACAATCAATACCCAAGTAAAAAATTAAAAATGTTAAAAATAAACTAAATAAACAAATGAACGAAAACAAAATAGGTACATATGAAACTTGTTTCTCTACAAGTAATTGTCATTCTGAGTATAAAGTATCTTTCATGCCGACTTATTGGGTTTATCAATTCCTAAAGAAGTTAATTCATTTAATATACCTACAGTTTTGCAATTATTTTACAATTATTTCAAAGGGTTGTAACTTTTAAGGAATAAAGAATACAAATAGGTCCATATGAAACTTTTTATTCAGTGCGGCATTTATTATCTGGAAAAAAGTTATGCGAGGAAAAAATGGGACCCTGTAGATGTGTACTCTTGATTACAAATAATGGAAAATATTTCAGTTATATATGACACTCAGTACATTTAGTTGGATTCATAGCAAAATAAGAAATTGATTAACAACGACAAAGACCGCTAAGTTGGCATACTTAACATATAATTATAAGTATCTGCTAAATCTTCTTCCATAACTGAATCAGAAAATATGGAAGATTCACACGATTGAATGGACGATGATGACAAGGAAATGTCTGCACTTGATATATCGTCTGATGAGACTGATATTTTTATTCTTTGTTTTAAAAACGTTTTTATTTTTATAAGAATATCCTTTATTTTGTGATAAGAGAATGCTTTTGATTTCGGGATAAAAGAAAACCCTTCATTTAGTAATTAAATATTTCCTTTTACTACTATTTTTAATAGCAATATTGTTTTTAAATACGCACTTTGGGTAAATACCCGGGTATTTACCCGGGGTATTTGCCCTGGATCATTAATACCCGGGTATTTAACATCACTGGTAATGTATAGTAGACACACTTCTTATCTATTTCAGATAGCAATCCAAAACCATTTAAGGTCCAACACAGTATTTAAGGTTATGTTGTTTGTTTTTTATGCAATATTTTACTGTAAATATGATCGTGAAAATTAATTTACATAAATTAAATCAAACAAAGCGTAGAGCGTCACTGTGAGGTTAAATATATACGTTGC
The DNA here is from genome assembly GCA_963966075.1 of Aphodius sticticus. Taxonomy (NCBI): domain Eukaryota; kingdom Metazoa; phylum Arthropoda; class Insecta; order Coleoptera; family Scarabaeidae; genus Aphodius; species Aphodius sticticus. The sequence goes on along the minus strand of OZ014506.1, from coordinate 96,998,504 downwards.
TGCGGTAAGTCAAAATGAAACAAAATGTCTCACGTTGGCACTGTTGGCAGACCTTACAAATACCTCCAATGCGGATGTATGCTAGGAAAAAGTAAAAGAAATATAATAGCACGTCATTTCCAACTATACTATTATTCAGAACTTTTTTCTAGTTACTAAAAAGAAGTTTAGAAAGAGACAAAAGTAGTGTAGTGTAAAATAGCCTTTAGAGCTTGTGCAAAAAACGCGATTTCTTGACATTTTAAGCCCACTTTTCTAAAAATTGTGACGTGATGGAGGCTTTTGATTGCCAGATTAGTAATCTAGGGAAAAAAATATTGAAATTATCTCAGATAAAATTAATGTCGATCAGTATAATGACCCTGTAATTGATTCCAACATCGAAGAATGCTTTTGCATATACTGCAATATGTTCACACTGCACGACTGCAAACTCAAAAATTGTATTGTAGTACCTATTCGCTCATTTCTTTGAGTAAATTACGATGAGGTGACAAACGTCAAATTAGCCAGCTAAACAGCTTTGAATTTGCAACGAAAAGAATCTAGAAAATCTTCAGGGATTTGTACCAAATGCAAACAATTTCTACATTCCTGTCTCCATTTTTCCTTTTCAATCCTCTCCTGCTGGTCTTTATGCTAACTAGTACGTACATAATAAATTCCGAAACTCCTCCGCCGTATAATTAGCAAATTAAAAACCGTCGCCGTCGCCGTAATTTCGGTAGCTGTTGAATCCTCTTGAGCGTGAACGCGAGGATTTCTAAAATGTCCGCACGAGCGTCAGCTCTTCGCGTAGTTCCGTTTTGATTACGTCGTCGGCGCGTCCGCATTCAGGACGCCCGCCGCCGTATCTCGTCGCTGCGCGTGACAACTTAATAACGACATATACGTAATGAATTAACCACATTTATTACACGTTCTACTTGCGAGGAGATAATGCTAACATTGCACAATACACAATACGAAATCCGTACCATTTCCGCTACACGAAATAGAAAATTGACATAACAATATGAAAATAGAGTAAACTAAGCGAAATTCTACAACGTATTCTAGGAAGATTGCAAAGGAAATAGAAAATGTTTCTGTTATTGATAATTCAGAAAATGTTCTTCTTGATAATAGTCGGCGGGTTATTAAATAATAGCTAACGCAATTGAGTAACAAAAGAATAAATCAAAATTGAATGTCAAATAATTGAAATAACTTTTTTTCTATTCTATTCTATTTTCTTTTTGGGAAATAACGTCATCTTTCGAAGTTTTAATGGCCCCTATAGTATTTTAGTACTATTTTCAATCAAGATAACATTTTGAAGTATTTTGATCGTTTATCAGCAAGACAACGTGAAAATCACTTTCTGGTTATTCTACAATTCTAGAATTCGTTAAAATAGTCGAAAATAGATAATGGTAAATATAAAAAAAAACAACTTCTTCGACTTTTTTGATATGCTTTCACCATTTTAACCAATCCACTGTCACATAGAATAGCAGCTAGATTAGTAAACAAAAAAGTGATATTTTCGTTGCCTTGGTGATAAAATATGACGATTGATATTTTTTTTGTAGTCAGAATATCATCCTGAAAATATTACGAAACTAATATACTTTTATACCTTTAAAAAATCAAATAACTAACCACAAAAATATCCTAAAAAATGAATTTTGTGTGTATTAACACTCAAAATTTCATTCCTCTAGATTCGAAAATAAAAAGAAGCAAATATTAGGGTTTCCACCTTTCGAAAACTAGTTACGAGAACATCTTGAATATAGCGGGGACACCTTTGTTTGTTGAATTAACTAAAAACATTGATTTTTAACATTGATATCCTCGAATGTAGTTTAGTTTTTCTGATTCGAATGATTACTTATTAGATTATTATTATTATTATTATTTGGATTTGATGTTAAGAATCACCTTTGAAGCAATATGAAGGCAGTTTGCTTTACATTTTGTCATGTTCAGAGGTTTTTAAAAAGACAAGAAAGACATTACTGACCAAAAACAAAAAATATTTTTATTTGTAAATTATAAACTGTCGTCAGAAATAGCAAATTGTCTCTAGTTTTTGAGAAATTCAGTGCACGAATATACAGGACGCGTTTTGTCATTTGCTTTCTTCAAAAACTGAAATCAATTAATAATTTCTGTCTATTGATTTAGATATGGAAAACCCCGCATATCAGACATTTTTTTATGAAATTTAAAAGCACACAAAAATATTTTATCCATGAAATAAATTTGATATATTTTAATTAAGTAATAAGTAATAATTAAGTAATATGTTAATTAAGTAAGTAATAATATTTTAAAATTACAGAAAATTATTTTCTGATCATAGAACCTTTGGAAGCGGAGCTGCTTGAAAAAAGTAATGAAAAAACCAAAGTGTAAAACAAAGTAGTAAAACAAAGTAATGAAAAAAGTGTAAAAACTCTGACTGGGTTATCGACTTTCTAGAAAGTAAGATCTGGTTCAAATAATCTATAAGTCATATCAAATAACGTAGTAAAATAACAAAGATACGTAACAACTACAACCAACCATTGAGACAACAATAGTTGATAATTTATGGTTTCATTTATCTTTAAGGTTATATTAAATTAAAATGTTAGTACGTTCTAATCAGATGGAAAATTTTGTTTAATTCATATAAATATGCAAGGACTCAAAGAAATCGGTGGTTTCAATAGAGGCAAAAAACATTTCATTGTGGATCAAAATATATCTTTGTTTGGAAGATTTGATTGGCAGAAAGAACTTTATTCCAGAACAATTTGTTTTGAGTTAAATTGTACGATTTATATTTTAATTCAAACAATTATTGTGTTGAGTGAAGGAATTATGATTTTCTTTTATCATAGAAATTGTTGTTCGAGCTAAAATGCAATATATTAAGGTTGCAATAAATGGCTCTTTGATTAAACAGTAAAAGCAAAATCATTACTTCGAAGTTTAAAACAAATAAAGCAACTTTTGCTTGTATCAAAACATATTTATTAAACCTTAATCAATATTCCAAATAAATTAACTCTACAAGCTAATAATATGGAGTATTTAATGAGGTAAATAGTTTGTCCCAATTAAATATGTTTTGATCCAAAAGAATAAATTCAAAAGAATGTTTCATAAAAACAAAAAATCCTTCATAACTGTGTATACATTATGGTGTGGGCTACCCATTATTAACAGTTACCAGAAAGAAAAAAAAAAGATTTTAAGATCAAGGCTATGTGGCAGTGATTTGAAATGTTAACTTTACTGTTAACATAAATTGCGAAATTTTATAGTTGTGGTATTAGTCTCACATCATCCAACAACGTTTACAAACAATCAAATTTTCAGCGAAATCAATATTAAAACTAGTTCCCCATATGTCGCGAACTTTCTGAAACACGTATAAAAAAGAAAACAATACTTATTTTTTTATTGTTAATTGTTCCAGAGGTACAGAACTAAAACAATTTTTAAACCTAAAATCATATTTTAACCCCTAACTCCTAATTAAATTTACATTTCTTCGGAATTTAGTGCAAAATAACCGATGTAAAAAGAAATTGATGATGTAGAGCGAAACTTGTTCAAGTAATTTCTAATAACATTTGGATTACTTTTCAGGCTCATCCAAAATACCACTACGATTACGCTGTACATGACCTCCACACACACGACATCAAGAGTCAATGGGAGACACGTGATGGCGACAAAGTCAAGGGAGAATACACACTAGTCGAACCAGATGGTTCCAAGAGAATCGTCCAGTATACAGCGGACAAACACAGCGGGTTCAACGCAGTTGTAAAGACCGTAAAACCAGGCTATTAATTCCTAATTCCAGTATTTTATTTTAATATTTTAATAATTTATAAACAAATTGTTACCAAGAACGTATTAAGTATTATTAGTACTAGTGTGTACAGCGTAGATTTCTGTCAGATCTCCCACAGCAATCACATACAATCGCGAATGAGAACGAACGAGCCATCAATTGGATCATGTACGAGTAATTTTAGTAAATAATAGTAGGTAGTATGTATTATATTAGTGGATACTACTGACGTGTGTTCACTCAGAGTTGTTAGATGTGGATCGTAAATCTCGGAGTGCTTTAGAAGTAGATGTGATTCTTCTTGTTCATGTTAGCTAGCAATGTAGGTACCTACTAGTTGTTCTAGCTTTTACAAAGGAATGTTATTATTGTATTAATAAATGCATACATAAAGAGTTTCCCTTCTTTTCTTTCGATAGTTGTGTTTGTAAACATTGAACTGGTTATGTACTTAACTAGCCAGTTAGTTAATTTTATTCCAAATCAAAATTAGGAAAAAGTAATTTTGGGTGTTTAAGTTATGATGGCATGTAGTGTTCCATGTACTTTTCTTGTCCCATAAAGGCAAGTGGTTACATAAAAAAAGCGTTTTGCGGTCGCTAATTTTAAATTTGTTATAATAAATTGAAAACTTAAAATGGTGGATCCAAGATGGCAAATTGTTGATAGCTAGTTAACCAACAAGTATACCTATTGAAAAGGGCGATTAATGATCGAGACTTCATAACTGTCGAGATCACTAATCGCCGTTTACCAAAAGTTCTTTGTCGATCGATATTTAATACTGAAAATGTTTGGACTTAATATTGGAACCACCATGTTGACTTTAGAATTTTTAACTCTAACAAGTCTGTCCCCGTAGTAGTTTCCATGCATTTCTGGCATTTTTTAACATTTTAGTTACCACGTTGAGATTCGTATTTGTTATAAAAAAAATTTTAAACAGCGACGCCAAAAGTTCTTATGGTAGCAGTTTTCATTCGAATTTGGGCGTTCTTTGTTCAGATTTTGCAGCCATATTGGATCCACAGTTTTGAGTTTTTTGTTATTACAAGTGCGTAAATAGCGACTTCGGAAAACACCGAATATCCGTTTTTATGGAACGGTTGTTTGTAACATTTTGGACGGCATATTGGATCTACCATTTTAGATTATCAATGCTTCATTCAACATTTAAAATCAACTACCCTAAAAATCTCCGAATTGCAATTTTTAAGCGAATCTGTTGATGTTTTAACATTTTGGTGGCCATTTTTAATCCGCCATTTTAACCATACAACCTTTTTATATCAAATTTTAAATAAGCGACCCGAAAAAAAAACAGGAGTTCATTTATCATTTATTTGTTCACATTTTCACAAAATGTGGAAAGTAAACTGTAGAAATGTGGTATTCTCTTGCTGTGAAGAGAGCTTGCTGTGAGATTATTTAAAAAAACTGGAAGTATCACAGTATCACAGAATTGAGATGTGGTTTTTAGTACTTTATATAAAGCTTTAAAGTTCAAGGTTGAATCGTTTATTTTAGCGTACTTAAAGAATTCTATGACTTTATGTTATTTTTGTTATCAATAACTACAAATAAAAAAGTTGTTTTTGTAATTGGCAGTTTCAGTGGTTTCTCGACAAGAATCAGGAAATCGGTTTTAACCCAGGCTAATAGAAATTTAAATGTTTTGAGAGGTTTTTTTTTAGTAAAGTAAAACTGGAATAGCAGCTCAGTCAATTAGGATTTTCCTTCGGAAAAATTCAATCCCCGATGGGGTTTTGTATACACCTTTTGTTGGGCATTTTAAATAAAGTACAAAATTGCTATCGTGTCTCCGTCGCGAGTAATTCACGACCAAAGTTGACCGAATTGGGGGTTTTAACAACAAAAACTAATAAGAAAACTATCTTTAGCCGAGCCAAAGTTAAAATACTTTTTAAGAGAGTCCTTACTTTTTAAGAGACAAGCTAGCATACCAAATTTCAGATCAATTATTTCAAAATTACGGCAGTTATCGTGTACACAGACGGACAGACGAACAGACAGACGGTCATAGCTAAATCGATTCAGTTTTCAACGCTGATCAAAAACATATACAAGTCTATACCTGCCACGCCGCCTTAAGGGTTTTACAAATCTTGCGGCAAAGGAATATACCCTACCACAGTAAATGTAGGGGGTATACAAATAAGGTTTGTTCTGTTTAAAACAGTGTTTTAAACATGTTTTAAAACAAATATTTAGCTATTAATGGAGCAATCAAAATCATCTGGCTCAAAGTTGAGTTTGTTTGCCAACCGACACATTCTTGTAAATGGTGTATTCACCCCATAGTTTGTTCGATGAAACGGTTCATTGAACACATTACTATTTCGGAGACCTCTTTGAGGAACATTGAAGCCAATTTTTCCAATCAATTCTGGGCAGTTCAGTTTATTGTTCAAAATCTTATGTAAAAAGGCCAAGTCTTGAATCATTCTCCTATTCTTAAGACTTTGAATTCTAATAATTTCCATCAGATGACCCAGCTGATCCCTATGATAAGGCAGTCCCATCTTGAAAGAAATAAATCTTGTACATGTAGGTGATGCCTTTCAGCCATATTCGGTAAGAACGGGTACGTATAAATGCATACACACAGAAAAGTGATTATTTGGAACGAGAAAACATAATTTCTTGAATTTATTTACTAGATTTAAATGCATATTTACTTGGATGTAGAAAGTTATCTAACTTTGTATATTTGTATATACAAGAAATGCCACATACTCAATATAAGTAAAATAATTTCTCAGATAAATGCTGTCAACAAATAAATTCTTTCGGGAATAAAAATATACACTTCATTCAAGACTTACTTCACCATAGTAACCACGTTCTTAAATCTAGTAATTATTCCAAGAAATAAAATTACTTGGTTGAAGTCAACAATCTCTCGCGTATATACGAACCTACCAACTACGAACCTACCAACTACTTCAGCCAAGTAATTCCCTCTTCGTTCGAGAGATCACTTTTCTGTGTGTATGACATTTATTGCATATGATTAAAAGATCTAGCAATTTTATCGCGACCTTCAGTCTCGCCAGACCATAGGAAGGAAGATATTGAAAAGAAAAACGATTTTAAAAGATGGTCAAAGTCGTATATGTGATATCTTGATTATAGTGTTTTAAATAAATACTTTTACATAACTAGTATCCTTTACTAGCGTACATTTGAATACATAGTTACAAGTGCTTTGTTGCATTTCCGCTAGAAAAGAAGGTGCCGTATTATATAAAACAGTTCTTAACCTTCTGAAGGACATATCTCGGAAATGGTCAAGTGTTAACTGCATGCTATTGTTTTTCTTATTATAAAATATGATGATCAATCATTTTTTCAAATATTTGGGACGCGGAATGATTCACCCAGCACATATATACGTTGTTACTCTTACGTGCTTTTGATGTAGTTTCAGACGTATAACTTGAAAACGCCAACTCGAACTTAAATGATGTATAGCAATTTTTTGTAGAGTATAAAATGATAGAAGTTTCGTAATAACGTCCATTGCCGTCTGGGCAATTAGCGCGTTTTTGTTCGTTATTTGTAATTCCCATCTAATAAGGGTGTATAGAAAAAATTCGGCTGGGTTCGCCGCTGTTTTTTCTTTTTCCTGTCTAATTTGTGTAAACTGACCACTGGTACATAGCCAACGTGTATATAAAAACCCACTTCTTAGTAGATGTAACACGAGGAACTAAACCATCGCATCACAGCTAAAAACCAAATTCGATTACTCGATACCTCCTATAAATTCCACAAGATTTACTACACCCTAGCCCAGACCATACGAATTAACAAGAAACGTTGCATAACCACAGAGTCTCCATTCAATCTTGAACATTGTTTACGCACTGAAACACTATCTTCATTCTGTTGTCCATTTCCCTATCAGCCACATTCTCTTTTCAGGTCATTTATCTCTACGTTTCTAGGTTGAAATGTCTGGTGAAATGCGCTTACAATCGTTAGTTTTCAGACGTAACCGGTCATTAGGTAATTCGCTGCTGCGGGTTCTTTGCGCAAATATCGCGAATAGCCCTAGTAAAAGCATTCGAGTATTGTGCCAAGTGAATGAGGTCGAGGGTCAGTGTTATTGCTACAGAAAACGCGAAAAACTGGTGCAATTTCTCGCAAGGTTTATTCCTTCGTGCGATACGGAGGATCGCTCGGAATTGATTCGATTATAATTAATAGCGTGGAATTGTGTTGCAAATATTGACGATGATTTACGAAGTGGTGTAAAACGGGAGTCACACGATATTGCTTTACGATTGTACGGTCATTTATTTGAATTAGTCTGTTCTAAATTAGTAGTGACTTCAAATTGATGATAAAGACGTCAAATGTAATTAAAATATCGTATTTTTGAATTAATTCCTATGAATTACAGAATTACCAACATGTTCAGACAATACAAGATTTTTTTATCCTTAAGCGCTGAAAATCCTTAAAAGTTGATTTCGTATAAAAATCAAAAACAATAAAAACCTGAATTTAGTATACATATCTATATTAACAAATATTCAGAGGCCTGATGAAGGACAAAACTTTGTGCGAAGTATACCTTATAATTCTGAACGATTTATCATGGTAAGATCAGGGCCACCCTAACCACAGGACTAAATGGGGTTTAGCCCTGGGGCGCCAACCTTTTCGGGGCGGCAATTTTTATTGGTGTTGTATTTTATGTTATTATTAGTTATTTTGTTATTAGTTGATTTTATTATAAATCTTTTCATGACAACATCAACAAAATAACCTCTACTAAATAAAATTGAAAATTGTATGTCTGCTCTTAGAATTTCCCAAGTTACTTATACTAGTATGGAGTATCAATGAAAAACATTCGGGTTTGGTTCGGTTAGCGCAAGTTTTCTATGAGGTGCCAGCCTAGGTTTGCCATATTTTACTTATCAAAATATATGAGACATCTAGTAAACATATATGAGATCATGAAAAATATATGAGATACTGATCTACTTGATCAAGGTTTCATTGTTGTTCATTGTTAATAATGATAACTGCATCTTTTACTTTGGTGTTCCAAATTTACTGTTCTTTTATTTTATATAAGCTTGTTAAGAGGTGTTACTTTTTTAGAAATGTTAATTACAGTTAATTAAGGTTATTACTCAATTATGAACTGTTCTTAATTATTGATTTTTTTGTTATTTTTTAAGAAATATTCAGTGAGCGCGCAAGTAGGAAGAATGACCAAATCTAGGAAACTGTTCAACTACAAAAATTCTTGAACACGTCGATTGTAAACTATACACATATTTGTAACAAATTCAATTTCCCTTTTTGTACTTAGACGTCATCAACAAATGGCAAACTCCATATTTTTCTGGTTGATTATGATAGATCTGTTAATTGTCTTGATGGTAGCATACAAAGACCTTACATCAGAACATTTACGAGGAAATGTTTAATGTTTAAGGATTTTGTTTGTGAATGAAAAGCGAATAGGCGTTTTAGGTAGATACGTTTGCAATAGGAATTGAACCATCACCACACTACTTAGAATCGCTGTAAATGATTCAAATATATTGTGAACAAACTTTCAGGATTTCAGGTAAACGTACAAAGTTTAAGGTTTACTACGAGAGCCTCTTGAGGTTTCTAGAACATTGGACTCAGGTTTTTGACATTTTTCTCACTTGTTTCAAAAATCTTACGGGAGAGTCCGTGTTCGTACACAGTACCTACAACAAATTTTACCCAAAACGCGTTTTCATATTCTATTCCGAATATCCATGTTCCCAACAGTTAAAAAACAACGTGTTCGAGAATTTTGTACAATAACTAACCCTCATTTAGATTTTCTCATATTTTCATACTTTACGCGCTCAATGTCTACATACCATAAATATGAAAAAAACAACTTCCACTAAAATGTTGAACAGTGTCGTCCTAATACTCAAATGGCTTAAATCCAAAACAATAACATTTACAGTAGAAAAAAGGCGGTTCAGATTTGAAATATTTCTATATGTCTATTACTATAGCATCAATACTTTTCTTGATGATGAACACTTTTAAGTGATCATGAACAAATGATTGATTATTATTAGTTTTTTGAGATTTTATGTTGTTGATGTCATATTTGCAATTACTTTTATTACTAGGCACTAGATTTCACTATAATGCCTACAGCTTAAGCATAAGAAATGAAAATATGATCTTTCTTTACTCAAAATTACGTTTGGAAAATGTGGGTGTACTGGCTGATTTGCTGGCAGACCAATATAATATTTCATTTAATACAGTGTGATTGTGTGATTGAAATTGTAGGTCTAATATGAGTTCTCTATAAAACCCTTAATACTCTGGAAAATAACATATTTACTATTATTGCGCTTGTCTTAACTTGTTTGTTTGTTTGTTACGTTCATATCTTGTAATCAATATTTTACCTACTTCCCAATGTCCAATCAAATTGAAATTTTGCATGTGGACAGATTTCCGGTGACAATGCTCTCTCGGAAACTATTGTTCGAACAAATTCAGTCGTCTCAATTAAAACCACAATCGACGCCGCTGTGTGGCATTAAATTCAATATAATATAGGCGGTGTTATATAACTTTGAGTCTACCTACTCCATCCAAAGACATGCCTTTCTATCGTTGACAGGTTGTCAGAAATAACTCTTTTTGCATAACTCTGAATTTTAACCGTTGCTAATAGCAGCTTCTTTGACTGTTTATTACTAAAATTGTACAGTAGCTCGACATAAGATCTGAGCCATAACAAACATCAGGATGCTAGTGTATCAACTCACATTATTACATAGCATATGTAATGACCTAAACAAACAGGTATAAACTATAAACAAAAACGATAAAATACGGTAATTAATGAGACACTTACCTTCATGCTGGGAAACCCGATGCCGACGAGGAAGTTCGCCATCCAGTTGACCAGCACGGCGATGGACATGGCCGCTGGCCTCGGCCCCTGCGAGAACAATTCGGCAGTGATCATCCACGGTATGGAGCCGGGGCCGACCGCGAAGAAGACGACGAAGCTCAGCGTCGACACGACGGATAGGTACGACATCCAGTCTATCATCTCCTGCACGTAGCCAAAAAACTCCTATCAGGCGGTAGCGTGGGTGTTCTTTCCCGACGGGGGAGGAGTGACCCACGCGATCGCACAAAATCATAAATAGGCATAGCGGGACTACCCTGTAGTTGCGTGAGTAAACGTGTACGATGATTACGGGTTCGGAGAGTTGTAGGTACTTTGCAGGATGCAGATATTTTCCTTTGGTGTTATTATTTACATTGGTTTAATAATCTAGATTATAGAACAGTTTAGGGAGTAGATGGTTCAAAAGAAATCAGTGAGTTAGTTGTTTGAAGGTATTGTCGACTGTAAAGCCGGGGCTACATATTCGTATACATGCCAAATATCAAATCTTTGCCACATGTTAAATATTTGGCAAATATATTTGCCACGCAAATCGAAAATTTTTGTTATTGATTGGTCTAAAGTCTAAACGATGCCATGAGTGATTTATTTTTCCTTTTATGGTCGTTCACCGAATATTTGCTGATTTTTATAAATCTCAAAAAACTCTATGACATACCAACAAATTTGTACAATATTCGTTTGTGATTTCGGACCGTCAGAGTTGCACTGCAACAGTAAATGCATCGGACATTTATGCATCGCCACATAGCATTTTCTAATACGTGAAAATCTTCTTTGAGGACTTGCCACATGTGCGTACCGAATTGGCACTAGCTATTTTTTTGATTAGTTCGCCTTATTTGCATATTAGACATATTTTTAATTACATAAGTGCAGAATTCACTGCGTACTAACAAGGGCATTCTTGTGGACATTTACAAAACAAATCTTGACGAAACTGTACGTTTCATTTTAATGATTTTTTTGTTTAATTCGTCATCTTTCTGTATTATTAATTCGCAGTATCTAATTTTAACAGACTGTAAAACAATACAATTGGTCATTTGATGTGAACTAGTTTAAATAAATTATTATTTAAAAGAGAAAAAATATATATTTTTTTATTTAAATTAGGAAGATATTGCCCATAAAAGTAATGTTAGATATGGTTTCTTCGTCATTTTTAAAGTTCTACTAAATCCAATTGTACTACTAGGTTCGTTGTATAAATATGTCCTAATATTGTCTGAAATACAGATCAATTAGCTTCTGAAACAAAAATGTAAACAAATGAGCTTTTAAAATATAACCTTTTTGTTGAATAAAAAAGCTACACAAAATTGTCTCTACTATTAAAATATTTTTAACCGCTTTCGTTTCTCTTCAAATAATAAACATCATAAAAATCGACAAATATATAAATACAAGCAAATAAAGTATAATTTTCCAAATAAACTATTTTATAGACATGCTGTCTATAAAATTTTTATGATGTTTATTACTTGAAGAGAAACGAAAACGATTAAAAATATTTTAATAGTAGAGACAATTTTGTGTAGATCTTTTATTTAACAAAAAGGTTATATTTAGAAAGCTCATAAATGAGTATCATCTATATTGTTCATGAAAAGCATCAACTTAGGATACACTCTGCTTATGGTGTACGTTTTTCTTAGAAAGAAATAACATTGCGTTTATGTGGACAGGTAAAAACAACAATATTTTTTTTTTATTTCTGTCTGACGGTTTCATAAAATTACAATTTTATGCGGTTTTCGCCCTTTAGAAAAATCAAAAATCGTAATAATAATTACAAATCTATTGTCAATCTTCGTATACGACCTACTATATACAAACAAAATGAAATTAAATATGGAAAAATTAAACAGCGTACTAAAATGTTCATCGAATACACCACTTCAACTGGGTATTACAAATACCAAGTATATGGCGTAAAAAACTCGTCCGCACAGCCGAACGTCGAATATATAAATTTTATTTTAGATGTGGACTCGCTACGAATTTTTTTTTGACATAGGGCGTCTTTAAAAATTAGCGATGATATTCTTTCATCGACGTAAAAATGACTGAGCAAACTGCTTTGTAGTGTTTTAGCTGAGAATCTTGTTGTTGACACATTAGTCAATATTAAGTTTATAATCATTGTGGTTTGTCAGTAACCTAAAATGAGGAATTCATGTTTTTCTTTGAAAAATGTGAAGCGAAGCCAAAAAGTTCTTTGAAAATTATTAAAAGATACAGTTACTGCTTTTTAATTTTCATCGATTGATTTGAAAAATAATGTTTGGACCAAATAGTAACAAATCCAAGCTTAATAATTCTCCTAACAGTAAAAAATATAAATTTCCTAAAAAGCTCCTCGGGACAAAATGTGAAAAGTAACTGTACTCAAAAGTCTGAACGTCTGGTCACAACAATATTTGAATCACTCTGTATTTAAAAATAGCTAAAATATGGACATCGGATATAACAAAATTTGTTACAGAAATAAGAAGAAAAACAACATAACTGCTGAAAATAATGTTTTAGTTGGGATAGGTTGGTAACGTTGGAACTCGCTTTTTACTTGAAAACTTTAGAAAAGTACATAAAAAGCACTAAAAATGAAATAAAGAAAAATATAAAAGTTATTCAATGTGAATTAGCATCTACCGAATTGTGTAAGTAGACAGCTTCATTTATTTAATTATAGTAAGCAACATTCTTTCTTGTGTTCCAAAAAGAATGACAGATCATTTTGATATATTTTTTTTGATATATTGAGCCTACAGAGAGAATTCTGTCAGGTCGCGTTAATTCTTTGAACGGTATCGAAAAATGCAGTGTAACAGTAAGAAAATACCAATTTAAACAGTTGAGCCTACCTAAAGAATTCTATAACGTCACAAATTTGAAGAATACAATAGCACTCATTGATAGTCTCAAAAAACAACGCGATTTGACAGAATTTTATAGGTAGGCTGAAATAACAGCTTGAGTTTCAAGACAATGAAGAGAAAAACCAATGACAACTGTGTGAAGTGTTATTTCGTTACAGTCAAACGCCCTACCAAAATTACTATGTCAATTCCGTCACGTCACATTACGATTGATATTGAGCAATTTTTTCTTCATTTTTTTTGTTACGTGTTAATCAGTTTGGCTTTTTTACAGCTTGCTCTTTATTTAGGTCTCGGATGAACTAGTATGCTGCAACAACGAACAAGAACGACTACTTTTGAGCAAAAAAAGTGTACAAAATAATATACTTCCATTTAACTTTTTCGAATTCCATTTTGAAAATCGCATTGGCAGCTTTACTGAAACAGTACCATGGATCTAAGACTACGAACTTCTTCAAAACCATAAAGAAGTCCTCAAGAATTCTTCATGTTTTCTTCATTTCTATACAATTTAACTGGCAGTTCGTACATAAATTGACAATACATCAAAGCACATTACGACAAACAAAAACACAGAGTCTTCTTACAGCACACTTTAACTTCACACACAAACTACTGAGGTGGCACTCAGATATCTAGTAAATACAGTACAGTAGCAACAATAAAACGCCTCCGTGGATGTCAAGCGAAGTGTTCAATCGGATATACCGACTCCGCAACCGTGCTAGTGCGACGTCAAATTGAAAAATCTTTATTCCACCAAATCCCATCATATCTGCATCCTGTTGGAACTCTACAGTACTCCTCGCGCCGTATATCCTTCGGCTCCTGTGGGAGTGCAATGTGAACGAGAGCAGAGCCCGCGTGCGTTGTGTCAGTGATCGTGTACGTGATGGATATACATACATAGGTATATATATATATATATATACGTTAGCGAGCGTAGAGAAAAAAGAACTATGTACAGGCGTCCCCTCCTCCACCATGTCAGGAAAGTTTTCGGTATTCTGCGAGGGATGTGGGACTTAAGAAGCGAGAGACTAGGCTGTAAGCTCGCAAATAAAAAAACGAATAGAATCGACGGCGATACGTGATTCTACGATTGTGTCGCGGGTGAAATGGTGTGCGAGTCAGAAATGTATTCAATTTTGTCCTAACGGTAAGGTTAAAGTGTCGACAGATTGCAAATATATTATATTATATATAACTTAATGAAAAAGCTGGTATCAGAAGTGGGATTGACGACACACTGGTTTGATTAGCGAATGGCTAGTTATAGGGATTACGTGAGTCAGACAATGACATTCCCGTTCTCAATAAGTTAAATAGTGAAAGAACATTAGCGGAAGGGCTAGAAAGAAGTGATAGAAACAGCATTGAAAACGTGGGATGTTCTTGTCTGTCTAATGTAAATTCCTATAGCTGCAAATATTGCTTCAAGAAAATTAATTGCTGGTATTGGGATTGGAACCATACCATACCATACCATACCATACCATACCATACCATACCATACCATACCATACCATACCATACCATACCATACCATACCATACCATACCATACCATACCAATTCGCGATAACAGATAGTACCAGATAGTATCGGGTCAATATAATGTAAAATGAAAGCTGTATTAAAATCAATGGTAATGACGTCTGTAGCTTTTAACATTTTAGGTGGTCTTTTCCTCAGTTTCAATTATGATCAAACTTGTTATTTACCAGTAACTACAACGTTTTTTTGAGTATGTGAAGTATGTCACATCACTTCAAACTAAGCCTTATTTTTTATTTTTCATGACTCATTTATATGAAGACCATTTCCAATATCAGCACGAATCCTAAATACATTGTGTATTCTCTTTTTTCGATATTTTTCATTTGAAGATGTAATTTTTAAGTGAAAAACGAACAGCCAAGACCTGATCGTTAGAGAAGTGAAAGCGAACTGTCATATTTTTAGTTCAATAAAAAAGATGTTGATATTAGTTCCAAGACACTACAATAACAAAAACAAAAGAATTTGCAAACAAATCTACAGCCCAATAAGTGTGATACAATGACTAAAATAGAAGTAACAAAATCCCTAAAAAAATTCACAATCAAGCACGGCACCCATGAGTAAATTAAGAGTTGGCCAATGTTTCTTCACCATCTTTAAATATAACTCAATATACGCAATTGGATTTGTCGTGTCAGTGCAATGTTGTGGTTGCAAACGTCGTTTTTTTGAGTAAAAACAGTAAGAAAACAAATGAAAATAACTAATAATTTTAATACACCTTTCATTTCACATAAAAATGACCCGATTTTAAATGTGGATAGCCATACATAAAGTAACATAACATTGTGTTGATTAACATAACAATTATTGCGAATGTGGTATGTTTTCAATTTGCAGAATATCAGTAATTTGCTTTTCAAAGTAATTGAGGAATTGAAAATTTGTACCGTTTGTTTCTTTAGCCCACAGTGTATATAAAATTACTTGTATTAATGGAAGCAATTATTAATAAAAATAGTAGACTGTTATTCTATTGCAGCTATGACCTAGTATTTGCAAAATATTTAGGTTAGGATTTGCGTGCAACTTGAGTTGAGCTTGCACTTCGTGATCTGAGGGCTAAAATTTACCAATGATCAAAGCTGCTTGAAATAAGTAATCTCTTTTATTCTGTTCTGAAATAACTGAGTTGGTATTTTAGACCAGGAAACAGAGCAGATTTCGCAGATTTCGTGACAAAAATAATATCAGGGAGCCGACGGTCCCAGGTGACGTGGAACAGTCTGTAGATGCAATGTGAAGTGTTTTCGAATCGCAAATATCATTAATTAATTGTTATAAACAAAGAACCTCAAAAAATCGTGTTTTTTTTTCGTTTTTCGCTTGTAAATGCTGAACCGATGGAGCAATCTTGATGCTTTTAACAGACGGCCGCCTACACCCCCTACTCGACCACTTTCTAGCGCGCGACCGTTTTCGGTCATGTTTGCAAGCATTTTTCACCTATTTCGCAACATTTTAACGAAAAATCAGAATTGACGTTTTGTAGCACAATACTTCTACTTTCGAAATCCGTTAAAAAAAACTAAAATCGGACCACCCCCGACGCATCCAGGCTAGCCGAAAGATATTTAATAAAAAAATTCAAATCGTAATTGTGCAAAAACTAATCATCGGACAACGCCTGGGTTGTGCACACTCAAAGTACCCATCACACGCTACATTCTCGCTACTAGTTTGCGCTACAACTTTAAAAATGGCAGAGTTATGAATTTTGGATAAAACGCAGATTTTTCCGGGTTTTCCAAATTTTCTCCGTTAATGTTAATCCGATCGAGTCCGTGTAGGGCTTATTTTTTTCGTCTTTTCATTCCCTATTATTCGTCTGTCAAAAGCATCAAGATTGCTCCATCGGTTCAGCTTTTACAAGCGAAAATCAACATTTTTTGAAGTTTTTTGTTTATAACAAATTAAGCAATGATATTTGCGAGTCAAAAACACATACCAATACGTCTACGGACTGTTCCACGTGACCTGGGTCCGTCGGCTTCGTGATACTATTTTTGTCACCCAAAAATCTCTATTGTCTGGTCTATTTGTAGAATGATACCGTGTGGGAAATTACGTAATACATAAACGCTTTGGTCAATTCTAGAATTCAAGTATTGACGTTGTTGATTTTTGTCATAGCAACGGACATATTCGTTGGTTGCTATGCCAATATGCCAACAAGTTAAAATTTAAATTACATATTGATTATCAAATGATATCTACAACAAAGAGAAATATAATACTCCATAGAACACAAATTTGAAATATATTTGCAATCCGGCGCACACTTGAATTATCAAAAAATGTCGGGCACCTCACATACAGGTAGGACACTTAATTCAACTATTAATAATTCAATAAAACTTCATCCTTTCTTGCGAACGATAAATTAATAAAATATAACTTGTGACTAAGCCTTGTGACTCTTTGGCGTTATGTTGTGGTCGTTATTTTTATTGTTTTTTGAAATCCTTTGACAATAGCCTGATGATGACGTAAAAGTGGAAATCGATTGCTTGATTTTTTAATTAAAATTTGTAAACAAAACCAGAGTTTTATTTTATCAACTTTTAATTAATTATTTAATTTTGTTTGCCATTGACGAAATAACAATGTAAATTAAAAATAAACAAAAACAAGTCAAATTGTATTAAAATATAAGTGTTCTACGCATGTTTCGTACCCTCTGATTAACTTTTCTTAATATTGAAGCCCGATATTTGCAAAATTATAAAAACGTCATGCAGGATGTTCATTTCTAACCTAAGTCTAATTGTAAGAGTCCGAATGCCCGGAAAGCCCAATTCAATCCAAGCGTTAGTCCAAAATTGTTCATATATCGATATGAGACGAAACATATTTTTTTTTGTATTAGCTATAGTTCAGAACCAAGGCTTTCCGGGCACCCTGAATCCATTTTTATATTACAATTTATATTGGCAGATGGTACCACCTTTAGAGAGAGCAAGGGAAAAGTGGGCATTATTTGATTCAATTTTAAATTCTCGTTCATTGCTTTCAGTAACGTCAAATTAGTAGTAAAAGAGCTACACTATGATACCTCCCATGATTCTATACTGCTTCTATAGTTGGTACCATCGTCCGGTTAACAAAATATTTTTTTCCCCAAATATCATGTTCAGATAAAAATATTTGAGTCAACACTGAAATACGTTCATCGTCATCAATTTCTGTAGGTCTAATCTTAAGGAAATCAAAAGAAGACTCCAGGCCTGGTCGGGTAACAACAAAGCTGTCCTTCCTCATAGAGCACATATGCTGACAGAGTGGAACGTATTTCGTAAGTTTTACTACAAACTATTTATCAATCTGGTAAAAACTTTTGGGCAACTATCCCACTGTTGACCAACATTCCTAACAAGACACACGATGACAGAATTCTTCTATTATATGAAAAACAATTTGGATCTTAAAGAAACCTTGCTAAAATGGTCATGAATGAATTAATATTATTCTATAGGTATTATATTATGAGAAAACGAAATCTGTCATAAATTGTGTCTTGGTTGTTATGCTTCACCATCCCCAAAAGCGATCGAAAACTGCCACCTTTAGCTTGACGGTCGAAGCCTGTATCACAAACCTTTATCAGGAACGAAATTGTTATAAAAATGGAGAATATGAACATCCCGCCAAGGCCGTAGAGGTGTAGCGTCCTCCGGCCCGTCCTGTCCATCAACGGTATCGAAACCAGAGTCATTCCAACCATGATCGCGCCAATTCCGATGGTCGCAAACTTGGCACTTTCGTCCGACAGGCCGGAACTCGTGAACAGACTTGTCGAATAATAAAATACCTGAAAAGAAGAAAATGAGACAGTGAGACAGTCTGGTTTGTTTTTCATCGCACACAGGATTTGAGGTATTGGAGGAAAGTGAGGAAATCCTCAAAATCCAGCACTTTTGTAATTATGTAAGGAAACATGATTGATATTAATCCTAAATCGCAATGGGATACAAACTAAAATTGACCGAAAGTTTTTTTTCAAAAAATGCTAATCTTATACAACATGTAGTTTTATATTAAATACAGTTGCCCTGGTTTCACCTTAAGGTCTGTAACGATTTAAGATTTACTTGGATCGTTGAAAAACTCCTGATAACATGGATTTTGTGAATGGAAAGACGTCTTCAATACTTCCGTGTGCTGAATACGCATCCATACTAAAAAGTTTCAGATCTCGTAAAGTATTCGAAAAATAATGAGTTCAAACTGTGAAAAATAACTTGATTTCGCCAATTTTCGCAAAATTATAACGTGTGAACCCAAACCGCTAGCAACTTCAAAAGAGGCTCATAATTAACCTCAAACTTTTTAAATTTTCCACTCCAAATTTTCTAATGTAAAGCTAATTACTTCCACTCTATATCTTATAGATTCTTCTGATGATATTATTCGTCATATACCATGTATATATCAAAATTCAGTGTAAAATTCAAGAAAAAATCATTTAAAAGTTAGTTTAGCATAGATTTATACTAAAAAACGGGCATTAGATTGTTGTTTAACTATGACTATAAGCATCAAGTTGCGAAGGCAAACCAGCAGATTTTCGTTAGGGTTAAGAAGAAAAATAATAGCATACATTTTAGAATCCTGAAATCTACAGTATTTTATAGAAAAGATCGGATAATAACATAATATTTCCTTCATAAAATGTATCTTAATTCTAACACTAGTTACAAATTTTCAAGTTGACGACAATTATCGCTGAAAAAGTTTCTGCTTAAGAGGAATCACTAGAGGTAGTAGCGTACTACAAAACAATACTACATAAAACCAAACATCCTGAGCTTAATTGTGTGTTAATAATCACGTGTAATACATTAAATTACAGATAAAGGTGTATTACACCGGGTACGAATGCCACTTTTTTTCATGTTCGTTGTTGTTTTGTTTTTACCCTTGCTAAAGAAGCCAACAATTGGTAATTTTTGTTATTTTTTTTTCCAAATCCGAACCAAACATCAAAAAAGCAATATTACAACATTTTGTATTGAGCCTTCATGAACTTGTGTAAAAAAAATGACAACAAAATATGAATGTTGTAATGATTTAACCGTTGGTTTTTTGAACATGTGAATGAGACGAGAATAACATATTTTATAGTCGTACGGTGCAGCCATCTGTTGGATAAACACCACATCATTTTCTTCGACCAATCAAATTCAAATGGTACAGTCTGAAGCAGCAGCATGAATACGTAGCCAGGGGAATCACAAATATTGAGCAATTTCGGCCTAACAAAAATATTGATCGCATGTTGACACGGGAGGTGTAGCG
Organism: Aphodius sticticus; assembly: GCA_963966075.1. Classification (NCBI taxonomy): domain Eukaryota; kingdom Metazoa; phylum Arthropoda; class Insecta; order Coleoptera; family Scarabaeidae; genus Aphodius; species Aphodius sticticus. The sequence continues at coordinate 96,977,948 of OZ014506.1, read as the reverse complement.
GCGCCGCGCCCGGCAAACGAAAGCCATACGAAAAATAAATGTTACCGTGCTGGTGCTACGTAGATAGCAACGACTCGCTTATAAATTAGGACAGCATGTTCTTGCGGAAGTGTATGTCATCAACATGAATTGTTGAATTTCGACCAAAATAGGCTAGAAACCGAATACGAGAAATAATTTTTTGCCGTCCTGATGGACTCGCAGACACACTACGCAGACAGCAAAGAGCGAGTTATAAATTAGGAGCGCATGTTCCCGCGAGGGTTTATATTGCAGTACCGCAATACCTACTTACAATGTTACAACTACTAAATAATTAATAGGAGATAAATAAATTATTACTAAGGAAATACAAGGAATTTAATTTTTAATCAGTCATTTATTTTTCGTCATAGAATTTCAAATATATTGGTATTTAGATTTAGAAAATAATATTAATACCAAACACTTGTCGCTTGGCATTGCATTCAGGGCAATCGCAATCTATGTAGGATGGTTGGCTTTAGTTCTACTTGTTGTACAACAGACGTAGAACAGACGCTAGAAATATGCTGCTTAGAAGATCAAGAATCAATCTTTTATTTCAGCATAGAGTCTGGTCGCGATAATTTTTTAATGCTTTTGAAAAATATTTAACAAATCTAACATGCTAGAATTCTTTAAGTAGTCTCAAATGAAAGCTCTGAACATTCAGAAAAATGTGACAATTCTTTAAACACTAGAATGACATTTCCTTACTATAAGAAGCGGGTTAATATATTCAAAGAAACACGCTCCTATATGCTATCATATACGAGTACAGTCAATTCCGCTTAATCGGTACACATTTTACAGTACATTTTGTCCCGATTAAGCGGCTGTCCCAATTATCCAAAAGTTCCAAAAAAGTTACAAGATTAGTGTTTTTTAATATACGATTTAATAAATTGAAAAAAATATCTTTTTTCTCACACCATGTATTGTTATTGTTCAAAACTGATACTGCAATCTAGCTAAATCTACCTACCACAGAGGAATCAAACAATAATGTAAATCGGATTAATGCAAAAGTTGTGACTGATTTTAAGACTATACCTAAACTGTTGTATATACTTATGATTAAATTGAAAATGTAAACAAATTACTATGTGGAACATCACCCTGCATAGCGTCTATATTTTTTTAACATCAGCATGAAGCTAATGGTTTATGGTTATTATCTGACAACGTTTAAAATTTTAAATCTTTATAGCTCCTCTCAATTACCAAAATTTCGAAATGTAGCAATTGGCGTCATGTGCCGATATACCAGTTCTCATTTGTGTGTCCCGTTTCTCAATTATTATTATATTAAGCGATTAAGCGAAATATTGTCCCGAAAAGTCGCAGTAAATTTATGTTATTTCCTCGTTTTTGTTTACGTTCTTTAGGATTTGTCCCTAATAAGCGGCTGTCCCGATTAACCGGTGTCCCGATTAAGCGGAATTGACTGTAAATCTAAATAGTTACGACCTGATTTAATTATCTATGTAGAATGAAATGAAAGATTGAACGTTGAACTTCAAAACTTTTAAGAGATACACTAGGAGTACTGTTCTAAACTATGCACCATGAGCAGTGCTATTTCAATACTGCCAAATGATTGTAGTCGAAGTAGGCGCTGAAATAATATGTAAAAATTTTTGCTTGCCGCTTCATATAAACGATGACCATTGTTCTATACGCAAGTGTTACATAGGTTGCATAACTTAATGTAAGTTTGAAATGTAGTAACACGGGCATAGCCTACTTTGACTACAATCATTCATAATGACCATATATTATAGGTGACATGTTTCGGCTATACTTAGCCGTTTTCGGTCCTAAATCTAGTAACAAAAGAATGAAGAAATGTGATATCTTAACCTACAAATTCGTTATAATCATAGTATCTCCTTACTGTCGAAAATGTGGAGAAATAAATTAGAATATAATCTAGGTCGAACACTGCTGCTGTTCCGGCTGGACAGGTTAAGCTGAAATTTGTCTCCTATATAGAATAAACACTATTGAACCAAGAATTAAGAGGTTTCATTTTACCCTTTGCAACTGATTAATAATTTGGCGAAAACTTCCAATATAAATAAGGTTCAAGCTTTCATGTCAGCCTACACAGACAATCCCATGACGTATTATTTCCTTTAAGAGGAATCACTAGAGGTAGTAGCGTACTACAAAACAACACTACATAAAACCAAACATACTGAGCTTAATTGTGTGTTAATACTCACGTGTAATACATTAAATTATAGATAAAGGTGTATAACACCGGGTACGAATGCCACTTTTTTTCATTTGCGTTGTTGTTTTGTTTTTTACCCTTGCTAAAGAAGCCAATAATTGGTAATTTTTGTTATTTTTTTTTCCAAATCAGAACCAAAAATCAAAAAAGCAATATTACAACATTTTGTATTGAGCCTTCATGAACTTGTGTAAAAAAAATGACAACAAAATATGAATGTTGTAATGATTTAACCGTTGCTTTTTTGAACATGTGAATGAGACGAGAATAACATATTTTATCGTCGTACGCTGCAGCCATCTGTTGGATAAACACCACATCATTTTCTTCGACCAATCAAATTCAAATGGTACAGTCTGAAGCAGCAGCATGAATACGTAGCCAGGGGAATCACAAATATTGAGCAATTTCGGCCTAACAAAAATATTGATCGCATGTTGACACGGGAGGTGTAGGCGCGCCGCGCCCGGCAAACGAAAGCCATACGAAAAATAAATTTTACCGTGCTGGTGCTATGTAGATAGCAGCGACTCGCTTATAAATTAGGACAACATGTTCTTGCGGAAGTGTATGTGAGCAACATGAATTGTTGAATTTCGACCAAAATAGGCTAGAAACCGAATACGAGAAATAATTTTTTGCCGTCCTCATGGACGGATGGACTCTACGAAGACAGCAAAGAGCGAGTTCTAAATTAGGAGCGCATGTTCCCGCGAGGATTTATAGTGCAGTCCCCGTACGACACACGGAACGAAGAATAATCAACAACCGCAATACCTACTTACAATGTTACAACTACTAAATAATTAATAGGAGTTAAATAAATTATTAATATGGAAATACAAGTAATTTAATTTTTAATCAGTCATTTATTTTTCGTTATAGAATTTCAAATATATTGGTATTTAGATTTAGAAAATAATATTAATACCAAACACTTGTCGCTTGGCAATGAATTCAGGGCAATCGCAATCTATGTAGGATGGTTGGCTTTAGTTCGACTTGTTGTACAACATGTAGATATTATACGTGTAGTGTAATTCTTCGCTAATTAACTTCGCTAGTTAATTTGGGCAATACTCTCTTATAGGTGTAAGCGTGCCGGATTGCCATATATAGCAAAAAACTTTTATAAAGGTGTTACACATCCGTTAACCGAAACTCTTGCGCTTAATACGTCATGTCATGTAGTAAGTATGTAAATGTGACAAAAACGACTACACAGTATTGATTGATTGCTTGCGGTACATCATTTCCAAAGTATTTTTATGCGCTGAACCCAAATCTGACATCCGATTGACTAAATCAGGCTTTATTCACAAGATACTTCAACATATTTGAAGAGCAATATTTAAATTGCACAACGTATGTACGCAGTACACTCTCCTACAACGCGGTTTAATATTACGCGTTTTATGAAAACGCGTTATAGGAATTTGAGGATCGCAAATTTAGACGCATGTGCGTTGTACGATAATCGCGTTATATGAAGATGTAGTCGCAAAATTTTGATCGAGTTGGTAGAAATTCGCGTTGTAGGAACCGCGTTATAGGAGAGTTTACTGTATGCGCAATCGTATTTATATAAAAATAATACAATAAAATAAATAAATATCAATTTTCTAGAAAAAATATACCCAAAATATAAAATTTTTCTTGTAAACTTTTAGCATTTACTTATAAGAATACTTCGGATTTTGTGTAGTAATTTTTTATTCAATAAAAGTATCATTGTTGCATCTATTTATTAAAATAAAAGTATTGGAATGCAAATAGAAAACGTAAGTAAATATGTACCTACTGAAATGTATAATGACTAAAATATTCAAATTCATTTATATGTGGTATCATTACAGCCACCAATAATAGCAAATAGTTCAATAAAACAATTAATTAATTTGTATCACTGTATTTTGTGGAATTGTATTTGCATTTAAAATATACAAGAAAAGCATTTCAGAACATGCTATAGTCACATACACAAAATTATTAGGAAACGGTTCGGCGCCAGTCGACACCGCACGGCCCCTTTGATCTTCCCCGCCAAAGAACCATACGGCAGTTCCCCTCATCTAATCAGTGCGTTGCTTGCATTTTCTGCGGAGGGTACAGTGGGCGCGGCTTGTTCCCTCCTCTCGCGCCTCAGTTTCGTCGAACTTTTGAGGCCGGTGACTAACATTTACTCTTAAAGCATCAAAACGTATCGATTTTTGTTCAATTATGTGATGTAATTGACTGGAATTTAATCTACTAGGAAACCACTATCGATATGAGCTGTCATTAATTATCAGTAAAACAAGTTTGCAACATGTTGCAGTTCTGAAACTAAGTTAGAACATTTGTCAACATAAGGAGGCTTATGTGTTTAAACAGATTTTGGTCACTTGAATATTGATCACTTGAACTGACCATAAATTTTCCTTTATTGGTGTTGCGGCAGATTCTGGGCAATCTGGGAAAAGCAAAGTTTGGCCATTTACATTTCCAGTTACACAAACAAATCTATGATGTGATGATTCATACCACTTCAAACATAAATTTGTTCTGGATTCTGCGTTCTGTTGTTGATGCCAATTTTCTGGAGACAAGAACAGTACAACGGAAAAAATTACTTTTTCTGTTTACCCAATTGAAGTTGACAAAATCCATTCTACGATGCTGGTCATCAGTAGTCACAAACCTTTAAATTTAATTGACAAAATCCCCTATATTATTTGATTGCATTTGCGATAGCCTTGTGGCGATAGTAGACAACTAGTACCTACATGGTATTACACTACTGTAATAAATAATAAACAGAAGAAAGGAAGTGATCAGAAAGAGGACGATCAAAATCAAAATACTCACCGCATTAATACCCGACAGTTGCTGCGAGAGTTGCATCACAACACCGATGATGAGCGGCGCCCGAAGCGTCCGCGAGCAGATCAGCTGCATCATGCTGATGGAAGACTCTGACGACTGGGCGCGCTCCTCGGCCCTCATCTCCTCAATATCTTCCTCCACCTGGTTGCTCGCCCTGAGTCTCCTCAGCGCTTTCCTGGCCTCTTCCTCCCATTGCTTCGTGATGAGAAGATAGCGAGGACTCTCCGGACAGATGGGAAGCAGAACCAGTTGCAGCAACGCAGGACATACGGCCAAACCAAGAAGGAATGGCCAACCGTCGTTCGTGCCCAGGATCTGTTTGATGCCGAGCACTTGTGACAGTAACAGCCCAACGGTTACAGCTAGCTGGTTAACGGTTCCAAGGCCACCTCTCAGGTTTAACGGAGCTATCTCCGATATGTACATCGGTACCAGTGACGTGTTCAAACCTGTGGGTTTTGGGAGATGGTTGATGGTGGTGAGATGGGGTTTTGGTGTCAAAGGTAAGATGGGGTACTTACCGCAATTGACGCCAATGATAAATCGACCGACGAACAGCATTTCGTAAGCGTTCGCCATTTTTGTGAACCACATCAGGCACGCTCCGCATATGCCGAGGATGTTGTTCAGAAGAAGGCCACCTTTTCTGTAAAAGGTTTAGGTTTTTTTAGATTGGGTACGCCACTTGTCATGTATCAATATCATTATGTGTTTATACAATTAACTCATAATTCACAGCTCATAACTGAACATTTTCTATTGTAAAATTGACGAAACAAATGAATTCAATTGAATTCTGTAAGTAGACTTCAGGGAAAGCTTACACACAAGCTTTCCCTTCTACTTTAAAGTAAGCGTCAGATTAAAACCCCTTGTCCTTCACAGTTATCAGTTCGTTTTCGTAGCATTAAAATTGAAGGGTGAAGGTTTTATTTCAGCCTACTTACAGAATTCTACAACATCGCAGAGTGTCAAAAAGTACCAAGAACTTTAGTTACCACGTTTGTAATAAAAGTAAGAAAAAAATTCTGTTAAACACATTTTCTCTTTATTGTTTTCAAATCCCGTATAACGACATTGTCTTCGTATTTATATAATTTAAAATGTTGAATTGAATGTGCGTTTGTCATATAAGATAATTATTATTAATTATTATATGACAATAATCCATACCTTTACATCCCCATCATATTTGACCTTTGGCTATAGTTTTTTTGACAAACATACTGTACAAATAAATCAATTGCAGATTCTATCATAAGTTTTCGGAATTTCGGTGAGATATCTGATATAAATTCAGTATATCCAAAAAAGTTCTAGTTGATTGGTCAACTTCATCCTTCGTAAATTTGAATTCAGTATTTTTATTTCAGATTGGTATACAGGCTGTACCATACTCAAGTGACCATATTTTAAGAATATACGATAAACGGTCACAATGGAGCAACTTTGGATACAATTTACATGCAATTGTAGCAGAGAACCAGAGGTACAAGTTTCATAAACAGCATAGCTTATTTGAGCAGGCTGTGTGAGATATCATATGATTGATCTTCTAAACAAAATAAGTTTAATTTAAGTTTAATTTGAACCTGAGGAATCTTTTTTTATATTTGTTTAAGTTGGTTCCTACAAAAGTCACTAAAAATTTCGGTACTGAAAGACGCAAAATAAAACTAGTAAGAAAATTATCTCAGCCGGGCCGAAGTTAAAATACCCCCCACCGTAAAATATTTTAGGTGCGGAATTTAAAAAAAAAATATGGAGTTAACTGATTTTGCCCATTCACGAAATTGTCCTTACTTTTTAAGAAATAAGCTTGTATTCCAAATTTCAGATCAATTACTTCAAAATTACGGCAGTTATCGTGTACACAGACAGACAGACGGATAGACGGATAGACAGGCAGACAGACAGACGGATAGACAGTCTATACCTGCCACGCTCCCTTAAGGGTGTTTCAAATGTTGTGACAAAGTGGATATACCCTACCACAGTAAATGAGGTGGGTATAAATATTTTAGACGATACTTATTCGGCTAAGGGTCGATCTTACAAGTGTACGTATAGTAGTGGAATAGTTATCCCCAGTATAAATAGTGCTAGTCCGCCTCCCATTGGCTAAAATATTTGTGTTGTCATAGTAATAACAACTTATATAGGTAAAACTACGAGAGCTGAAGGTGAGTCATCGATTCCAGCAGTTATTTTGCTGATACGTTACAGACCATTCCCGTGCCGTTAGAAAGAAACAGAGTGCTTTTTCATGCGTCTGTTCTTACGTTTTTAGGCGATGACTCACCTTCAGCTCTCGTAGTTTTACCTATACTGGTATTTATACCAATATTTAGTTATACCATGGTTCAACGTGCTTTGCAAGATCGGCCCTAAATAACTTTGGTTAACACAGCTTTTTATAATGTCTCACGACTTCCGGGTTTCTTTAACTTTCTGTGGGTTTCAAACTGTTTTCCAAAATCTACTATAGTCTATGATAACCCTGTATATACCATTAAAATATGGACTCTTATGTTTCCTACATCCTATATGCAAGGAAATTAACCCATTTTGTGTACCAATTCGGGAAAGTACCTTTAATTAAAACAATTTTTTATTAAACGTCAATTAGTTGAACATTCATCGTATGTAAACATGTAAACATTATGAGTTTGGTTTATAGTATTTTCTTTTCAAAGTTTTTGAAAAACAGCTTAATGCAATCTTAATTCCTAAGCGTTTATCACTTACTTTTATTATAACATTGTAATTTATAATGCATTGCAATAACTGCCAAACGTTGAACTTTCAAACAACATTGTACATGGCATTATGTGAATTTAAACCTACTTTCATGGTTAAACTGTATTCAGCATTTTGATTTTTTTTCTAAATACCACAAAATATTTTTGTGTGATTTTCGTTTCTAAGGAACATACGTCAAATTTTCCAATTGTTAAAGCAAACTTTTCATACAGCGCGATTTAGAACTATTCAAAAATTGAAATCCGTATGCAGAATAAGATTTTAGGTAAAATTAAAAAATAAACTATTTTCAATATTGCTTTGCTTTCGTGTTACTGAATTACTCGTACAACTTGAACGTTATAACTATAATAAAATTAACGAAATATGGCAAATCGAGCAGTGCGATTTAAAAGAATTGAAAATACCATAAAATCATACCATGGAACAGTTAATAGAAAGAATTTGTTTGCAGTTCAAGACGATTCAGTCTGTCAAAAACAGATCGAATTTCAGGTAGTGTGCAATTCCACAATTGGACCAACTTGCCTCTATTTGGGCGTCAAACGAAAACACCAAAGAAAAATGGAAAAATATCGCCTTCGTTTTAAATGTTATTCAGGATACGGGATGACATAAATCTTAAATATTGCAAACATGTTTTTATTTTAACTAAAACCCATTTCAAAAGATTGGACACCTCACATACTTAATAACCGGTACAGTTCAAAAAGGTCCATACCAATTTCTCCGATAAACCGAGTAAATCGAACGGAAAATAAACAAAACCACCAACCTTCCAAATCGGTTCGCCACCATGCCCCCGCAGAATCCACCCAGCATACCACCGATAGCGAAGATCGACACGGCGAGCGAATACAGCCGCTCCACCGCCTCGTCCTGCAGATCCTGCCCGTAGCGCGACTTGTACACGTCCTTCATGAAGTATTCGATGTTCCCCTGAGGCGCGTTGATCACTCCTGTGTTGTACCCGAACTGCAGCATCCCCAGGACCGCCGCGAGGATCGCGTACGTAAGAAAAAACGTCAGACCCTGCAACGAGAAAGAATACGGCCTCAGGTTAGAGAGGGGTGTGTTGTGTAGCACTATAGGCAGTGGCGGCTCGTGGATTGGTTTGCAGGTTTGCGCAACCCCCAAAAAGTAATAATAAGGAAACGAAAGGAGGTTAATTGTATATGATAATAGTACAATAGTCAATAAGCAACGATCTATAACATATAATTTCACAAGGATGCCATTTTACAGCACGACAAATTATGGTTTCCTACGACGAAATATGCATTTTAACGACCAAATATTTGCTTTAACGGCAGAAAATGGAAACCAACGGCGAAATATGTGCTTTAACGACAAAAAGTGTAAATGAAAAGTATTCTCAGAAACGAAAAGTATTATGATATCTCGCAGTTGATAAGTTAACTGTTGTTAGGCCACGTTTCATAATGTTGCGTAACTAGAAGAAATCTAGAGGATGTTTCTTTTGTTGATAACAGTCGTCCAAGTTTTAAGTTGGATATTGGATGTTTTTGCTACAATTATCAAGATTATGTCGAGACCTGTATACAAGCCGTTGAATAGAAAATAAAATATATTTTTCTACTTTGCATTCACAATGCACACATTGTAACACTGTTTTCGGTGTTACAATTAACACATTGTAATACCGAAAACAGTAAAATTTTTGTCTGATTGGTACACAGTGATATCAAATGCCATATGTCAAACGTACAATACATAACCCAACATAACCACACACTGCATCTTCTTAATCGCTTGCAATCACATCAACTGCGAAAAATCAATATTCTATACATATTTAAACATGGGTGTAGCCTGCTATAGTATGGCCAAAGGATTGGGGCTTTCTTAGTTTTGCTGTGTTCATCAAAATACGCTAGCATGACGTTTACGGTGATGTTTTACGACTCTAGTAAGTGATCGTTATCATTCTTTTCAACTAAACATCAAATCCCCTTTTCAGATATAATTCAAGGACCACATTTACTTTAATAAGGTATTATGCGAAGAACAAACCTACATCTTAGATACGAACGATTTTAATTACTGCTGCGAGATCGTATATGCGCAATAAATGGTTTATCAGCATACACGTATGAAGCTATAGTACATTTAAAGTGTAGAGGATTTCTTAGTTTATGTAACATATAAGTTTTCGGTAATATTTTGGACGCTTGGATGCTGGGTTCAATTCATATTCGTTTTTGTCCGTCGATTTCGACTTCGTCTTAGTTCTGGTTGTGTGCAACGTATTTGTATTACCTCCATCACATGTAATTTTACTAAGTGTAATTTATTCTAATAAACTACTTTGCCGAAGTTAGAATTGGGTTTCAATTATGTGCTTGTAAATATATAAGCCGCAACGGCTACGTAGCGGAATTAGGTAGACACCGCTATTAAACGTTAAGCGTTATAACAATTCTTTAGTAAGTTCTTGTTCTACGAAGTAACTAATCAGTCACCGCCAAACACTTCTATTCTAATTATTATACTTATGAAACCACTATTTTAAAATTGTTAACTTTTTAGGTTAAGTTTCATGTATTTATCACAGTAGGGTTAAAAGTGTTGCCCCAAGCTCCATTATGATCATCGTTGCGACCTCGCTGAATATTTATTCAAACTTGTAGGCTAAAGTAGAGTAAAATTATTCACAATTAGATTTTGTGATGATTTTATCTCATCGATATCATCCTTAACGAAGTTGACAGTTACTACAGTGCTACCACGTGGTACCCGCAAAATACCCTAGATTCTAATTTAGCGCGATATAGTAACCACAATTTCTAAACTTATATAAAATTAATGACGCAAAGTAGAAAAAATAGTATATTACACTCGATTTATAAGACGTATTGGTGCACTCGTTGTATTTGGGCACTCCTCGCTACGCTCGTCGTGCCCAAAACAACTCGTGCGCCAATTTGACGTCTTATAAAACTTGTATAATAATATACTATTATGTACGACTCACATATAATAAGTTTATGCATACGTATCTATGACTATATAATCCACATCATGATCCACGCCAATGATTATAATGACACTAGCGTTGTATAATAATGACAGTTCGTTCAAATAATGACTTCAATGATTGAACGCTCGCCTACGGCTCGCGTATAAACTTCATGCTACCGATTTATATCCTCAGTTATGTGCTCGTCAAATAATATCAAATCAAATCAAATCAAATCAAATCAAATCAAATCAAATCAAATCAAATCAAATCAAATCATTTATTGTGTGTTAAGGTACATACAAATACTTACACGAGTCAAGAAAATATAACGAACAAAATTACAAAATAACTAAATATAACTCTCGAAGTTACAACAGAAAAATTCTTCCAAAGTGAACGGTGCTTCTGCCACAAGCATGCTTTTAACGGCTTGTTTGAATTTAGAGAGGGGATATTTCCTAATCGCAAGTGGTATGTGATTGTAAAATTTGATGCCGTAGGAATTAACACTATTTCGGGTTCTTGTTAATCTACAAAAAGGTTGGTAAATATTGTCGTTTTGTCGTGTATCGTGAGGATGCATTGCGCTAACGTTTTCGTAGTGTTCGATGTTTGTTTTAATATAAACTAAAGTTTTGTAGATGTACAATCCGGAAAAAGTCAAAATTCCTAACGCTTTGAAGAGCGGTCTCGAATCATGCCTGTAGGTTTTGCCGCAAAGCACTCTCACCATTCTACGCTGGATACCAAAAATTCTCTTTGACGAAGCTGCGTGACCCCAGATGAGAATGCCATAAGCCACAACACACTCAAACAAGCCATAGTAAGCACCAAGTAAAACTTGTTGGGAGACGGTTTGTACTACATTTCTAAAAAGAAAAATTAATGAAGACAATTTATTTGCGATTTCATCGCAATGATGCACCCATGTCAAAGCCGGATCTAAAACAAGTCCTAATAATTTAACCTTATCGGCATCTCCGCGTGGTACTGTTTTTCGTGTTGTAAATATCATATGTTGTGTTTTTTTTTATTTAAGCTAAGCTTGTTTGCGCTAAACCACATTTGTAGATCTTTTTGAATGGCTGTTGATTTATGCATAACGGCATCAAGGGTGTCTCCCGAATTTATTGCTGTGGTGTCGTCGGCGAAAAGTATTAATTCTCCGTCGGTGATGTGATTGCTTATATCATTAATAAATATTAGGAAGAACAAAGGCCCCCATTACCAAACCCTGGAAAACACCTGATTCAATCGGTAGTACACTGGACTTTTTCCTGTTTATTTCGACTATTTGACATCTCTGGCTAAGGTATGATTTTATAAAGATTAAAGAGTTTTGACTAAACTTGTATATTTTCAATTTATCAAGCAGTAAATCGTGCGGAACGCAATCGAATGTCTTGGTCAGATCGAAGAGATCAGCGCTAGTGTAAAGGCTCTCGTCTATTGATTTATTTATATTTGACAAAAGTTTTATCAATGCGGAAGTTGTTGATTTGTCTGGTCGAAACCCAAATTGACTTTCATAAAAAAGATTATTTTCCTCAAAATATTTTTGAATTTGTTGCTTCATGACAACTTCAAGCACTTTTCATAATATTGGTATTATTGAAATCGGGCGATAGTTAGACATGTCTTCCGTATCATCTTTTTTAAATATCGGTATTACTCGAGATATTTTAAAGGCCTTTGGGAAAATGGAATACCGAAGAGCATGATTCAACAATTTTGTTAACGGTATGATTATGATGTCCTTTGCATACTTTATCATGGTGCTGGTCAACCCATAGTAATCAGAAGTGGTGTTCGTTTTTAATTTATTTATAATGTTTCTCATTTCAATAAATGTTATCTCCCGAAAGGAGAAGATTTTGGCGTCTATTGGCATCTCAGGCATATAAGCAGTTGGGTTAAAGGTGTTATTTGCTACATCCAAAGTGCGCATTATATGCACTGGTATCTGCGTAAAAAAATTGTTGAAATCATCTGGAATTAAAGATATACTATTAATATGTAAGTTATTTATGAAATATTGCAAATTTATGATGGTAAAGCCGCAATTCCACCGAGGCAAAACAAATACATATACCAATGACCAGATATGACACATGTTGGCCACTGTTGCCTCAGTAAATTTGGAAATAATAAAATCATTATCAAGGGAATCTCGAGCTGGTAGGTACTAGGTAATCTAAATAAGCTATCCAAATATTACAGAATGTTTAGATTACTTAAAGAAGAATGGACCAAGAAAAACCAGGAACTAGGATAATTTCCGTAATTAGTTTAATGAGACGCTATGCAGACATCTTGTTGACAGTGCAGTTAATTCAGTAGATGAGGATGTGTATTTATGACATCTGTGACCGAAATACACAATCAAAATTACCTTATTCTCATGTTTACTTGTATTTTGTTACTTTTAATGGGCTCTATATTCGTAAAATTAAGTTTTGCTTTTATTAATTTTGGAGTATTGTGTTCATATTACCGTATTTATCAGAATGTGTGTACATTAAATATGAATCTAATAATGAATATCCTACATATGCAGTAAGGAAAAAGACCATACAATAAGAAAGCTATTACCAGGAGAACATAAATATTCTATACGTAGAGCTCAACATCAGTATTTTCGAAGACGATAACTACAAAACACTGGAAAGATATGTAATAATTAAAAAATGTTTTAATACTTAGATTATTAAAAATCAAAAGAACAGATTTGTATGTTCTTGTTCACAATATTTAGAAAATTACAAATAAAAACATGCGTTTGGATTAAATCCTAATAACTACTGGTAGGTGCGTAAAGCGCCATTTTCAAATCGTTCGTCTATATTTAAGGGTAGGAGACTTCCGAAAGCTAGCGTGTCTCAAATTGTTGAAAATTAATGCTTTTGATTAGTTTTAATCGTAATCAATTTTCATTATGCATCTAATGTTTATTTTGCAAAAGTACATTTTTTATACTATGACCCTGTTAAATTTAGTGTACCTGAATTATTGATATTGCAATGTTTAATTGAATTTTGTGTATATTATACCATTGTCGTTAAGATACCCTAATTTGTCGTTACGAATACCTAATTTGTAGTGCTGATATAGATTCCCCATTAAAAAAAAACAGCGAGCATTTTCTCGTGCATTCCAAACTCGTCGGATATACGACCTGGAGGTTGCAGCGAGGCCGCAAACGTCTGCGACCGCCACAGTGCGTATCGACGCCTGCATGCTAGCCCATTACTCAGAAAATTTCATGGGCACCGAGCGGTTTGTGTACTCCAACTAGGTTTGCAAATATCCCGCAAACGCGGCACTACCAGACAGTGACCAAGTCCCTAGTGGTATCCAGCAGCAAACCGACAAGTATTACTTGGCTTTCAACCCTCAAAAGGGTAAAAACTCTCTTTAAAAACTTTCTCTTCAAATAAGCTATAATGTTGCTAAGCCATAAAATAAGGCCAGAAGTTATTTAAGCTTATCTTTAGTTCATTGTGTTAGCTTTTTTTAGAGTGAAAATCTAGATATTTTTATATAAAACATGTTACACAAAACTGGTGTATATCATAGTTGCAACTCCCATATTTCTAGAGGATGAGCCGCCACTGGTTGTGTCACTATAGGTCTATATAGGTATACGCTCCGACGCGATTCTTTTATTTCGCGAGCCTTTTGTCCTCGTCGCAACTGCTGCCGTCGTTGATGACGAGGAAACGGGTGAAATATTTAACTCCACCGGAAGGGAGGACATGATTGCGTTTTAAGAATTGACGCCGCGACAAAACGTGTATGACATGTAGGGGAGTGAGTGAAGAATGGTAGCGGGTGGATAAATATTCAAATTCTTATTTGTGATCGCTTAAGAAGTTATGTTATACAATATTTCTTAGGGTGTACACTCATATTAAAGGGAGTAATGACAGAGATTTTAGCATTACATTCTACAGCGACGTTTTAACAAGGAATGCAGTGTTATTTTTAATTTAAAATAACATAAAAGATGGCGGCGTAACCATGGCCAACTTTTGTGTTTCTTATGGGCGCCATGTTGAATTTTGGCATTTTTCGATAGTCGTGTTTTTTCTCATTTCCGTAATGTATAACATGTTGCCATTATTTTTTAAAACAATGGTTTAATAATAAAAAAGAACTTCTTCTTTTTCTCGTTGTTTGTCGTGCTTATCAGGTACCCAACTGGTGGTTGGTTACAGACCGCCGGTGCCGGACTGACCAGAGTACTTTGGATTAAAAACATTCAGATTGTCAAAGAAGCAAGTTTATACAACAAAAATTTGGTCGCCATTTTCTTGAAGGCATAAAACCGAGCCAGCTTTTCGACATGTTATGCTCTTCTAACTGTTCTTCCCGGAATAGCATTGACCGCATTTGTTATTCGATCCCGCAGTCCCTCGATATTTCTGCGAGTATCGTGATAAATTTCGTCGTTCACAGTTCCCCATAGAAAATAGTCCAGAGGACTTAAATCAGGGGATCTGGCAGGACTTTCCACCACTCCACCATTACCAATCCAGAGATTTGGAAATTGTTGAATCAAATAATTTCGTACAATTACTCGACTTGTGTGGGGTTTGTACGGTTTCAATTTCTTTGTTCGTAATGCTCTCCAAACACGTGTTTGCGGCAATTCCAAATTAGAGGCTACTTCCCGCGTAGAAATCCGAGGATCGTCATTTGTCTAAAACACCGGTAGTTGAAGCATTGCAAATTATGGTAATCTAACGTTTACCATTTCCAACATATCTCTTTGATCGTTTTCAACATTTCCATGAGGATTATAAGAATTGCGGGGTTTACTAAACGATCCATGGTCCGCTAAATTTCTGTCCCATGTGAGGAATTTTGTACGATTGGGCATTTCTATGATAGACCAGGCAATAGAGACTCTTTAGTGACAAAAATAGTATCAGCAAGCCGCCGGTCACGTGGAACAGTCCGTAGATGTATTGTGATGTCGCTCAAGTTTGCAAGCATATTTCGCCTATTTCGCAACATTTTAACGCAAAATCAGAATAGACGTTTTGTAGCTTAATACTTCTACTTTCGAAATACGTAAAAAAAATTAAAATCGGGCCACCTCCGAAGCATCCAGACTCGCCGAACCATATTGCTTAACAAAAATCAAATCGCAATTGTGCAAAAACTAATGGTCGGACAACGCCTGGGTTGTGGACACTTAGAAGTACCCATCAATCGCTACTTTCTCGCGAAAAGCCTGCGTTACAACTTTGAAAATGGCGGAGTTATTAATTTTTGAAAGAAACGCAGATTTCTCCGGTTCTTCCGAATTTCCTCCGTTAATATTAATCCGATCGGGTCTGTGTAGGGTTCATTTTTTTCGTCTTTTCATTCTCTACAATTCGTCTGTTGAGAGTATCAAGATTGCTCCATCGGTTCAGCTTTTACAAGCGAACAACGAGAAAAAGCACGATTTTTTTAGGTTTTTTGTTTATAACAAATTAAGTAATGATATTTGCTAGTCGAAAACACATCACAATACATCTACGGACTGTTCCACGTGACCTGGGACCGGCGGCTTGCTGATACTATTTTTGTCACGAAAAAGTCTCTATTGCCTGGTCTATGAGACGATAATAAACCCTTATCATATCACGCTTTTCGTTATTGGCAACGCTGAGCGCGCCGCTTGCTCCATGTGCAATTTGTTGACGTTGCTTGGCAATGAGTCCGGCGGTCTGTAACCAAGCTCCAGTTAGGTATCTGAAGATTTTTTTTATTATTACATCATTATTTTAAAAAATAATGCTAACATGTTATACATTGCGGAAATGAGAAAAGACACGACTATCGGAAAATTCCAAAATTCAACATGGCGCCCATAAGAAAATCAAAAGTTGGCCATGGTTACGCCGCCATTTTTGATGTTATTTCAAATTAAAAAATGACACTGCATTCCTTAAAAAAATAAAAACGATACCTTAACATTTTAGTTTTTTGCGGATATCTTTAAAATGAAAGATGATAAATTTCTTTTCAGATAATTGACCAACACAAAAATACGAAACTTTGCCAAATTTAAACATAGGCTCTATCTCCACTAATAAGCGAGATCCCCATGGTGAGCCTCGAAATTGAATCACCCGGTATATGGAATTTGTGTACGTTTATAACGGCCATCATGTTACGAATGTATTTTTATCTGTATTATGTTTTTTGATATTTTGAACCCATTAAAAAATGTGACACAAAACAATTTTCTAAGTAGGTTAAAATGAAAGCTGAAAACCTCGAGTTCTAAACTACGAAAAGGAAAGTTTTTTGCCAACTTTAGCATGAGCGTATTAAACACAAACCGTCAGCTGCGCACCTTTAAAAATGTTCACAAGATTTTGATTTCTTTTTATTTTATGATTAGCAGCTCAAGGTTTAAGCTTTTATTTAAGCATAAACAAGAATGGTTAAAGAATTATAGTATTATTTCGGATTATTTCTATGAAGTCCTGATCCGAAAACTCATTTTTGAAAAATCATAACTACGTCCATAATTAAAGTCTAAAGTCATAATTAAAGAAAGTTATACCAAAACGATCACTCTTTCTTAAATAGAGTTTCATAAAAACAACTATTAAAAACATTTTTCGTTCAATATTTAATTTTTCTTGGAAAATAATCTGCGAACATCAAACCAGTTTATAACCCCATCAGAAAGGGGAATCTTTTAATATAATATGTAGAAATCTCCCCTGACTAACCTTTTTGAAACATTTCATGAGCACGCTCCGCAATAACGTTCCCCCACTACAACCAAACGTGCTAAAATAGAATCAATAAACAAAGAACCACAACATTACGTCTGAAAAAAAAATATCACAAAACGCGCATTACGCAAGCACGTCAATTCTTGTTTCCCAAGCGAGACGTCGACGACGTTAAAAAAATAATAACGCCCGGCGTAGCGCTTCTCTCACGAGAGGGCGCTCCAGTCGGAAACGTGCGGTTAGACGGTTTTTCTGAAAGGGACGCCGCACACGGATATCCAGCGAATTTGCCCGGCGCCGCATTAAGGACACCGCTAATTACTGCAAATTGGAGCGATTCTGTTCAGCGAAATTCAGCGGAGTCCCTTTGAATTAAGCGTGGATTTCGGGCGCTGACTGCCTGCTGCGATTTCACCATGAGGAAATTAAAATTAACGCTGAACCGACTGTTCGTGTATGCACGTATTTCCTGCACCTATCCGGACGCCACCGGCAGCAAAGCGAACGTTGGTCGCCAACGCCGCGTCGTTTTTAGGGCAAGTTTACACTGGAAGCTGGTTCTGATGAATATGCACGAAAAGTTTATACTGAAGTAGGCACCTAATATTATTGACATTGCTGGGATAAAATTGCTGAGGGTAAAACTTATTTGTCGGTTTTATTTACTTAGATTAGCATACAACGGCGTTCGTATGACTACGCCCAAACAAAGTATGAAATAAATCCATAAAAATTGAAGGAATGTGCAATTTTCAAAATTCCTTTAGCATGTCCATTCCATTTGATCAAAATATACGTGTGTGAAAGTCAGTGTTGGTGTGAGAGACTATTTGAGTGAATCATCATTCGATGTATCGCCGCACCACCACGTTCACTGATGAATGATGATTCAGGATAATGGGCGGTGTAATTCAATTTAACTATAGTATTATGCTTGAGATTTGTGTTGCAGCGATAAATATTAGGTTGGCGTATATTATTATCACGTACGTTTCTAACATCAGAAGTTGGATTCAGCAAACCCAGATCCTATTATGTACTGGGTCCATATGGCAAGGTTCAAATTAATATTAATAAATACAATTACAAGCCTCTATATTTATCCTTGCTTTAATAAAACATTAATTTACATAGGGAACATGTTTCGGTTGTTTAAACCATCTTCAGCCCTAAATTGTCAAATCTGGAGGATAACTACGGACAATAAACATTCTCGTCTTCTGGTATATAGTTAGCACAATAGCAACAGCAAACACAATCAGATTAGCAACAACTGACACAAAAAGAAAATCAAACATTTTTCATCAAACTTTTGTCTTCAAGTACCAGATTCTATTGGTACGATCCGTCTTTCAAAACAGGTGTCGAGTAATTTTATCAATGCTTTCGGTTATAGTTAAATAGTTAGTTAAAATATCAATATTGTCCTACTGTACAAGTTAAAAATGTGTAATCATTAGACAATGTTGATAAAATAATGTAAATAAACTACGTAAATTACGTACTCGTAATAACTATTCACAACAGTACATTAATTGCAAACATTCAAAACACTGGATTCGGATAAATTGCAATTTATTCATAAACAAGGTCTATTTCGTTGTCCTTGCTTTCGCTTTTATAAAATGTAATCACAAATATTAGGGAATGACAGGTAAAACCGATGCACAATAAACATCAGACTCAAGTTTTATGAAATTTAAAGTATTTAGATTTTCTTAGAAGTCCATAACTATCAATTTAATTTTTCCGGATGAGTTTTCGCGTGAATTAACAATGTGGGCTAAAGTTGGGGAAAAACCTGTGTTTTATCAATGCGCGTCTAATATATGAAATACATACATTACAAATAAAACTACTTTTTATTTTAGAAAACCCTTGGACAAGTTGATTTTACATTATCAAAATGCGAATCATTATACTCTACATTCTACTAAAATTTTCGCACAAAACACAATTGAAAGAAGAATTATAACTGTGCGAATTAGTGTTTCCAGGATACTTGAATTTTTTCAGCCATTTCAAATAAAAATACGGCCGCGGAAACATAATGCATCCATCCCACATTTTTTTGTGGCTATATAGCTCAGAAACTATGCAATAAATGATCTGTTTTCTTGAATATTCTCTAAAATGCAAAGAATTACTGGGGAAAATCCAATTGAAATTTCTTCTGTAGTTTCAGTGTTACTTTTTTTCCACGAGTGTAGAAAGTTTAAAGCTATACGAACGAATATTATAATAGCTATACGAACGAATATTATCGCGATTTAAGGGGGCAAAACTCTGAATGTCATAGGGACATTAGGTCTCTTAATTACCTACAATTTGAGGTATGATAGAAATTTATGCAAACATATCTGCAGAAGTTATAAACATTTTTCTGTGGAAACTGATTGAAATACCTTAGCTATACGAACGAATATTTTCGCGATTTAGGGGGGCGGGGGCAAAACTCTGAATGTCATAGGGATATTAGGTCTTAATTACCTACCATTGAGGTATGATAGAAATTTATGCAAACATTTTTGCAGAAGTTATAAACATTTTTCTGTGGAAACTGATTGAAATACGTTAGCTATACGAACGATTATAACCGCGATTTCGGGGGGGGGGGGGGGCAAAACTCTGATCGTCATACGGATGTTAGGTCTCTAAATTACCTATAATTTGAGGTATGATAGAAATTTATGCAACCATTTTTGCAGAAGTTATAAACATTTTTCTGTGGAAACTGATTGAAATACGTTAGCTATACGAACGAATATAACTCTGATCGTCATTCGGATGTTAGGTGTCTTAATTACCTATAATTTGAGGTATGATAGAATTCATGCAAACATTTTTGCAGAAATTATAAACATTTTTCTGTGGAAACTGATTGAAATACGTTAGCTATACGAACGAATATAATCGCGATTTCGAGCGGGCAAAACTCTGATCGTCATACGGATGTTAGGTCTCTTAATTACCTATAATTTGAGGTATGATAGAAATTTATGCAAACGTTTTTGCATAAGTTATAAACATTTTTCTGTGGAAACTGATTGAAATACGTTAGCTATACGAACGAATATTATCGCGATTTAGGGGGGGGGGGCAAAACTCTGATCGTCATACGGATGTTAGGTCTCTAAATTACCTATAATTTGAGGTATGATAGAATTCATGCAAACATTTTTGCAGAAATTATAAACATTTTTCTGTGGAAACTGATTGAAATACGTTAGCTATACGAACGAATATAATCGCGATTTCGAGCGGGCAAAACTCTGATCGTCATACGGATGTTAGGTCTCTTAATTACCTATAATTTGAGGTATGATAGAAATTTATGCAAACGTTTTTGCATAAGTTATAAACATTTTTCTGTGGAAACTGATTGAAATACGTTAGCTATACGAACGAATATTATCGCGATTTAGGGGGGGGGGCAAAACTCTGATCGTCATAGGGATATTAGGTCTCTTGATTACCTACCATTTGAGGTATGATAGAAATTTATGCAAACATTTTTGCAGAAGTTATAAACATTTTTCTGTGGAAACTGATTGAAATACGTTAGCAATACGAAGGAATATAATCGCGATTTCGGGGGGGGGGGGGGGCAAAACTCTGATCGTCATACGGATGTTAGGTCTCTTAATTACCTACAATTTGAGGTATGATAGAAATTTATGCAAACATTTTTGCAAAAGTTATAAACATTTTTCTGTGGAAACTGATTGAAATACGTTAGCTATACGAAGGAATATAATCGCGATTTCGGGGGGGGGGGGGGGCAAAACTCTGATCGTCATACGGATGTTAGGTCTCTTAATTACCTATAACTTGAGGTATGATAGAAATTTATGCAAACATTTTTGCAGAAGTTATAAACATTTTTCTGTGGAAACTGATTGAAATACGTTAGCTATACGAACGATTATAACCGCGATTTCGGGGGGGGGGGGGCAAAACTCTGATCGTCATACGGATGTTAGGTCTCTTAATTACCTATAACTTGAGGTATGATAGAAATTTATGCAAACATTTTTGCAGAAGTTATAAACATTTTTCTGTGGAAACTGATTGAAATACGTTAGCTATACGAACGATTATAACCGCGATTTCGGGGGGGGGGGGGGGGGCAAAACTCTGATCGTCATACGGATGTTAGGTCTCTTAATTACCTATAACTTGAGGTATGATAGAAATTTATGCAAACATCTTTGCAGAAGTTATAAACATTTTTCTGTAGAAACTGATTGAAATACGTTAGCTATAGGAACGAACATTATCGCGATTTAGGAGGGGCAAAACTCTGAATGTCATAGGGATATTAGGTCTCTTAATTACCTACAATTTGAGGTATGATAAAAATTTATGCAAACATTTTTGCAGAAGTTATATACATACATTTTTCTGTGGAAACTGATTCAAATACGTTAGCTATACGCACGAATATAATCGCGATTTCGGGAGGGCAAAACTCTGATCGTCATACGGATGTTAGGTCTTAATTACCTATAATTTGAGGTATGATAGAAATGTGTGCAAACATTTTTGTAGAATATTTTTCTGTGGAAGCTGATTGAAATACGTTAGCTATACGAACGAGGGGCTGTTTTTTTTTTTAATTAAAATTTTAAAAACTCCATATTTTCCGTACATATTTTGATAGATCTCTTTATTCATTTAATACACAATTTATCGCATTACATGGGAACATTTTCGAGAAAAAGACAGTTGAAAATTAGGGTAAGTATCAAGGTTTACCACGAAACCCTTTTGCTGATATAAATTTGAAAATAATACCGTCATCAAGGATTTTTTACTTAACAAACTCTCTCGGAAACTTTCTCATGTTTCGTAACCCACATTTGACATTACGGCCTAATTTTTTGAAATCTGATAAAACTATTTGTGTTCTGCCATGTATTCACCTCAAATAAGCCAATCGAAAACTAGTTTTCACATTACATTAATCAAATCCACGTTTCCCAGATATCAAAAACTTTTTAAAAAAAGTCGTAGGCGTCATGAATCAAATACAATAGATAGTCCGAAATTGAATGTTTATTTTGATACTCTAAAATCGACGTGTCCGACAATTCTTTAAAGTGGTACATAAATTCTAACCTGAAACCCCCAATTATAGTGGATGATTATTCAATTACATAGTACTATTTTCGTCCAAGTTTCAAAACTAGACGAAACTAGTATAAGTCTATGGTTTATTAATTTGCTATAAGAATTACTGGATAGTGTTCATCGACCCTCTAATCTCATCGCCTTTTTATCGTTCAGTTATTACTTTGCTATAATTGGCTTGTGTTCGTCGAGTCTCTAATATATTTGCCTTTGTCTTATTTATTATTTGCAGTACGAATTTCTGGACCTAATACTGTGGTTATTCTTATAAAATTCAGAGCAAAAATATATTGCTACTACTAACTTATACACGTTACTATTTTTAAATTTTATGCTGTTTCATGCGTGATAAATTGATATGCATAGCATGTACACTAACGCCAGCATTTCAAAAATACGGAACGTCTGAACAGAGTTCACCCTTAAAAAATTAACTCCTCACACTCTCCCTTAACAGCGCCCTCTCCATACACATCGACGGACCGTTTTCCTGCGTCCATATTCGCGATTTTAGTGGCACATCGGGTAGTAAAAGCACTAAAACGTAAGTGTCGAATACAAAACGGGCCGTTAACTGTTCCCGTTTCCCCATTCAATAAAATCGTCCCCCATTTGATAGAGACCAAAGTGTGTGCGCGCCGGGCACAATCAGTTAACTCCGAAACGTTATAGACGCTCGAACGATCTCCATCGACATAAGGCTACGTTTATACTGCGTATGCATGTGCTCAGGACCATATAAATTCACATCATCATCACTCTGACTATACTATATAAGGCAGAGTGGGTCGTGGTCTGTTTCAGCTCAGTATTCCATTAATTGTATGCATAAATTTCAGGATAGATTACTCGGTAACAAAACAAATCGAATATTAAAGGGTGTCATTCTTACATTTTCACTTAAATCATATTTTGTATGTAGAGTTTCATTATTTGTTGCCAGTTATGAATCATCTTCTATACAGTGTGTCCTCAGATGGACCTAAGAAAAGAAACAAGAAACTGTTAAGTTTCCTCCCTTTTAAAAAGTAAACTAATTGTATGCTAAAATGTTAAATTGAAATGTATTAAATCTGTGAAAGTTCATAGAAAAAGGTATTATGGATTTAGAGGACTGTAAAAAAATTAATTAACATTTTGCATGTGACGTGATTTAATTATCTCAACTTTTTAATTCGAAAAATTAGAAAATACGCAAACTGTTTCTGAACAAACAAGCACGATGACAGAACTTATTTCTTATGTCTTTCAGTTTTCTTGTTTTGCAACCCCACCAAATAAAAATGTTGATCTATTATATGTATAGTTACGTCCATCTAGGGACATACTGTATATTATTGTCTGTTGTATTAGTTCAGACAAATAAAAATAGCAAAAGAATCCTAAATAGCGGACAAAATTCGAGTAGAAGCCAATTTTGGCACATTTGTAGGGGAAGATGTCCTGAACAACATACTAGAAGTACCAATTGGTGGGAGTGAAGCTAAGCGGGGGGCGGGGGCGGCAGGTCTTTAAAGGTCCTATTTTTCGGATTTTCGTTAATAAATCGAAAACTACTGCCTTTAGCGTAATTCTCTACAAAAAAAGTTCTGTAAATTTTTTTTCTAGGGTCAATGTAAATCAATAAATCAAGTTTTAATGATAAATGAACTGAGGGACTAGTAGTAAAAGGGTTTAAGTGCACTTTTTGTGGTTCTGAGATAATACATTAAAGTTGTATTTCAAAATATCAGAAATAAGTTTGGAAAATTGTATTATTTAATTTTATTCATAGTCATAAAAGTATTATAACGACTAAGGAGTCTCTGAGTTTTATTGCTCAAATATATGAAAGATTATGTGGGTTTCAAAAATGTTGGTGGTAAAATGGTTTAAATGCCAACAAATGACAAGTTACCTAAAGTAAAGTAGAACGTAATTTTTGTATTCGTAATGGAAATATAATACAACATCGTCATCTTTATGAGTATTCCAATAAATCATATTTTTCTTGTGTCCTTTTCTTCCAGCTATTGTTCCATCATGTTTTATATCTATATTTGTATAAAAGGCGTGATTAAGTTTCTGTACTTTTATTTTGATTGATGTTTAATTCAAAGGCATAGTATAGAAAACCGGAAAAACGATCGTCCAACTTTTGAGGTTTTTATTGTGGACCTTCAAAACTCAATATTACTGTTTAGACTATTCTTGTATCCATAAGCGTCTTTCGCTTTTATAATAAACAAAATGGCAAGTTGCTCTCCGCTTTATGTGTCATAGGTATCATTTTTAGGGTCCTTCATTATTTCATGAAATGGTAAAACAGACTAAACATCGTCTTTGGTCATATTATACACACAAAATTTATTTATTTGCCTCTTATTACGATCTCCCAATCTGCACAATCTGACAAAAACTTGAGGAATTTGCCTTTTCTTTCTCAAATAAACCAAAACTACGGGCACACATGTATGTATGTCCAGGTTCAAGGAACTTAACCAATATAACTTAATCTCTGTTATATTGGTGACTTGAATACTCAAACTGAATAATTTTCACACGCTTTTATTTGTATTTTGACGCATGCAGAAATTGCTGTAGGCAACAATCTTTAGTAAAATATACTTTAGAAGTGGTTAATAAGGGTGACGGAAGTGTCTATTGCAAATCAAAACAAGTAAGAATATTTTTAGTTTTTGTTTTTAGTAATATCATAACTCATGTTACTTTATGTGACACTATTTAACCACTAGTAAACATGCTAGGAAGTAGCAACAACATTAAGGGACCAAGTATAGTGCCATAAAAACGCAATCCGTAACGTGCCGTACCGCATGCCGTTCCGGACGACGAAATTAGTACTTATAGTGCCGCAATGATCTCAAACAAATTGAGCGCCATCTAGCGGAGAAGTATATACACAACGGCACATAACCTCACATGTCTGTGTTATTGTTGATTGTATTAATCAGTGGTAGATCGTGGTAGATATAATAAATTATGGACGCAGGGCTTGTTGCAGCAACAATTCATTCTGAAGTCGTTCTCGTTCTGTGTTCTCGTTGCCACAAACTATCAAGATGCTATCAGTTAACCTACAACTTACTGGAAACTGCTATTCACTCGCCGGTACACGTACAGATGGCGCCATATGCGCGCATACGCCGGAAAACGTAAGACATAACACACAGGAGATGCAATTCGTTGCGGTCGAGAACGAACTTTACGGTTTACGGAGCGTCACTATAATCGCGGAGTGGAAATTATGTACATTGATCTTTTTACGCTATACTTGGTCCTTAACGCCTTATGACACTAGCGCGGACGCTATCATGTGCTTAACTCTCGTATACTATTGGAAATAATAATAGAATAGTTCATTGAATCCTTTTACCATTAACACTATTAGCAAATATTTGAATAGAATTTCAAAGGCCACATAAAAACGGTACTAAGGGAGGTGAAATTTACATGAATTATTTTTCCCCCAAAATAGGGTATCTTTTAACTGTAGTATACTGTACTTAACTCATTTGTTAAAATAACGCTTTTACTTCCAAGCCCCTCAACTATGCTCAGACTATGACTTTGCTACTTATTTTTCCTTATAATCGTGATTGTTATCTGGAAATATAAATGTATCTGATTACTGACAAAATAATTGTCAACATTTTATTGTATGGTATCATTATTAGTAGAGCGCTGAGAGAAATAACTACATTGTGTAGTTCCTAATATCTGAGAGAGATATACTATGCGTTCAGCACTCTACTAATAGCGACTCGACCATACATCTTGATAAATTTTAACAATTTTGTGTGCCAATAACAATTTTTTTATAAACAAAAAATAGCTCGCCTACATGCGTTGTCTTTTATAGTTTGCTAGAAATTAGAAAAAGGATCATTTAAAATCATCGGCTTTAGTCGAATATTCGTGCATTTCTATATATTAAGAGATAAAAGATAACTTCAAGAAACACCTAAAAAGAAGTGCATAATTTTAATTTCAAAACATAAACAGAAGACATATACGATTGAATAAGTAAAATCAGTCATCCTGTGTATGTTACACGGTCTGGGGAAACTACCTTGCCAACTTTTGATGTCAATAATAATAATAATACATGTCAACCTACATTTAACCACATTTACCCATGTTTTGATCCGATAGCTTTTGTTTTTCACTTTTGAATAGTATAAAAAATATGCAGTAAGGAATTGGACATTATGTTAACATGAACTTGTAGGCTTAGAATGACTATCTACAACGCCTTTGGTACACGAGAGGCAAAACAACCTGCATAAGAATAGGTGGGGTCAATTTTTTTATTATAAACAAACAGTTTTTATCGATTCGAGCTGTAGATTTGTTTAATATACTCACCAGGGTCTATAGAATACGTCAATCAAAGCCAATCAAATCAAGAACTTTTAAATTCAACAATAATGTCTAAAATGAATATAACCGGCGCCTCCACCAATTGGTAATCATGTTTTCAACCGTTATATCTCGGTCAATTTTCATCGGAACGGGGTCGCATTATTTTCTAAATACTCCCCAGAACGTAGAGAACAAGTAAATCGAATCAACAATTCCTAATTTCCACAATAATATACCAATTTCGCACATAACTACTTATTATCCGCATGCAAGAGTGTCTTGTATTTGGACAAACCTGTTCGAGTAGCCGTAGTTTCCTGCGATGCGTGTGTTCCTCGAGGCGGTCCACGTACTCCCGCAGCTCTTCGATCTCCTCCTTCACCTGCTGCACGGTGTCCAGCTCGTGCTTGATGGCGACCATGTCCCGTTTCACCTCGGAGACCTCCGACTGGCACGACTCGACCGACTTCGTCAGCTCCTGCAGCTGACTGCGGATCTCGCACAGCGCCACGGTGGTCTCCAGGTGACGGTCGCCACGCTGGAGCTCATCAAGCTTCGCGGTCAGGTTCATACTCATCACGCTCACCTGCTTCTGCAGGCTATCCAAGTGTGCGCAAGTAAGGTAAAAGAATTGACAATATGTTAGTTTTTTTTTTATCCAGAAAGGAGGAGGTATTATCTGGAGAACATCGATATGGTTACAGTCATGCAGCGTGCGAATAGTACATGCAGTAAATGCGAATAGGTTGGCCAGCCTGTGGTGTGGCCAGTTAGGTAATAGTTTTGTGAATCGCTTCGTTAAAATAAGACGATTGGCAGACAAATGCTCCAAATTTGCATATTTATTATTTCACCTTCAAATCAGTGAAGTTCACTGAAGTGAATGCGGTTCATATTATGTTTATATGTTCTCATTAGTATTTGATTAGTAATATAACAGTTGTATTTATTTTGGTAACGTCAAAACTAATGGTGTTTTTTTTTTATTTAGTGTGCTTGCAATTTTATCATTTTTTCAGACCGATTAAAATATAGCGAAAGAGAAAATGTTTACAAAAAGTTAAAAAGTACAATATAATTCAACAATGATCAATAGTCAGCCAAAAATTACTTTCTAGGGCTTTTATTTAAAGTAGTATCTTCAGGGTGGATTTTTGGAGCAGGGCAGAATTTACGAAAGACATTTTGTTGCTCTCTGAACATGGATTTTGGCACATTCTGATACTTTTCTGCTTACATAAGTTTATAACGTGTTAAAAAAAGAATAGTAAACGCAAAAACAAATGCATAATCGCAAAAACTTTTCAATATTTAAACTTAAGAAAAAGTACTTAAAATTTTAAACAAAGTAACATCTTTGTCTTGTCATCTGGCGTATTTTTCCAGGCAGTTGTTTGACTATTTATAATTTTTCAATAAATATTTAAATTAGGGTTTCTTATTTTGTCCAAAATTCGCTTTTTAAGGTTCACAATGTTACATGAGCTACGAAACAACTACAGTATGTTCTTAATAATTTAAAAAAATATTTAGTGGTTGCTACCGGTCATCAAAGTGAAAATAAATGTATTTACTCTGTACTACAAAAAAGAAAACAAACAAATTGTTTTATTTTTTTAACTCTCAACATTTCACAAATTTCCAATTACATAATTTGTTAGAAGTAATAATAATAACAATAATAAGGAAACAAATCATTAGTATGACTAACAATTAAATGGAATAAGTGAGAACTGATTCTGATGTGCCTTTTCTCATAGAATCTAGATTTGAAAACAGAGATTGTGATTTTAGTCTAGCTTTTGAGAAAACTAGTGAAAGAAACGCAAAAAATTCAAGATTACGCGCTTTTCCTAAAAAACCAGACATAATTCAAAATTTCTGCCTTCAGATTCAGATTCTACGGAAAAAAGTATAGCAGAATCGGTTTTATTTTTTCTTGTTGGTGGGAGTAGCTTTGACTACAAATCAAAAATAAAATGCTTTTTTGATTTTTTATATATAAATTTAATGAATTTTTCTTAATTTTAACAGCAGGTATATAACATTTTGAGGAGGTAATCTTAAAAAACACAATTTGTGATAAAATAAGAAGCTCATTGCCGACTTATTGCGAAAATATGAAGCAATTATTATAAATTTTTCAATATTTAAATTTAAGAAAAGGTAACTGAAAATTTTAAACAAAGTAACATCTTTGTCTTATCATCTAGCGCATTTTTCCAGTCAATTGTTTGGCTATTTATAATTTTTCAACAAATATTTACATTAGGGCTTCATATTTTTGCCCAAAATTCGCTTTCTTAAGGATCACAATGTTACATGAGCAGAGAAAAAACTACAGTATGCTTTAATAATTTTAAAATATATTTGGTGGTTGCTACCGGCCATCAAAGTGAATAAATGTATTAACTCTGTACAACAGAAGAAAAAACAAACATTTTATTTTTTTAACTCATTTCACAAGTTCCAATTTCCTTATTTTGTTAGAAGTACATTAAAGGAAACAAATCATTACTATGACTAAAAATTAAATGGAATAAGTGAGAACTGATTCTGATGTGCCTTTTCTCATAGAATCTAGATTTGAAAACAGAGATTGTGATTTTAGTCTAGCTTTTGAGAAAACCAGTGAAAAAAACGCAAAAAATTCAAGATTACGCGTTTTTCCTAAAAAACCAGACAATTCAAAATTTCTGCCTTCAGATTCAGATTCTACGGAAAAATACTATACCAGAATCGGTCTTATTTTTTCTTGTTGGTGGGAGTAGTCATTTACTTCGATTACAAAACAAAAATAAAATGCCTTTTTGATTTTCTTAAATATAAATTTAATGAATTTTTCTTAATTTTAACAGCAGTCATATAACATTTTGAGGAGGTAATCTTAAAAAACACAATTTATGATAAAATAAGAAGCTCATTGCCGACTTATTGCGAAAATATGAAGCAATTATTATAAATTTTTCAATATTTAAATTTAAGAAAAGGTAACTGAAAATTTTAAACAAAGTAACATCTTTGTCTTGTCATCTAGCGCATTTTTCCAGTCAATTGTTTGGCTATTTATAATTTTTCAACAAATATTTACATTAGGGCTTCATATTTTTGCCCAAAATTCGCTTTTTTAAGGATCACAATGTTACATCAGCTGCGAAACAACTACAGTATTTTTTAATAATTTTAAAAAATATTTAGTGGTTGCTACCAGTCATCAAAGTGAAAATAAATGTATTAACTTTGTATTACAAAAAAAGAAGACAAACAAACAGATTATTCTATATTGTAGACTTCCGCGGTCTGAGTCAATGATAAATTGATTTGCGGGTGGAAACCGCGTTGATGACTTAATAGTAGTCGACGTTTCACACTCTATTGCAAGAGGCATCCTCAGGACTAAGTATGAAACCATCTTCATCTTCTTAGCACTTGGTTTCATACTGAGTCCTGAAGATGACTCTTGCAACAGAGTGCGAAACGTCGCCTACTTTTAACGATGTAGTCTACCGGAAGTGTACCGTAGGTTCGGAATCCTAGCGTTAATACGCGTTGTAGAGATATGAAATTTTTACAGTGGTTTTCTGCTGTAGTATTGCATATTGGAAAGTATATAAAAGTAATAAAATATTAAATAACGACATTAGTTCTTTTTTGGTATACATTATTATTTTATGAAAATGACTTACCAAAATAGAACAATAAAACTAGAAAGGTTTTTACCTATGAACTTTAGTTTGAATATATATCGTTTTTACGTGATTTCGAACCCGCGATTTAGAAAAATAATGGCTTTTCTAAGACACCCTCGACTTTACCGTTTGTTTCATGTGTTTCTTTATGTCCTATCCTGTGCTTAGTTTCCATTGCAAATAGTTTTTCTCTAAACGCTAACAAAAATTTTCATTAGTGGGGTATTCTTGCTCCTTGAGTCATCAACGCGGTTTCCACCCGGAAATCAAAAATAGTTTTTTTAACTCTCATCATTTCACAAATTTCCAATTACATAATTTGTTAGAAGTACCTTAAAGGAAACAAATCATTACTATGACTAACAATTAAAGAAATGGAATAAGTGACAACTGATTCTGATGTGCCTGTTCATAGAATCTGGAAACAGAGATTGTGATTCTAGTGTAGCTTTTGAGAAAACCAGTGCCAATAAAAACGGAAAAAAATCAAGAATACGCGTTTTTCCTCAAAAACCAGACACAATTCAAAATCTCTGGCTTCAGATTTAGATTCTACGGAAAAAAAGTATACCAGCATCAGTTGTAACTTTTATTTTTTCTTGTTGGTGAGAGTAGTCATTTACTTCGATTACAAAACAAAAATAAAATGCTTTTTTGTTTTCTTTTAAATATAAATTTAATGAATCTTTCTTAATTTTAACAGCAGTCATAGGGTAAAATAAAAAGCACATTGCTGACTTATTGCCTAAAATATGAAGCAATTATTATAAATACTCAAACCTGTGGCCGGCACATAAGGTACTAAGTTAGTAAAATGTTTCAGTATTTTAAATTTTCTATTCGATTGATAATTAAAAATCTAACAAGGTTATGTTTCAGTGAGAATGTGCCAATAGAATAAAATATGAAATAAAGTGCTTTTATCTTTCAGATACTATTATTACAAAATACCTACATATATTTTACATTATTATATTGTCAAAAATATCTCAAATCAAAATAATATTTATAAGTTAAAATTCTCTTTAGAATATTGAAATGTGAAATGTAACAATTAAGTGTGAAATTTAGCAACCCCCTTAAAGTTAAAAACATAACCCAGTATCTCCACTATAGCTGAGACAACCGATGGACAATTGGTGTTGCCAGCCAGGTATCGATTTAAGTTACCTAAACTGGTTTCAAAATACAAATAAATGTGAAATTTCAATGACTAAGTAATGTGAGAAATGTTCGAGAAAGGCGGCTTCAATATTGTGCAGATTAAAGTGCCCCAAAAAGCACATTTATTTCTAATTGTTAACGTTTCCATAAACAATAAATGTGGACAATGTGTTGTTGTAATGAAAGAGCTTTGTTCCAAAAATGCATTCTATGATGGTAAATTATCATGTAAAATTATTGTAAATAAGGTTACAATAAGTTGTTTTAGTAGTTAGTAGTAACATGTAACATGAGAACATGAGTATTACATAACTTTTCTAAGAAACAAGTAATGCAATTGCCACACGATTGTTTCAAATCATTATATCATTATACCTATGAAAACAGATTGTATTAAAATTATGAATTAAATACGATATTTTATGTGTGTTGGATCTCCAAAACATCAGTATCTTATTTCTGAGTGCCATTATGGCAAGTTATGTTTTGATGAGGGTAGTCGCCGAAATACTAGCAAACAAATACATAATAAATATTTACGAACACGAAGGTATGACAGTAAGGTAAAAATTTGCAATCGTAATTATTGTTGTTTGTGAATTGTTGATTGCGCTCCGTCCATACATATATATTTACGTATTTCGTGCTTCTCGCAGATACGTAATTTAATTGCATTTGAAATTCTAATTCAGTATTTTTACGGCGAGCAGACAGCACAAAGCCGCTTCCTGCTAATAACTACGATATTTTTTGCTCCCGTGTAAATTACAGCGTATTCCGGGAATAAATGTCAACTGCATACCCTCCGGCAAAAGTACGCAGGCGTGCTAGGTAATCTAGCTTGTTGAGAATTTTACATTTTAAAGTTTAACTAGAGGACCAGCGCCACAACGTACAGACATAAAATGCCAGATATAAGTATGTACCTACATCGAATTTGATATGGTTGTATGTGTCAAACATAAACGACATAAAAAATGCTTTACCTATGAGCCCAGTGTGAATTCTGAATCCTTTTTACGTAATATAGACACCATTGACTCTTTATTTATGCAATATGAACAACAATTTTCGGTAAGTCTTAAAAAGCATTGTAAAAAACGGCAGTTTTTGTGGAAAATGTGCTTTATTTCTTATAGAAGAAGAGCCCGCGACAAATTCACAACAGTTCCTGACAAATTCATATCTGATGTAACATATTACATAATGACATATTGTTCAAGCAGTTTATTAATATAAATTCATCTGAATGATTTTTCTTTGCATTGTACATTAGTATTGAGAGAAAACAATCATTCATATGAGTTCTGAGCCAATTAAACAACCATTCGGCAGGAATTTCTAGCATTTTCCTTTAGTTCACACTTTTTTATATTCGATATAATCTTTTAGTGATGTTTTATGAGGGTATAAATTTGTCTCAGGCTCTGCGACTACAAGTAAACATATACAGCAAAGAACACCACTGTAAAGTTATTCGAAAGAAATGAACAACATTTTCATCTCTTGAGATAAAATCGGGCCTAAGTAAATAAATTATATTTTTAGATAAAAGGATCCAATGAAGAGATAAAAGGTTCCATTCCACCGGAATTTGTTAAATAATAAATTTAAAAAAAAGTGATGTGGCCAGGCACATGACTTTATCATACTATATGTAAAATTTATAGTTTAGCTGCATGAGATTCTATTAGACCGAGATCGGCCATGTCTGCATTAAAATAAAACTACTAGAACTAGACAGATATATTGACAGTAGGTATTGTCAACACATCAGCGTTGGGGCGCGTCATATCAATTGTCATGTCATGTCAATTGACATGACGCTCCCTTCAAGTATAACAAGATTAGATTCCAATAGTGACATAGCAATATATCATACACAGAACGTTCATAACCCTACTTTGCCACATGACACATTGTATTATCGGCTTTGACGCGTGGCCTGAAGACGGAAGTCTATATTTCTGAAACATGTAGCCCCAAGATTCGTAATAAAATAAAATTACATACTAACATCGGAAGCTACCTTTTTTAATTTATTATTTAATAAGGATCGACTTTGTTTCACCGGCAAGAAACCTGGCCACCTGCATAACTTTTGCAACTTAAATAATTATTTCAGCACATTGTAAGTAAATTTGTCAAAATTATTACATGGTTTTGCAATGTTGAAAAAAAAAATGCTTAAAGCTTATTATGATGAGAGAACCAACATGATGTTTTGGAACTTGGGCAGGTTCTCAAGCACTTTGCAAAAATTCCTTATAAATTCCCAACATTTTGTTCTTGGATTAATCACAATATCTAAATGTTCATAAACGATTCACAGCAAAAAAATCTTTGTTATTTTAACTTTGATATTGAATATCTTTTGTAAAATTTGGATCGATTTTGATCATAAAAATTGTTGTCATAATTTTCAATCGGCTATTACATATTCATGTTCAAGTTTGTGCATTAAAAATATACATTCGAGTGAACTTGGTACCTTTGTTTATAACAACGATTTCATGAAGATCCGTGTTTTTTAGTTGATCGCA
Organism: Aphodius sticticus; assembly: GCA_963966075.1. Lineage (NCBI taxonomy): Eukaryota > Metazoa > Arthropoda > Insecta > Coleoptera > Scarabaeidae > Aphodius > Aphodius sticticus. The sequence continues at coordinate 96,943,440 of OZ014506.1, read as the reverse complement.
AGAAGACTACGACATAGCCACCAATATTTATAAAATCCACCACCTAGACTCGAGAGAATTGAGCCGAATATTTTTCGAATTATCAGCAAGGCGTTCATGCTAGTGAGATCAACGTCGGCCTTGAGTCTGTAGTACGCCCAGGATGTGGTTCCATCCAACGGTAAACCGTTGTACTCAAGTCTTTGTGTAACAAATATACTTACGTAAGTTGTTCAACCGATTTCTGCCCTTTGCCAATAGGCAGCTACTGTGGTTGTTAAGTGTTAGTTATTATTGATCTGAGCTTTTAGTACTCTTCTCCTGTGTCTCGGTCTGTGGACTTTATTTACAGAAGCCTTCTTTAAAGAGCTTCACGGTGACAGTTCGTAGTAATTCGACACAATTGCATAAAAAGCAGATCAACTAGACAAACGGTTGGGTCAATTTTAAAGAGCTATGCCTTAAAATGGCAGCCATAAATTAGCTGTTCCGGGATTAATGCTATTGGCTTAATCACTATGAAAACATATTAAATCAACCAGTATGTTGTGTCAAAAATTAGCTTCTTTTCTCTAATTAAGTTCATGATTAAAGCAAGCGCGCTTGAATTTTATATTTATCCCGGAACAATGCCCTATGTTTACACATTCCAACAGTGCCTTAATTTTATACATCAGTGCAATAGTTTCGACTCCGATCTGCTTTTTATGCGCCCGTGTTTTGCATGTAACTGGTATATGGATAAACGCCCCTCTTAGCATATAATTTGAATGGAAATACATGAACATTGCGGTTCTATTATCTTGCAATTCTATTATAAATTCATGAAGTTACGATTCAGTTACGAGTAAAATATGCAATTTTGAGCTTTAAAATTCAATAATTGTTTGCAGATTTTGATATTTATACAACCAGAAAGGAAACTATGAAACAACTGATACATAGCCCTATGGTATTTAATTGATAAGAGTTACTATTCGATTTGCTTTCTTTGACAACTTTACATACGTGTTCGGTACTGTATTGTTGACAGATTGATCATATCCTTAAAAACTGTTGTGAAATAACTTTCCAAAAAAATGTGAGCCTCTTTAATACTGCTGACAATATTTATGTTAAAAAAGGTAAAATTACAACCTTTTACTTGAATGTTGGGAAACGAAGGGGGTCTGTTATAGAGTAGAAAAGAATCTGACTGATCAAATCGGTAAAAGATTACAAAAGTTATTGAACATAAAAGCTAAAATTGCTAAGTTTTGTAACTGTGTATATTTTGCAAACATTCAAATATTGGGATGAATCAAAAACAAAATGTTGGGAATTAAAATGGCTTATTCCACAGGGTGTCTCAAACTTAGACACCATCGTGTTGGTTCTTCCGGCATAATATGTTTTAAGCATTTATTTTTGAAAATTCCAAAATCATATAACAAAGACCACCAAATGTCATATTGGTATCCTTCTTCAAAATTGTAAAAGCATTTGACAATTTTGATAAGATTCTGGACAAGTTGCTGAAATAACCATCAAAATCGGTAAAAGATGACAAAAGTTATATACCATGGTGTCTGGTATTAGCAATTCATGTTTCAATTATAATCAACAATCCACACACAAACATAAAACAATATATTGAACGCAAAACACCATCAACCAAAGTATTTCCGCATTTAATAATAAATTCCGGCATGACAATACTCTTCACGCCTGCCGAGCGACGTTCACGCGTATTATTCGTACAGAATTTCCCCTAATAAAGAAACAACAAGATTAAATGCCGCAATACATACACACGGACATTCAATTAACGCGTCAGTGGCGCGCCTACCGGCTTTCCCGGCTAAATTTAATCCTTCTGCCTAGCGCGCGAACGGACAGAAAGGATACGGGTGCTGAACGACAATGTATCCGCTGAATTTCAGTTCTGACATTTGCCGGTCGCCAACAGAGTCGGGCGGCGCGCTTCAACGTCACGTAATTAGGCCGTTAAGACTGAAAAGAAAGGCAATTTATCGCGGCACGAAGAACGGGAAACAAGCGCGCCGTTATCATCGGCTAATTCGAATTTATTCCGAGGCAGTTTGGTGTTTTAGAAATCCGCTAATGGCGCAACAAAGAGGCGGTAAATGCAATTAGGAATTATTGTTCCGATTATTTGATGAGACCTGTGGAGGTGGTTGATTCAGGTTATTTTTCCACTGCACAAATATTTAAGTTTAAGAAGCTAGTCATAATACAATGCACATTATAATAAAAACAAAAAGACTATTCTCCCTCCTTTTTTTCCTTCTTTTTTTTCGGGCATTAGTTGATGTTTATGCCCTCGGGTGACTTAAAAAGCGCAATAACAATAAATAATTCGATTTTGTGACTGAAAAATACTTTTTCTACTTTGCATTCACAATGCACACATTGTAACACTGTTTTCGGTGTTACAATTAACACATTGTAATACCGAAAACAGTAACATTTTTGTCTAAGATTGGTACACATTGACATCAAATGCCATATGTCAAACGTACAATACATAACCCAACATAACCACACACTGCATCTTAATCGCTTGCAATCGCCTAAATATCAATATTCTATACATATTTAAACATGGGTGTAGCCTGCTATAGTATGGCCAAAGGATTGGGGCTTTCTTAGTTTTGCTGTGTTCATCAAAATACGCCAGCATGACGTTTTCGGTGATGTTTTACGACTCTGGTAAGTGATCGTTATCATTCTTTTCAACTAAACATCAAATCCCCTTTTCAGATATAATTCAAGGACCACATTTACTTTAATAAGGTATTATGCGAAGACCAAACCTACATCGTAGATATGAACGATTTAAATTACTGCTGCGAGATGGTATATGCGCAATAAATGGTTTATCAGCATACATGTACGAAGCTATAGTACATTTAAAGTGTAGAGGATTTCTTAGTTTATGTAACGTATAAGTTTTCGGTGATATTTTGGACGCTTGGATGCTCGGTTCAATTCGTATTTGTTTTTGTCCGTCGCTTTCGACTTCGTCTCAGTTCTGGTTGTGTGCAACGTATTTGTATTATCTCCATCACACGTAATTTTACTAAGTATAATTTATTCTAATGAACTACTTCGCCGAAATTAGAATTGGGTTTCAATTATAAGTGCTTATAAATATATAAGCCGCAACGGCTACGTAGCGGAATTAGGTAGACACCGCTATTAAACGTTAAGCGTTATAACAATTCTTTAGTAAGTTCTTGTTCTTCGAAGGAACTAATCAGTTACCGGCAAAGACTTCTATTCTGATTATTATACTTATGAAACCACTATTTTAAAGTTGTTAACTTTTTAGGTTAAGTTTCATGTATTTATCAGAGTAGGGTTAAAAGTGTTGCCCCAAGCTCCATTATGATCATCGTTGCGACCTCGCTGAATATTTATTCAAACTTGTAGGCTGAAGTAGAGTAAAATTATTCACAATTAGATTTTGTCATGATTTTATCTCATCGATCTCATCCTTAGCAAAGTTGACAGTTACTACAGTGCTGCCACGTGGTACCCGCAAAATACCCTAGATTCTAATTTAGCGCCTATATAGTAACCTCAATTTCTAAATTTATATAAAATTAATGACGCAAAGTAGAAAAAATAGTATATTACACTCGTTTTATAAGACGTATTGGCGCACTCGTTCAATTTGGGCACTCCTCGCTACGCTCGTCGTGCCCAAAACAACTCGTGCGCTAATTTGACGTCTTATAAAACTTGTATAATAATATACTATTATGTCCTACATGATCATAAAGTGACATTTTACATCTTAGTTACCGGGACGAAAACTTTTTGCGCCCTAGGGCGATAAAGATTCTTTATGCGCCCTAGGGCATAAAGGATTGCCATTGGTTATATGTCAAATATATCAAATATTTGACATTCAAATTGTAAATTTTAAATCGTCAATGTCAATTATCGGCGATTAAGGTTATGTTTAACAATTAATTGTCTTTATTGTCACACAACTCCGAATTGTTTGTATGGTTATTCAACTTCGTAGATACGCCGTCACTGGATAACGTCAAAATATTTATTAATATTATTCAAACGGAGGAACAAAACCATTGTAGGACATAAAATTCTGTATGTACCTCGGGCATAACTTAATGTTTATACCCTCGGGCGACTTAAAGAGCGCGAGGGCCGATAGGCCCGAGAGCTGTCACCCTCGGGGCATAAACATCCGCCTAATGCCCTTGGTACATAAATAACTATTATGTTAATTTCACCCCCAACCGATTGTTTTTTACGTGATTTTTTTTTATATTCCAAGCCCTATTTCTCTTACTTAAGTTGGTAGATATCTTGATTTGCTAACACACATTTTATGGCCTTACGTAAGTCAATTTTCGAGAAAATGATAGTTTTGGGTTGTGAACAGAAAGACTACGTTTTTGATAATTTTTTTTTGTAGTAATGCAGATTCATGGTTTTACGTTTTTCTGTTTTCTTTCGCTCACACACCCATTAATGAATTGCTGTCAATGCTTAAAAATACTTGTGAATAAACTTCCAGGATTTCAGGTCAAAGTACACAGTTTAAAGTTTACTATGAGACCCTTTTAAAGTATCTAGAGCATTGCTGGCCTACATTTGGAAATAGCTCGATACCAATCTGCATGTCTTGATATTTTTACCCCACTTTTTTCACCCTTCGAACCGTTTGAGCTTGAATTCGTACTCAGAGAATCATATCCAATTCAAAGCGCATAGGTATTTACATTCCATTCACATACTTCATGTCTCCCAGTTATCCATACTCCACAATTTTCAAATGTATTTTTCTCGAAAATAACTCAAGTAAAAGATCAATCTAAAACAAAAAGGGGGTTGCTATTTCAAATAAATTTAGACGACGTCATAAATTAATTAAACTATAATTGAAGTTACAACCAATTACAAACGTTACAAGTTTGCGTTTTACTTTTTACGTAGATTCTGAATCTGAAGTCAGAAATTTGGAATTTCGTCTAGTTTTTGAGAAAAAAAACTACATTTGCACTGATTTTTTACAAAAAGTAGACTCAATTCGCAGTTTCAGTTTTGAGATCCTTGTTCTACTAAAAAGCACACCAGAATAAGTGACTAGTATGATTTCTTTAAATGTTAGCCAGGTTAATCATTTTGATTCAATTTTGTATTATTGAGAAAATAATTAATTGGAAATCTGTGAATTGTTCCAATATCTATATTCAAAAGTTTTATGGATTATTTTTTTTATTAATCTAATATTTTTAATTTTTATTGTTATAAGCAAATTTATCAGAGCTAAACAAATAAAACTGATTTTTTTTTTCAGTGCAATTGCATTTGTAAGAAGAATGTTTAAATGAACCGCCAAACCCCCACCTCGCCTCCTCTTCCCGCCCGGAAGAAGAGAAAACCCCGAGAACCAGTCAGTTCTTTTGTTAAAAACTTGATACGATTGACAATATTCTTTGATTGACATGTGTAATAGTTCTCAATAATTAAAGTGTTTTACAAGCCACAGTTAGTTTTATTACACATTTTATTTTAACATTTTGAAGTAGGTGGCCCTGGAAAAAAGAATTTTCGATAAAATAAGTAGCCTACTACAGGTTTGCGTCCGATAATATTTATAACATAAATGTTTTTCATGTATCTCAATAAATAGATACGTATTCACATCTCTGCGAATATGTGAAAACAATACAGTGGAAAAGTAAATAATGTTATTCTGAGATACGAAACCTTCACAGTGATCATCATCAAGTACCTATATCATATAATTATTAAAGAATTAATCAATAGTTGTTTTAAAACATGCCAATTGGAATTAATTTAGTACGTTAAGTGGAAAGAAACAAAGGAATTTGGTATATTTACAATTTGTGTTATGTGAATAACATGAATTAAGATGTATGTGCTTCAAAAGAGACACAACACGCGTTACCAACATAATTATGTAGTAACTCTCATCTCATGCACATTGGTGTTATCTCGCGTGCTTGAATTTTTTCAAGGTTAGTTTCAATAGAATACCACACAATTACCTACAATTAACAGGCCCAACACACATGCAAGCATCACAATAATCTACACGAAGCATGCAATAAACACTGGATGATGGTGGGGGGAGTACATCGTCGATACATGCCGTACCACATGCGAGAACAGTCAAAATCGGCAATCCCAAAGTCGGTCAGGGGACACACACGAAATAGCACCTACAGACAGATAAGCACCTAATGCAAAGAAGCTCAATACCTGGGAGGTAAGGATACCATGGCTGTGTTCCAAACTACAGTGGACAACTCCCCAGGTATCCTCCAACCCTTCCAAATGCCCAAAATTCACTCCTAGACGACTCTACACCTGACAGCTGACCGACATCATCATCATCATCATCGTGACTTTCACGTTCATCTCGACACCAATTCTTCCACCTATAGTTTGGAAACACAGCCCAAAATCAGGGTGCGTGCGAAACAAGTTTGTCAAATTCTTATTTGACAAAAATAAAAGAGTAAATGCACTAATACATCGCAACCTAACATAGAGGATCCTGCGCCAGCTAAATCAAACGATTCGCGTGATGCAACAGCTGAGAAACATGGCGCAGTCTGGCGGAAGCAGAAATGAGCTTTTGGACTTAATCGACAACGTCGGCGGAAGCGGTAACGGTGAAGTATAACCGCTATAGCAACAAATGGCATGACCAAAAAAATGGAAGAGATCCTCTATGCTAAGCTGAGATAATTAGAATAAAGTGTGGCCAAACACGTCATAAAAGTATAGGCCACGTTTGAATTGGAAACATCAAACAATGGCATGGATGTCAGTGTGTATGGATGTCTATGTGTGTGTGTGTATGTGTGTGTGTCTGTGTGTGTGTGAATGGTGTGTATGTAAGTGTAGGTAAGACTGTAGATATGTAGGTGACACATTCATCTTTTGGAAAGCATTTTTAAATGTGAAAGAATATATATTTTATACGACGAAACGACAAGCTCTTGTGGTTCTTTTGTGAACTACCAACGAAATTCTCAGATTGTGAATAAATTTATTTCTGACAATCATATTTAGTGCAGGCAAATTAACTGATTATAAGCCAAAACCGGTATTAATTGTAGACAGGAGTTTTATCATTGGAAATGGTAAAGGGGCTCATAGTGAACGCAAAAAAAGTAAATGCAGGTCATGGGGTGGTATAGTGTTTATTTGGGAGGGTGGAAAGCAGGTGCAAAGTATATTATTGCGTTTTCCGGCGAAACTGGGCGTTTTATCCAAAAACGTCCTATACTAAGTTATAGATCATAAAAAAAATCTACAACATTCATATGAGTCACTTTTTACTATGACCTCAAAATTTTCGAGAAAAATGCGAATGCCAATTACAGAACGAATTTTCTGTTTTTTTATTTTTCGTTGTGGCAACAATAATTCAATTTTAATCAAACTTTGTGAAAGCGTGCCTTTTTATACCTTAAATTAGCATACATTTTTTAATTACACAAAAAACAAGAAGTTTTTGAGATATTTATTTTTTTCCGTCAAAATCAGACTTTTTTTAAAAAGAAATTCTGTGGTGAAAAATCATCGTAGAGAGTTCTTCTGGGACTTATTTTTGTTGTTTTTACATGTACTTATTGACACAATAATAAAAATAATAGTCCCTATTTAAAAACATGCTTAAAAATGGAAAAAGCTCAAAAACGACTTTTGCAATGGTGAATTTTGCAGTAATTGTTCATAATCTGTTTAAATTTTTAAGAAAATTGCAATACTGGTTACGACATTCAATTGTACGGAAAAAATACAATAGAAACTGTCTCTCATTTCTACACTAATGCTATAACCATTAAATTAGAATAATAAATCTTCAGATAAGTAAGCAAAATAGTCAGTTTTTGTCGTAGAATCAATAAGTATCCAATACAAAAGTTGTAGGTCAAGAAAAAATATACAACTTTTGTAGAGGTTACTATATAACATAACCTCAAAACTATCGAGAAAAATGCGAAAGATTAATTTTTTTTTTAATTTATAATTTTAATTTTGTTTTGACGAAACTTCTGAAAGTAAATTATTTATGTCTTAAAAAATCACAAACTGGTTATGAAAAAATCTACTAAGTAGTTAAAAATGTGACAACATCAATACAGTAGAAACAGTACTTTAATAATTGATAATAATAAATTACAAAAGTTAATATTGTATCACGCCCCTAATACCAGTGCGCTCCGCAATAGCGCTTTCGAGGTCGCCACCATGGCATCATGACCAGCGAGGGCGTAGGAGCTCCCTTCTGCTACGTTTCGACATACGACCTGGACCGAGCAGCATAAAAGACGGTACGCAACCCTGGCACATGAGTTCGCTCACCGGCCTGGAGGAAACTATTAACTTGGCGCACCTCGTAGGGCCTTGGTGACAACGTGGAATCCAGACGGAGAGACAAGCATCGTCAGTATACGACACGCTGCACCTACCGCGACTTGCATTTTCGAATATCTCGTTCCGAACGACCTCACCCCGTCAATATATATTTACAGATTTACAAATAAGAAATGAAAAATATTTGTTTCATTTTTTATTTAATTTTTATAGATTGGCATAGTTATTTAACTAAGCCAATCTTTGCCTTATTCGCAATTTTTCTCGTAAGTTTTGAGGTTATGTTATATAGTAACCTCTACAAAATTTGTAGATTTTTTCTTGACCTACAACTTTTGTATTGGATACTTTTTGATTCAAAGCCAAAAACTGTTATTTTGCTTACTTATCTGAAGATTTCTTATTCTAATTTAATGGCTATAGCATTAGTGTAGAAATGAGAGCCAGTTTCTTTTGTATTTTTTTCCGTACAATTTAATGTCGTAACCAGTATTGCAATTTTCTTAAAAATTTAAGCAAATGAACAATTACTTTAAAATTCAGTGTTGCAAAGGTCGTTTTTGAGTTTTTTAAATTTTTGAGCATGTTGTTAAATAGGAACTATTGTTTTTATTATTGTATCAATAAGCACATGTAAAAACAACAAAAATGTGTCCCAGAAGAACTCTGTACGATAATTTTTCACCACAGAATTTTTTTTTAAAGATAGTCTGATTTTGACGGAGAAAACTAAATATCTCAAAAACTTCTCGTTTTTTGTGTAATGAAAAAATGTATACTTATTTAAGGTATAAAAAAGCACGCTTTCACAAAATTTGATTAAAATTGAATTATTGTTGCGACAACAAAAAATTAAAAACAGAAAAGTCGTTTTGGCATTGTCATTCGCATTTTTCTCGAAAATTTTGAGGTAAAAAACATAGTAAAAAGTGACCCATATGAATGTTGTAGATTTTTTTATGATCTACAACTTAGTATAGGACGTTTTTGGATAAAACAGCAAGTTTCGCCGGAAAGCGCAATAATATACTTTGCACCCGCTTTCAACCCCCCGAAATAAACATTATACCACCCCACGACCTGCATTTATTTTTTCTACGTTCACTATGAGCCCCTTTACCATTTCCAATGATAAAACTCCTGTCTACAATTATACCCACTCTCAACTTAATATGCCTGCACTAATTATAATAATCGTTAATTTTATATATATTAATTAGTTTTATTTATGGAAATCACAAAATCATATGATCTATTGTGGGGTTAATAATATACTCGCTTATCTGTGTACTATCCTATTGTACGCTTTTATGCCAAACTTTAATACAAAACTTAATTAGACCTACAAAATATTAATTTACCAGCCAGTGATTGAAAACATGAATAACGCAAAATGTAATCGTGAACAACCGATAATATATAATTTTCTATTTATACTATATAGGTCAAAACAAAAATAACGAACTGTATGGAATATTAAATGTATAATATAATACACATGAATTTTTATTTTTTATACAGGCGTCCGGAAAGTAATGGGATTAAACGTAGATTTTTGATGGATGTGACCGAAGAAACCAAGGAAATTTTCCTTAGTTATAGGAGTTTTTAGTTGTTAAGTTTACAAAAGACAGGTTTGCCTATTTTATATCGATAAAATGCACCATTTTCGGGAGAAATGCAAATAATCATATTGAGCATTTATTAAAAACGTCAAACAAACTGGTCAAAGCATTTAAAAGAGGTATCCCAATATCCGCTATTTTCTACATAAAAAGTGAAACGTAAAATTGAAAGTTGTTATATGTTATAGCTGTCAGCACTACAATAAAACGTTAAATGCTGTTTATCTTGAAAGCAGTGCTTTTTAGCTGAACTTTGAAAACTTTTCATTCCAAGAACTGATTTTTAAAGATGCACAATTTCAAGTAAACGAGAGTAGTAGTAAAAAGAGAGTAGCAGACTATTGTTTTTAATACCAGCAAACATTGATTTTAATGTGGTGATTAGATAAGGTGATTAGAAATTAACAGATAAACCGATGGGTAGAAAATTAAAGTTTAAGTTAGATTATTCCTTTAATATAAAACTACCTAAATTTTGCTTTAAGAAAACGATTGTGTTGATTTAAGAATGTCGTTGTTTTAAAAATAATGTGAAGGATACCGATACGTGGCGCTTTAGTTTCTCGTCGCAAGAGAGGTCTCCTGGAGGTTACATAACTGCATACATGTCCATGCAGCATCAGTGATTGTGCTATTATACCGTCAATGTACCTGACGTAGAAATGTCTAACAGATCTAATATTGATGGAAAGAGATAAGAATGAACACCGGGTGTCGTGTTGATAGTATAGTGAACACCTGAGCTGTAAGTTGATTTCGTCCAAAGTAGGTCGCAAAAAATTTTCCAACATATCAAAATAAGTGTTTTGGTTTACAGTACCGCCAAAAAGTATGGTCCAATTATTTTCTTGAAATAAATCCCACACCAAACATTCACTTTTTTATATTTTTGAGAATTGGTTGTAATACGAAAATTTGGATTTTCTTGAGACCAACGTCTGCAATTCTGTGAACTAACAACTCCATTTGTGGTAAATGTCGCATCGTCAGAGAGAATAATTTTTTTGTAGAAAAATCGATCGACCATAATTCGTTCTCCCATTAATAGGCAAAATTCTAATCGACGAGCATCATCTCCTTCTACTAAAGTGTGTATCAGTACTGGTTTATAAGGATGACATTTTTTATTTCAAAAGATCCTTTGCACGTGGCTTTTACTGATGTTCAAGTCTCGAGATCTTTGCCTCAACGATTTTTTTGGGCAAGTGTTCACAGAATCAATAGCTAACATAGCCTCCTGCATCATCTTCGCCATTTCGCTTTTTTTCTAGGTATTTTTCATGTCTCCTGTTGCATGATTTTTTTTTAACCCATTGACGAGCACAATTGACAGAAACGTATACCTCAGGGTATTTTCTGTTAAAAACTTCAATAGCACGGTGGTACGACACCTCGCCTTTGCCGTAACAAAGAACTAAATAAACCCTTTGCTCAAAAGTCAACATACTTTCAATCATCTTCTATCAACAAATTGCTTGGATACGCTGTTACTACTGTCAACAGATCAATCATAATTGTGGTCTCTAAATTTTTTGTTCACTTTTATGTACCTAATGTCTTTTTACTGGTACGAGATGTAAAATTTGAAAGAGAATAGTCAAGTTTGATATTTGAGCATACAATTAATTCAAACTAACTTTTACCTATAACATTTTTGATCTAATTCCGAAAAACCGATAGTTTATTCTTCGGCCAATTTAATATTTTCGTGTTTTCTAACCAACCTGTATATTAAATCAAAATATTAATAATAGCTTTCGACTTTTTAGGACATCCAAAACTCTTTATAAAGAATGAGTTTTACTTGAGAAATTAAAAATTACGTCCATTATAGGTATAGTTAGGTCCATCGGGGGACACACTGTATATACAGTGTGAATATATATTCTTGCGTATATATAAATCAACCGTTGTTATGGATTAACAAAGGTTGCTTTGAATTAAGACAACGTGTCGTTGTCTGCACAAACTACAAAAGTTATTGAACTTCAAATGTTAGCAAAATTGTGCACAAAAATGCAGCTTAATCGGTTGCTTTAACGCAAAAAAATGTTTTCTTCTTTTAACAGCCCCTTAATATCCCGACATCTTAGACAATATAAAACGCTTGTAATTTTGTCATAGCAATATTTTAATTATACTGGACAATATTTTTCGATAATTCGAGTTTGGCACAAATTGTATTTACTGGCGCCCTCTAGCGTGATTTGATTGGTTTTTGATTGAGTCAATTTTTCCTCTCGTATACTTCATTGGTACACCCTGATTGTGATAGAAAGAAAAATTCCGATTACAATGACACCAAATACTTGATTTTTTCTGAGAATCGAAGCGTGGAAATGTCGTTCAAAGCAGGGAAATAAAAACAAATAAAAGATGTGTTAATGATCAAAGTCAGCATAGTGAACTATGAATGAATTTGTTGTTTTAATGCAAATAAGAATTGTTTGAGATGACAATAGCACAATAGGGTATTTGACTATTTTTGGAAAACCATCTTAATGTGTTTATTCCTTCACTCTACATTGTAAATGCATTATTTTTTGTAATTATTTCCTCAATATTTCATAAAAACCAGCGTTAAAAATTGAATCACAAAAAGTCCCGCCAAAACGATACTTTCTGTTGTGTGACGTCACCGGTTAGTGATGTCAAGATGTCAAGATGACGTGATGTCAAGATGTCAAATCGGCCCATATGGTCTGTCAGCATCGGCATCGTCGCCGTTTAGTAATCGTGTTGTATGATGTGTTGTTTTCACAATTTCTACATAAAAATGGGTTATAAATGGTGTATAAATCCACAATGCAGAGATACGTCAAGAAAAACTCCGGATAAACTATTTGTAGCTGTTCCGCAAGATTTGAAACTGCGAAGAAAGTGGTTGGCTCGTAGAAATCCAAATGAAATAAATAGCCGCCAATACAAGTGTTTTCTGTTGTGAAGATTACTTCGACATAAGTAAAACTGACTAGAATAAGTTATCTATCGTTTTTTCGAAAGGTATTATCTGATCTGACAGCTGAAGGTTAGGGCTATCCTAACCTACAAAGTTATGCTTATATGACGCTTTCGTGCTATTAAATTCAAACGGGAGAAGCATAAAAGCGCGTTCGGATAACCCGGCATTTTACGGTGAGAGTGACGCGCTGCATAATAGGCGGACTAACGTCATACGGCGTTTATCTGCATATAAGAGAGAGACAGCCGACCCCAGTTATCTGAGCATTGCTCTCCCCATACCATACCCTGACAAACCGAACGCGCTCTAAGGCGGACTAACGAATGACATCACTGGAGACTGACCCAATTACAGAGCGTTTTCAATCACGTGATAGGACGTGAATAAAATTTAATTTTAATTTTGGTTTTTCATAGAAATAAAGCATTTTTTTTTGAAAAGTAATAACAAATAGTTTTCTTAAACTGTAATCTATTAGGATGACTATAATACATGCCATATTTTCAATACAGTCAAATACCCTATTGACAAAAAACTGTAAAACTATTGCCACAGAAAAAAAGCTGCTGATATTTATATTATGATATGTATTCTGCATTAGCTTAGAAGTGTTGATAACAATCACTATTTGTCACTACAGCAAGTATTATCAAATACGACAAAGAATACAACGCCGGCGGTTGTAGAAGGCGTCGACGCTGCCTTCAGTCGGCGTCGCACCGTTCGATTGAAGATGCGACGCCGACCGACGACAAGACGACTGAAACGTCAATTTCCCGGTGAAATTGGCCCGGAGTCGCGATGCCTCTGACACAGCGTCGTACAAATACACAAAAGCAGAAGAACCGCTGAGTGACGCTGAGCGACGAACGAAAACAAACATAAAACGGCAAGAAAAACCGCCGTGGACGATCTGAAAGCGACCGACGACGCCGCGAAGAAAAACCGACCGTCCGGAAATTGGTGGGCGAATCGACAAACAAAAACGAGTCGAGTGGTGTGCGTGATGGACGGGAAATTCGGCGCTACGCGGACGAAGATATAGATGGCTCTGATGTCGCTACTTTGACGATTATGTTCAATTAGTCATATTACGGATGGCGCGGTATTTACTGTGCCTTTTAGGAAGTTCTCTGGCTGGAAAATTAAATAAGAAATGTTTGATATTTCTTGGTGGTAAAGCTGGAAGCGACGCGCAGTCTTGCATGTCAATTTGCATCCGGTGAAAGTTAGGGTGAAGTTGTACAGCCCTACAGGAGTAGCAAGCTCGAAATAGCCCGATAATAAGTCTGCCGACATAAGTTTGTGCGCTGAAGTTTATATGCAACACTGCAAGTAATTTTTTGAAAGTTATATTAGCGTAGGTACATATTTCATATCCGTGATAGAATTCTTTTATATCTGATTGAAAATTGAACAGAATTTGGACTGTAAATCATTCAAATCTGTTTGCAAGTTAAGTCGAGCTGACAAGGGTAAATTATATTCACAGAACAAAATGCTTTCCGGCCTTGAAGTGACATTAATTTACAAGTTTTGTAATGACAACCCAACATTTTTCTTATTTACTTTGATACATCTTTTATGAAAACAAAACCACTAAGAATCGCGTGGGATTAGGGTGGTCCATTTATACAGAAAAAAACTGTTGTTTTTCTGCAGAACCCTCTCATTTTTTTCTTTTATATCCTTACTTAATTCCTGTGAGGTTTTGGATCGATCAAAGCTTTAATCCAAGGGGTTTAAAACCGAGAATAAGTCCAATAATCTTATAATATTAAAAAAAAAAGAAAAAAAATCTGTTTTCTTTTACCACAATAAATTTACATACTGTAATTACCTTATTATTAGCTATCCTGCCCAACAAAGCATAAAATCGGACAAGTGAAAACTATTTCTGGTATGCGTTTTTCTCCATACAATCTGAATCGGAAAGCAGAAAATCCAAATTGTGTCTAGTTTTTGAGAAAAAAATTCAGTTTGCAGTTCTTTTTGTTTTTATTTCAGCTCGTTCAAGTCAAATTTTCTGGCTTCAGGTTTAGATCCTACGGAAAGAAACACACTAGAAACAGTTATCACTTGTGAGAGTTTGTTCATTGTTAGCCAGGATAGTCATGTAGGTTCGATTATTGTATTTTTTGACAAATTAACTACTTGAAAATATGTGAACTGCTCTGATATCAAGAGCCAAACGTTAATTGATTATAGGTTAATAATATGGTGACATACAGGCTGGATGTAAATTTTAAATAAATCAAAAATTACAGCCACAACCTGGATTTGAACCAGGGACCTTTGCGTTTCTAGCACAATGCTCTCCCATTTGAGCTACTGAGGCCTATGACATTTGTTAAATATAATTTGTCATAAATCCAGGAAAGGGAGTAGTGATTACTACCAAACACTAACCTATCTTGACGTACACCTATCAAATGTCATCTACTTGGAAGTAGGGTTCACACCAAACAACGGAAAATCAAATCAAATCCGGGTTGTGGCTGTAATTTTTGATTTATTTAAAATTTGTAGCCCGCCTGTATGTCACCATATTATTAACCTATAACTATTAATTTGACAAATTATGTCGTTTAACATTTTCATTTGTAATTCAGTCTGGATATGATCCGTTGGTTGGTGTGAACCCTACTTCCAAGTAGATGACATTTGATAGGTGTACGTCAAGATAGGTTAGTGTTTCCTGGATTTATGACAAATTATATCTAACAAATGTCAAATTATGTCGTTAAACATTTTTTATTTTGTTAATTGATTAGTTTTTCTATTAAGTTAAGAACTGTGATATGTAAATTTATTGTAGTAAAACCAAATAAAAATAGTTTTTTTATTATTTTTTATATTACTAAATTACACTTATCGATTTTGTGGCCTTTGGGGTATGTTAATATGTATACATTATTCTCAAATTTCATAGGAATTAACTTATAAGTTGCAAAATAGGGAAAATAACACCGGTTCAGCTGGTATAAATTCGCAACTATTTTCAAAATTACGTTTTCTTTTCATTTTGACTAAAGTGTTATGCAGAATTTTATCAAAAAAATCAAATTACCATAAAGAACTATAAATAAATTACTATAATTCCCAGAGTTATCAATATTTAACCATTTTCACGTTACTATTGAAAGATCTACCAATATAAAAAAACATCAATAATACATAGTTTATATCGTAAAAAATGTCTTAAAGTTGTTTTTTGCATGAAAACAACATATTAGGTTGTAAAAAATCTTATTGTCTTAAAGTTTATTGTGGAATTCTGATATATTTGATCGGTTTTTTAATTATTAGAAAAATCTGGCAAAAAAAAACTTGCTAAGAACATTTATTTTCTGAAAACATAGGTTGTGGATCAGTTAACTTTAGTAATACTGCCTACATTATATTTGCAGTTATTGTAATTACTTGTTAATAATAATGTTGACATTTTTTTACTTTTTTGTTGATTAAACGATAAAATAAAAACAAACAAATGATAAAAGCGAAAGATAAAGTATTAAAAATGACGCAAAATATTCGAAAATATTTGATATCTGAGAGTTTTTTTGTTGATCTATTAAAACTAAAAGATATAAGAACAAATAAATTAGAAATTAAATTCGTTACAGTAAAAATTTGTCCGTTAAAAACTTTAAACACAGTTTTCATTTACATCGTCAGAAATAAATTTAATAGTCTGTTTAGTAATTTTTGTTTATATTCTACAAACTACAACGAGTTATAATAGATGGAGGTATTTATAATCCCTTAGAAGATCTACCAAAATCATTCTGAAAAATAAGGATTTAGTAAGAAAAAGTCGATTTATCAAAAGAATCCAGTATTTTGAAACTCAACATTTCAATTTTATTAATCAGTAAATTAATACTATTAATATCAAGATTTTTCTGGGCCAATCATCACAATTATAAATATTCTAAAAATATACCCAGAAAAACTGTCAATATTTTACCATAGCAAAAGAACAATGGACCACAGCAGTATCATCTAAACACAGATATCCTCAAGTTTTACCATTAGAGTTACTCTTTTGTCGTTTAGTCGTATTACAATATAGATTATTTTTACAGAATTATTAAAATATTTTTTTGTCATTGTTGGTGTAATAGTGTAAATTGTAGGGTGAAAAGTGTGTCGGTTATAGTTGGCTTGGTGGTAGTTTGCGGGTACCTAATAAGCAGCTCTCTGAGAGTGGCTTCATCGTCCTCTTGTATTTCTTTCTTCGTCTCATCACGCGACCGTCGTCGCGATCCCGCTGGGCCGTGGGCGTGGTGGCGGCCGCGGGAGGTCAGCTTGAGTGTGGCAGCCGCCTCCGGCTCGACGTCCGAGCCCAGCTCATATTCCTCCACCTCGACTGCGTCCGCGTTTACTGCAACCAATCACATCTCAACTGATACACGGCCGTACACCATCGGGAAGATCACTAACACGCGTATAACACAAACTGGCAATCTACTGGCAATGCACTATGCTATACTATACTAAAATACGAAAATCTATTTACTACAAAAAGCTGCAACTAAAAATAGCAAAGTAAATTCCGTTGATAAATAAGTGATAAGAATTGCGGGATAAATAGGATTTTGATGTTATTTCATTAGGTTCTTTAATATTAATGTTACTCGATGTACCTTAGTTAATAATTGAATGAAGCTGCCTTACTACACATTTTTCCAAGTCCAGAAAACACAAATAACAAAATAAGCATATATTATTCAATATAATAACCACTAGACGATAGTTCCCTCTGTAATTAATTTTCTGCTATTTCGTACGTAGTAGCTTTTTATATAAGAAGGACGACAGGATAAAAAAACTATGCATTGGCCGCCTTGGATCGACCACATAAGGAATATATTAATCAATTATTAATTGTATGTCGTTCATTAAAAGAATAATGTCCGGCGCATCCACCAATATTGAGGATTATGTATTACTGTAAATTCAATTAAACATAAGATAATGAAATTTGCGGTATCAACTCATCAAGACTTTACATATATTCTAAATAATATAAAATTCCATTATACAGAACAGTAATATAGTGGTTTAACAGACAAATCTATTAAAATCTCCGTTGATTGACTACGTATTGATTGAATGTTTGTATCATATATTTAAGCGTATAAAAGACTACTACCAAACTTTTGGCAGCAAAGAACATATTTTGTGGAAACGAATCGTTTCAAAGCTCTCTTTTTCTAAAATTGGTACAATAATCGTCAAATTACGGTTGCCTTTTACTCAAAAAAAAATCTTATGATATCCCTGACACGATTTACTTTCCCGATGATGCTTCTGAAGTCTCTGCAGCTTAAATACCAGCGTTTCCATATTTTAATTTAAAAGAAACAAACATCAAAATGTTTGCGAAAAGTTGTCTACAAGTAGAAAACCGTCATTCTATATTTCTCAAAAAAATCATTGTTAACAAAAGTTCGATATGATTTCAAAAATATATGGTAGGTATATGTACATCAAACTAAAAAAAGTGATCTGGATATCACCTATTTTTAGAGTATAGAGGGGTCATGACCCCCAAGCGGCCATAGCAATCCAAATGTCGATTGGATTAAATCTAGTTCGTGTCTGCAATTATTAATTTAATATTTATACTCATCCTGTTTGTCATATTTGTCAATATTCTATCAACAATTTATTAATTTTTGGAAAACTATTTGTACAATAAAAAAGTAATTGTTATGGTACAGAGAATGTTTATTTTGTTTCTAAATTGTAGGTAACAATTCAGGAAAAGAAGTATAAATAATTCCAACTAAATTCATAGGAAAAAGCTTCCAACTTTTGTATGTTCTACCCCGTACAGCCGTTTAAAAAAAAAACAATGTTTACCTAAAAATAAAATTACACTAATTTCGTTTATTAGCTTAATATACTTTCCGGATGCTACAATACTGATTATAAAGCAAAATAAATCAGCCGAAAGCGCCTATTGGTTTTCCATAAACAACCAAACAATAGTTATTTATCAATATTAACCTAATTTTCAAATGCTTTTTTTCTCAATTTTCATTTTGTAAGGCACGTCAACGTAGAGGCCTTGCAGCTACTGGACAACCAGAATCTAGTGAGAAGACTAAAAAGAACTAAACCCTTCGAATTACTGAATCAGTGCAAGTGTAAAAAGCAGAGCACAGTGAGTGAAGTGTTAGTGCTTCTTGTTTGGGACAAAGTAAATATAGGAACATCAGTGGATAGCCTATTAGAGACACGTACAGTCATAGAAATAAGTAAGTTCGTATCGCTATCGCAGGATTTGAAAATAGTATGTCGGTTATATATTCGTGTACTGTTCTACCTCGACCCGGCCGCATCGCAAAAAGTTGTCCGTCACGAGGTGGTTTTTCGATGGATGTAATGTAACGGGATTTAGTTTATTTTTAGCGTGTCCGACCTTTTCCTTAATGTGATATCTTCATTGCAATGTAATAAATGAAATATGATCACTACAGTTAAGTTTACGAGTAGGTAATGCATTTAATTAAATATAGAATTACTTTTATAATAATATTAATAAACATGTTTGATAATATGATACAAAAAGCTGATTTTAAGATATTGCGTAATATCATGACACATTATATAAATTTATGTTAACTAATACACATATTAATTACGCAAGTAAATGCCTTTGCCCAGCAGTAGTATGACGGGCTTAAGTAAGTAAGTAAGTAAATGCGCAAATCAACTTGATGCCAAGGATTATCACTAAATATAGACTATTTCAAAATTGTAATATTAAAATATTTTCGCTAAATGTAAATAAATTCTCTAAATTTAATTTAAATTTACATTTAGGACGAGCATTATTTTGTATGAAGGACAATGGAAATTTTATATCTGTATTTACTTTACAGCAGTTAATGTTCAATTATCTTTCATGACATCTAATACATGCTTGACAACCAAAATAATTTAAATTATAGCAATATATACAGGTGTCCCACGTTTCTTCCCCAAAACAATTTTTTTCAGAAAGTAAATTACTTTTTCAATTTATTAAAAAGTTACAGCCGTTTGAATTATTAACAATATCTTATTTTAAACGGCCCCAACTTCAGAAGGAACAGAGAAAACCAATAAGACCATATGAAACATATTACTTTCTACTTTCTAGAAAAAACCAAAACATTTTGCTTTTTTCTTTTGTTCATTTGTTAAGACAAATTATTAAAATTTTACTTATAATTAATAATTTTTTATTGTTGTAATATGTATTTATTGTGTTTCATTTTTGGTTTTGCATTGTTTGATAACTAATTAATTTTTTATTTTTCTTTTTTTGTTAATATTTCAAAGAGCTCTACAGAAGTTTTATTGTAATATAGTTCCAGTTCAATAAGTACAAATTTTTCATTTACTATATATTAGCTGGAACATTATTGGAAATTTTATTTCTTAATTTGTTTTCTAAATAAATTAAGAGGCGTGCATTAACAACGATAATAAGTTAAAAGTAACGTTTTGACTTATGAATTGTTTACTGTAAGGTTAGCTAAAATGCATACCTACATTAAAAATGAAGGTCTTTTTAATTTCCAAGCAATATAAACTATAACTGAAAATGTTTAACGACATACTTTGCCAAAGTAATATTATAAGTTAATAATATGGTAACATACAGGCGGGATGTAAATTTTAAATATATCAAAAATTACAGTCACAACCTGGATTTGAACCAAGGCCCTTTGCGTCGCTAGCACAATGTCAATAGCTCAGATGGGAGAGCATTATGCTAGCGACGCAAAGGTCCCTGGTTCAAATCGTCAAGTTGTTCGTTTCTCTTACGTATACCTTTTATTGCATATGACTGTGAGTAATTAATATGCAATAAAAGCTATATGTAAGAGAAACCAACAACTTTTCTTTCTGAAGCGTTTCCTTTTGGGAAATTATATACCCGTTACCAACACAATTTATACTCATCCCAGGTCAAATTTGATGAAATAATTTTTATGTTGTATAAGTAAATGTTCTTTTAGATGGTCGTATATGTTAGTTTATTTTTTTTTAATAATAATTATAACATATTTATATTCCATCAAAATTCGTCGAAAATTTTTCGTCGTAAATTTCCAAACATTTTTGTTAATTAGTGATATACATAATTGTCATTATTTTCAGTTGTCAGATATTTGAAACATATTGCTGTAAAGTAAATACAAAATAATAATATAAAAAAATAGTAATTCATGCTATACAAAATACATACTCCCTCCTTTCTGTTTATTTTATTAAGTTAAACACTGCAAAATATCGTTGAAGCTAAATATCTCGAAAGCACCAGTAAATCACAATTAACAAATTACCATAAAGACAAATTTAAAGCAATTTAATTTTAATTTATTTCTATTTTGTGAATAAATGTTAATACATATGTCAGTTTTGAAATAACCTGAAAAGTAAAAATATTGACAACAACAAATTGATTTTTGTATTTATTAACACAAAAAAAAGCTATTAGATGCAATACGGTTGTAAGTATAATTTGTCGTGTTGTATGCAATATCTTGAAATGAGACTTTCATTTCATGTAATCGAAAACTTTTAGTTTATTAATATAAAATTAACGTCATGTTTAATAAACACACAATTACATTGCAATGTATGAATTACATTAATTAATTACACATTAAGCTAATAAATAGAAACATATAAATCATCGACACACTGCTAACATATTTATAGAACTTACTTAATTCCATGAGTGTACCTAGTTTTAAGAATTCAGATTTAAATTGATGGTTAATGTTTTACATTAGTTTCATTATGTTATGCTTATTAATAAAAAAAAAATGTAAGGCCATACGTTTTGTAAATAACCATTAAGACAATTAATATAACTATCAAAATCAGTACTAAAAAATATGGAATTGACTTTTAAAAAAGTATCAAAAGTATCTAATATAAAAAAGTATAAGTCAAAAACAATTGAAAGTCGGAAATAAAATTTCTTATAAAAATGTTTATTTTGATAATTAAAAATCGACATGTCCGGGGATTTTATCAAATAACAAACCGTTTGAGAGATATGCTTTATTTCATTTGATTGCCTTTGCCGATATAAAACTTCTGCTAACAGCATGTTGAGTCTGAAAGAAAATTTAGCCCATTGACAACAAAACAAGTTAAAATGAAAAGAATCAATTGTCATTATGTTTATTTACTACTTCTTCATGTTGTAAGATTTTTTAGATTTAGAGAAAATGTACCTAAAAATATGTACCGAATATGTAACACAAGATGTGTTGAGTTATTTATTCTTCAAGAACAAAGAGTTTATGATTTTTATTTGTAGTCCAAGCGCCTTTTATTGCACCCTCCAAATCTTGTATTCATTTAGAATTATTCCTTTTAGTAGAAAACTATTAATGTTTGCAACTTTTAATACAAGATAAATAAATAGTAACACTTTAAAACATGATATTCCCATTAAAAAAATCTATCTTTCTTTTTCTTATTATATACAAACGTTGCGAGCAAACTAATTTAATTGAAACATATTACTTTTAAAATAATTAATAGACACAATAACGATCAAAACTAAATTAGAAAACTAAGCCAAACAACTTGTTTACAACGTCGTCTTCATATCTAAAGATAATCAAAACGGAAACTCTTAAAGTGAACACGCATTTCAGTAGTTTCAACATCAAAGCCATTCGGCCGTAAAAAATATGCAAATATCTGCAGTTTTCTCGTACCGATCGAGGTTAATCCCTTCTTTCATCTTCGTCTCCTTGTCAACCCCTTGATATCTTACCTCGTCCAACATCTCTCACTCCGTAAGATAGGATTTAATATTCGAACCGGATTATCGAGATCCGTCTGCAATAACCGTCCGCACTCCGTACAATTCCAGAGAAAGAAATTCTCTCGAATTCGCCGCTTTATAGCTCCGCGATACAGTATTCGTTTTGCTTTTGTTTCATCACTCTTTCCCCCCGTTTTTCTCTCCGTCTCGCTCCTTTTTTTATACGCCGGTGTACGGTTAAAGTGCACGATTAATTTTAATTGCGCTCCGGGTTCTAAATGAATTTTTCCCTTCTCGATGTATTTACCAGTTACGTGAAGGGGGTGGTTTGTGGCAATTGGGACCGCCGCCACCTCTTTTTCAATTATTAACGGCGCAGCCGACCGCCTACTACCGGCCAGTTGGCCAACTAAGTGGTTTGGGGATTTAAGAGGCTAGTTCAGCCTAACTTCAGGTCTGTTCAGCTTAGCTCTGGTGGTCCCCTATTGGTCCAATTATTCAAACAGTTCAATGCTCCTGTGGGTTAATTATTGAATAATGATATCATATTATAAGATTACAACAATCTGAATTAACTATTCTAGTGCGCCACATCTCCATATTTATTATACCCATGCCCAATTTTAAACAATTGCTGCTCAAAGATAGACGTATAATTGGAGGACGGGTGATATCCTGATTTCAGGAATAACATTTCAATTATGTATTTTTGCGATGAGCCGCAGTAGTTCCACTTTATGTCAATGTACAATTTGAAAAAATCCAATAAATGAAAAGAAATAAAGCCACACCTTTGAAGAATCGGCGTCGTATTTTCCCAATTTTTCCATCCATGTTCGAGTCTGAACAGTGTGTCCATCTACGATGTTCTCGAGAACTAGTCGTCATTAGACGAAGATAATAGTAATGGGTCTATCTCTATCTACCATATACCACAAAAAAAGGCTGTTACTCGCTAAAATTCACATTTATATTTACTGGGGCAGATTTCGAGAGTTCTAACCTACAAATCCGATATAATCTGAAAATGTAGAAAACTTGGGGACACTGCACAAAGAAGTATTCTAATCGAAATTAGGAGATTACATAAAAATTCTACTATTATATCAGACATCAATCAGGTTTGTGCCTAAAGAAGTATACTATTGTTTTTTAAAATTTCCTTTTCAATTGATAGGTTAGTTAGCAGAATATACATATAAATAGTGCTGTTTTATCCATTCTACTACCAGAGAATTCAAGCTCCAAGTATGATATGATGCAGAAGATCATTACGGGTTTTGTAATTGGATTCAAATCACATTACGAGGAATCAAAATCCTTACGTACTAT
Source organism: Aphodius sticticus (assembly GCA_963966075.1). Lineage (NCBI taxonomy): Eukaryota > Metazoa > Arthropoda > Insecta > Coleoptera > Scarabaeidae > Aphodius > Aphodius sticticus. The sequence continues at coordinate 96,919,355 of OZ014506.1, read as the reverse complement.
TTTGTTGATCGAAGAGGATTTCTAGACAAGAGATGTGATTACTAATTTTCATAATTTCCATGAACTGACAATAAAATTATCGAGGTATGCTGAAGATTACCGATTTCTTATCAAATTTTTTGGTAATATTACTGGAAGACGTCTATAACATTACTATATGAGAAATGTATAATGGGACATAGTCGACTTATCAACCACTGACTCCAGATGTTTTTCTTCTCAAGTGCAAAGTGTATGGAGGATTACGTTTAACACAACAAACCGCAGATAGTATTGCAATTAGCCCCGAAGAACCGAACAAGCATTACGACCAGTATGCGTGTGGTCTCATGATAGCGAGGATCAACATTTTTGTGATTTTGATATTATAATATAATATTAATAAAGCTTATGTTGTCTATTTGTCTTTTATAAATCATATATGAATTACAAATTGGTAAATAAAGAATAACTTATTAACTGTTTTGTTTTTCTTATACGTCATCAGATCCCTGTGCTGTGGATGTACATACGTATGTAATATCGACCCGTGCAACAGAGACTAATAACTACATTTAGTTTGTTAGTTACGATAGTCTTCGTTGCATGGGTCGATATGTATTTGTTTTTCAGTAGCTAGGCATAAGTGTATTATCGGCTGAGAAATGAGTGCATAATCTATCGTACCAAGAGTAAGTAATCTGTGACCAAAGTTATTGGTACGGGGTTTGTTTTTTAGGAGGTATAAATGTATATGGGCGCATAATCTCAATACACTTTCAAATATTCCACATATTCAGTACGTGTGCGTGTATTCATAGTACGTGGTTTTTGCATATATCACTTCATAAACCGTAGACAAATGTTGAAGTTATTTATCATATAAATATATGATAAATATCTCACACTCTCCACATAGGTTATGTCACGGTTATGTCAACAATTTATCACAGTAATTTTTAGAGCTACCATGTTATGTTGGTAAGCGTTGTAAAATCACTAGACAGCCTGCTTACGTGTGCAAAAATAAATTGAAACAGCGTTAAAGACGTTAGATCATATAATGTTGACCGCACGTCGGCAAAGTCTATCTTGTTCCAAAGTAGCTTTAGCGAAAACGTCGACATCCCCACGCAAAGACCAATTCTCGACTGATTTCTCTAAACTTATCAAAAACAACCAAGCCTCTGTCGATCAGCTGTTGGACCCGCCACTTAATATTGACAAATTTTAGTTGTTGTGGGGTGGGGGGGGGGTGGTTGATAGTAATTTATTCGACGCCCTTTTTCAGTCGAATCCACGAGGCGATTATGGTTATTTTTTGTTGGGTTGCTTAGAATTGGGTAACGGTTTTCTGTGATCATGGTGATAAATGATGACGATTCGTCATACCCTCGCTCTACGTGGTTTTGCATAATTTGAAATATGGTGAATATGTCGAGATTATTGTTTTATTTTATGGGATTGATCGCCAGATAAGGATACCATGCTAATGGAAAACGCACGTTACATTAGTACTTACTACTATTAAAATAGTATAAAAAAGTAAGTACCTATTAAATTCTCGTGGAATCTATAGTTATACGTCAACTGCGGTACATCGTTGGAATCGTAACAGTAAGTGCATTCGAAAATATCAAAATCCAATCTATGGCCCATCTGTAAAGCTATTTTAGATCCAAGTACACTATTGAATCCAACGTAAATAAAGTTTTATTGACTGTTGTACAGGTTCTATTAGGTTATCAGCATAATTTTTGTATTATTCTCTTTTGAATTTTTGAATCAAGACTATGTATTTTTGAAATATATGGACTAAATATCTTACCAAATATTTTGTTTGTACTTCTCTTCTATCAATTTGATTATATGATGTTAATAAAGTAATTATGGCTTGACCATAATTTGATGTAATATTTTCATTGAATATTGTCTTCACAATAACAAAATATAATGGTACACATGAGGAGCAAAGATGCAAAACAAACCCCGTAAATTTACTTTTCTCACTTCGTCACAAACTTCCAAAAACTTCTGCTGCAAATGCGTAGGAACATCAAAATTGTAATTGAATCGGTGGGTTCGAAAACAGTAAGTCAGTTCTGAGAAAATAAACAAAATAATTTTGTTGGTGCAATATCTTGAAAAGTATAGCAGTTAGCTATTTTGTGCCAACAGACAATATATAAAGTAGTTTACAGAGAATATGTATGTATTACATATTCTATTTATATTTGCATTAAAAGCAGAGGTATGATTAAAACAATTATCATGGACATGTACTGTTTTTGAACTCTACGGAAAAACAGCGTACATTTTTACCAATATTTGTTTATTTAAAGCATTTAAATAATTATTATGATTTATTTTATTATGATCTATAGTGTTTCTGGCGTTCTGTTTCCAAACCCGTTGTCAATTTTTTTAAATTCAAAATTGCGGATTCAAAAATGGCGACTAGAAAATTGATAAAGATGTCGGGTGCTTATGTAACTCATTTGCTGTCATATTTAAAGATCCTAGACTCCAAATCCAATGTCCAATTGTCAAAATTCAAAATGGCGGAATCAATATGGCGACCGAAAATGTAAAAAATCTTGGATTTGCATGAAACTTATTTCCCGTCATATTTGAAGATTGATAATAAAAAATGTCATGTCAGATTTTCAAAATAAATCTGAAATGGCAGATTATACATGGTTAGTCAATTAGGGTTAGTCATTACTGGGACACCTTAGTAATTCTTCAACCGTAAAAAATTTCAAAGAAAAATGCAAACAAAAGTTTTTTGGTTTTAAACAAGCTATCGTCTAAATATAATTTCAATATACAGGATGTTCATTTTATTATGGAAATTGCTAAACTCCTTTTTTCTAATAGACTACTCTGTATATTTAACATTTTATACCCCCACATTTACTGTGGTGGGGGGTATATTGAGTTTGCCACAAATGTCCGTCTGTGTACACGATAACTGCCGTAATTTTGAAGTTATTGATCTGAAATTTGGTATACAAGCTTATCTATTAAAAAGTAAGGACATGTTCGTGAATGGGCAAAATCGGTTCACTTTTTTTTAATATTTTACTGTGGAGGTATTTTACTTCAGCACGGCTGAAGGTAATTTTCTAGTTCAATTCTAAGATTAATTCTAAAAGTTTTAGTAAGAATCATTTCTTTATAAAATGCATCACCTTTGAGTTATGAGCAATTAATCGATCATTAATGGATAAACAATGAATAGAATCAAATTAAATATTCAAGCTGCCAAATTGAAATGTGTATGTACATATGTGGGAAAATATTCTTTTTGATTTGATTTGAAGTACAGGAGTTTTGATTAATTGCTAAAAAACTAAAAAATGATAGCATTGTATTAAAAAAAATCATTTCTACAAAAGAATTAATCCTAGAATTAAAAAATGTATAGATATACAGGGCGTTACCAAACATAAAAAATAAACAATAGTTTGTTTAAACCCAGAATTTTTTTTTTCAGTTGGAAAACTATTTAGGTATTTCGTTAAAAATATACAGGATGTTCTATTTGAAATAAGAAAGTTTACCAAATATCCAGAATAAAATTAACAACGTGTATATTAAAAATATATTTAAACGATAGATTGTTTAAAGCACAACAACTTTTACTTGAAAAATTTTTTTGAAATTGTTTACGGTTGGAAAATTATTTAGGTGTTCCGGTAATTTTGACTAACCCTGTATATAGCGATATGATAGAGTTTGATGATTATATACATGATAATATTAAATTTCCTCTTCTACGGTGGTAGTCGGTCCGGATGTCATGTGGTAGTAAAATTCTAAATTTTCTTCAGTTACATACTTGAGCACTTTTTTAATATTATCTATGTTTTTGATATTGATATTCAAATTGAATACTTCGGCGTACATCAACAACGATTTTAATGCAAATTACGAAGTTGGCTGATATATTAGTAGAAACTGAGTAGAAACGCGTTGCATGAGGGAGCAAAAAAGCAGTGTTCTGGACTTGTTTATTTCGCCCAAGCATCTTTAGGTCTATTCGATAGAAGAAATCATAGTGAACATTTTGGCTATTTTAGTTCAAAATGGTCTATTTTGGACTTGTACTGTTTTCGAACTCGCCGATTCAATTGTAATCTTGTAATTGTAATCTTTGTGCGAAAAGATGTTTTATAAGCTGCTGTTGACAACCAGTAAATTTGAAAGGAACTGAATGATTTAGTGTCTTATTTTAGCATTTTGAATGTTATGGTCTTTCTGATGATAATTTAGCAGGTTTTTGAACACTAACAATAAATTTATGTCATTTTAAGAAACAAATTATATCCCAACTACTAGAAATTTGTTGAAATGATTTATGATCAAATTCTATTTAGAATGGAAGGTTCCATCGATTTTAAGACAAAGTATAACTAGTTGACAATATTGCCGTTTCAAGATAATTTATTTTCGTATTTCAACACACTGTACATGGTTTTTGGAACGTAAATATTTTCACATCAAAAAGTACCTACTAGCACTATATTGTGCAAAAATAAACTGTTTTGGTAATTGCACTATTCGTTAAAAATGTCTCGGACAGGAGTATCTGTATTTATATCTATGAAGAACAAAGATATAAAATGGGTTTTGTTAAAATATTGGATTTAATGGTTTTAGCTGGGAACCCTTAGTTTCAGACTTGATGATGGTAAAAAAACGAATTTTATTTAAAATCTAAGCACCAGCGAATTATGTACAAGTTATGTGTATGAGTACGGTCAAATTATATTATACCATTACTATACTAACTATAAAATTGTAGTTTTTAAAATTTGGCATACAAAAATATGTAACGCATTTTTTTATGGATATTTTTAAACATATTTTCATTTTTTTCCTTTAAAATCTATAATTATCAGGACAATGCTCATGAAAAGAAAAAACAGATGGAACAATATGAAATAATCGCGTACAGGACGTTTTATATGGTTTTAAAATAATTTTTTCGAATTTTAGTTCTTTTTCTTTAAATATTTGTTTTACATTTTGCTTAAACAAATCATATTTTGTTAAGTTTGTGTACATTAATATTTATGAATGTACAAAAGTTTAACAAAATATGATTTGTGATGATCTAAGCATTAAAATATGACATTTTGATTTCTGGGTGGAGACTTTGAAATAGTCTCGACGTTTTTTTCTATCTTCGTAGAACTTGGTTCGATACTAAGTCCTGAAGATGCTCTTGCAACAGAGTGCGAAACGTTCACTATAGAACGTTATTTCGAGAACTAATTTCCGAGGTAGCCACAAAAAAATACTCTTTGTAACCTATTTAGAAAACCACTTTAATCGATACAATTGCGATTTTCATTTATTTTGTTCATAGAATAAGTCTAGAGACAAACACAAAAGTTTAGTTATCTTGGACAAAAAATAATTTTTTTTCCGGTTTCATGATAAATTTAACTTCTATCGCGTACTGTATCTATCAAAAGCCCATCAACATGTTTGCCCTTCACTCATTCAACAGAACAATCATGGATAATAACTAATAAATTGAAAATTTGCGGAACATATGCACGCGGTACCTCGCTATTGTTTTAATTATAAAACGAACCGTAAATATTGAAAACATTTTGATGAGTTATGAATACAAATGTTTCCGCGAAATAAATTGGTCGGAATTTCGAGCTTAACAATTGTTATTCCACGATAAAAAAATACCCCAATAGAACATTAAAAATTAAAATCCGGAAACAATTTCCAGTAAAAGCGGCGACTAAACAAAAATACGAAAACCGTTAGGCTTTGGCAAACATTCAATATCGTTTCGCGAAAAGACAAAAGCGGTAGGAACGTAAAAAAGAACTCGCGACAGTCGAAAATTAATTCAAATTCCAGTTTCTTTTATCCGATTCGCTCCAACAACGACAGGACTGCGAGAAAATGAAAAACATTTTTACGGTGTCAGTAAAATTATTATGTTGGCAGCGTTGAATAAGCGGGAACGTGTAGACTTTCATATGATACGAAAGCATAAACTTTTTACGCAGGGGAAAACTTTAAAATGCAAACTGATATTTTGTTCCTTAAGAGGCATGAATATTTCAACTGTATATTGATCTCTAGATATGAGGCTAGTTATTGTTGATGTATTCGTCGAGTAGTTCAAGCACGTATTTAGTTGAAAGTTTGGCTACTTGAAAAGTTTCCGGTACGACTTACAATTTAAAGAAGTTTAATAATATTTTGTTTTTTCTAGCCCGCGTTTGGGTTTTATCTATTACAAAAAGCTTTCGAAGAATTTTAAAGGTTATATATCATTAAACACACAATTATAGTTGTTATTGTCAAGACATTCTTCATATAGAAACAATTTTTTTACGATAAGTGGGTCGTTTGAAATAATGAGTAGCTACTGAACATGAACAGCAATTATATTCAGTTCTGTATTTCATTTTGCTACGACTTGACGTATAATATAATGGGAAGATAAATGCATTATATGAAATGAAATATACAAATAAACATGAAACCAATCTAAAGTGAAAGAAAGTGTTTTATACAATAGTTCCCCTATCAATTTTCGTTTTCTAAATTGCATATTATTTGCACCTATATAGGAAATTGCTTTTAAGGATGTAAAAAAGATACTATTTTTAATAGAATATCCTTCACTGGACCACATTATGAAGTTGCTTTTAAGAGTATAAAAAAGATACTATTTTTAATAGAATATCCTTCTTGCACCACATTATGAATATTCGATGTAAGGTTTTTAAGGGGTGACAAAGAGGGTTATTAGGATCCTATTTAACAAACATTAACATCAAATTAACAAACATCCTATGTACAGAGCAATATTAAGGTACATATTATAATAAAACTAAATTCCCAATTTCACGAGTAAATATGGAAGGTGACCAGACGTCCCGCTTATGGCGGGACAGTCCCGAATTTTCACATTTTGTCCCGCGTCCTGCGGAGTTTTAAAAATGTCCCTCTTTTAGGAAATATCATTGTTTTACAGAATTTATAGAGAATTATTAAGAAAAATAAACAATACATGTTGTTATTTGGTCCAAATTCTCTTTTTCAATCGTTTGTTGAAGGACAGTAACATTTTTATAATTTTAAAACAACATTTTAAGATCGCCTCCACTTTGAAATTTAGTATTTCTGTATCAATACTCAACATCATGTTGTCTAATTTATCCCAATGTCTCAATTTTTGCAGAAGATACATAGTGTGAAATAAAATTTAGCATGCTAAATATGCAGCAATCTATCAGAATCGAACTTTAAAACGTGTCCTTTAGATCCCACGTCGACTACGAAGTGTTATTTCAACAAGTGGTGGAAACACTTGTTATTAAACTATCAAATAATCAAAGTATGGAACTATCAAATTCACGTTAAGTTTTGCTTATTAAAATTATTTTTTTACCCACCGATATAATTGCTAATTCCTGGTTAATTTAATTTGTTACCTGTAGTAAATACAATGGTCTAACACTTTTAATCAAGTGGCATTTTTGCAAGATTTATCAGCAATTCAAATAGGAAAGGTTTACTGGAAATTGTGTATCTACTACAAAATTTATAACAGAGTATTTTAAAACTTGCTCAAGCTCCTCAGGTAAACCACAGCGTACCTCAAAAGTAGATTATAAAAATTTGTTTTCTTAACCATACGTACATAATTCATCTTTTTTAGTATTCTTAATATCTTTATATGATAAAAACGTATTTATTTACAATATTTATTTCATAGGGCATATATTTGAAGAACTAATATTAAAGGAAAGGGTTAAGATTTTCAACTTGAATTGAACTTGAAACCGTAACGCAATAAACTATTTCTTGTACCAAACATTATTTATATATTTTAAATAAATATAGCAAAACAACTAATAACTAAGAATGTCGAGTATTTAATGAACTAGATATATTTACCGAAGACTGAACGGGCGTTTTATTTAAATTAGATATATCTTGTTTATACATATCTGTTTTGATCCCAAGTACAACAATTTAATGGCATATGTGATAATGTATACAAAATCGGTGTCCCCTTTCCAGATATAATTCAAGGACCACATTTACTTTAATGAGGTATTATGCGAAGATCAAACCCATATCGTAGATATGAACGATTTTAATTACTGCTGCGAGATTGTATATGCGCAATAAATGGTTTATCAGCATACACGTACGAAGCTATAGTACATTTAGAGTGTAGAGGATTTCTTAGTTTATGTAACGTATAAGTTTTCGGTAATATTTTGGACGCTTGGATGCTCGGTTCAATTCGTATTCGTTTTTGTCCGTCGCTTTCGACTTCGTCTTAGTTCCGGGTGTGTGCAACGTATTTGTATTACCTCCATCACATGTAATTTTACTAAGTATAATTTATTCTAATAAACTACTTTGCCGAAATTAGAATTGGGTTTCAATTATTGCTTGTAAATATATAAGCCGCAACGGCTACGTAGCGGAATTAGGTAGACACCGCTATTAAACGTTAAGCGTTATAACAATTCTTTAGTAAGTTCTTGTTCTTCGAAGTAACTAATCAGTCACCGCCAAACACTTCTATTCTGATTATTATACTTATGAAACCACTATTTTAAAGTTGTTAACTTGTTAGGTTAAGTTTCATGTATTTATCACAGTAGGGTTAAAAGTGTAGCCCCAAGCTCCATTATGATCATCGTTGCGACCTCGCTGAATATTTATTCAAACTTGTAGGCTAAAGTAGAGTAAAATTATTCACAATTAAATTTTGTCATGATTTTATCTCATCGATCTCATCCTTAACGAAGTTGACAATTACTACAGTGCGGCCACGTGGTACCCTAAAAATACCCTAGATTCTAATTTAGCGCGATATAGTAACCACAATTTCTAAATTTATATAAAATTAATGACGCAAAGTAGAAAAAATAGTATATTACAGTGGTTTTATAAGACGCATTGGCGCACTCGTTCCATTTGGGCACTCCTCGCTACGCACGTCGTGCCCAAAACGACTCGTGCGCCAATTTGACGTCTTATAAAACTTGTATAATAATATACTATTATCAAAATTCAACAATTTGTCATTTTCGACTTTTGCGAGTACGCTAGTATTTGATGTTAATCATTTCAGTTTGTCATTTTGATCTTTTTTATTAAAAACTGGTATTTTAAAAAGGTATTTTTACCTTTTTACCTTTGAACACTTTCATTATTTAATTTTCATTCGTTCTCCAAAATATTCTTATGTAAAGCCTTTCCGCTTTTATACGACAATCAAATGATCTGTCACACGCAACAAGAAAATATACTGTCACTAGTCATAAGGAAGTAAACTGTAGTTCAATTTCATATAAAAAATATATATTTCGATTTAATTTAAAAAGAAAAACGTGCGCGAGAATTTTCTAGAATAAAAGCATTTTTAATTTAAATGAATTTATTCCATACTGTTGCCGCTCAGCACACTAGGTCGCACTAGGTTTTCATGGTTTTCGCTACTGAGCATCTCTAGTATACATACCAAAGGTTAAAAAGTAACCGGAATACTATCCCGGTTATAATAACTCTACCTCTTCTTGACAGGTCCTTAAATCGTGTATTTAAATCATGCATACATATAGGTACGTACTCGTGGATACAGGCGTTATAGCAGACCGATGTGGAACGGAGCGGAGCGCCAGAACACACGTTCCCATAAAACAGCCAGATTTACGGTCGTAGGGCGTTAACGTGTACCGAGGTGGATGCGGTGCAAACAACTAAATAAATTAAATATGGCCGCAATCTAACAGAACCGCGCCCGATAAATCTCCCCAAGGTACCTTACCAGGGAAGCGATTTAGTCGAAATGGTTCACTAACGACACAAATGCTACCCGCAAAAAGGAAGCATCCCCTGAGAAATGGTTGCACAGTGTCAGGGATCTACATAAAACTCTGATATAGATGGTGAGGGCCGAGATATTCCACCGTAATACAAGCATTGACGCCGTGATCATTTATAGCAAGAAATCCTCAATTGATGGAGTACAAAGCGATGTAATATTTGCTCTGTATACGAAATTTTGTCCGTATAATATAATCATCATTTTCACACATCCTGGGAGTTATTTTTATTTCCTAATGACTTTCTGTACCAATGCATACTTCTAAAATTACATGGTAACACAATCGGATGACAGTTCAGTATTTTATTGTCATAAAATATTAACTATCATTGTGTTATATGGCCGAAAAGCACAGAGCTGTCACAGTAAAACACCTGAATGAAAAGATTGACACTCACATTAGAAATTATGTTCAATGGAAGAGTCTTTTGTGAATGTAGGAACAGTCTTAGTAAAACGTTAGAAAACAAAACCGACAAAACAGTGAGCAGATACAGATACAATGATGACACTTTCGAAAATATGGATTCAGTTGCTTCTTTATTTGTTTATATAACATATTTTTAGATCTTTTACATTAATTTGTTATATTTTATTATATTTTTCTAACGGGTATGTTGATAAGGAACTATTTTTTGAACCAAACAATGAATTTTGTTTTTGTCTTCTTAATACTTCAAACAGCTTGTAAGGATCAACTTTTTAAGGAACTGAAAAACAAATAAGTATGATACTTTTTACACACAATAACATTTACAGGAATTTTATAGAGTTTTAGAGGACTTTTGTTAAGTTCTGGACATGCTGTCAAAATTTGATCCAACTAAACGTAGTGGTTGCTCTTAGAATACTTCTTACAATGTCTTTGAGTGCTGCTACTGGCAAAAGATCTATTTCTAAATAAAAAATAACTCAAAATTATCTTCGAAAAACTATGCCCAAAGTCGGATGACTAGCTCTAATTTCAAGAACGAATATGACAAAACATCAGCCAAAGCTAAAAATTTAGATATGCATACCATAATAGTTATATACTGGTGTCATTAATTATATACAGTAATTGTCATACAAAGGAAAAGCTTTCACATGGGATTATTTGTCTTCTTTATTAATTAAAAAAGTTACAGGGGTTTGAAATATTAAAATATTCTAATTTCTTTAGATATTGAAAACCCTAACAAGTCGATATGATACTTTTTACTGAGAATTCCATTTACTTGTAGAAAAACACTTCCTAACAAGTTTCACACTATTTACTTTATCATACGCAGTATGATAAATTATTGTAATCGTGCTAAAAAAAAATTATGAGATTTTAGCGGAAATATGTCCTTTTGGGTCCCCTGAATATATTTATTTGACCAAGGTACAAAAAAATGTCTGTGTGTGTGCCATTTCTGGAATTTCGTCGAAATAGTTAAATAATAAATTAATGTTGAGGAAATTCTGATTAATTTATGACTATGAAATGTTTTAGTACAATCAATAGTTTAGCTGCATAACCAAATTTTATTTCATCAGGATCGGTCGTACTGCATTAAAACTAGTAGCCAGGATATGTTAGATATTTTGATTCTAATGACAGTAGGTAGTATCAAACGCTAATTTTTTTACAATACCTACTGTCAATATAAGCTGCGTTCGGATATTGTACACCGTTACACTTTTTACACCCAATTACACGTAAGTGTCATTTTGACGGTGTACCCGGTGTCAACGGAGTACAATATCAGAACGCAGCTTTAATCGATATATCTATCTAGTTCTACTAGTTTTATTTTAATGCAGACATAGCCGATCTCGATCAAATAGAATCTCATGCAGTTAAACCATTAATTTTATATATAGTATGATAAAGTCATGTGCCTGGCCACATCAGATTTTTAAGTGTAACTTAGAAGTGACTAGGAGTTGTAACATTGTCTTTGTAATTTTCTTTTGTTAAATATATGCCCTTGAAGCATACCAAATTTGATTTGCCTAGAACTATGATTTAAAAAGTTACAGGTTTCTAAAAAAGTGTTCTTCTAATTTTTATGAGTAGTGTAGTATATTATTTGATAAGGACATAATTTAGGTTAAGTCAATAAGAATGAAGTTCATACACGAGGCGCTACACGAGACGAGTGTTTAATCATACGGGCGAATTACGATGTTTTATCTACGACTAATACTTTACATTCTTCATTCATAATTTACGTGGATGACAGTTCAGTGTAAATATCATAACCATATAGATACGTATGTACATAATAAATGAGCATAGTTGTTGAGTCGTAGATAAAAAAAACTTTATACAAGATAAATGAATATAGAAATAGATAAAAGCATGATTGGATATTCCAAGACGTTCAATTTGGTGCATCAAAATTTTAATTTTTTTTGTGTTAGGAGCAGGTGAATTACTTTTTAAAAATTGCCCGTATTTTTAAATATTTCCAATATTTTTCAACAGAAAGACAGTTTGTGTGTGTGTGTGTGTGTGTGTGTGTGTGTGTGTGTGTGTGTGTGTGTGTGTGTGTGTGTGTGTGTGTGTGTGTGTGTGTGTGTGTGTGTGTGTGTGTACAATGTACATGCGCAGTAGGGTGACCAACTTTATAATACTCTAAATCGGGACGCTGACATCCGGTGGGTGGGCCATAAATAACATATTGTCAATAACTAAAACATACTTTTTATCTTAAGTATTGCAAGACTTTTTGGTCACCGGTAGATAAATGGAAATGAAGTTAAAGCTAGGCTTCGAAGCTAGGTCTTTGTTATTCTTTAATTTTTAAGTTTCTTTTTACATTTTTCTAAGAATACAATTAAAAAGATGGTACGCACATACTGTACTCGATACTCGTATTTTATTAGCATTGAAGCACTTGGGTGCCAATGTACTTTACCCTATAAAGAACTAAAACAAAATGTGCATCGTGCTGGATACCAAAATTTGCCTGGTAAATCCAGGTTTTGGCTTTAATTAGTATTAATTCAATATAATTTAATATTTACTACATGTGTCATCATTTGCTCTTAACAGTTTTTAAGAAGCTTGATGAGCTAACCAATGATTCTGACATAGATAATGATTAGAAATGCACCTGGAATATATATATTTTTCTTCCAACAGTTTCAGCCAGAATGTTATCAATTTTCAAGACCTTCTAACTTTAAGGCATTATTTGTACTTATTAGATGCAATATTATGTCTATTGTATTTCATATTTTGTCTATTGTTAAATTTTTCATGACTATCCAGATTGTAATATTTTTAGATTAATGAAAAATATCTGTAAAAATATGTGATTACAAGGTTACCTTAAATTTAAATTTTTAAAGAAATTTTATGAACAATAAAGTGATGATGTTTTCCTTTGAACCGAAATTTGATAATAATACTTTTCTTTATTACAAATAAGCATCGATTAAAATTTAAAATTAATCAAAATCAGTTTGACTAAATTACAAACACAATACACGTTAAAACATTGTTTGAATAAGTTAATTATTTTTTTTTGTGAAAGTGATGCATTTCTATGACCTTAAAATGCCATTCATTCACCCAAGCCTGGTAAATCCTAAAGCTCAAAGTAGTACCGTAAACTTGGGTGACTTTGGCCGCCCTGGGTGACTTTGGCCACTATTCGAAAATTTATTTATATTGTTTAGATCTTTGTTAATATTTTAAACATTGCGAGTATTTTTGGTTATTTATATTTTAGATACTATATTGAATACAAAGGTGGTTAATGTAAGTTAGATGATAATTTATTTTTTTGTGGCAGTGTTCATTGTTACTATGAACAACTTTGTTTGTGTTGAGTAATCTATCAGCATCTATGATTTGCCGCCAATAACATTATCCTGTGGTTTGTTAGGAATAACTTTTAGCAATACCCGCGTAGTTAAAGTGCTCGGTGTAGTCAATCGAGGAAAGTAAAGTCAGGCATTCTCAGTGGAAATGACCATCAAATGATGACATTTCTGTGGTATGACAAAGATGACATTTTACAAGCAATAAAAACACCTGTCCCGTCCAAACGAGGTTTCTTCATTATACCAGAAGTACAAAATTATGTCTAGCTATGCCAGGTGATTCAATTTCGAGGCTTATTAGATCTCGCTTATTAGTGGAGATAGAGGCTATGTTTAAATTTGGAAAAGTTTCGTATTTTTGTGCTGAACAATTATCTGAAGAAATTTTAGCTATCATTTTTCATTTTAAAGATATCCGCAAAAAACTGAAATGTTAAGATATTGTTTTTAATTTTTTATTCAAAACCAAACGTAGCTAGACATTTGAAACAAAAAAACAGCGACTTTTTAACAAGGAATGCAGTGTTATTTTTTAATTTGAAATAACATCAAAGATGGCGGCGTAATCATGGCCAACTTTTGTTTTTCTTATGAGCGCCATATTGAATTTTGGCATTTTCCGATAGTCGTGTTTTTTCTCATTTCCGCAATGTATAACATGTTAGCATTATTTTTTAAAATAGTCATAAAATAGTTTTGTCATGATCGTATTGCTGATTTTAACATATTTTGTTCTCGAACACTTTTAAAACATATTTGGTGGCCAAACTCGAGCATACACTAGCTTATCGTTTCATTGGCATGATAAACAGTAGTATGGCCAAAGTGATCCAGTAATGAATTCTGACTTTGGCCACCCATATATATACATAAAAGAAGTATATCCTGACGTTGGAAATATTAGTGTTTTGAGATTTTTGAAGTACTATCAAAGACCCAAAAAATAGCACAAGTATGAGTAATTATATCTAATCTGTTAAAAGTTACCAGACTTCAAATTTCAAAAGTGGACTAAAGTCACCCAAGTTAACGGTACGTTGTCCGTCAACAATATTTATTATAGAATTTGGTCAATCCTGACTGACTGAACAGATCTGTTCTTTTAAAGAATAAGCAACAAATAATCAATTCTCTAAACGCAAGGGGACACCATACCTCCTACATTCTACTCACAAAACACGTAAAAGTTCTGAGGGGTTTTGTTCACTATTAGTTCACAGAATCGTAGAAGCTATACACCAAACTAAACATAAAATTATACAATTTTCCGTCCAGTGATTTTTAATATTTTTGATCGTTTTTGACAAAATGTTACTGAATCTGACATAAAATTGACTGATTTTGCGATTTTTTTGTACGGCGACCAAATTTAATTGAAAAAAGTATCACATAATAGTTCTAAGTTACACCTACCTGTGTAAGTGTACAAAATTTCGCGTTGAAATATCAATATCCCATATATCAACATTTCACTTCTTTGAGTACATGAGTCAGACATAATTTATCACGTGGCATGGATACAACAATAACAATTATACACATACATTACCACAACAAGTAATGCACCTTTACCTATAATTTGAAGTATAACAAGAGGTCATTGATACAAAATTAAGCTCACTATGGATGCTTGCTCAATAGGACGTACTAGCTCTAATGATTCCTAAATACTCTAATATGTTTCCAAAATTTGATAGAAAATATCTCTACGTTTCTTTTGGATACGATAGAGTCATTTTGTTGAGTAAAGTATGGTACACCTTTATATGCTAACAAAATCATTAGTTTGATGGCTGGTGTATGGGAAATTCTGGACATTAGAATAAAATTTCTTTAAATCGGGACGAAATTCGGAACGCTTCATCACGGGGGACAAGTGCTCAAAATTCGGGACTGTCACGCCCAAATCGGGACGGTTGGTCACCCTAATGTAAAGGTGCTTATGTGGGCAATAAATACGGCCGGTACTGTCGTGGTCACAGAAGTTTATTTTTGTTTAATTTTCAACCCTTTTAGAGAGGTGTAAATGTTAGTATAAAGTTGTAACATTACAAACAGAATAATTCTGCCGGTTTTCAACGGCGTTTATTAACAAAGAATCAATTTTAAAAACACTAGTATGGCATTTGAGTACATATAACCGGGGTAATGCTGTTGTTTTGTTCGGTTGAACTTAATTTGAAATTTAGAGTAGGTAGTGAGCAGTCGGGGGTAAACTTGTGTAAAGTTTAAGGCGTTTCGCGGTGGTGGGGTAGTTTGCGAGACCGGAAGACGAGGTGCAATATCGTGCACGATGAAGTCCTGCAGGATCAACGCGCCGCGGCGCCCCGCACGATACCTTACGGCAAAATAAAACTGCAAAAGCGTTCGCACGCCCGCGCCGTCGCTAAAATTACCAGACAAGCGATACGGAACGAAATTAGACCATAAACTCTCCCAACGTATGGTATCCCATTATTCAAGCTACAATTTTAATTATAAACTAATTATAGGCGGCGCGTCGACGTTCAACAACTTTAGATTGCTTATTAATTGCATTACGTGGGTAATTGCCGATAAGGGTGAATGCGCGGTTTTGTTTCAAATTACGTAATTTACTATTATTAAGTAGGTAGGTACTTAATAATTGCTCGTCGATAGGTATCGGGCCGTTTTGAGTTTCCATCTAATAGCGTTCATTCCAAAATGTACTTCAAATACCGACTCCAACTCTTGTTTAAATACCGTAGAAAAAAACTGCGAGATGACAGTGCCTCAGTAGACAGTAAACAAACAAAACTAGACACATTGTTAGGTCTTGTACAAACTACCCACGCATGTAGGTAAATATAATCGAACTACAAAACACACAGTTCGGTGGTGATGATTAGCAAACAATTATTGTGAGCGTCTTGGCGCGTAGCTTATTATAATAGGTATGATATATTTTAAATTTCATTTAACCAACCTCAACGCGCTATCAACGCGTCATCGTGGCAGCTTGGAATAATTTTCTACAAATGAAAAATCTGCCTACTTAGCGAGAAAGAACTTTCAAAGCTGTAGCGAAGACGATTAACAAATTTAAAATAGGTAATTTGAACATTTCAATGGTTAATGATACTGAGAAACAGTTGGACCTACTGATTATCTAAATTGAATGAAGCAATATCCATTTATCCAAAAGTTATACGTGATGCTGCCCCAGCATTGTGTTGGCATTTCCAACAAGCAAGATAGTTTTAACAAAATATTTTCAGCTTTGAAAATAAATAAATTCTGCTCCTATTCTGTTCCTCACAAATATTTTAAAACCTGTATTTTGCACTTAATTTTTTTAGTGGAATACATTTTATTTTGCATTTTGTGGTTCAAATAATATACCGTTTCGACATTTTACAGGCACTTTTTTTACAATCGGATTGTCAGTTTAATGTTTCTCGCCCTTGAATTTGCTGGAACCAAATAAAAGTTTTCGTTTTCCTATATTCTTATATTGGTTTTATACACATTTGGGTTCAGCGTTTATTTCTTGTTTTTAGTAATGTGATAAGTTACTAGACATGTTTAATACGAACAGATTAGAACTTTTTGAGAATCTCTGGTAATCGTACGGTGCCATCAAACAATTCGTGCTATCACGCACTGTATATTTATAAATGTTATAATTGATTTATTTTAAACAAAAAACACTAGAATAGCAATTTAATTTATTAAACTTGTTAGATTTTTGTAAGTGCAGTGTACACTCATGGAATTAAGTAAGTTCTATAAATATTTTAGCAGTGTGTCGATGATACATCCAAGTACTAGTTTTTTGTTATTCTGGTCGACCGCTCGGCCGCTAAGTGCAAAAAATTGTCCGTTTACGCTTCAACTCGTATATCGGAAATTTATTATTTGCGAAACCTTGTTCGAATGCTTTGAATTGGTTTATAATGATTTATATGTTTCTATTTATTAGCTTAATGTGTAATTAATTAATGTAATTCATACATTGCAATGTAATTGTGTTTTTATTAAATATGACGTTAATTTTATATTAATAAACATAAAAGTTTTCGATTACATGCAATGAAGATCTCATTTCAAGATATTGAATACAACACAACAAATTATACTTACAAGCTTATTGCATCTAATAGCTTTTTTTGTGTTAATAAATACAAAAATCAATTTGTTGTTGTCAATATTTTTACTTTTCAGGTTATTTCAGAACTGACATATGTATTAACATTTATTCACAAAATAGAAATAAATTAAAATTAAATTGCTTTAAATTTGTCTTTATGGTAATTTGTTAATTGTGATTTACTGGTGCTTTCGAGATATTTAGCTTCAACGATATTTTGCAGTGTTTAACTTAATAAACAGAAAGGAGTATGTATTTTGTATAGCATGAATGTATCATTACTATTTTTTTATATTATTATTTTGTATTTACTATACAGCAATATGTTTCAAATATCTGACAACTGAAAATAATGACAATTATGTATATCAATAATTTACAAAAATGTTTGGAAATTTACGACGAAAAATTTTCGACGAATTTTGATGGCCAACAGCTTGCCAACAAACCAACAGCTTGACGATTTGAACCAGGGACCTTTGCGTCGCTAGCACAATGCTCTCCCATCTGAGCTATTGACATTGTGCTAGCGACGCAAAGAGCCTTGGTTCAAATCCAGGTTGTGGCTGTAATTTTTGATATATTTAAAATTTACATCCCGCCTGTATGTTACCATATTATTAACTTATAATATTACTTTGACAAAGCATGTCGTTAAACATTTTCAGTTATAGTTTATATTGTTTGGAAATTAAAAAGACCTTCATTTTTAATGAATATGCATTTTAGCTAACCTTACAGTAAACAATTCATAAGTCAAAATGTTACTTTTAACTTATTATCGTTGTTAATGCACGCCTCTTAATTTATTTAGAAAACAAATTAAGAAATAAAATTTCCAATAATGTTCCACCTAATATATAGTAAATGAAAAATGTGTGCTTATTGAACTGGAACTATATTACAATAAAACTTCTGTAGAGCTCTTTGAAATATTAACAAAAAAAGAAAAATAAAAAATTAAGTACTTATCAAACAATGCAAACCCAAAAAAGAAACACAATAAATACATATTACAACAATAAAAAATTATTAATTATAAGTAAAATTTTAATAATTTGTCTTAACAAATGAACAAAAGAAAATAGCATAATGTTTTGTTTTTTTTTCTAGAAAGTAGAAAGTAATATGTTTCATATGGTCTTATTGGTTTTCTCTGTTCCTTCTGAAGTTGGAGCCGTTTAGAATAAGATATTGTTAATAATTCAAACGGCTGTAACTTTTTAATGAATTGAAAAAGTAATTTACTTTCTGAAAAAAATTGTTTTGCGGAAGAAACGTGGGACACCTGTATATATTGATATAATTTAAATTATTTTGGTTGTCAAGCATGTATTAGATGTCATGAAAGATAATTGAACATTAACTGCTGTAAAGTAAATAGAGATATAAAATTTCCATTGTCCTTCATACAAAATAATGCTCGTCCTAAATGTAAATTTAAATTAAATTTAGAGAATTTATTTACATTTAGTGAATATATTTTAATATTACAATTCTGAAATAGTCTATATTTAGTGATAATCGTTGGCATCAAGTTGATTTGCGCATTTACTTACTTACTTACTTAAGCCCGTCATCCTACTGCTGAGCAAAGGCATGTACTTGCGTAATTAATATGTGTATTAGTTAACATAAATTTATATAATGTGTCATGATATTACGCAATATCTTAAAATGAGCTTTTCGTATCATATTATCAAACATGTTTATTAATATTATTATAAAAGTAATTCTATATTTAATTAAATGCATTACCTACTCGTAAACTTAACTGTAGTGATCATATTTCATTTATTACATTGCAATGAAGATATCACATTAAGGAAAAGGTCGGACACGCTAAAAATAAACTAAATCCCGTTACATTACATCCATCGAAAAACCACCTCGTGACGGACAACTTTTTGCGATGCGGCCGGGTCTAGGTAGAACAGTACACGAATATATATCCGACATACTATTTTCAAATCCTGCGATAGCGATACTAACTTACTTATTTCCATGACTGTACACACACCAGAAGCTATGCAATTTTGCTGGAGTCGGACTTAAGTTTTTTACTGACCCTACAGCACTGTGTCTAACGAACCAAGGTCTTTGTGTGTGATGCATTTGCTGTAATTTTTAGATTTTCCCGAACTGGACCGCCAAAATTTAATTGTGTAAACAAATATCATATTGTCCAAATGCCCATTGTCACCGAACTGGCGGTAAAAATTTTATAGAACTTCTTCGTTCTATGTGAAAAATATGATATGTTCTAAGGTATGCTAGTGTAAGTACTGTAAGCAGCTGGACGAAACTTCGAAACTGGTAGCCAAAGACAAAACATTAGGGTAAACAATAATCGATTTTTATTGCCATTATTCATGTCCAAAGAATATGGAGTATTTAATTGTTAATCTAACAAACAGACGGTGGGTTGTGGTGTATTTTTGTTATTATTAGAGATAGCAAGTCGGACAAAGAAATGCACTACAGAAATATCTTGAAAAAAAGAACAAGCAAAAAGACATTTTTAAATTTAGTCATAACTTTCTTTTTATTTCTGTCATATCAATAAGCAGTTTCCATCTCTGAGTTTCTTCTTCAAATTAGATTATGTCAGATTGATTTCTTTTTGTCAATAAAATCTCCGGAAACAAATAAAACTTTTGATTTTCTTTTGGGTACCCTATCTGGATTCATTATCTCTTTCTCAGTAATTGTAAATGACACAAGCCATATTTTTAATACCATGATCTAAATTTATTGAAAATTAGTAAATTGTGCTATGAAAAATACTATTTATGAAACAATGTGCTATTACCAATCGGTAAGTGCCAGTAATTTTTCAGAACTTAATTAACTGTAGTTCTAGCTTATTTGTAGTACCATAGGGTCACAATTTTATTTTATTTTATGTAAAAATACTTTTTGATTCAATTCACTGAAAACTCAAGCGTTTTGTAGTAGTTTTCGTACCATATTTTAAATAAAACAAAAATAAATAAAGTAGATATTGTTTAAAACAACAGAAAGTATTGCTTTTTCACTAGAATTTAGAAAATGTTTTAATATATTTTACTACTACAAAAATATTATACATTATACACTACATAAAAAACTGTGTAAAACAGAATATTTCTTAAAACGACGACCAATAATAGTACTGAAAAATTACTGTCACTTGACATATGCGTAGATAGGCATCATACGTATTTTTAAAGAGTTTTAAAAAATAGTAATCGTCAGTAAATTTAGGCAACTCATAGTATCAAAAACATGACTTATGCCATGTTAAAATTGCTCAGAAAATATTGCTGAATCCAAATATGTGTAAAACCAATACGGCGTCCATAAGAAAAACAAATGTTACATTTGTTTCTAGCAAATTTATTTGCGAAAAAAATTGTTGTTTTCTACACTCGCACAATTCTTCGCATAAATAAATATATAATTTGTTTACTCCAGAACTTCAGATAGATCAATGTATTCGCAAAGTGATACAATTCAGCACTACCATTTTCTTCTTAGCATTCAACAACAATTAAAATTATTGCAAACAACGTACTGATTTAGCATCGCAACGAACATATGTGTTTATACCTAGTGTCTGGTTTGTTTGACTAATGTCTATATCATATTTTACCTCTAATATTAGTACTCCCTAGATTGCATCTAAAGCAATAATTAACAAACATGCGCTGTAACCTGTCGAAATTAGTGAAGTTATTTAGTATCGTGGAGCGGTCAAACTTGGCTAGTAAGTCTTCCTTATCTTCGTTGGGGGGTTAAGTGAATTTTAATGAACGACTTTAGTGTCTGGCCACCATTGAATATGTACTGGTTAACGATCCATAATAACTTTGTTATAAGCACTAAGCTTCTAATGCCGTGGTATACTATTGGGGATATCTACATACATATACCTACATAGAACGAAACATAGATTCAATTCAATGTTATACTGTTAAAGCTATTGTTATATTCTCAATACAAATGTTTTCCGTCATGTCTAATTGTTATTGGAGCATTTTTAATTATGCTGTTAAGCATTGTTTAATGGTTTTCATAGAAAGAACAAAGTATCAGATGTGATTGTATTTTGTATTTTGTGTATTTTTTTTTCACCATTCAAATTTATTGAGTGGCTTTTACATCTACGCAAATTAAACCTGCAATTGCAACCATGAAATTTTTCAGAGTTGCGTGCCACTTTATGAAACTTTGACGGCAGTTTACAACTGTTCCACTTTCATAAATCGCATAGGTTAAGTATCACTGACTTTATCTTTTTTTGTCTTTGCGTTGGTAACAAATATAATCTCCTTGCTTTTTCGTTAAATCTTTGATCACACATTTCCTCCACATATCATTCTTTGAGCCATTTTTGGACATTTATGATCAAATCAAGCAACAAATACCAAAATGCGGAATAGGTAATGTTACGAGTCTATCCACAGTGATGCCAAGAAAACATTTATGTACGCGGGCATAGATTTTAAATGTTAAATTTTGAAGAGAGAAACGGTCTACATAATGTTTCAAGTTTCAGGTATAAATTTGAGACAGCCTGTAGAGTAATTAAGGGGAACCCATACCCCTACGTTTTACTTGCAAAACACGCAAAAGTTCTGAGGCTTTTTCTCAGGAATTAGTTCACACAATCGTAAAAGAAATACACCAAATTAAAGATAAAAGATATATAATTTTGCGTCTAGTGGTAGATTTTTGATAGTTGTGTTCGTTTTTGACAAATCTACTTCTGAATATGACATAAAATTGGCTGATTTTGCAATTTTTTTACGAAGACCTCAGGTTAAAATTGAAAAAAGTACCACATAACAGGTCTAAGTTACACCTTCCTCTATAAGTGTACAAAATTTCACGTAAAAATATCAATATCTTACATGCTTTTTTCACTCAAAACTTTACTTCTTCAAGTACATGAATAAGTTATATTTTATCACGTAGCGTGGATACAACAACAACAAATAATACATATACTTTACCACAGCAAGTAATACATCTTTATCTGTAATTTGATGTATAACGAGAGAATTGATACAACATTAAGCTGACTATGGATGCTTTTTTTATACGACGTACCAGCAGTAGTGATTCCTCTTAAGGAACTTGTATAAATACCTAAGAATGTCTGTAAAATCTATATAGCTACAGCTATTATCATATTTTGCCGCATTGTAAACTAATTTATCTACATTATCATTTATCACAAGCCTTTGAACTGTCGGAAAAATAAATTTTACAGCTTATTATACCGAGAAAAACAAATGATGTTTTTGTGGTCCAAGTTCGACACCGCCATATGGAGTAACTAAGGAACATTGATCAGACTCTCTTATCCCATTATTCCTCTGTTCCCCAACACATTGCTATTTGATTCATCTCAAAATCCAAGCATCCGTAATAGACACATTGTTTCAAGTAAAATATTGCAAAATAACCTTTCTTTAAACACAAATAATCTGTGACAAAGGTAGGTATATTTGAGAAGTAAAGATAATGAATAAAAAAACTCTTTTTCCTTGTTTTCTTTAATTTCTTAGGTATCGGTCACGTTATTTAAAACAGCATCAGCCTAAATCTACAATTAGGAAAATGGTAGTAATAAAATAAATAAATAAGAACTTAACAACATAATAATTGGTATGTGTGTACAACGAGGTAACACGTGATATGCGAAGAAAGTTAGCAAGAGGGGTAGCGGAAAAATTGTTGTCCAGTCATTCTAGATTTTTGATATACGTTGAATTAGGAAGTCTAAATACAGTCGACGAAACTGATACCAATCGATAGCTTATGGTTCCAGTAGCAACATATTAAAATGTTTAGAATCATAGTTAATAGGAAAATATGTAATTAATTAAAAAACAATGAAAAATTATGCCTGTCAGACTTTAATTCGTCATTCCTCGTAGTGGACTAAATTTACTATCAAAATGATGGAACCTATATGAAAAAATGAACGGTTAATTTAGTATAATCAATTATAATTGATTCTACTAATTTTTGGTGATTCCACGTCAACCAATGGTTGCACATTAGAACGGGCATTTCTAATGTCGACCGATAATCATCAATCAAACAATCGTTTGACATTAGAACGGGCATTTCTTGTGTTGTCTGACGGGTTGACGTGAAAACGCAAACATACCTCAATCAATTATACAAAATTAACCGTTCTTTTTCTCGTATAGGTTTCCGAATCCTTTTGATGGTAAAATTTGTCTGCTGCAGTGTGGTATTCTTTCAATGGTTTTTCGTTAATTACAAATTTTCCTATTAACTATGATACTAAATTTTAATTACATTTTAATACGTTACTACGGGAACCAGCTATCGCTTGGTATCAGTTTCATCGACTGCAATTGCCGAAACAAAATCTAGAATGACTGGACTATTGGTTCAAGGTGAGGAATATAAAATTCAATTTTTTTTAAAATTATTTGAAAGTAAACATGAATAAAGGTTTTTGTTGGAATGCTAATTGATCATTTAATAAAGCTATATTTTGATTATTTATTTAAACTATTTCCATCTATAAAAAAAAACAGTTAGACAGCATATAAAGCTATATTGTACTTTTATGCTTTTCTCTCTCGAGTTGTTCTAATAAATCTAATTAGTGTGTGATAAGTTTGTAGAGTCTGTTTACAATGTGGAGGAAAAAGGACATCAAAAACACGATTACTAACGTTAGTGAACATTAAAACTAAAATTGCAAATTTTCACTCGCGTCTTTATCTTTTACAAACATTAAGAAATTGAGAAGAGATAACCTAACCAATATTCACAATTACTAGACAGGTAGTCGCAAACTTGAACCATCAAAACATTATTTTGGCACTTCCGGTAAACAAGCATTAAGACTCTTAATCTTAATGAAATTTCTTACATAGCGGTAATAAAAATTACCGCTGTAAAAAAATCATAATCGATCAAATGTTTCAAAAGATATTGAACATCAAGGCTAACATTTGAAAAGTTTTGTATGTAACTGTGAGTCTTTTACTAACATTCAGATATAGAGATTACTGAAAAAAAATGTTGCCCAAGCTCCTTAATTACTCCACAGGGTGTTTTGCCCTTAGACAACAGATTTTTTGTGCTGAGTACAATTCCGGACTCAAAAGTATGCGGAAAAAATTAAAAAAAAAGTATTTTGTAAATTTTTCCGGATTTATAGCACCAGACGCTACTCAACAAGAATCTTCAAATAGGTTTCCAAGTAATCACTAAACGTTCTTCTTTTACCTGAAAGTTTACAAGTATCCTTGAAGCTTCGACAGCGTTTCTTTAAATGATGTGCGCGATCGCCCAATCAACAAATAAGCAAACATCTGTCATAATACGAACTTTTCCAGGCCGGATTCATATTCAGCGCGTCAAGATATTCACGTAATCAATGTTTCTTAAACTTATCAACTTCAATTTTCATTTGTCATTAAATATAGGATGAAGATGTGATTAGTTATAGCAATTTCTAAACAGCTTTTCTAATTCTTCATTTTCTCATTTTAATTTTGGCCCTCGTAAATCTCCACTCTTCAATTGGATATTCTAAGGTACTGACAAAAGGTTATTATGTCAGAATTACTTGAAATAATTGGGGTAGAAATATGTACCCGTCCA